>CM068745.1:13671446-14271446 GCA_035084275.1 Hydrolagus colliei
TCCACATATGTTAAATCCAGAGTTTCTTCAGTTTTAATTGAATCCAGTCAAAATAAATTAATAATTTTACCCAAAACATTCAGATAACTGATCAAAGATTTAAAGGCACATGTTATATGTAGGATCCTAATTTAGTTTACTGATCTTGTCTGTTCATATAACTGAGCCTATCCTAGCTCCAGAAAGGTGCTGTGAAGTTGGCAATATGGAATCCAATGGAGTCTTTCTGTACGGTGAATTAAGAGGGAGGATTGGAGATGGGTGTAACCACAATTTTAAAGCAAGTTCACTGGTTGGGAAGCAGGAATAGTCTTCATTTTACTTTAAAAAGAACATTTATAGCGTAATTGTAGTTGGCAATTTTTGACATTATTGAAGTATTAGCAATTCTTCAGCAAACTGATTTTATTCTGGTCTTTTAAAGGAGTGGTATTTTTAAAAAGGTAATTAAATGTATATATACTTACATTCTTCGAAGAGTAATGTATCTGTCTAATTTGATTAGTAGGAAACAGGCTCACAGATGGGCAACTCAAAATCAGTTAGTCTCTGGGGTTATTCCCTGTCAACATTTTAAATGAACAGTTGGAAAACGGAGCTTGGTATACATTTGCAATTTTAATGTGCTCAGCTCCATCGATGCAAAGGTTTCTAGCAGATTTACAAATGATATGCAATATAATGAAAATCAGGGATGATTAAGATATTAAAGGTGTATGTGTTAGCATGTTTTTGAATGACTAATCATGGATAATTAGAAACCATCTGTGTGAGTTATTTTTATAATTATAGAAATAATGTGGTCACCCAATTAAACATTTTACTACTAGTGCATATAATGATGATGATAATGTATGCCAAGAGGATAGCAAGATGTTCCACTACAGACTGCAATACAAAGTGGCAATGCAGTGGGTTGCATGCTGTCTTTTTGCTTGACCTCTGTAAAGGATCTGAGGGGATTGTCAATGTTAATCTAGTTCACCAACCGGATCCTCCACCCTCCCCGCCATGCCTCACAGATTCCCACTGTGAGGAGATGATGGATTTCCACAAGTCCAAAATCGAGGGAATCTGCTCAGCTGTCAGCGCTCTTCCAACTCCCACCCGCTTCCCATCTTTCTCCCACACTTCAACTCCTACCCATCCCTCCTTCCACACCTTCAAACCTGTCTCCCTCTCCTCTGTCATCACTACCATATCCACCATGAAGCTCACCACCTGCTGCCTGGACCCCATCTCTAAAAAAAACCTTCCCTTGACGCATCACAGCTCTCCTACTACCGGTCCATCTCCAACCTCCCTTTCCTGTCACTTTTTTCCCCCTCCCCCTGGCTTGGCCCCAGGATCCGTTATTGTGAAGTCCTCTGAGACATCGTCTGGAGTGGAAGGCACTATATTAATCTAAGTTGTTGTTGGCCTTCCGAAGTGAAAGACTCTATAAATGTAATTTTGATTGTTGTTGTTGTAGTTCCGGGTGGGTGTTGTATCATAGCAAAAAAATTAAGTAAAATTCATAGGAAAACAACTGCATTGAACTGACATTAATCGCAGAGGATATGGGGAGAGCTGTTGTCAGAAATCACACTGGAACAGCAGTGAGTGCTTTTTCTAGTTTTACAATTGAGGAGCATAATTACGAAAAGCTTTAATTTGCGCAAGACATAAACCTGGGAGCTCAACACCAGCAAAGCAAAAAGTGTCAAATATCCTATTTTTAACTTGATGTTTCTGAACTCATCTCAGTGGGTAAACATCAATGCTTCAAGTCTTACAATTGTTGGAATTTTAGTTAAATTTTATTTCGTTGAAAATAGTTTTTGTCTACCGACTAGAACTAGTGTAGTATGATTTACAGTAGTTGAAAGTGTTTTTCAAAAATTAAAGTAATGCTCTTATTGCCTGTATTGCAGTGTGTAACATAACATTGTTAGTGATATCAGCAAGAAGATCTGATGCCGTAACCAGAAATGAAGATTTATTTCTAAGGATAAGGATTACACTGCAAGAAAGGTGAATTACTGCTCCTCCTGTCAATTGTGTTTGTTAATAAGAGCTCCAACTCAAAGTTATGAATTGAAGTGCAAAAAGGTCTCTTTAATTTTGCTGCATAAAATATCAAACACAGTAGCATGTGGGATAATGGAATTGTATAGTAACTACACTATTCAATAGAGAAATGGATACTGTAGTAGTGAACAGATTGAATACAATATTTTTAATTGGATCTGCCAGCTAGTTTGTTTCTAGCTGTGATTCTCAATCTGTAACTTTAAAAAGTAATCTTTTAAGTTCAAGACCTTACCTTTTAAGGTTGTTCGAGCAGATGCATACACTGTTTTAGTAGTTTCAGAAATGTTATAGAATTGGGATTTAATATATACTGTAAAGTGAATTGAAGATATATATATGGATGAAGGAAACTTGCCAAAGGTTTCGCCCTGCCTGGAATTCAACTCAGGTCTCTCGCTGGCAAGGCGAGTACTTTAACCACTGAGCTATGGGACTCCGTTTAAACATGTATTTGAATACAGTATTGAGCTGTGTGGCAAAGTGAAGATTATGTTTAGCATAAATATGTTCAAAATATTTTGCTCTTAAGCAGTGTCTTTCACTAGGGCTGAAACATATTACAGTATTTAAGTACCAAATGTTTTTAATCCTATATATTCCATGGTTCTGCACATGTTCCATGAGTTGGAATGAAACAACTAAGGAGATATCAATACAGTCAGCACCTGAGATAAGTAAGCAAGATAGCTCAGTTTTTTGAAGAGTTGGAGAATGTTGAGGTGTATCAAGGAGGAGAGACAGTGGAGAAGGATAGAGTAGTCAACAGTGTCAAAGGTGGAAGAGAGATCGCCGAGGCCTGGGAAACACAAGAATCCCTAGTAGTAGACAGAGAGAATGTTTGTGATTTTTGATGACGGCTGCCTCGGTGCTCCAGGCAATGCCAGATAAGAAACTTATGCAGGGAGTGAAAGAGGAGGAAGGAAATGAGCCTAGGAGGAAAAACACTTGGCTGTACCTTTTCTGTTAGCTTTGCCCAAGCAGCCCATTGAATTGTAGATATGCATCTTATAAAATAATCCCATTTCAACAGCTTCATGTTAGTAAACACAATAAACCAGGCTTAGTTAGGATTAACAAAACACAAAATACTACAGATGCTGGAAATCTGAAACAAAAACGGAAGTTGCTGGGAAACCTCAGCAGGTCAGGCAGCATCAATGGAGAAAGGAAAGTGAGTCAATGTTTCGGGTCCACGACCCTTCATCAGAACTATGGACCCGAAACATTGACTCACTTTCCTTTCTCCATGGATGCTGCCTGACCTGTTGAGTTTTCCCAGCAACTTCTGTTTTTGTTTTAGTTAGGATAAATTTAGTGAGGAGTAATTGTTCTTCTATTGTAAAACTCATTAAACATTGGAACCACATTTCCTTTGAAGTAATTCAAATCTAATTTCTTACACTCCTCCATGTTGTCAACATGAGCTGAAAGCCAAGAGCAAATGACTCCTATAATAGTTACATTTATAATGCTTTTAATCCCTTTAGAGAGATAGTTGCTTGTATTTCTTTTGCATTAAATATGACCCAGATACTTTAAACCGCATATTGCTCTGAATTTCAAGTGAAGAGCTCCATATAGCATTGCTTCAACAGTATTGTTCCCTTGGCAGTTTTTGATTAAATTTGATTAATTATATTCCACCACTTGATGTGATCAAGTCTGCAGTACATAAGACAATATATTGATGACAACTACTAAGAAGGGATTAATATTCAAAACCTGAATTGTGAACCCATTTTAGAATTGTGAAGCTTAGAGATCCATCAATAAACCCTCCCCCAAAAAATTGGTCACTTCAATCCACGACTGTTTGTGGGACACTGCGGTGCACAATTGGCTGCCACATTTTGTTCACAAATATACAGTGAGTACATTTTATAGTATGTTCTGTGAGGCACTTTGAGACATCTAGGAGATGTGAAAAATACAAAGGTCAAATTCAAGGATTATCGTGTTATTATACAGTAATACCAAAGGACAGCCGCAAGAACTGCATTTTGATTTGACAACTGATTCCGAGCAGCACTTGCTCACATAGAATATATAATATCATCTTTTACAGGGCTTCTTAAATAAAGAAACACTCAGCAGAAGCTTGGGTGATATGAATCATAGAGGGTCTATGAGAAGAATTGCACTGCGATGAATGAAGTCAAAATTATTGAATCATGCTCCTAGTACAGTACTTGACCCACCACCAAATCTTCTGCTTAAAAATCTTTTGCCTGCCTCAGTGATGTTTTCAACTCTGCAAAACTCAGTTTAGTGTGGGTCAGGTCTCCACTTCTCAGCTGAGGCATAGAAGTTGCAGGAAAGAGCAGCATTTTGCTGAGAACCTACTGCCCAAATGCTAGGATCACATGATGCCAGAAGACCCCAATCTGCCTGCAAAGCAGCATCTCACACAAAATGGCTGCTCTGATTGGGAAGAAACATTTAAAGCTCTAATCACTTATATGGTTTTAGCAAGAGATATCTTCAGGCTAATGTCTAGCTCTTCAATGTTATCTGGTTCATATTCATTGCACCTTGGATATATGGTATATTGGAAATCAAAGCAAAAAGTGGTTTTGTTTTAACAATTTTTTGTTTAATTTCAGGATGTTGTTCCAACTGTGTGTGTACTTCTACTGCAAATGTCTGTGGCGTTTTCTTAAATTTGGCCTGAGAAAAATATCAGGAAAATGTGAATTGCAGCGAATCTGCTATAGGAAGAAGCCCGGAGCTCAAAGGACACTGAAAATCGGTAGGCATCAAAGTCTGGAACTGTTATTTCTTCTTTCGTATTCCTTTCCATGTACAGTACTGTGTTCATTCTTGCGCTGATTTAACAGTTTTCAACTGTACCGTTCTGGAGAATTTCAACAACAACAAAATTACATTTGTATAGCGCTTTTCACATCGAGAGGCGCGGGACAGTCAATGTTTCATACCCTAGCTGAGATCGGGGAGGGTGGAGGGAAAGGAGGGGATTTGGTGTGACCAATTTGTCCGTCGAAGAGGCAGGACTTGAAGGAGGCTAGGGAGGTGGCGAGGCAGAAGGAATGTGGGATGGAATTCCATAGGTTAGGGGCAGAGTGGCTGAAGGTTCATCTGCCGATGGTGGGTTGGGGGTATATGGAGCAGGTCAGAGCCTGCTGAGTGGAGGGAGCGGGCGGGTTGTTAGGGGATTAGTAGATCGCAGAGATAGGGTGGGGCAAGGCCATGGAGAGCTTTGAAGGTGAGGACTAGGATCTTGAATTGAATTCTGTGGGTGATGGGGCATCAATGGAGTAGGGTGAGAATGCGGGAGATGGGGTCAGAGAGCTTGGAGCAGTTGAGGATATGGGCCGCAGAGTTCTGGATGATCAGTAGCTTATGGAGGGAGGATTTGGGAAGGCTGACAAGCAAGATGTTGGCATTTCAGAAAAAACGCTAGAGCAGAAGGAATATCGCAGGGAGAGTCATCAGTGTTATACGAGCCAACATCTAGTCAAATAAATATACATTAATTAATGTAATATTTCTTTGCCTATAAAATAGAGAGGCACTGCACTTTGCTGTAAATCTTGTGAAATGATTTGAAACCTCTTTACAAAATGTAAGGCCCACCAAATGCAAGGATTTTTATTGTAATATGTATGCTGCTGATTGCGTTTATCAGGAAGTACCTTGCACTTTGAATTGCAAAGTGGTGTCTTATTGAGGCTGCTTTGGCTCTAAGGTCATGTACCTGACAATTGTAGATTAAAATATTTCACCTCCTGTAGTATTCTCAATAATCTGGCACTTGAGCAAGACAGGATATCAGACTCCAGGGTCCTACTGATAACAGACCAAATCAGCCTGGCTCATTAGCAGATGAGTACCCGAAGACTGGAATTCGTCCAATTCGGTGCTTGTTAAATTAAAATTCAGGAGGTGGGAGTAAATACAGCCCCGGGAGGCAAAACTCACTACAACTGTACCTGCCACTGGACTGACATCAATGTGGACTTGAGCAGAGACTCAGATTTGTTAAATTTATTGTGGTCAATTTTTCCTCCTTCCTGTTTTATGAAGGGTGGTTGTGTATTTCATTACAATTGGTTATTGTTAAGTGTTTCAAACTTTATTTATATTTAATACACACTTAGTTTGTATTTAATAAAAACAACTTGAACTGTATAAATGACAGTCAAAAATAGCAGCTCTGAAATCCATTACATCAAGCCTTATTATGACCATCCTACTTTTATCCAGCTTCGGTTGACTATACACAGCAGAAGCAGTCCAATGTTAGAGGCTGGGCAATGTAAGATTGACAAGGACAAGTAGTGCAGTGAATTCAACTTAATTATATTTATTTCCTTCTTTTAGTTTATGCAATGAAATGTGAAGGCAATTTGTTTTCAGACACTGGAATGGTAATACGTGTATATTAAAGTCAATTTTCTACTTAGCTGAATTTCTTGCCATAATGTCGTTTCCCCCACCCCCTATTAAGATGGGAGCGGTGGGGCCCACCAACCTATTTTCAGCTCCTACTAATATTGCCATGCACAGTAATTAGTCACTGAGATCAGAGTTAGCTGTTTCCACTCTGCAGCTAGTTGGCAGGGGGTATAAAAGAGAAGACTATTGCTGCTCTGATTATTTTTTTACTTCCCACAATATCATGATTGAGGTTATAAGTTTGCTGTCAGGGGAAATTGTGGGCATGAAAGCTGATATCCTTTCATTAAGACCATAAGAATTAGGAGCAGGAGTAGGCCATTTGGCCCTTCGAGCCTACTCCACTCTTCAATAAGATCATGGCTGATCTTCTGACCTAACTCTAATTACCTGCCCCATCCCCATATACCCTAATCCCTCTATTTTTTTTAAATCTATCAGTCTCAGCCTTGAAAATGTTCAGGGACTGAGCATCCGCAGCCTTCTGGGGTAGTGAATTCCATAAATTCACTACCCTCTGAGTGAAGAAATGTTTCCTCAACTCTGTTCTAAAAGGCTGACCCTTAATTTTAAGACTGTGACCCCTGGTTATAGATTCTCCTACCAGGGGAAACAGTCCCTCAGTGTCTACTTTATCCATCCCTTTAAGAATCTTATGTTTCATTCAGATCCCCCCTAATTCTTCTGTACTCTAGAGAATACAGCCCTAGTTTATTCAACCTATCCTCATAGGTCAGTCCCCTCATCCCAGGAACTAACCTAGTGAATCTACGCTGCACCCCCTCTAAGGAAAGTATGTCCTTTTTTAAATAAGGAGACCAAAACTGCACACAATACTCTAGGTGCGGTCTCAACAAAGCCCACAGTTGCAGCAAGACTTCCCTACTCTTGTACTCTAAACCTTTTGAAATGAATGCTAGCATGCCGTTCGCCTTCTTAGTTGCTCACTGCACCTGCAAACTAACCTTTTGAGACTGGTGTACAAGGACATCCAAATCCCTTTGAATACTAACACTATCTAACCTTTCCCCCTCTAGAAAATAATCATTTTATTTTTGTTACCTAGGTGAATAATTTCACACTTCCCCCCCCCATTAAATTCCATCTGCCACCTACCTGCCCACACCCCTAGCCTATCTATATCCTGTTGCAATCTTTTTGCATCATCCTCAGAGCTCACTCTCCTACCTAGTTTAGTGTCATCCGTGAATTTAGACACGTTACATTCAATGTCCTCGTCTAGATCATTGATGTATATTGTAAATAGCTGAGGCCCAAGCACTGATCCTTGTGGCACTCCACTAGTTACATCCTGCCAATTCGAAAATGACCCGTTTATCGCTACTCTCTGTTTTCTACCAGTTCGCCACTCATCTATCCATGTTAATATCTTCCCATTAATCCCGTGGACCTTGATCTTATGCAACAGCCTTTTGTGTGGAACTTTATCAAAAGCCTTCCTAAAATCCAAATATACCACATCTACTGGTTCCCCTCTATCCAAACTGCTGGATGCATCATCAAAAAACTCTTAAAAGATTAGTCAAGCATGACTTCCCTTTTGTAAAGCCATGTTGACTCTGCCTAATCTTTTTGTGGTTTTCCATGTATCCCATAATGACATCTTTAATTAAGGACTCAAGAATTTTCCCTACCACTGATGTTCAGACTAACTGGTCTATAGTTCCCCATATTTTCTCTCCCACCCTTCTTAAATAGTGGAGTTACATTTGCAATCTTCCAATCAATGGGGACTTTTCCAGCATCCAGAGAATTTTGGAAGATCATAGACAAGCCATCCACTATCTCAGTAGCCACCTCCTTCAAAACTCCAGGATGCAGGCCATCCGGTCCAGGGGAATTATCGGTTTTAAGACCCGACAATTTACCTAAAACCATTTCTTTACTAATATTGATCTCCCTAAGTTGCTTGCTAACATTGACTTCTTGGTTCCCCCCTATTTTTGGTATGTTTCCAGTGTCTTCTACGGTGAAGACAGTAGAAAAATACTTGTTTAATGACTCTGCCATGTCTTTGTCCCCTATTATAATTCCCCCTGTCTCTGCCTGTAATGGACCCACATTCACCCTTGATAGCCTTTTCCTTTTTATATATTCATAAAAACTCTTGCAGTTCTGTTTTTATGTTCTCGCTAGTTTGCCCTCATATTCTATTTTCTCCCTTTTTATCAATTTTTTGGTTCTCCTTTGCTGTTCCCTAAAGTTCTCCCAATCCTCGGGTTTACTACTCATCTTAGCTGTTTTATAGGCTTCTTCGTTTGACTTTATACTTTCCCTAACTGCTCTAGTTAGCCACGGCTGGACCACCTTTCCCATGGCATTCTTATTCCTCAAAGGAATACGTGCTTGCTGGGAATTTTGCACTATCTCCTTGAATGTTGGTCTACTGTCAAATCCTTAAGTTTAATTTCCCAGTTTATTCTGGCTAAATACTCTCTCATACCAGCAAAGTCGGCTCTATTTAAATTGAAGACCTTTGCTTCGGACTTAACTACTTCCCTCTCTAACTTCATGCTAAATTCCATCATATTATGATCACTTTGCCCTAGAGGAGCATTAAGTTCCAGTTTGCTGATCAGCCCTGTTTCATTACACAAAACAAGGTCTAATATGGCCTGTTCCCTGGTTGGTTCCTCGGCATACTGATCTAGAAAAATATTCCTAATACATCCTATAAACTCCTTCTATCTTACCTTTCCCAATTTGGTTGTCCCAGTCAAATACAGATTAAAATCACCCACAATTAGTGTTTTTCCTTTGCTACATGCTCCGTTAATCTCCTGATTTATACCTTGAGCGATACTTTGACTGCTGTTTGGGGGTCTATAAACTACTCCCACTATAGTTTTCTGCCCCTTGAAGTTACGTACCTCTACCCATTATGACTCTACATCTGCTTTTCTGATTTAAAATTTTTTCCTCTCTACTGTTTTTATCCCATCCTTTATTAGCAGGGCCCCTCCCCCTCCTCGTTTACCACATTGCCTATCTTTCCTATATACCACGTACCTGGGAATATTTAGTTCCCACCCTTGATCACCCTATAACCATGTCTCGGTGATGGCTACTAGATCATACTGGTTTGTCTCTATTTGTGCATTTAATTTGTCTACCTTGTTTCGAATGCTTCGTGCATTCAGATATAGTGCCCTTAATTCTGACTTCCGGCTATTGGCCCTATTCACCAGCACTCTATCTCTGGACTTCCTTTCCCCACTTGACATACTCTGCTCTTCTCCCTTGTTAATCTGCTCCCTGACTATGTTTTTACCTCCCACCCCCTTAGTAGTTTAAAGCCCTTTCTACCTCCCTATTTATTCGCTAGCCAGGACATTTGTCCCAGCCTTATTTAGGTGAAGCCCATTCCTTTGGAATAGCTCCCGTCTCCCCCAATACTGTTGCCAGTGGCCCATAAATTGAAACCCCTGCCTTCCGCACCACTCCTTTAGCCAGGCATTCAGATCCATTATCTTTTTTTGCCTGTACCAATTAGCCCCTGGCTCAGGTAACAGTCCTGAGATTAACACCTTTGAGGTTCTATTTTTTAGTTTAACTCCCAATTCCTGGAAGTTGCTCCTTAACTCGTCCCTACCGGTCCTACCTATATTATTGGTTCCTATATGGATCATCACAATTGGATCTTCTCCCTCCTGCCTCAAATTTTTCTCCAGCCCGTCAGTGACGTCCTTTACTCTGGCCCCAGGAAGACAAACAGAGTCTTTTTGTCTCCCTGCTATGGCTACAGAAAAGTGCATCAGTTCCTCTGACTGTCTCATCCCCAATTACAACTACATTTCTTTTCACCATTCCTTTTTGTTTGGCCTCCTGCACAGAGGTGTTGGGGTCAGTTTTCCCATCTTCCTCGCAGATTTCCTTGTCCACATAGGTTGCAAGTAGTTCATACCTGTTAGACAAGGTAAAGCCTGAGGTTCCTCTGCCCCTCTCTTTCGGGAACCCATTCTGGAACTCTGAACCACAACTCAGTCTGCCCTGGAATCATTACACTAAGGACAATACGATTTTATGCTCTGGTGTAAGAACATTTGGTGCCACTCATTGTGTTCAAAGTCATTAGTAATAATAGACCCATCTACGGTCCATTCGAGTTGATGCTGACCTGGATGTGGTCTGAACATCTGACCTGGATTCTGAACATCTAGGAAGATAACAAAAATGCTGGACATCTGAAACAAGACCAGAAATCACTGGGAACCACACTCAGTAGGTCAGGCAGCATCTATGGGGAAAGGAAAAGTGAGTCAACGTCTGACGAAGGGTTGACTCACTTTCTTTTCTCCATAGATGCTGCCTGACCTGTTGAGTGTTCCCAGCGACTTCTGTTTTTGTTTTAGGAAGATAACAAGCCTGGTTTGAATGAAGCCCATTTGATCTCATCTTTCCAGAATTCCAACCTTCCTGTTTTTCCAATTAACCACATTTTAGGTATTGACAGCACCATCCTTTGTGGTAAGATGTTAAACCCAGTCTGTTTATTCCAATGCATGTTCAAGGTTACACGGTACTATTCAGAAAGAGAAAGGAGTTTCTCCTGGTATCCTGGCCAACAATCCCCCAGATAATATTGAACATTTACTTCATAGCAGTTTGTAATACATTACACATTCCTACTAACTCAGTCACTACATTGCAGTGATTTATATAGAATACTTTAAGACATTTGACAAGGCACTATATCAAATGCAAAGATTACTATCATAATATAATAATAATCATCCTTGCCTTTTGTCTTTCAGACGTCTCAAATCGCTTCACAGAATATACTGTAAATAATAATAATCCTTGCATTTGATATAGTGCTTTCCACATCTTATAAAGTGAAATGTATACTTGTGGGCGAAACACAGCAGCCAATTGCACACAGCGGTATCCGACAAACAGTTGTGGATTGAAATTACCAATTTTATTATTGTTTTTGTTTTTGGAGGGATTATTAGGCATGTGGAGTGAGGAAACTTGCCCAAGGTTTTGCCCTGACCTATCTGGATTTGAACACAGGTCTCATGCTTGTAAGGCAAGTGCTCTAACCACTGAGCTGCAGGACTCCACAATCATTATAGGAGTTCTGTGTCACAACGGAATCTCCAATTATAAGCACAAATGAAGTATTTTCTTGTTTCCATCCCAGAGTTTCCACAACGTTATGTTGTTTACCATCATCTCCTCAAATCAAACCGCAGCATCATGGGAAAAACTATCTGGAATCAACAACAAACAAACAAACAACAACAACAAACAAAACTTACATTTATATAGCGCCTTTCACGTCGAGAGGACGTCCCAATGCGCTGTACAGTCAGGTAGGACAAGAGCAGGGTGGGAAGGATCAGGGCAGGATGAAGAATAGTAGGAAAAGTAACTGTATATTAGTGGGCGAAACGCGGCAGCCAAATTGCGCACAGCAGTGTCCCACAATCAGTCATGGAAGTGGGACTAGGGGCAAAAGGGGGTAAAGAAGCAAAAGGGGAGGGGTCGAGGCAGGGGGAAGAAAAGCAGGAAAGTCGACTGTATACTTGTGGGCGAAACGCGGCAGCCAAACTTTATGATTTATTCTGTGAAGCGCTTGAAGACGTTTCAACAACGTGATGTGGTACTATATCAAATGCAAGGATTATTATTCCTGGTCCTTGATTCATCCCGAATGAGGCTTCCAAACTAAACATCTGAGTTGCTGCTATTTTAGGGGCTCTTTCCATTAAGCAACTCAAATTATTTAATTTTGTGTTGCATTAACCAACAAACTACTGCCAGACATGCATTCTCTTAGTACAAAACAATAATTAAATTTCTCCTAGTGGCTTGATTTTGATGTTATATATAAAGCAAACTGGGACAGTAATGATTAACTCCAGTGGGTTCATTTAATATTATCTTTACTTCTCTATCAGACATTTAATAATAATAAAAGAATAATCCTTGCTTTTGATATAGCGCTTTTCACGTCTTCTAGACGTCTCAAAGCTCTTCACAGATATTATACATATTATTACTACACATTATTATTACTATTCAGTACTGATTATTATTTAAGATAGTTTGATTTATACGGTAATCATTCCAACCCAGAAAACTTTGCACTAGTGAACTATAATTTATTGAGCTGTGATAGTATCACTCACAAAATATATAGTCAATCCACTTTACAGTATATTCTGTGAAGAGCTTTGAGACGTCTCAACAAAATGATCAGGCAGTATTTCAGGTATGAAGATTATTATTTTAAAGTCAACCAGTTCTTCAGAAATGTTACGGTTATTTTATTGGTTTCTGGAAACTGCCATGTGGATCTTTAGTGTTCTATTTCATGTACTATTGGCTGTAAAATTACAAGACTGTTTAGCTGGTAACCGGGTTAAATTCATATTTGATGGAAATTGGAGGACAATATTTTGACATTCTTCAACCACTACAAAAAATATATTTTTGGTTGATGTTGGTATTTTCAGAAGAAAATATATTTCTGCCCTCTTTATCGCTGTGTTTATATGAAAGTAATATTATTTTAAATTGCAGGCTTTCCTAGGTGGCTGGTTGTATAATTCCTCCAATGGTAACTACAATTGTTGGAATGGTGCACAGATACAGTGTTGAATGGCTATACTGGAATTTATATGGCATTTTCATAACAATTTAAGAGATCTGTGTTCTTGGTCAATGGACTTGAGAATTGTTTGGTTGAGAAAATATTGACTGCTGTCTCGTGCTGTTTATTTACCTTCCCAGCACAGCTGTACCTTACCCATATTGCCAAGGCTGCACTAGCTATGCTAACTGGGCCTTAAGGATTTCTTCGACTTAATATTTCCACTGCTGTGCTGCATCATGACTGCTCATACATACACACCAGACTGCTACAATTTTAAAATCACATTATGTGATGGCAAACACACTAAAACTATTTACTACCACAGGGGCTTGGTCCAACCATGTTATATGGTTGCTTGTGCATGATAATGTAATACAGGTAAACCTCTATTTAGAATAGGATTGCGTTCCTGAAAAACTGTATCTATATTGAAACGTCCTAAATCAAAACGATTTCCCTTGCAGTCCCATTATATAACCAGAGATGAGTTCTTTTCACAAAATTTTTGGACCTTAAATCCACTAAATAACACACAAACCCACACAACATAACACACAAATTAACACACATAGGCAAGAAGGGGTACTTGGGGGTAACTGTACAGTATTGTACTTTAATACTGGCAAACTTTAATACAGTACACTACTGGCAAACTTTAATACTGGCAATGTGACAGTGGCAGTGGCACTTGCAGCTTCCCCACTCATCTTGATGTTGTGGAGCCCATAGTGTATTTTAAACCTTTGAAACTACCCTCTGCTAGCACTGAAAGATGGTGCCGTTGAACCTTCTCCTTCCTGATCATTTAACTCTCTAAACAATGATTTTGCCTTCTCTTGGATAACCAGGGTGTTGAGTGGTATATTACGCTGGTTCTGATCCTCAATCCAGACACTCAGCATTCTTTCCATGTTTTCCATCACATCACTCCTATGTTTTGCTAATCTGCTTGCACCTGTAGCTGTAGCACACCTGGAACTTGCCAGTATATTGTCCTTATTCTGTTTTATAGTAGCCACCGTCGAGCTAGTTAGTCCTAAAGCCCTCCCGACGTCCGTACTTTTTTAAAATCAGAATCAATGCGCTTTATCACCTCCAATTTGGTATTTAAAGTGATGACTTTGCAGCATCTCTGGCCACTAGCGATATCACCACTGCTTATTTCACTTACTGCTCTTTTCCCCGACATGGTATAAACGCGGTAGAGGCTATAAATCGCTCGAAGTCGCTCGGGAATGTTAGGAAATTACTGTAATACTGACGTGGGGCGTTGTTGCTTCAAAATCAGCTGGCTTTTAAAGAATGACGTAGTGACATGCTATTGGCCAGTTCAAACGCTTGGATACACTCACTACATCAGGTGTGGGCGCGATTTGCCTGGGAATACACTATGGACTGTGCGTATGGACAAAAAGGGTGCACCAAATGCCACCATGATATTCAAAATATGTACTGCGCATGTGTAAAAAACAATAAAACGAATCCAAGTATCCTATATCGATCAAAAGGTGTTTAAAAAAAAAATTATGGTCCTTCAATTGTAAAGTCCTAAATAGAAGCGTCCTAAGTAGAGGCTTACCTGTATTACAACCTGCGATGGATTCAGTAGTGTTGGGTTGCCTCCAGTTATTAGACTAAAAGAGACACAGCACTATTTCATCACCAGGCCATTTACTTGAGTGAGGCTAAATGAATGCCATTCAATTGCATCACAAATTAATTTGGCTTCTCAACACCAAGAACATTCAATCAAAACAGCCCTGTACATTGATTAAAAGGAAAGTGTATTCTACTGACTTGTCACAATCATTAATGTTAAGGAAGGACTTGTTGCCACAGGCGACATTTCCCATTCAAAATATCATCAGAATTTAACATGGGATGTCGTATCAGACATTCCACATAAAATAAATGTTCTCTGGCTGCATCTAACTGGCAGTATAATGCACAAGAAATTAATTAATACCTTTTTCTTTGACTGGATGGGCTGAATTGCTCCTTCCTTGTAGAGATTTTGTATGTATTCTCAATAATCCTTACGATTATGTAATAGTTCAGTATTTAATGACTGTAGTGAGTAACAAAGGAATTTTTTTTATTGGATCTGTCAAGTGGCAAGCATGAGAGACGGGAGCTCATTCCTATTATAGCATTGATTTGCATTTCTATCCTAAATGTCAAAATGTTCAGTCTTATTAAATACAACTTCTGCTACATTCTGAAGTGAACACAAGCCTGAAATTGTATTGAGAAGGTAGCAGTAAGGATTATTTCTACATTGATGCAAAATAAGTATAATTTTACAGTGCTCGCTGCTGCAATTCTTAACAGGCTACATGTAGGTAAGCAGTTTAGCTTCGCATTCTCAATTCTAATGAAAGGTTGTGGACCCGAAACGTTGACTCGCTTTTCCTTTCTCCATAGATGCTGCCTGACTGCTGAATGTTCCCAGAACTTTCTCATTTTGTGTTTGTGTTTTAAAATTGTGGAATATATGTTTGATCACCTTCAAAGCTCTGCTTTGATTTTATTTCTTCAAACCCCCGCACAGTTTCCCACGGCGTCCCTCGGGGCTCTGTCCTCGGTCCCCTCCTTTTCACCCTTTACACGCTCCCTCTGGGCGACGTCATCCGCAGACATGGGGTAAATTTCCACATGTATGCGGATGACACCCAGTTGTACCTTTCTGCCTCATCCCTCAACCCCCAGACGATCGATGTTCTGACAGCATGTCTGTCCGACATCGAATCGTGTACGAGGGACAACTTTTTGCAATTGAACGTGAATAAGACCGAGGCCCTCCTGATTGGCTCAAGCCAGCGCCTCCGCACATCGGGCGCTGCCAGCCTCAACATCCAAGGCTGCACTCTCCACCTCACAAAGCCAATCAGGAACCTCGGCATCATGTTCGATCAAAAACTTTCCTTCCTCCCCCACATCCGTGCCTTGACCGGCACTGCCTATTTCCATCTGCGCAACATTGCCAGGCTCCGCAACTATCTTACCCCCCGCGCTACCGAAACACTCGTGCACGCGTACATCACCTCACGGCTGGATTACGGAAATTCTCTCCTAGTCGGCCTCCCCAGTTCCTCCATTCATAGGCTGCAGGTCATCCAAAACTCTGCAGCCCGTGTACTATCCCGCACCCGCCTCCGTGACCACATAACTCCCACCCTCGCCCGTCTCCACTGGCTCCCCATCCTCCAGAGGATCGAGTTCAAGATCCTCGTCCTCACCTACAAGGCCTTACACGGCCTTGCCCCATCCTACCTAACCGATCTACTCTCCCCCTACACGCCCACCCGGACCCTCCGTTCAACAGGACTTGGCCTGCTCCAAGCCCCCCGCCCGAACTGCCCCACCATCGGAGACCGGGCCTTCAGTTTCTCCGCTCCCACCTTATGGAATGCCATCCCTCAATCCCTCCGTTTCGCCTCTTCCCTTTCCTCTTTCAAGGCCGATTTGAAGACTTTCCTCTTCGATCGTGCCTTTTGTTCCACCCCGAACTCGTTTACCTCCCCTTCGTGTTTCACCCCTTCCCAAACACTCCCCTCCCAGCTCGGGTCACATGCCTCTTGTTCAGCGCCTTGGGACGTCCTCCCGACATGAAAGGCGCTCTATAAATGTATGTTGTTGTTGTTGTTGTTGCAAGGATTTGCCCTCTCCACCTCTGACCTGCCAACCCATTAGAAACCTGTCCGCTCCCTCCACTCCATGTCTCCTGCCTGGCATGCCTCAAGACCATCCTCTTCAACCGTGGCTTCGACCTCCCTCTGTGACCTCCACCCTCTCTGACCTCCACCCCTACCTGATCCCAAACCTGACCCTGCTCTGTCCTAATCCCTGACTTTCCAGCAACTCAGAACGTTCTCCCAACGTGAAGGCGCTATATGAATGTAATATTCACTAAACAAATGTATTGTATGACCACCCCACCATAATTTAATTTGTGTTTTATTTTGCCAGAATCATCACTGAAGTCCTCCAAGAGCGAAGTAAGTAAAATGCTCTGTTGATATTTTTATATAGTTATTTTTTAATATGCAAGGTGTATTTTGACAGGAATTCTTATTCTCCCAACTGAATTATTGATTCAATTCCTTCTGAATGTTCATCTGACTTAATATTTGTTGCACAATCCTTTGGACCATACTTAATATTAGAATAATACAATACCAAATTGCATTTATATATTGCCTTTCATGTCAGGAGGATTTCCCAAGGTGCTGGACAGTAGAGAGTTTGCATCCAAAATTGGAGGTTCGAATCAAGTGGGTTAGAGTGGGAGGATGACCAGGGAAAGATCTTGAGATGGGCCTTGAAGGAGACAAGGGAGGACGTGAGATTACATTGTATAGATTAAAGCAGATGGAATTTCTGGACTATTTTTTCACAATAACAAATGCACAGTTAAATTCAATCAATTAAAAGTGCAGCATCAACGGAAAGGATTCAGAAGCTAGTCTCATTCTAATGCTCTGTTTTGCTCAAATTCTAGCAGTACTGAATGTTTTAAACAGCTTATGTCAGCAGTAAACCTGTATAGGAATCATGTTTCCCTGAATCAGCATTTACACCAATTCTATATCATTAAAAATTGATTTAACAGTATTTTTTTGTAAACTGCTTCAAGAGGGAATAGAATTGAGTGGATAGTTTTGACATTTGTTTTACCTAAATTTCCAAGGTAGACATTGTACAAATTACTCGAGTTTTTGTTTTTTCAAATAACCAATAGAGTGAATGGTTTAGCCAGGTAACCAGTTTCACTCGTTATTCACTCGGAGTGCTTCCTGGTTTTCAAAAGGATTCCAATAGTAAGAATTCACATCAGGTGCTGAGTGAACATTTGTCATTGTTGAAACCTGGATGTCATTTACCATTGATGCAGCCTGGGGACATCCTCCCAACGTGAAAGGTGCTCTGTAAATGTAATTTTGTTGTTGTTATCTGCACCTTCAGCATTGACTCAGTTGTGATTTTTCCACCGAAGAAACTGTAGTATAATACGAGTGTTATAATGAAGTGAATGGCCATCTCAGTAGCCCAGTTCCTAAACCAGACAGTTCTCCAGGGTACTGCTGATGATAGATGATAATAATAATAATAAGCCTTGCATTTGATAGTTTTCTAGACGTCTCAAAATGCTTCACAAAGTGTACCGTAAAGTGAATTCACTGTATATTTGTAGGTGAGGCACGGCAACCAATTACGCACAGCTGTGAGCCACAAACAGTCGTGGATTGAAGTGCCTAATTTATTATCTTTTTTGGTGAGATTATTATCAGGTGTCTGGAGTAAGGAAACGTGCCCATGGTTTTGCTCTGCCGGGAATTGAACCCTGGTTTCTCACTTGCAAGGCAAGCACTCTAACCACTGAGCTACAGGAATTCTGTACATCTGTTACTTTGGCAGGATGTTGAAGAGCAGTCTGGGCAGGAATTCTTCCTACAGTACCCCCAACACACATTCTGGAATACCAATATCTAGATTTTTGCACCTAAGACTTTTTAGAATTAGGTAATCAATTTGTACACGTGTCTGGGTCGGGAGAGCATTCCACTTCAGACCTGTGCATGCACATGTGAAACTGCCAGGATTTGATGCTCTTGAACATGATGATGGGCTAAAGACATGTCAGACCAGTCACTAGTTAAACATTTATTGACCAGCTGCTACTGTGCAAATGCAAAGTATTCCTTTAATGTAGTTCAACAAAAGAAAGAAAATGATTTAAACATAGGGATCTTTCTTTTACATTAAGTGTTGGAATGTGCATCAGAGGGCCCTGCCTTAGTGAATTGGTAACCGGATTAGGCAATTAGAAATAATTATAGAATCCTGAGTCTACTGCAAACCCTGGGTAGAAATCCCTCATATCCCCTCATTTAAACATATATTTTCAATTTCATTCAATTATGCTAACCTACATAAAACCTATGCTTCCATTACTGGATGGTTTGCTACTACTACCACATTAATTTACAAATCTGTAAATTCTAAATTAGTCTATTTTAATTTTGGGTTTTTGCAAAATCACATTATGCTTTATTTATTGATCTACTCCTATTCTCGGACCTCACCCTGGTTTCATCAACCACCTCCGCTAGCTCAAAGGCTAGGTGTGGGCCGCCGAACGCACTTGCCTTAAATCCGTACTAACCACCAGTACTCTGACTGGACCACATCAAAACTTAACGCTCTGCTCTCACCTCCGCTTCCAGGATTATTCTGGAATAGAATGATTATAGGCCAATTTGGCAAAGGGCAACCCCCAGCTCCTGTTCTCTACCACAGACCGGCTCCTTCATCCTCCATGCTACACCTCGCTGATTCTTTCCTCTGATTTCCCACTGTGAGGAGATGCTGAATGTTCTCAAGTCCAAAATCGAGGGAATCTGCTCAGCTACCACTGCACACCCAACTTCCACCCCCTCCTCACCACACACCAACTCCTACCCATCCCTCCTTCCACTCCTTCAAACGTGTTTCCTCTCCTCTGGCATCACACCATATCCATGAAGCTCACTACCTGCTCACTAGACCCCATCCCCACACTTCTCCTTACTTCCCAGCTCCATCTCCTTGTCCCCTACTCACTGACATCATCAACCTCTCATTAGCCGGCATAGTTCCCACCCCTGCAAAATAGCTGCCATCACCCTCACCCTGAAGAAACCTTCCCTTGATGCATAACAGCTCCGGCCCATCTCCAACCTCCCTTTTCTGTCCAAAGTCCTTGAACGAGTTGTTGCTTCCTAGCTTCGCTCTTTCCTCTTGTTTCACTCACTCCATGAACCAACCGGCTCCCACCTCTCTCCTTCCCACTACCCTGCCTCTCCCCACTATCCTGCCCCCCCCATGCTTGGGTCCCATTACCTGACTGTTCAGCGCCTTGGGACGCCCGCCCGACGTGAAAGACGCTCAATAAATATAATTTTGCTGTTGTTGGCTGTCTATCTTCAATCTGCTTTCTTTCCTGTCTGCCAGCTACTCCAGACTGCTGTGATAGCCCAAATGGATTATATTGAGAGGACTGTGGATAACATCATGCACCTGAAAAAAATTAATCCTGCTACCAATCCACAGTAAGGATATTTGACATTTTAAATTATGCATTTTCACTGAGCTGTGAAGTTTGACAATTTACCATAACTAAAAATAAGATACAATAATGTGCTAGTTATGATCTTCCCACACAACACTATCATGGGCATGAAAAGTTCAAGCAAACAAACCTGCCCAGGATTTTTAATTTTTTTTAATTGTACAAAATTGACATGTTATATAACTGATCAATAATTGCACTGGGATTCAAAGTTTTGCATGTGAAAGTAATGGAGATGCCTTGTGGGGAAGAAGCAGAATAAATAATGAATAATAATAATAATCCTTGCATTTGATGTAGCGCTTTCCACATCTTATCGACGTCCCAAAGCGCTTCACAGAATACATTGTAAAGTGAATTGACTGTATATTTGTGGGCAAATTACAGCAGCCAATTGCACACAGCAGTGTCCCACAAGCCGTTGTGGATTGAAATGACCAATTTTATTATTGTGTTTTTTTTGGATGGATTATTATTAGGCATGTGGAGTAAGGAAACTTGCCCAAGGTTTTGCTCTGACCTGCCTGGATTCGAACACAGGTCTCCCCAGCTTGCAAGACAAGTGCTCTAACCACTAAGCCACATTGTAAGGGTTTGCAGCTTAATAGAGCATGATGATTCCTGTTAACCTTGGAAGTTAGCGCTCTGGGATACTACCCCACTTTACCCAACACATTGCCCTGCATGAAGGATATAAATGCAGGTACCATTTGTATAGTGCAAATCCCTCTCTTTTCCCTAGCCCTAGCCCTAGCCCCAGCTCGCTCACTCACTCACTCACTCACTCAAAATTTACATTTATATAGCGCCTTTCACGTCGAGAGGACATCCCAAAGCGCTGTACAGTTAGATATGGACAAGAGCAGGGTGGGAGGAGTCAAGGCAGGATGAAGAAGAGTAGGAAAATTGACTGTATATTTGTGGGCGAAACACGGCAGCCAATTTGTGCACAGCAGTGTCCCACAAACAGTCATGGAAGTGGGGAAAAGGGGAAAAACAAGTGTTCAGCACCTTGGAATGTCCTCCTGACGTGAAAGGCCATCTAGACAAGTGCAATTTTGTTGTTGTTAAAATAATTTATTGTTTAGACCCCTTCCACTCTATTAGTATATCACATATCCTTCACCACCTAATTGTATTGGACTAATATAAAATGGTAATTGATATAAGCAAGGTTAAAAATCCAATTTATTGGAAGTAACAGAATTTTTTATAGTAACTGATGTATTGCACAATCTTTATCTGGAACATTACAGTGCATTTTCCACTGCTTTGTTAATTAGTACAAGCTTCTGAATATCAAACTTCCTCAAGGTCACATTACAATCAGTAAAATACTGGCTCTCATGTATTGGGGTTGGAACGGGAATTTCTGAAGCTCCTTCTCTGTTATATATGTCATCTGCAGTTTCTGTAGTTTCCCCCATAATAACATTGTTTTAAAGCACATAAACCTTGTTTTGCTTTTAACCTTGCAGTGTTGAATTGCAAGGAAAATTTACCTAGGAAAGTGTTTTTTTTTATCTTGGACTTATTCCTGTACAGTATATCCTAATTTTGGAACTTGAATTAGTGGCTTCAGCCATGTTTGAGTTATGGGATGTAGTGAGAACATCTGGAGTTTCACTGTATCATCTTGGACTTTCCTTAAATGGAGCACAGTTAATCGTTCAGTCGACTGTACATGAGCGTGATTTCAGCATGAGCTTGATTTGTCCTTTATATTTTAATTCAACAGTGAAGCTAATCCTAAATGATGGACTTGGGGAGGGACGTTTTTGAATTATTGTATATATTTTCAAAAGCTTCTGATTAGTCCACTTTTAAATTGCTTAAATAATGTGTGGATTTGCAGTAATTCATCCATTACCGTGATTGCTCTTCATTTCTGGTGAACATTAGTGATTAGTGGAGTCTTGTAGCTCAATGGTTAGAACATTCGCCTTGCAAGTGAGAGACCTAGGTTTGATTCCAGGCATGGCGAAACCTTGCCTTATTGTCTCCTTATAGGTATAGTATAGGGAACGGCGGTATATCGCTAAAACCCGATATGATTTTCATATCGTTATACCGATTTAGACATTTTAAAAATACCGATATATCGAAAAACTATATATCGAGGTAAAAAATCGGGATGCGAGCACAATCAACTACAAGACCCAGAATGCTCATCTCTATACACAATGCACAGACCGAGGTGCAAAGCCGCCATCTTGTATTCATAGTCTTCGAATACAATATACAGGTATGCAAGGGGTGGGGGGAGAGAGACGGCTGTGGGTGGGGGGGGGTGAGGGGGAGAGAAACGGGTGGGGGTGAGGGGGAGAGAGACGGCTGGGGTGGGGGGTGAGGGGGAGAGAGACGGCTGGGGGGAGGGGGAGATAGACGGCTGGGGGAGGGAGAGGGGGAGAGAGACGGCTGGGGGTGGGGGAGAGGGGGAGAGAGACGGCTGGGGGGAGGAGGAGAGGGGGAGAGAGACGGCTGGGGGGAGGGGGAGATAGACGGCTGGGGGGGGGGGAGAGGGGGAGAGAGATGGCTGGGGGGGGGGAGAAGGGCAGAGAGACGGCTGTGGGGGAGAGGGGGAGAGAGATGGCTGGGGGGGAGAGGGGGAGAGAGATGGCTGGGGGGGAGAGGGGGAGAGAGACGGCTGGGGGGGGGGTGAGGGGGAGAGAGACGGCTGGGGGGGGGGGGAGAGAGACGGCTGGGGGGGAGGAGGAGAGGGGGAGAGAGACGGCTGTGGGGGAGAGGGGGAGAGAGATGGCTGGGGGGGAGAGCGGGAGAGAGATGGCTGGGGGGGAGAGGGGGAGAGAGATGGCTGGGGGGAGGAGAGGGGGAGAGAGATGGCTGGGGGGGGGGAGAGGGGGAGAGAGATGGCTGGGGGGGGGGGTGAGGGGGAGAGAGACGGCTGGGGGGAGGGGGAGATAGACAGCTGGGGGGGGGAGAGGGGGAGAGAGACGGCTGGGGGGGGGGGGAGAGGGGGAGAGAGACGGCTGGGGGGAGGAGGAGAGGGGGAGAGAGACGGCTGGGGGGAGGGGGAGATAGACGGCTGGGGGGGGGGAGAGAGACGGCTGGGGGGGGGGAGAGGGGGAGAGAGATGGCTGGGGGGGGGGGAGAAGGGCAGAGAGATGGCTGGGGGGGAGAGGGGGAGAGAGATGGCTGGGGGGGAGAGGGGGAGAGAGATGGCTGGGGGGGAGAGGGGGAGAGAGATGGCTGGGGGGGAGAGGGGGAGAGAGACGGCTGGGGGGGGGTGAGGGGGAGAGAGACGGCTGGGGGGAGGGGGAGAGAGACAGCTGGGGGGGGGAGAGGGGGAGAGAGACGGCTGGGGGGGGGGGAGAGGGGGAGAGAGACGGCTGGGGGGAGGAGGAGAGGGGGAGAGAGACGGTGGGGAGATAGACGGCTGGGGGGGGAGAGGGGGAGAGAGACGGCTGGGGGGGAGAGCGGGAGAGAGATGGCTGGGGGGGAGAGGGGGAGAGAAATGGCTGGGGGGGGGAGAGGGGGAGAGAGATGGCTGGTGGGGGGGGAGAGGGGGAGAGAGATGGCTGGGGGGGGGAGAGGGGGAGAGAGACGGCTGGGGGGGGGGAGAGAGATGGCTGGGGGGGGGGAGGGAGAGAGAGACGGCGGGGGTGGGGGGAGGAGAGGGGGGAGGAGAGGGGGAGAGAGACGGCTGGGGGAAGGGGGAGAGAGACGGCTGGGGGGGGAGGGAGAGAGAGACGGCGTGGGGGGGGGGGGGCGGAGGGAGAATGAGACGGCTGGGGGGGTGGTGGGGGAGAGAGACGACGGGGGTGGGGGGTGCGAGAGAGGGACGGCGGGGGGGTGGGGGGGGAGAGACGGGGTGGATGTGATAATATACAGTTAGATAGAGATGGGGGGGGATGTGAGAGAGGAGAGAGGGAGAGAGACATAGAGAGACACAGACAGAAAAACACAGAGATGGAGAGAGTGAGAGACACAGAGAGAGAAAGATATTTACCTCCTGAGAAGATAGGCCCCGAATGCGCGCGCACCCTGAATGCGCGCGCACTCCGATGCACGCGCGCATGCGCAGTACGAAAAACCTGAAAATATCGGTATTTCGGTATATCTCGATATGAGCCAACCGATATATCCATATCCGGAAAATTCCCATATCGCCGTTCCCTAGTACAGTAGAAGCCCGTTTATCCATGACCCGATCAACCGTAACTTCCGTATAACCGGCACCGCAAAAAAAAGGTCTGCATTCGATAAACCGGAATTTATCCAGAAAAATGCATTTTTTTGGTGTTTTGTGTTGCGTCAGTATTTTGGAATACTGTGAGTTCATTAATTTAGCCACAAAGCAGCAAAACACACACACACACACAAGCAAAGCTTGCAGATCAATGCATATCACAGCCTTAGCTTTTATTTTAATAAATTGATAAAAAACACAAACCTCTGCAACACTTCTCAAGTCTGGTTTATTTTACAAATACCTTTAAGCTTGGGAAGCTGTAATGTATATCAGAAACACACTCAGCGCCTCCCCTTACCCTAGTCTAATGTTAAAAACAAATTTTACTTTAAAAGTGAAATGAAACGTTTGCTTTCAATGCCGATCCTTGGATCATTTAGAAGGAAAGTTAACTGAACAGTGACAATATAATTTATATTATATAAATGATTATTTAGTCTATTATTAATATGCTATGTTTTAAAAAAATATATTTAAAACAAATATAATTTTTTTTGTGTTGGGTTTTCCGCCAAATATCCGGCAGCTGCTTTAACCAGCACTGGCCAGGTCCCGAGGGTGCCGGATAAACAGGCTTCTACTGTATATCACTTCGCCCACAAACATACAGTCAATTCACATTACAGTATGTTCTATGAAGCTTCTTGAGACTTTGATAAGATGTGAAAAGCACTATATCAAATGCAAGTATTATTACATTACATGTGTATTCACCTGCAAACAACAACAACAACAACAATTTACATTTATTGAGCGCCTTTCACGTCGGGAGGACGTCCCAAGGCGCTGAACAGGGGGGCGTGTGACCCGAGCTGGGAGGGGAGTGTTTGGGAAGGGGTGAAACACGAAGGGGAGGTAAAAGAGTTCGGGGTGGAACAAAAGGCACGGTCGAAGAGGAAAGTCTTCAAACCGGCCTTGAAAGAGGAAAGGGAAGAGGCGAAACGGAGGGATTGAGGGATGGCATTCCATAGGGTGGGAGCAGAGAAACTGAAGGCCCGGCCTCCGATGGTGGGGCGGTTCGGGCGGGGGGCTTGGAGCAGGCAAAGTCCTGTTGAACGGAGGGTCCGGGTGGGCGTGTAGGGGGAGAGTAGATCGGTTAGGTAGGATGGGGCAAGGCCGTGTAAGGCCTTGTAGGTGAGGACGAGGATCTTAAACTCGATCCTCTGGAGGATGGGGAGCCAGTGGAGACGGGCGAGGGTGGGGATTATGTGGTCGCGGAGGCGGGTGCGGGATAGTACACGGGCTGCAGAGTTTTGGATGGCCTGCAGCCTGTGAATGGAGGAGCTGGGGAGGCCGACTAGGAGAGAATTTCCGTAGTCCAGCCGTGAGGTGATGTACGCGTGCACAAGTGTTTCGGCAGAGCGGGGGGTAAGATAATTACGGAGCCTGGCAATGTTGCGCAGATGGAAATAGGCGGTGCCGGTCAAGGCGCGGATGTGGGGGAGGAAGGAAAGTTTTTGATCGAACATGATGCCGAGGTTCCTGATTGGCTTTGTGAGGTGGAGAGTGCAGCCTTGGATGTTGAGGCTGGCAGCGCCCGATGTGCGGAGGCGCTGGCTTGAGCCAATCAGGAGGGCCTCGGTCTTATTCACGTTCAATTGCAAAAAGTTGTCCCTCGTCCACGACTCGATGTCGGACAGACATGCTGTCAGAACATCGATCGTCTGGGGGTTGAGGGATGAGGCAGAAAGGTACAACTGGGTGTCATCCACATACATGTGGAAATTTACCCCATGTCTGCGGATGACGTCGCCCAGGGGGAGCGTGTAAAGGGTGAAAAGGAGGGGACCGAGGACAGAGCCCTGAGGGACGCCGTGGGAAACTGCGGGGGTTTGAAGAAAAACCATTGGAAGAAACAAAATGTAAACGGTGGGTCAATTAAGAATGGAACCAGTCAAGGACTGTGCCTTGAAGGTTGAGGTGGGAGGAAAGACGTTGAAGGAGGATGGTGTGATCGACTGTGTCGAACGCAGCAGACAGGTCAAGGAGGACGAGGAGGCAGAGGGAGCCCTGGTCACAGGCGGTTAGGATGTCATTTGTGACCTTGACCAGGGCAGTTTCTGTGCTGTGGATAGGGCGGAAACCTGATTGGAGGGGTTCAAGAAGTGAGTGATTTGAAAGGAAAGAGCGGAGCTGGGAGGCAACCACTCTTTCAAGGACCTTGGATAGAAACGGGAGGTTGGAGATGGGTCGATAACTTGATGGTTGCGACGCATCAAGGGAGGGTTTCTTCAGGATAGGGGTGATGGTGGCTGTTTTAAGGGAGGTAGGGACGGTGCCTGAGGAGAGGGAAAGGTTAATGGTGTCAGAAATGAGCGGGGCTAACAAATGGAGTTGGGTGCGGAGGAGGGGGGTGGGGATGGGGTCCAATGAGCACGTGGTGGGTTTCATGGAGGTGATTGTTTTTGTGACTGAAAGCGGGGTGGTGGGGTTGAAAGTGTGAAATGGGGGGTGAGTAGGGGTTGAGGTAGCTGATGAGGGCGCGGAGGTGGAGGAGTGGTGGGGGGAGGAAACCGCAGAGCGGATTGTCTCAATTTTGGACTCGAGGAAATCCAGCATCTCCTCACAACGAACGTTTGAGGAGAGGATCTGCGAGGTGAGGCGGGGGGGGCGGAGGAGCTGGTTGGTGGTGGCGAAGAGGAGGCGGTGGTTGTCCTTCGCTTCCAGGATTATCCTGGAGTAGAAGGCTGATTTGGCGGTGGCTAGGGCGGAGCGGTAAAATTTGATGCGGTCCAGCCAGATTTGCCGGTGGACCGTGACAATGTGCAATCACTGCACTTTACAGTATAAAGTGGAGTCCTGAAGCTCAGTGGTTAGAGCACTCGCCTTGCAAGCGAGACCCGAGTTAAATTCCAGGCAGGGTGAAACCTTGGGCACGTTTCCTTACTCCACATACCTGATAATAATCCCTCAAAAAGATAATAATAATAAATTGGTCATTTCAAACCATGATTGTTTGTGCGCAATTGGCTGCCGTGTTTCGCCCACAAGTGTACAGCCAATTCACTTTACAGTGTTTTCTGTGAAGCGCTTTGAGACGTCTAGAAGACTTGAAAAGCGCTACAGCAAATGCAAAGATTATTATATCTGAAGCACTTTTGGATGTCCTGACGTGAAATGCGCTACACAAATGTAAGGATTATTGATTATTATTATTATCATTAGGATTTTTAAAACTTTCCCAGCTAATATTTTCCATTGGTATGGTTTTGTATTCAGTGGAAGATCTACTGGCTATTATTACAATCTCTGCTGAATTTGTAAACCAAAGGAATAGAAATTTTTTTTAAAAAAAGTTATAACTGCTTGCTTTATGATGGTCCAAATTTTTCAAGTTATTTTCTCCCCTTCCTTCGTCTTACAATGCCATACACCATTTGTGACTGAGTGAGTTTTGTTTTGGGAACTCTGCCATTGTTACTCTGAAACCAATTGTCTCTGGATGATTATTTTTCCCTCCCAGAGTTATTTCCTTTGCCTCCCAACAAGAAAGTATCTGACCTCTATTTGGCTCTGAGATTAGAAAACTCCTGGGTAATATCTCATGCCTCATCCTGGTTGATATATCCTGGACAATTAATATGACACTACTCTGAAACTTCTCTCTTTTGTTTGCCTAGGTTTGGGATTTCTCTGCAAGCCTGTCTTTTGCAGATTATAGGGTACAAACAATTGATGGGTGAAGTGGAACAGCTCCGTAGAGAGCAGTATGATTCAGAAAATCCACAGCACGAAGAATTGCTGTTGAAGGTTTGTAAAATACATTGGATTGTAACTGGTTTCACCTTTTCATTCATTTTCAACTTACAATCATTTGGTTTATGCACATTTGGTAATGTGCAGCTTCTGGAGATGGAGGACGGGGCGGTTAAAAGCCCTATTAGATTCCTGATACAAATACTTGATTTATTGTCACATCTTTAAATGATATATTATTGCACACATTTGCTCATTGGTTCCTCTCGGTCAGGAGGTTACACCCTGCTGAGATTTGAATTCCTTGTCCAGACTGAGTGTGACCACATAACAATGAGGCGCACTACATTGTTGCAGCTGCCATCCTTCAGATCTTTACGAGGAGGAGAGAGATCCCATGACATTATTTCAAAAAGGGAAGAGAGGGTCTTCTGACTTAATAGCCAACAATTTTCTCAAACAATTGGTCATTCACCTCATAATGTTTGTGGGAATTTTCATTGCTCAAATTGGTTGCTGTATTTGCCAATAAAAATGGTTGTCACATTTATTAATATTTACTCTAAAGCACTTTGAGAAGTTTTTCACGAATAATGCACTATAAAATTTAAATTGCAAATCTTCTTCCCATGAAGAATTGGCCTGTTTGCAGCTTGTGGACATAAAACCAATGATTAAATTCAGTAACCCTTGTACAGTAGAAGCCCGTTTATCCAGCACCCTCGGGACCTGGCCAGCGCCAGTTAACGCGCCTGCCGGATATTCGGCAGAAAACCCAACACATTTTTTTTATAAACATAGCATAATAATAGACTAATCATTTATATAATATAATGTATAAATAATAATTATAATAATTTTAAACACAGTGACCAGGCAGTTCAGAGAGATCTTTAAACTAGTGCAAAAGTTACACGTCTGAATGACACTGTTCTCATTGGGGGCAGAAGAGAGGAAAGCTCGTGTTATTGAGAAAGCAGAGTGAGCGGCGGCTGCTCAGTTCGGTTAACTTTGTTTCCAAAAAGCCTTGCGATGCCTGTGTGTGTGTGTGTGTGTGCACTAATTTGAAACACTGCACTCTGTAAAACGAGCACTGCAGGGTTGACTTTTTTTAATATAAAAGCCAATGAATTGATCTGCAAGCTTTGCTCAGGGTGGATGTGTGTTTTGCTGTTTTGTGGCTAAATTAAATCTAAGTTAATCAACTCACCCCGCTCTGCCTCTCAAAGAATACACTCTGGAGAGTGCATTGCTTTACAGTACTGGCTAGCACCACCATCAGGCACCTAGTAGCAGCATTCCAAAATACTGACGCAACACAAAACACCCCAAAAATGCATTTTTATGGATAAATTCCGGTTTATTGAATGCGGTGTCAGTTATACAGAAGTTATGGTTGATCAGGTCACGGATAAACGGTCTTCTACTGTATTTTTATTTTACTCTTTAGGTCTAGGTGTTTATAGTGTATTTTTGTTTTATGATTACATGCCAAACTGCAAAGCTCCAGCATTCACTGGACTCTCCCCATCTTTTTCTTACAGTTTGTGAGTCGCTTGTTATTGTACGTTATATAACTTGAAATTGATTATGAACTCAACTAAGCTAAGCTAAATATCCTTACTATTCTGTGCATCCAAAAAAAAGTCTTTGAATGCTTATGTGGGAAACCGAAAGCTTGAGAATAACTTTAGATGTTGGAGTGCTAGACAAATAAATACAGCACTATATTTCTGAAATGAATACATACGTTTGCAACATTATATCATCAAAGTAAGAAACTGAATTTGAATTCCAAGTTGTCTGTTTCTTCGTCTAATCCATTGTAGCACAGAATGTATAATGTTCTGTTCCTTTATATTAAAATCTGACAGCTATGGACACTCCTTCATCCTGATGTAAAGTTGGAAGCTCGCATAAGCAAGCAATGGTGTGAAATAGGTTTTCAAGGAGATGATCCAAAGACAGACTTCAGAGGAATGGGGATGTTGGGATTGAAAAACTTGGTGTAAGTAGATCTCACTTTCTTTTAAACTTAGGAAAGCAATCATTTATGTTTGTGAGAACTGTTCCATGGGTGGATTGTTCACCCAGAGGAAGCTGGACAGGGTGTGTCAGGTTATGCAGCCATGAAAGATCCACACATTCACCCTTTCTATGCTGGGTTAATGGATAGTTATCAAAGGTGGGACCTCGGACTTCTTCTTTCCCCTTCCAGGTTCGCGGTTATTGAGACCCTCTACCAGTGACATCTTAGCCAATGCAGCCAATAGTGGAAATCAAATCTGATGAATGCTTATCGCATTTAACCTAAGTTTACTGTTTAAGATATGGGTGTCTGGCTCCTAGGTCTCTATCAATGCTGCTATGGAGCTTTTCTTGCTAAGAGCTTTTCAGGAATAGGAGACTGGATATTAAAGACTTGCCTCTTCATTTATTGTGAAATTAAGAAATTCTATTCATTATCACCTCCTCGTAGTACAGTTAAAGTTCGAAGCTTGCTGTTGAAACTTATCAACTTAAACCCATGTTAACATGTTACATAACTCATTGATTCAAAAAGATCAAATTCTAGTCCTAGGTAGCTGTATTTTCATACAGCTATTGTTATTGTTATTTTCATGCATCTTAGGCATTCAGCGGGAGTCCTGCATGGCTCGGCCACCCTACTCCCCTTCCTCGTTCTGCCTTTTCTTGTTGGAAAGAAAGCTTTGAAATGTTATTGCAATTATAGTCTATAATGAATAGTGTTGTGCCTTCTCGATAATGTCCTAGAAGCTATCCTGGGACATTCGTGGCATTTGTTTCTTTCTGTATGAATTTTGTAAGTCCTATTCTGAGATCTTACCAACATTTTGTGTTCAGTTTTTTTGCAGAACATGACAATTCAGCTGCCCGCCAGATACTTTTTGATTCTCAGCAGCCAAAGTACAGGTAATCATCCTTGATTGCTGAACCATGTTTTATCATCACACAGGTTTGGCTCAGGTCATGGGATCTGGGATGAATGTGAATGGTTTGCTTTGCAGTGGGTTCTGTTCTCCGGATGTCACATATCCCTTTGCATGCAATTAAATAAAAATTCCCCATTTATTGAACTTTTGTAAGAATGATAACACTGAATTCAAAATTATTGTTTTATTTCAAATATCACTTCATTTTCTCATGTTTTCTGCTCTTAAAATCTGCAACATCATCATCCTTCAGCTTGATCTTTTAAAATGTGCTCTAACTTGTATTCCCTCATCAGCACTCTCTGCTGGTAATACACACGTATGCATTCTTCTGGGTGAAATATTAAAATAAGCTCTTGCTTGCCTATTCAGGAGAACATTAAAGATCTGTGACAGTATTTATAAACAAAATGCAGGTTCTTCCAATTTCCTAGCCAGTTAAGTTAGTGGGACATTGCTGTGTGCAAATTGGCTGCCACATGCACTTATAATTATACAATCGCTTCACTTTAAGTAAACACCTGTGAAACATTTTGAGACATTTTTATTAAATAGTTCTGTGTTAAATGATCTCTAACGTTGATGGGTTCAGTAACGGTTCCATCTTGTTTCCCTTACTGATATTGCTTTCCCTCACTGCAAAACCATTTTTAGGATAATGTGCTGCAACAATCCAATTAATTTAACCACAGTCATGTGTTAAAGGCTGAAATTCTCTTTTAAATAAACTGCCAATTTATATATAAATGTAGCAATTGTTTCCCTGTTTTTTAAAAAGTTTTAAATATATATATATATACAATCTCACTGCTTACCTCAATAATTTGTTGTAGGTAGGGTCGACTTCATGCTATGACATTGATTTATTTGACCATTTTATAATTTTCTTTCATTTCATTCTTTTTCTTATTTTTTAGGGAACTAACCAAAGAAGATGTAAGGTATTTCTGACACCTTGATTTTCTTGATTTCTGTTCATATGCATCTTTATTTATGTTATTTTATGTAATTCTTATCAGATATTCATTCATGTCAATTTATTTTAAAATGTGTGCAATTCTTATGATATCATCAGTATCACAAGACAGATTGAAATAAAGAAGTTTCTTTGACCAGTTTGACTTCAGCCATCCAACAGCAACTTCGATTTATATAGCGTCCTCCACGTCGGACGGCATCTCAAGAGCGCTTCTAATCATCCAGAATACTAATCATGTCAGTTTCCTATTATAAGCACAAAACTTTAAATGGGCCCAGTGTCCTGGCCTCTCCCACTCTTTCTGATGATTACCTGTTGAATTAGCGACAACAACTTGCAATTATATAGCACCCTTCTCGTGGGGTAGCATCTCAGAGCACTTAACCTTGTTAGTCTGTATTTCATGGCAAGAGGTGATGGCCAGGTTTTACCCAGTTAAACTCCAGCAGTATACCACAATCTGGTATCTATAAACTTGTCTTTTGCCAACCTGTATTTAATGTTTCAGGATGAGTAGCATACATTTCTCTGAAGTTTAAGGAGTATGCACTCTATTCTTGAGACACTGGAATTTTCTTACACATGTTGATTCTCAGGAGTTTGGGAATAGTGTTGATTTCAGAATGCTGTTGAGTTTGAGACACAGGATTATTTGACTTTCGGATTTGATGGTAGTGAGATTAATCAGTTTTTGATATACCTGCTAGATGAGCATTCTGATTCACAAGCCAAACAAAATTTGATGTTACTTGAGATGTTACTTGAAATTTGATGTGGGATGTTAGTCGATAATGGGCAGTGGTCCATTGGAAAAAATGTAGTCTTCCTTTCCATAAATACTAAGCAGGAAATTCTGGGAAAGAAATAGGAATCTAAAAAATACAATGGGATTATTTTTCTTTCCTTGCTCCACTGGTAGATTCCTGTGGTATGACATTTTGTGTGTGTGTGTGTGTATGTTTGAAGCTGGAAGAAACTGCATGGGTATTTTAAGAGAAGCAATAAACTTCAGCTAATACAGACAGGTAAACACCACTACTGCCTTACAGATGACGAGTCGAGGATCACACTGTTTGAAGGAGGTATAACTGGAGCTTGGTGCTTATGGTCTCCATTGTTTTTGTAATACTCTGCATGGTCTTAAGAGGAGCAAGAGTTATATCGTAGGTACTGTTACATGCATATTACACGTATATTCTGTAATAGTAGACATTTAAGACTCTGTCAACTCCCACTGCAGACTTGTCATTTATAATTCCACTAATGCTACTTATTCATGTGAACTCACTGCTATTAAAAGCATAGAACAAGCACAATAGAACCAACACACCATTTTAAAAAAAAAACTAACAATTATATTTTTTGATTAGCACATGCATACAGTCATGGCCTATGAAATGTTTTTTTGGATATGGTTAGTTTAAAAGTGCCCAGGCTATATTAAAACTTCCCCATTTGTTCCACAATACTAAGTACAGCACAAGTTGATTTTTAATGGAGTGACTGACCTCAAACTTGGAAAATAATTTTCTGCTACAAGATAATTAATATGGTTTTCTTTGTTTTCACAGCAAGCTGAATACAAAAGAATGGGAAAAGAAAAAGTTTGATAAAGCAATTGGGTGAGTTTTTCACCAACTTAGTTTTGGAATTGGATTTCCCACAAAAACAAACAGAATGCTGATACTTAATTAAGGTTATTTCACAGAACATTGTTTCAAGGGACAAAATGTTGCAGGTGGACCTACATGTACAATCCTTTCAAAGATGAGACTTACTTTCTACCCTCTGGTACATAAGTACATACAGGTATTCCTCGCCTAACATCATAGTTTGGTTCTTGAAAAATGCGACTTTAAGCGAAACAACGTTAAACAAACACATTTTTCCCATAAGAATTAATGTATGAACTGGAGCTAGGTTCTTATGGACATTTTTTGTCAAAATTTTCTTTTTTTAAAAAAATTCTACTCTCTCCCTGACTGCCTGCCCGGCTCACTCACTTGCTGCTGGCTGGCTGGTCTCACTCACTCGCTGCTGGTCTCATTCGCTGCCAACCAGCCTTGCTCTCTCGCTGCCAGTCTGGCTCACTCCCTAGCACCATTGTGCCCCCTTTCCACCTGCTGGCGAACTACGTAATAGCAAACGTCTCAACATTAAATTAATATATGTTCCCAATGTATCAGCAATGGAATAACGAAAGAACATTAAACAAAGCAACGTTAAACAGGGTTTACCTGTACATACATACATCAATAGAGATAGTTGGACTGCTCTTGTCCAGCTCCGAGCAGCTGCTTCAATGTGGCATAGAAAGGTCTAAGAATAAGATCAAGAGATTGTGAAAATAGGAACTCACAGTAAAGGGATTTGTGGACCCATTGCAGTAGTGGAATACTTTGATTTCATTATTTTATTAAATATTTAAGAACATTAATGAATGTTCAAACATTTTATTCTCTTCTTTATTCCCTCTTTTAGATTTTCCTTTGCTATCGTGGGGATTAATATCACTGACCTTGCATACACTCTGCTTGTGAGTGGAGCAATGAAAACCCATCTGTATAATATTGCCCCAGAAGCACCATTACTTTTTCATTTCCAGAAAACGTTCTGTAAGTTGTCTCTAGAATTTTTTGCGATGAGTTCTAATTTTGAAATGCAATTAATTCAGTATAATTGTTTTAGTATTCATTAATATGAGTGTAAAACTTGTACATCTTCTCCAGGTATATTTTGCCATTCAGATACGTGATGGAAGTTGAACACACTAATATTGCCTTCCTCAGAGATGATCTGTTTCATACAAATAAAGGTTATCTGTGATTTGGTAGAGCAGAATTCCACTGCCGAGTTTTAATCTAAAATAGGAGGAAATGACAGCTATCAATGAGAGAGAGTGGAAATATTTGATTAATAATAATTATAATAATCCTTGCATTTGGTATGGTGCTTTTCATTCAGGAGAACGTCACAAAGCACTTCACTATAAAGTGCTGTTAATGACTTTTGTGGGTGAATTAATAATAATAATACAACAAAAAAATTACATTTATAGAGCACCTTTCACATCGAGAGGACACCCCAAAGCGTTATTAGGCAATTATTTGGCGATAATAATCCTTGCATTTGATACAGCGCCTTATCACGTCTTCTAGACATCTTAAAGCGCTTCACAGGATATACTGTAAAGTGAATTGACTGTATATTTGAGGGGAAAACTCGACGGAACAATTGCTAATGTACATACATTTAAAACTACAAGATGGGAAAACCATTTTCATGTTGTGTGAGAATATCACAATCATAAACCATCTGTGGTATAAAATGTTTTAAAATCATTGACAGCACAAAACAAGGCCTTTCGCCCATTGAGTCTGTACCGGCTGCCCTAGTAGGGCATATTCAGCCCCTCAAACCCATTGCACCATTCTATAACATCATTGCTGATCTGTACCTCAAGTCCAATTACCCGCTCTAGTCCGTATCCCTTAATATCTTGATCTAAAAAATATAGCCTGACCTAACAAATGGCTCAAAATACTTTAATTTAACTGAACTTTGTGGCTGGTTTATTGCCTTGATAATATAACAGAATGGATTTTTTTTTAATTGGCATGCTGAAATATGAACATAATTCATAATAGTCAAGCTATTCTTTCAATCCCGCTGCCCTTGCCCTATCCTGGAGTGAGCCCAAAATTGAACACAGTACTCCAATTGCAGCCTAACTAAAGCATTAATAGTAATCTTGTACAAATCATTAGTTTTGTACTCTCATTCACTATGTGTAAAACTATCAATCAATTAAAACTTACATTTATACAGCGCCTTTCACGTCGAGAGGACATCCCAAGGCGCTGTACAGTTAGGCAGGGACAAGAGCACGGGGGGGGGGAGGGGAAGGGGCAGGATGAAGAAGAGCAGGAAAGCCGACTGTATATTTGTGGGCGAAACGCAGCAGCCAAATTGCGCGGAGCAGTGTCCCACAAACAGTCATGGAAGTGGGATTAGTGGAAATTGAGAGGGCAAGGGGAGGGGTCGGGGGAGGGGGAAGGAGAGCAGGAAAGCCGACTGTATACTTGTGGGCGAAACGTGTCCACCATGTCCATTTCTCAATGAGAACCCTGAGGCAGTCAGCGTAATGTGCTACAGTCAAAGACTTGGGCCACTCAGGGCTATATTTGTGCCAGTGATCCTCCACACGGTGAGCATTATCACAATGAGAAGTAGTAAAGCACCTCTAGTGGTGGTGCTCAGTACAGGGAGAGCAGTGAAAAGAATGGAAACAATGTTCATGAACAGAAATCTTGATCTTCTCCCCACCCCACACCCCAAAAACAAACCCTGCTGGAGTGCATGAAAAACAATTGAGAGAAACCCCCCCACCTTACGGCATTTTATGAGAATTGCACTAAACATTTCTGAGTTGATGACATCGAACAGTAATGTCCAAAAACGTGTGTTTATGGACACAAAGTCTGAAACATGAATTTTGTTCATATTTAACATGACAATTTTTAAAAGGAATCCAGTGCCTGATATGTTCTAAAGGCAGCAAACTGGCTACAAGGTTCAGTTAAATTGAAGCATTTTGACAAAATAATAAGATGCTACATCAAATGCAAAGCTGATTTTAACTCGGTCTGATTTGGATACTATTAAATATGGCCATGAGTTTCCATATGTCGGATACTCTGCTACCCAAACTTCTACCCCAGATGAATCTTGCTCCAGTCCAGCAGGAAGTATTTCCAAAGAACAACTGACATTTTGAAGTATTTCCCGAACATCAATGGATCAATCAGATAGTAATTGACATTTGAAATTGCAAAACAAAAGAGCCACGTGAAAAGGTTTCACTCAGAAATTTGGAGATGGAGAGAAAACAAATCTCCCGACGTGAAAGGCGCTATACAAATGTAATTTTGTTGTTTCATATAGTGGAATACCTTGATATGCAATCTAGTTTGATTAGCTTTGATGGTAGCAGCTGCAAATTGACTTGAAACCTTAAACAAAAACAGAAGTTGCTGGGAAAACTCAGCAGGTCAAGCAGGAATTTCAGATTTCCAGCATCTGCAATATTTTGCGTATATGACTTGAAACTTTAATTAATTGATTCAACCCTGCTAATGGGCATGCACTTTAGTATATACCCATTTGCTCTGATTTCTTACAATACGCATTACTTTGCAATTATTCACAGTAAAAACTGCACAATTCCTTCCGCCTTACTTCGCCTTAGTTCATCGAGTCTGCTTTATATATATTACGTAATGTTGCAGTGTTCTGTGTTGATCTTTACATATTTGTTTTCTACCAGAGGAGGTAATGTTAATGTTTATCTTGTACTATATTTTTTGCAGGCTATTTGATGCATGAGTTTCACAATTTCTGGATTGAGGAGGATCCTTTTGACATCATGGAGTTCAATCGTGTTCGAGAAAAGTTTCACAAACGGATTGTAAAGCAGCTTCGGAACCCAGAGATGACCCTGTGCCCTCATTTTGCAGCCTCTGAGAGTTTAATGAATCTCTAGACTTTCATCTTGCCACCAGTCACATCACTGCCTCACCTGTGTGTGTGTGTGTGTATATGTTTGTGGACTGATATTTTAACAAAAAGTTAAATCGCAGCCTTGATCACAACCAGCATATTTGATGACCATAGTGACTGTATGCATGTTATGTTTTGTTTATTTAAGTGCAACTGTTTTCCATTTGCTGCAATGCACATTATTGCCAGGGTGTACGTTCACTTTGATCATGAACATTTTCTCCATGGACATGTGCTCTTATTGTGGCAGCATGCAGTGTTGCATTCTAATCATTTGGAAATATATTTTTGTTTTATTTCCATCCATCAGCACTGATTGATATTGTGTGCTTTGCACTGTTGTGATATCTAGTGGTTTGTAGTTCCATAAAACACATTAGTTTAGAGTTTTAACATGATCTGTCCAAACTTAAAGGCATTACTTATTACTGAAGAATGTATAGTGTATACTGATCAGAGGAATGGTTTACTTCTACAAGTGTACACGTATAGGCCATTTTATGGGTTTAAACCATGTTAGACTTTAAAGTATAATTTGGGTGAAAGTGTATTACATAACTTCTGTAATATGGATTTCAATGGGGATTGATTGGATAGAACTTTTAGAAGAAAAGTTCACTAGCAGTTAGTTTCTTCAGCTGCAGTCGTGTATCCATCCAGTGAATTTGTGTTCTCACCACACAAGCTGCCTTGAGTTGACTTCAATATAAAAGTTGTATTTATAAGTGAAGGAACAAAAGGTATTGGAACTAAAGTATGGTATTGCTGCAGTACAATGCAATCCTCTAAGTTTCTGTCTAAGGTGTGGTGTAAAATGTAAGTATTCACCTCAGTGTTACACCAAACTTAGGACAAAGTTGAGGCCGTGGAACGAGGCATTAACTAAGTACATAAACAAGGGAGACAATGTCACAAAAGATATGCCAAGGTTAGGAAAGAAGTGAAAAAACCTTAGGAAGGCAAAGAGAAACTATTAAACTAAATTGTTAAGCAATATAAAAAGAATCAGTAAAATATTTTGCAGAAATATAAATAACAAAACAACAATTTAAATAGTAATAAGTCCATTAAGGGATAGATAAGCTCATAGGCAGCAACAGCAAAATGGCAGAAATATTGAATAATTACGTGCCTCCTTATTTACCAGGGAGATGGATCAGGAGGCATTGATAGTAGAAGCAATCCAAAATGATATAAATACATTGAAATAAAAGGGGGAGATAATTGATAAACTAAACAAACTCAGGTAGGATAAAACCTCTGGTCTGGATGGATTACATTCCTGTATATTAAAGAATTTGGGGATGAGATAGCAGAGGCTCTTATATATATTATATACATAATAATTTGTTAGAAAAGGTTGTGGTTCTGGAGGATGACTAATCTTATACCTGTATTTAAGAAGGGAGATAGAACAAGCCCATGGAATTATAGACGTGTCATTTTAACATCCATGGTAGGAAAGGTTATGGAATCCTCACTGAAAGGCAATAGAAAAATACTGTATGTGGAAACTGAAAATATAATAAATAGTCAACATGGATTTCAAAAAGGAAGGTTATGCTTGACCAACCTCATTGAATTAATTTGGCTGCCACGTTTTGTCCACAAATATACAGTTAATTCACTTTATAGTATATTCTGTGAAGCTCTTATAGAAGAACTGAAGAGGGCTATATCAAATGCAAGTATTATTAACAATTGGACTTGGAACGAAAGTACAATTTCAAAATTTGCGGCCAACACCAAATTGAGGGGTGTAGTTAATACTGTGGAGGACTGCAACAAATTACACCAATACATTACTAAATTTGCTGAATGGGCATTGGCAAATTAATTTCAATATAGATAAGTGTGAGGTGGTACATTTTGGTAGGAGGAATTAGGAGGTCACATACTGCCTGGAAAATAAGAATCTAAATGGGTTAGAGGAGCAAAGTGATCTAGCAGTACAGATATACAAATCGCTAAAAGTAGCTTTATGGTTAATAAAGCCATAAAAAGGAAAGCAAGCATTGGGATTCATTTCTAGAGGGAAAGGAATGAAAAGCAAGGAAGTTATGCTGAATTTATATCAAATCTTGATTGGACCATGAAGTCTGTAAAGTTCTGGTGCCCATATTATAGACAGGTTTTAAAATTTCCAGTATGGTTTGGGTCTACAATATTTTAAAAAGTTGTCTGAAAATTAAACTGTGCAAAGTTCATAAATGTTTTTTCCATGAAAAAATATTTGCCAAATTGGTGGAGTGACAAATAATATTGAGACGTAACATACTCATAATTTCAAAGCAAAAATCTACTGTAACTCTTCCTTCTCCCCAATCAAAAATTTGCCCAACATTTTTTCATTAGCAGTGTTCTTTCAAATTCCCAAATTTTCAACTCAACCTGTATATTACTGGTTTTGCTTAGAATTATCAGTTCTTATCTTTACTCTTCCTCCTGACATCCTAGTTGATAAAAAAAAATACAGAAATGGTTTCCAAAATATATTGATTAAAATTAAATATATTTTTGTCTCATGTCTGAGAATATCATACATAGCTTCTCCAACTAAGCAAAACATTAAAACCAGTCCTACTGCAACACTATTCTGTGCAATAGGATTAATTGTATAAAAATCTTTCAGATTTTATTCCAAAATTTTGACACAATTCTAAATTCAATGATTTTAAAAAGTGTCCTGAAGAGTGTTCATAAGAGCTAAAGTATTACCGTATGTTCTTTCATTTTTTAAAAAAATCCCATTAATTGATCTATAGTAATTGAATTTCAGCATTTTTGCATGTGTTTGTCATTATTATTATTTACTTATCTAGGTTTAAATCTGCCTCCTACTACTATAAAGCATATTTTGTTGGTTTGTTCAATTTACCACTAGTAATGAATGTTGAATATACAAAATTTTCAATTATATTTAAATGTCTGACTTGTTAGAAATGTATTACCCTTATTGGTTTTTAATAGATGTGTAAATGTGGATTAGTCTTGGTGTATATACAACAACAAAATTACATTTATAGAGCGCCTTTCACGTTGGGAGGATTTATACTTGAATCTTATCATAGAAAAGGGTTTAATCTTAATGCATAGAACATAGAACACAAGATATTGTACCTTTATAAAATATGATAAAAGGCATAGATAAAGGATTATGTCTTATCTGTAATTGAAAATTATTGACAATCTTTTTCCAGTTGGAGGGAAGTTGATAATATTACATTTCATATTAAATTTCAGATTGCTGAAAATGTTTTAAAATGACATGAACAGACTGTTAGCTACTCTAGGTGATACCTGGCTGGTTACAACAACAACTTCGATTTATATAGCGCCCTCCACGCTGGACGGCGTCTCAGAGCACTTCTAAGTGAATGTAAATTACATTCCTTTTAAGCATTTCAGTGATTTACTTTGCTGGCTTATTTCCATCATATGTAGAAATTACCTTTTATAACAATGCACCCGATCAGTATTATATTTGATGGCAATACACATGGGTGCTCACTGCAGCTCTTGAAGCCAGAGCATAATTGTGGCATTTTGCTCAACCTTCAGCTCTCCTTTAGGTCTATCTGGTCCTGGCCAACATCGCCCATCTTCATCTCTCTCTTTCTCCCCTCACCCACCCAATTTCAACCATTAAATGCCTTTGTAGCTTTGTCCCATCCTATCTAGTGATTCTGCCACCCTCCTCCCACCAACACTGCCACTTTCCACATCTTTCTTTCCCTTTCCCTTATTACGAGCGGGTGCCTCACTCTGTGGAGCTTTCTCCCTAAATCCCTTTGCCTTGCACTTCTGACTACAGTACCTACTCATGAATATACAGTCAATTCACTTTACAGTATATTGTGTGAAGGGCTTTGAGATGTCTAGAAGACGTGAAAAGTGCTATATCAAATGCAAGGATTATTATTGGTATTACTCCTTTGATCATTTTCTCTCCCCCACCATCTCTCAATCCTTCAGACTCCAACTTCATCGCTTTAAAAATGATTTTGAGATGATTAGCTAAATTAACTACGTGAAATACATTGTAGAAAGCACACAAGTGGTGCTTTCTACAAAGTGGAAATCTATCCACTTCTTCAGATTACACATTTCTAAATATTCTTACAGAATGGTCCTAGAGGCTTTGTTCCCCCCTACCTCTGCGACCTCCAAATCCCTTACCAACCTGCCCGCTCCCTCTGCTCAGTGGGCCCCAGCCTGCTTCACATACCCTCGCCTCACCTTCAGCCACTCTGCCACAACCCACAGGAACTCCATCCCGCAGTCCCTCTCCCTTGCCCCCTCCATTACCTCCTTCAAGATCCATCTCAAGACCCTGCTCTTCGACCGTGCCTTTGATCACCCTCCCCAATCCCGACCTGCTCGGGTCCGAAGCACTGATTGTCCAGTACCTTGGGAAGTCCTCTGGTTGTGAAAAGCATTACACAATGTTGTATATTGTTAGGTTTCTGTTAAAAGTGGAACAGCATTTTTTATGCAACTGGTTTCCTGGCCAACAATCTTCCTAATAAAATGGGTCACTCACTCCATGGTTGTTGTGTGACATTGATGTACACAACTGACTGTCATGTGTTGCCCACAAAATACAGTCTGTCCACTTTACTGTGTATTCTGTGAAGAGCTTAAAGACATCTCAATGACATTATCTCAAATGCAAGGATTGTTATTATTTTACACCCTCTCCCGTTTATCTTGTAGGAATCAATAAAATGCATGAATACTTCATTTTGTATGTTCTCAGCAGTTTGTAGTGTCCAGCAGTTATGGATTTAATGTGGCTGAAAATTACAATTTGAATTCTTAGTCATTAAGCGCTTAGACTATGATCCCAGGCAAGCTTCCTTAATAAGTCGTTTATATAGTGATACCCTACCTATTTCCCTTTCTCTCTCGGCCCCACCCCTAAAATTCAAGACAAGTAGCTGTGGAAGTAGATGGAAATAAAAATGACAGATAGGGATTTGAAGTTCTCGTTGAAGATGTACCAGATCCAATTTAGTTAGTTATGCACCAGGTAGTTTAATCTAATAAATGTAAATTTGTGGGGTTGTGTAGCTCAGTGGTTAGAGCACTCATCTTGCAAGTGAGAGACCTGGGTTTGATTCCAGGCAGGGGGAATCCTTGGGCAAGTTTCCTTACTTCACACGCCTAATAATAATCCCTCGAAAAAATTAATAATTTAGTCACTCAATTCACGACTGGTTGTGGCACACTTCTTTACGCAATTGGCTGCTGTGTTTCACCCACAAATATTGTCAATTCACTTTACAGGGTATTCTGTGAAGCGCTTTGAGACATCTAGAAGATGTGAAAAGTGCTATATCAAATGCAAGGATTATTATAAAGCCACTTGGTGGGTATTTGACTGGATTACTGGTTTAGTGTGCAATGGAATATCTAAATTGGTCCGTTCACTGGTTTGCAATAAGCATTAATGACAGAGGAAACACAATTCGTTTTTAAAGAAAAGCAAAATGTAAGCTACAGTATCAATTTTAAATAATTGTGGTATTAGGCTAGAACGTGTCTTCAGTCCTGAAATGTACAGTATTTAGATGAGCGGTCTTGGGAGTGAACAAGTACTGCATACTCGTGTTAACACTTGTGTTTGTAAAACACAATGAACATTATTAAATGGTGAAATGTTGTATGTTTTATTTGATACATTTTATTTACTGGAATCATTTAAATAAATGCTTCTGCACCTATTTTTGCCGCGAGTCTTGTTTACTTTGCCCTGGAAACTCGGAAACTCTCTCCTCGTCGGCCTCCCCAGTTCCTCCATTCACAGGCTGCAGATCATCCAAAACTCTGCAGCCCGTGTACTATCCCGCACCCGCCTCCGCGACCACATAACCCCCACCCTCGCCCGTCTCCACTGGCTCCCCATCCTCCAGAGGATCGAGTTTAAGATCCTCGTCCTCACCTTCAAGGCCTTACATGGCCTTGCCCCGCCCTATTTAACCAATTTACTCTCCCCCTATAAGCCCACCCGGACCATCCGTTCAACAGGACTTGGCCTGCTCCATGCCCCCCGCCCGAACCGCCCCACCATCGGAGGCCGGGCCTTCAGTTTCTCCGCTCCCACCCTGTGGAATTCCATCCCTCAATCCCTCCGTTTCGCCTCTTCCCTTTCCTCTTTCAAGGCCGGTTTGAAGACTTTCCTCTTCGACCGTGCCTTTTGTTCCCCCCGAATTTTTCGACCTCCCCTACGTGTTTCACCCCTTCCCAAACACTCCCCTCCCAGCTCGGGTCACACGCCTCCTGTGCAGCGCCTTGGGACGTCCCCCCGACATGAAAGGCGCTCCATAAGTTTAAGTTGTTGTTGTTGGAAATTAGGCTGTTAAAAAAAACACTATTAAATGTGTTGAGTTCAGATGCCCAGAAGTTATATTCAACCTGTAAATGATATCCCACCTGTATAACCTGTACAATCCGTATAGATCGGCTGCACCTGAGGCCCTGCACTTCAGGATGGTCCAGGCCCCCAGAACAATACCGTAACCGGGCTCAGCCATTGCCTCGTGTTGCCATCACCTCTGACAGGGAGTGAGTGGGTGAGGGGGAGGGGCTGTACGGCAACAGCCCTCCAGGCAGCAAGATGGCCGCCCCCTCAAGTCACTTCCGGCGGATTGGGTGGAGGGTGTTTCCGGTGCGGTTGCCATGGCAGTGGCGGAGCTCAGGCGCTGACTCTCCTGGCGGGCAGTGCTGTATTGAGGAGACGGCCCCGCGGCTTCAGCAGCAGGTTATTATCATCATCAGCATAACTCACCGCCATCAGAGCAATCTCTCTCTCTCTCTCTCCACACACGGGCAGTGAGAGCAGCCACACAGGTTGTGGGGAGCTGGCGATGTGTTCAATAAAGGACACGCCCGGGAGGGGGGGCTAGGGCTGGGTGGGTGGGGAGGGTAGACAGGGTGGGTGGCTAGGGTTGGGATGGAGGGTTGGGGGAGGGGGGGCTAAGGTTGTGTGGGTAAGGAGTATGGAGGGGTTGGTGGCTAGGGTTGTGATGGAGGGGAGGGGGGAGCTAAGGTTGGGTGGGTGTGGGGGTGTTGATGGCTAGGGTTGGGATGGAGGGTTGGGGGGTGCGGGGCTAGGGTTGGGTGGGTGTGGAGGGTGGAGGGGTTGGTGGCTAGGGTTGGGATGGAGGATTGCGGGGTGGGGTGCTAGGGTTGGGTGGGGTCCTGGCAGGGTGGGGTTGAGGGGATGGGGGCTAAGGTTGCGTGGTTGGGAGGAGGGTGGTGGGGAGGAGGGTGGGTAGTGTGGGACAGGGATGGGGTTGGGATGGTGGTTGGGGAGAGGGGGGCTAGGGTTGGGTGGAGGAGGTTTGGGGTTGGGATGGAGGGTGGTGGGGAGATGGCCTTGTGTGGGATGGGGTTGGGATGGTGGGTGGGGTTGGGGAGAGGGGGGAGAGTTGGGATGGAGGGTGGGGAGGAGGGCTGGGGTTGTGGGAGGAGGGTGAGGGGTAGACAGTCTGTGGAGCTTCAATTCTCAAACCAAAGCAACTAAAGAGGAGAATTGCAGCCACTCGAGAAACACTGAGGGGAGGCACAGAAACTGGGATAATTCTGTTTCACTGTCCTCCTACTGCTGATAAATTGATTACTTTGACCCATGACTGTTTGCTGGACGCTGCTGTGCACCATTGGCTGTTGTGTTTCTCTCACAAAATATACAGTCAATTCACTTCACAGTATGTTCCTCAAAGGACGTTTGAGAAGTCTTGGGCCAAACTAAGGTTTCACCCACATCAATACAGTCAATTCACTTTGCAGTATATTCTGTGAAGTGCTTTGACACATCGATAAGATGTGAAAAGCGCTATATCAAATGAAGGATTATTATAAGGTTCTTCAGTCTGGTAAGACATCTATGGTAAGACATCTTGTATTGGAGTATCAAATTTCAAATGGGTTTGAGAAAGTAAATCCACAACCATACTTTGAATACAATGACAGCAGAACATGAGTGTGTTAAGGCACTACATCAAATGAAAGGTATATGTTTTATTATTGATACTGTTAGCGAGTTTAAATACTGGGAATCTGGCCTCTCCCGTCAGATTCAAGCACCTAGAGAAGGCATTCCCAAACTTCCTGGGTTCAAGCCCCTCCTCTTAACCGTGGCATATTAATCCTTGCAATCCACTGCCTTGGGACGTCCTCCCAATGTGAAATGCGCTATGGAAATGTAATTTTGTTGTTGTTACATTTCATATAGCACCTTATAGTGCCGTCAAGATCCTGGTCCTCATATTTAAAACCCTCCACAACCTCGCCCCACCCTACATCCGCGACCTCCTATTCCCTTACCTCCTTCAAGTCTCACCTCAAGACTCTCTATGATGGACCCATCGGCATCTCCTACTCCCCCTCTTCCCCTCCCCTCCCTGTCCTCAGCTCGAGTCTGAATCAGTGACTATCCAGTGCCTTAGGACGTCCTCCTGACGTGAAAGGCGCCATAGAAGTGTAATTTTGTTGTTGTTGTTGTGACATCTGAAAGGGCTTCACAGAATCTACTGTATATTGTATACTTTGCAAGTGAAACACCAACCTTCGGCTTCTTGATGGAGGACCACTACTCAGGCGGGGCAGTTGCCCCATTCCTTGCCTCAACCCTGTAAAGTGCTACATGATGAGCACTAGATTAATGCAAATTGTTGAATTCTCACCATGAACCTAATTAAGTTAAGGCCACTGTTTCTCCAATGCCTCCAAATACTTCAGATTTAATTACTCCATTTCAGTGGATTGTTTCATAGTCTGATAATATAATCCTTGCATTTGATATAGCGCTTTTCACATCTTATTGACGTCCCAAAGCGCTTCACAGAATATTGCTGATAATATAATAATTATTTAATATAATGTCAAACATGGGTCATTCTGCAAGCCCAGTAACCAATTTGTCAAAGGCAATGTTTCACAACAGTTATCTAGAAACTTCTTTTCAAATAGTATGGAATCTTTAACATTCCTTGAACACAAACTTGTTTCATGCTTTCATTCAAATGAAATAGGGAATTGAAAAAAAAACTTTCTTTACACAAACAGTATGGCATCCTCTACCACAAACTACATCTGACACAAAATCCATAGATTAATTTGAAAGAAACTAATAGAACCATATGAATTTACAATACGAGGTTATTTGGTCTGGCTTACTTATCTATGTTGATTCTTTGAAAGTTAGATACTTGAAAATAATTAATACAGGGTATGGGGTAATCAAGGAAATCGGATTACTTTAGATTAGATGTCTTATTTGTGGGGGGAAAAAACAAAATTGGTGAGCTGAATATAATAATAATGAAGAATTAACGGCCTGTTTCTCATAAAAGTACATGATTCAATAATGCAGTAAGATACTAGGGTGAAAACTACTATTGTATATTAGAGTGATTTAAACTTCTGACTACAATTACTTTGATTCAAAATATCTAATTGTAACAGGAGCCAACAATCTTATGTACTTTCTTGTTGCCGATGAAAGTCTGAAAATGGTGAATGACACAGATAACCCAATGATTGATCACAAATATAAAGAATTTTTGTTCTTGTCCAGATCAAAGAATTCATGGTTCTCCTCGCCCAATTTCCTCTGATTATAATGTACCCAAACATTAAAAATATTTTTATGATCAATTACATTTTGAATAAAATAAATACAGGTAAGCCCCGATTTAGGATGCTTCTACTTACATTGTTTCGATTGAACAAACATAATTTTTTAACACCTTTTTATCGATATAGGTCATTTGGTTTAGTTTTAACAAACAAAATTATCTTTTTGCGCATGCGCAGTTCATATTGTATATCGCAGTTGTATTTGGCGCGTTTTTTTGTCCATACGCACAGTACATAGTGTATTTGCGGGTAAATCGCCCTCGCACCTGATATAGTGTATCCAAGTATTTGAACTCGCCAATAGCATGTCACCACATCATTGTTTAAAAGCCAGCTGATTTTGAAGCAACACCACGTCACGTCAGTATTACAGTAATTTCCGAACATTCCTGAGCAACTTCGAGCGATTTACAGTCTCTACTGTGTTTCTACCATGTCGGGAAAAGAGAGCAGTAAGTGAAATGAGCAGCGGTAATACCACTAATGGCAAGAAACCCCGTAAAGTCATCACTTTAAATACTAAATTGGAGGTGATAAAGCACATCGAGTCTGGCGAAAAAGGTACCGGGCAACGGGAGGGCTTTAGGGCTGGCTAGATCAATGGTGGCTACTATAAAACAGAATAAAGACAATATACTGGCAAGTTCAAGGTATGTTACAGCTACAGGTGCAAATAGATTAGCAAAACACAGGAGTGTATTAAAGTTTGCCAGTATTAAAGTATACAGTTACCCCAAGTACCCCCTTTTTGCCTCTATGTGTTATTTTGTGTGTTATTTAGTGGGTTTAAGGTCCGAAACATTTGTGAAAAGAACGCATCTCGGGTAATATAATGGGATTGCATGGGAACCTGCGTTTCGATTTCGATCTGAGTACCGTTTTTCAGGAATGCAACCCCGTCCTAAATTATCATTAAAGAATCCAAAATCTGAACAGGGTTGCTATTAACATTGGAGGGATGAAATGAGATGTACTGAAAGGGTACATTTGAAAGGGTTTATGATAAAAAAAATATTTTTGTTTCACAGATCAAGCTGTCAACCACGTCAATCATGGATTCAGTTTCCAAAGCTGTTTTCAATGGGGTAGCTGAGAGGAGGACAGTCTCTCTGGTGGCTGAAGTCCATGGCAAGCAGGTTTTAAATGTGCTTCAGAGCTTCCGGGAGCAAAATGCATTCTTTGACTTTACTATATTTGTCAAAGAGGAGACGTTTCCATGTCATCGCTGTATTCTGGCTGCGTGCAGTGACTTTTTCAGGTATATTGTTCCGCAGCGTTCAATTTGTGGATTTTTTTCATAATAACTAGTGATAGTTGCAGAAAAATTTTGTGGGGCCAGAATGCAGGGCTGGGGTGAGGAAAGAGCATGTACAACAAGCATGAGGAAGGCAGACTATCAATCACCAATTCCATTCAAGTTGTTCCTAGTTATGATTGTAAAACTTGTTTCCAAAGGTTAGTTAACGATGGTTCTGCTCATCTGGTAAGTAAGCCATCCAATTGTTCAACTGTGGCTGAGCAAATGTAAGATAATGGATGGGACAATAAAGATGGACTTAGCTGATATTGGGAAATGTAAGCATGTTAACAACTATTATTCTAATCATGTTCAAAGATTTTGTTATCTTCGCCTTACCTTCCTTTCACTGAAAGGACTAGCGGACAACCAATTCTGGCTTTCGCCCATTCCACTTTTCAGTCAGCCACTAGGAGGTGCATAAGATTCTCTCGAAGGGTTGGTTTGTCCTTGATTTATTCACCCTCTACCCTGTGGAAAATTTCCTAGCCTCTGTATCTTCTCGATTGGAACTCTGTGGGATGTCATGGTTACAAACTACCCCACCACTCCATGCCACAGACCATGCTGCACAGCACTCTTTCCTGAATCCTATGTTTTATTATGAGAATATTTATGTCCTCATATTTTTCCTTTCATAGTTTTCTAGCCTTTGTACCCAAACCTCCACTTTAGAACTCCACCTGGCCAACAATCTCTCAGATAAGATTGGTCATTCACTTCATTGCTGTTCTGGGACATTGCTGTATGCAAATTGACTGCCACGTTCACTTATAATAAAATGCGCAGTCACAACACTTTACAGTAAAATCCTGTGAGGCTCTTTGAGACATCCACCTCCATATGAAAGGCCTAATATCAATGGTAAGACTTATTTTATCTATTGGAAAAATCGTAAAGAGATTTCTCTGAAATCTCTGATCTCTACCAGTGCCATAATGTTGTCAGTTAATGCAACCTGTCTTGACACTGTTTTAATTCCCTTCTGTTGTTTAATTTCCTGCTGTCAGTCAGGCATCTTGCCTCTGAGCAATATTGCACCTCTTGTCATAACTCGTCAGGAATGACAGCAGTCAGCTGCTATCAGTCTGTGTCCTTTAAAGCCTGAAGGGTTCGGAAACAACATATAAATTGCATACTAATAGAATGGTTATAACTGATCACTGTACAGAATTTCTTTCATCTTTCTGTAGAAGGTAGTGGTCAGGTAGAAGTAATCATTTTCTTAAATTTAAAATGTTACTTTAACTTTAAATGAGGTTTGTGCTCCAATTTCATTCACTACACAAAAAGCTGATGCATTATACCTTGAAGTCAATTGACATTGTGTTATGAAAAGACTTATGAGCAACAATGAGACAGGTTAGGACTCCTCAGTCTAAAGAGAGGGTGACTCAGAGGAGACCTCATGGAGATGTACAACATTCTAAATGGTATTGAAATAGTAAATCTTATGTTCTTAATTCCAGATCAATATTTTTAATTGTATCAGGACAGTACAACAAGAGGTCACATGTTTAGGATTGTAAAAGGCAACTTCAGAACACGGACTCCAGGAACGTTTTCTTTTTCAGAGGGTAATCAATGACGAACAGGTTGCCAGGAAAAGTAATAGAGACCAAGGCATTGGACTCTTTTAAAAAAATTAGATTGATGTGTAGGATCAGATCAGATGGACCAAATGGCATTCTTCATCCACTTTATCTTGTATAGTTTGAACTTTAGCCTAAACAATAATGATATTTCCTATTTCCTGATTTATTACAGGAAACAAGAACAATTTCTAAAACTGAATCTTTTATTGAGTACTTATGCTTACTGAGTATGTCCATGCTGGGGAATTGGTTTAACATGCCCACTTCTCTCGCCCAGTATCTGAATCCAGCATTCCCAGGTTAGATACAGCTCCTCGCATAGTAGAATGCTGTTTACACATACCAATTTATTTGCAGATTGTTGAGATAGCAGGAAAAAAATATTGTTGTATACAAAGTTACGTACAGGGTTGCTGAGAGATGCTTTAAACCTGATTAAACTAGCAACTTCACCCACATGTACACACCTTTGTACATATGAAAGCATAGGGTTTTTTCTCTTCAGTGGTAAAATAATTCTACAGCTCCTTTCTTGTCTGTTCAGTTTCTGTCACAAGACGTATCTCTTTGAGGGTGCTCTTTGGCCATCTTATTGAAGCGGTGCTTCACATTATATTGCCCTAAAAATGTGAAATGCGCTATGTAAATTTGTATTGTATACTAATCTAAAATTAGAGGCAGAGATATTGCAAATATATAAAATGACTCAAAGAGGAAGAGAAAGAACATAGAGAGAAGTCCAGAGTGAAAGAGAGAAATAGGAAAAATAATAACATATTTGCTTAATGCCCACCATTATCATCATCAATGTCTGCTTATTCGCAAAGGAGCCAGTTCCAATCAGTGCAGATACAGTAAAACCTCAATAATCTGACATTCCGAAAGCTGGCAACTCCCTACAACCAGCATTTCAAAATACATACAATATTAGATTTTTTCCGATGTCCAGCAAATCTGAAGTTCGGAACAATTGCTTGTAATTCTCCTTTTAATGCACCAATTGAATGTTTCCAATTTTAAAGCAGTCATCCAAATCGGCTTTTGCAGTTGACAGAAATGATAGAATGGTACAGTACCAAAATAGGCCACTGGGCCTACCATGCCAGTGTCAGCTCTTTAAAAGAGCTGTCCAATTATTGCCATTCCCCCGCTCTTTCTCTAGAGTAATTTTTTTCTTTTCAAGCGTATATCCAATTCCCTTTTGAAAGTTAGTATTGTATAGAATTTACTTCCATGACCCTTTCAAGTAGTGTTTTCCAGATAATAACTCACTATATGAAAAGAAAATTCTCATCTCCCCTCTGGTTCTTTTGCCAGTTATCATGAATCTGTGTCTTCTGCTTATCGACCGACCATGCTGAATTATAGACATGTTTTAAGGATCTATTTCCACTAGGAGTCAGGTGGAGCTGCCAAAACCTATTTGGATCCTTGCAGCTGTCTGAGAGCGTTATCAATCCAATAGTTTGAGCCTTGCATTACGAAGTGAAAAGCTACAAGTGTACTCACCCCAAGAACTGATAACTTGTGGCAAAAGCTTTTCCTTCTGAGTGTGTAAAACCAAATTAGCAGAATAACAAATAGCGAAGATAAATCAAATGTGATGAAAGAAAAATCAAGAATTTTCACAAATTCTCTTTATCCACACCAATAGGTCATAAATGTGTTAAATGTTATCTTTATGTAGATATTTTATAATCTAGCTGTTATCTCTAATGCAAGCAGATATAATAATAATCCTTGCATTGTCTTCTTGACAACAATAACAAAATTACAATTGTGTATCGCCTTTCACGTCAAGAGGATGTCCCAAAGCGCTTCAAAGAATATACTGCAAAAATGTTTACATTTTTAAATTATAGTGTAAGTTGAGTGAGTTGTGTGTTGATAAATGTAATGACATTTAGCAATGTGGGGATGGGATAAGCACACAGTACAGTAGTCAATTCATATTATGTATACAAAAGGTAGAGTAAAAAAAATTCTTACTGCCAAAAATTAGTATTTGTTGTTTTTTTTCGTATGTGAAATGATTTTAAATGCCATGGTCATCACTGTTTCCCTTTCAGAGCCATGTTTGAAATTCACATGAAGGAACGCGATGATGGAAGTGTAAAAATCACAAATTTGTCTCCAGAGGCAGTGAGAGCATTTTTGGATTTTGCTTACACAGGGTTTGCAGAGATATCTGAGACCAACGTTGAAATGTTCTTTCAGATGTCCTCCTTTCTTCAGGTATCCCTGCTAGGTAAAGCCTGCAGTGATTTTCTTATTAAATCCCTTGATCTTACCAATTGCTTACAACTTTTGTCTCTTTCTGAGAGTTACGGTTCTACTGCTTTATATGATTATTCTCTGCAGTTTGTAGTTCAGAACTTCTCTCTGCTTTTAAAATCGAGCGATTTTTTGGAAATGAACATTGAAATTGTGGAAAAATGTCTGGAAGCAGACAAATTAAACATCCCTGATGAGGAAACTGTTCTGACTGCTGTTCTTCAATGGACTCAGTACAACGTAGAGGCTAGAGAAAAACATTTGCCTTGTCTGATTAAGTTAGTAAGACTACATCAGCTATCCAGAGCAACTCTGGAGGACTTGAAGAGATCTGAAGGCTTGCTTGCAAACAGTCCTGAATGCCTGGAGGCCATTTGTGATGTTCTCAATAAACTTCAAGAATATGGTGGATTTTATCCTGATGCAAGACCATCAACAACAGAAAAGTACATTTTCATCCACAAAACTGAAGAAAGTGGCCTAAGTAAGCATACATTTTGCTACAATATTGAAAGTGATACCTGGAAGGAGCTGCCCACCGCAAACATTATTGATTTTCCTGGATCAAGTCTGGTTACTTTTGGAGAAAAAATATTCATTACTGGAGGATGCAAGAGCAGCTGCTGCAGATCAATACGACTGCACATTGCGGAGAAGTGCCACGAGGCTACTGACCAGGTCTGGTGTTACTGCCCAAGTACAAACAACCTGACGCCCATCCTATCTATGAAAAAGGCTCGAACCATGCACGCAGCAGTCTCTGCAATGGATCAACTTTTTGTAATCGGTGGGAAAACTACAGGGGCACGGAATATCCTGAGTCTTTTAGACGTTGAATCCTACAATCCTCTTACCAAAGAATGGAAATCAGTTACTCATTTGCCAAGAGGAATTTACTACCCAGAAGCAAGTGCGTGTGACAATATTATATACGTACTGGGCTCTGAGGACGAAATAGCTGATACCTTTAATCCATCATTGGATTGCTTCTTCAGGTACAATGTGGCCTCTGATCAGTGGTCAGTATTGGTGGCAGAATTTGGTCATTTCTTTCATGCTACCCTAGTGAAAGCTGTTCCAGTAAATTGCACTTTGTACATTTGTGATCTTTCTACCTATAAGGTCTATAGTTTCTGTCCTGAGACTTGTGTTTGGAAGGGTGAGGGTTCATTTGAATGTGCTGGCTTTAACGCAGGGGCCATTGGGATTGCAGACAAGATTTATATTCTGGGTGGGGATTATGCTCCTGATGAAATCACTGATGAAGTACAGGTGTACCATAGTAGCAGGTCTGAATGGGAGGAAGTCTCACCAATGCCCAAGGCTTTAACAGAGTTTCACTGTCAGGTGATACAGTTTAACAGATACCGGGATCCCTGGTGTCCCAAACAAACCTGAAGTTGTCACTTAACATAAATTTGTTAATGAATGTTGAAGGGTAATAATTTGCTATTCTGTCCACAGAAGTTTTGTTTATATAACTTAACATGCATTTGTTTCCCACATTCAATTTTCCTCCTGCCTTACCTTTCTAAGGTATTATCAGAGAACAGTAGCTCGCTGAATTGATCATACTTCATGTGCAGGTGCATGTCAGAATCTGTACACTGAATCCCAGCAAGATACTTAGCCAAACGAAGGGGTCACAGAGAAGCCCAGGCTTGCCCTCACATGTAATGTCTGCTTGCTCGCACTTTTCAGTAGAAGTCACTGCTCATTTTTCCCCTCATTTGAAGTGATGTCAGTCCCGTTGCCAGTTATGATAATATGATTTAACACAGCACAAATCAGGGATTGGGTACTGCCAATCCATATCGTAAAACACTTCAACATCTCACACTTCCAAATTGTTAACAACATACCTTTGACCAATTTAATACAAATGAGTGTGAGGTCAAATTGTGAATTTTGGTAACTTTGTGCGATAGAAACTTTGGAATTTTGTCCAAATAGACAAGTTGTTTGGAGATTTATTAGAATGTATGTTTTTATAAAGGGAAAAAAAGCAATTTTCATGTTTGCATGGTGATACCAAGTTATAATTGATCTAATAATGAAGTTTATTCCCTTGTGAGGTCCTCCTGACATGAAAGGCACTATACGAGTGTAATTTTGTTGTTCTGAATCCAAATGAGTGAAAAGGCCTCAGGAGTACTCTACAACTCTGGTTGTTGGAAACTCCCCACACACAGACACACACACATACTCCACCACCAGCCTTAAAGGCATTGCCGAGGACATCAACATCCTGGGTCACGCATGGTGGAACAGAGCTTGGATTCCCTCATTCTCCTGGGTTCCTTGTTAACCCAGTTAGCCCCAATGCTTTGCTACAGGGGGAAAGGAAGCAAAAGCATCAGGAAAGGTGTAAGCAACTTGTGCTCTTGTATACGTGCTAGCAGCTGGTGGAGGTTTCTCATCCACCTACGTAGATTGTGGCTCATGGAGATGAGGCAAAAATAATTATTCTCAAATATTTTCAACGAGAACTAGGATGTGTCTTGACAACTGAAGGATCACGCTTAAGCCATTTACAACAAATTATTTTTAAAAAAATACTGCGGAGAATTATAGATTCTCCTTAAATGTCTTGATCTCACACTAATGAATTGCTCCCTTTATCTCTGTCCGAGAGTTGGGATTATATACATTTATTTGAATGCATTGTACTCTAGATTACTTCTTTGTTAACCAGAATGCACTTCACATCTCTTCGATTGCAGACTTGCAAAACAAACCTGATGCAAATATCCTTCTGCTATCTTAAAGTGTTGCCTGCTTTAATATTTGGAGCTCCTGTGGCTCAGTGGTTAGAGCACTTGTCTTGCAGGCTGGGGAGACCAAGCTGGGGAGACCTGTGTTCGAATCCAGGCAGGTCAGGGCGAAACCTTGGGCAAGTTTCCTTACTCCACACGCCTAATAATAATCCCTCCAAAAAAATCACAATAATGAAATTGGTCATTTCAATCCACGGCTGTTTGTGGGATACTGCTGTGCGCAATTGGCTGCCGCGATTCGCCCACAAATATATACAGTCAATTCACTTTACAGTATATTCTGTGAAGCGCTTTGGGACGTTGATAAAAAAAAATGTGGAAAGCGCTATATCAAATGCAAGGATTATTATTATTATTATTATATATCAGATGTCATTATTATGTGCATAAACTCTGTATTAATGCATGAAAGTAAGAAATCAGGAAGAACTGTAAACTAGCTATGAATTGTATTTCTTGTTGTTTGACTTTAAATTGAACAATGGGTGAAAGTTGACACCTTCAGTTATACAAACACAATTTATAGTGCATTATGTTTCTTGATGAAATCTTGTGTCCAGTGTTTCATTGTAGCTTTAACTGGATTTAAATGTTTATTACTCATGGCTGATGTATCCTTGAATATAGAAAGCTGCGCTTAAAATCTCTCTGAACTAAAAGTAATGTTGCTCGTTGCTGAACAAATGGGAGGTATCTGATCGTGCAAGCACGTTGTCCCATTATTTAATAGTCAAAGATATCTTAACAGCATGGTGAAATGTTCACAAAATTATTCTTGTTGGTAGTCTGGTACATTTAAGGATCTCCAAACTCTGGAATTGAACCATGACCAAAAGGGATACAAAGAAAACACTACTACCATTGTCAACCCAGTTACAATTGTTGACATTATTAAAGTGATTTCATCATCTGAGGCACCGAGCCTGCAACAATGAAATGTGCAAAAAAGTATTCATGTTAATTTATTTTGTATATGTTAGCAAGGCAATACAATAGGAGCTTTGCCAATTGAATTATTTTTCTCTTATCAGTGTAATGTTATGAAGACATAAAATCGCCTAAAACTGTTTGAAGATAAGTGCAGTAATAAACGTTTGGGAGTTTGAAAACTACTATGAATATTTTCATTTCAAATGTCATATTGTAGGAGCGCTCACTCTACTTCTAGTGGACATTTAAGAGCAGTGGCCAACGATGTAATATTAGCCTAGTGTAGAAAATATAACAACAACAACAACAAAATTGCACTTATATAGCGCCTTTCATGTCAGGAGGATGTCCCAAAGCGCTGAACAGTCTGGTCAGGACCCGAGCGGGGTGAGGTGGGGTGGGGTGGGGGAGGGTCGAAGTAGGGGGAAGGAGAGGGGAAAGAGTTACTGGGGCAGCCGAAGGCGCGGTTAATGAGGAAGGTCTTGAGACCGGTCTTGAAGGAAGAAAGCGAGGATGGAGGCTGTGGGATGGAGTTCCACAGGGTGGGAGCAGAGAGGCTGAAAGCCCGGCCGCCAATGGTTGGGCGGTCAGGGCGGTGGATCGCGGAGCAGGCCTGAATCTGCTGAGCGGAGGGGACGGAAGGGCTTGTAGGGAGACAGTAGGTCAGAGAGATAGGCGGGAGCAAGGCCGTGAATGGCCTTGAAAGTGAGGACAAGGATCTCGAATTCGATCCTCTGGGTGACGGGGAGCCGGTGGAGACGGGCGAGGGTGGGAGTGATGTGGTCGCGAAGCCTGGTACGGGAGAGCACATGAGCTGCAGAGTTCTGAATGATCTGCAGCCTGTGAAGGGAGGAGCTGGAGTGGCCGGCGAGGAGAGAGTTCCCATAGTCGAGCCCAGAAGTGATAAAGGCGTGGACGGCTGCATGGGGGTGAGGTAGTGGCAGAGTCTGGCAATATTGCGGAGGTGATGGAAGGCTGTTCCGCTCATGGAACGGATGTGGGGAGGAAGGATAGCTCGGGGTCGAACAAGACGACCAAATAAATCTCTGGTTTATTTTTGGTTTAGCATAAAAGGTTAAGAAAATATTTTAAGACAGTAGATAAAGCATGGATTAAAACTAGTGAGGCCCTGAAAAGCAATTTGTATTTGTGGAACGTTAATTGCTCCTGCAAGTCTAAGAAAGCAAATTATACACATGTAGAACCAATGTAAACATCATGATTTGTTTTATACATAATGCTAAATGTGGATGATGTAAAACTTATTTCCTGCCTGTTGTGTTACCAGGTCACTGAATGTCTTATACAGGTATCCCGCCCCAACCGCGACCTCATCAACCGCGAAACTCACGCATCCACGGTTTGCTAAATGCGACAACCCTTGCTAATCACGGCTTATAATCCTTGCTTATCCACGGGTTTTAACACTAACGCTAGCATTGGCTACCAGGACCTCCAGATCTCTCTGTGTAAGTGTATCTCTCTCTGACTCACCTCTCCATTTCACCTTCTCTTCCCCCCACTCCCTCCCTCCCCCACCCCCACTTCTCTCTCTCGCCTCTCTCTGATTCACCTCTTCCCCCACCCCCCCTCCCCCACTCACCCTTCTCTCTCTCACCTCTCTTTTTCACCTTCCCCCCACCCCCTCTCTCTGTCTGTGTATCAGTCAGTCAGTCAGACAGCCCCCGCAGCCCTCCGTGTCACTTACCACACCTCTGTTGATTCTCTCTCTCTCTGTAGATCAATCAGACAGCCCCTCTAGCCCTCCATGTCACCCCCCTCACCCCCTCCCCCACCCCCCATGTCTCTCTCTCTCTCTCTGTAGATCAGTCAGTCAGTCAGACAGCCTCGCAGATTGCTGCAGATGGGCCAAACTTACTCCCCCTATCCCCATGTATGTTATAACTTTTTTTTGTGTTTAGTTCTACGAAACGCGAACTTCCCCTATCCCCATGTTTCTCATAGGGCCTTGCATTTTCCAACCGTGATTTTCCCAACCTCGGAGGTTTAGAGGAACGTATCCCCCGCGGTTGGGGAGGAATACCTGTACTGCAGAACCCACAGGCGACTACGGATAATGGAGAACTGCTTCGAGGACTTCCATTTTGTGAAGCGCTGTCTTTAGCAGCCGGCTCCACCAGAGTAGTTATTCAGGGCAACTGTGAGAGCTCTGACTGCAGCATTTTCTTCACAGAATCTGTATTGACCTGCTGGCTCAGTGAAGGCAATTCCTTTGTACCTCATTTAGTGCTCTCGCCTGCTCAAGTTTCCGTCACCTCATTAACATTGCTCGGCTCTACTACTACCATTCCCATCGGACTGTCAAGACCCTAATCCATACATTTATCACGTCCAGGATCGATTACCCTTCCCTGTTCCCCAGACTACCTGCCTCTTCCGTTCACAAGCTGCAGAAGATCTAGAACTCTGCAGCTCATGTCCTTTCCCAAATTAGGTTCAACAAACCTACCACCTCCATCCTCGCACAGCCCCACTGGCCCTCCAAATCACAGGTGATCAAGTTTAAAATCCTTATCCTCACCTTTAAATCCCTCAATGGTCTTTCCTCACCCTATTACCGCAACCACCTCAAACCCTACAAACTGCTCAATGGACATCAGCCTATTTCATGGTTGCCACCACACTCACCGCACATCAGCAGTCGCTTGGGCTTTCAACAACAACAGCTTGCCCTTATATAGCGCCCTTCACACATAATAATAATAATAATCCTTGCATGTGATACAGCGCTTTTTACATCTTATCAACGTCTCAAGCACTTCACAGAATGTACTGTAAAGTGAATTGACTGTATTTGTGAGCAAATTGTGGCAGCCAATTGTGCACAGCAGTGTCCCACAAACAGTCGTGGATTGAAATGACCAATTTCGTTTTTAGTATTGTGTTTTTGGGGACGGATTACTATTGGGCATTTGGAGTAAGGAAACTTGCCCAAGGTTTCGACCTGATCTGCCAGAATTCAAACACAGGTCTCATGCTTGTAAGGCGAGTGCTCTAACCACTGAGCTACAGGAGCTCCACTTAACACTTAACAGTCTTAGAGCACTTAACAGTGTCTGAGAGTGTGGTGAGAGGCGAGATGTGACTGTAAGTACAGTCGAAAAGGAAGATTTTCAGGCGGGAATTGAGAGGGGATAAGGCGGAGGGATTGAGGGAGAGTATTCCAGAGCTTTGGGGCGTAGTGGCTAAAAGTGTGACCTCCAATAGTGGAGCAGACGGTGCAAGGAACAAGCGGGAGGCCAGTGCCAGTCGAGCGGAGGCACTGGGTGGTGGATTGGGGAGTGAGGAGGTCAGCAAGGTAAGGAAGTGAATGGATTTGAACACGTGTGAGGATCTGAAAGTCGATCCGTTCGGTGATGGGGAGCCAGTGGAGTCTGGCCAGAACGGTGAGATGGTACAGAATTTAGTCCGGGTAAGTACGCAGGCAAGAGTGTTCTTAATGAGCTGGATTTTTTAAAATAGTGGAGCTTTGGATATAGGTGATGTAGGGGAGGAAGGACAGCTGGGGGTTGAACTGGGTGTTGAGTTTAGAACCACAGGAGTGAAGACATTGTGAACCGAAGAATATGGCTTCCGTCTCTTTTCCATGTTCAGCTGCAGGAAATTTACATTCGTCCAGGCCTTGATGTCTGCCAGACAAGCTGTAGAACATTGGCGGACCTGGAGTTGCTGCTGGAAGTGGCAAAGTAGATTTGTGACTCATCCATATGCATGTGGAAGTTTTCCCCATGTCTGCGGATGACATCACCCAGAGGGAGCATATAGATGAGGAAAAGAAGAGGGCCAAGGATGGAGCCTGGGATACCGTGCATGTTGCCAGGCGGGAGAAAAAACTATTTGTTAAGATGAAGTGGTGAAGTTGGTTAAGCAGGACTCAAACCATGTGAGTGCTGTCCAACTAAGGTGGATGAGGGAAGGAGAGGCGGTGGAGGAGGATGGTGTGGTCAACTGTGTCGAACACGGCAGAGGATGAGAAAGCAGAGGGATTTCTGGTCACTGATAGAGTGGATGTCATTCATGACTTTGACAAGCATTGTCTCTGTGCTGTGGGCAGGGCGAAAACCAGACTAGGAGCTCGAGGAGGGAGTAGAGGGAGAGATATGTTGCAGAGTTGACCTGCAAGTGGAGAGGAGATGGAGTTGAGTGACCAGCTGCTGGGTGGGAAGGTGATTGAGGCCGCAGGTCACTTCATCCCGGTGATTGTGGTTGAGAGGGAGTAGGGAGAAATAGGGTCAAAGGAGTGTAAGGAGGGAGGAGTGGCAGGAATAAGGCAGAGGGAGAAGGTTGTGTGAATGGTCTGGGTGGGGTTGAAGAGACTGTGGGATGGAGTTTCAGAGTGTGAGGGCAGAGAGGCTGAAAGCTGGCAATTTTACTGAGGTGGTGGAAGTCAGTGCTGATCATGGCACAGATGTGGGGAGAAAGGACAGTTCAGGGTCAAACGACAGCCAGGTTCCTAACTGGCTCATAAGATGGAGTGTGCAGCATTGTATTTTGATGCTGACTGCACCCAACATAATAATAATAATAATAATACTCGCATTTGATATAGCGTTTTTCCCATCTTATCGACGTCCCAAAGCGCTTCACAGAATATACTGTAAAGTGAATTGACTGTATATTTGTGGTCCCAAGGTGCGGAGGCACTGATGCCAGCCAATCGGTAGAGCCTCAGTCTTGCTAACATTCAGCTGTAGAAACTTGCCCCCGTCCAAGACTTGATGTCGGACAAGCTGGCAGTCAGGACACTGGTAGTCCTGGAGTTGAGGGTGGTAGTGGAGAGATAGAGTTGGGTGTCATCTGCGTACGTGTGGAAATTTACGCCATGTCTGCGGATTATGTCACCAAAGGGGGGCATGTAGAGGGTGAAGAGGAGGGGACTGAGGACAGAGCCCTGAGGAATGCTGCACAAGAGAGTAAAAAGGCTAATAGGGTCTTGCGCTTTATATCCAGAAGGATAGAATATAATCGTGAGAAGATGATGTTGAATTTATACAAAACTTGATTAGATCACATTTGGAATATTGTGTCCAATTCTGGTCTCCATACTTCAAGAATGATATAGCTGTGATGGACCAAGTACAACATGGGTTGACAAAGATGATACCTGTGCTAGCAGGTTACAGCTATCAGAATAAGAATTAAAATTCTTGATTTTGATATAGTGCTTTTCACGTCTTCCAGGCGTCACAAGGCCTTTCACAGAATATACTGTAAAGTGAATTGACTGTACGTTTGTGGGCAAAACTCTACACTGAAAGGATACACTGGATGGGGTAGGCCTTTTTTCACTAGAGAAGAGACCGTAAAGGGTCCCCTAATGAAAGTTATAAAAAGGTTGGAAATGATTAACATATTATGTTGTTTTGCAACCACATCACTCCCACACTCGCCCATCTCCACTGGCTCCCCGTCACCCAGAGGATCCAATTCAAAATCCTCGTCCTCACTTTCAAGGCCATTCACGACCTTGCTCCCGCCTATCTCTCTGACCTACTGTCTCCCTATCAGCCTGCCCACACGTTCAGCAGACTCAGGCCTGCTCCGCGTCCACCGCCCTGACCGCCCAACCATCAGCGGCCGGGCTTTCAGCCTCTCTGCTCCCACCCTGTGGAACTCCATCCCGCAGCCCCTCCGCTTTGCTTCCACCCTTTCCTCCTTCAAGGCCGGTCTCAAGACCTTCCTCTTCGACCGCGCCTTCGGCTGCCCCACCAACTCTTCCCACTCTCCTCCTTCCCCCTACACTGACCCTCCCCCCCCTCGCTCGGATCCCGACGTGACTGCTCAGCGCTTTGGAACATCCTCCCGATGTGAAAGGCCCACTGGTTGGGAAGACATAAATATAAGATAGTGACCAGTGGATCCAACCGAGAATTTAGGAGGACCTACCTCACTCAGCAGGTAGTCAGATTGTGGAACTCATTGTTGCCTGAAGTAATGATCAAATATGTTAATATAGATAATAATAATCCTTGCATTTGAAATAGTGCTTTTCACATCTTCTAGACATCTCAAAGCACTTCACAGAATATACTGTAAAGTGAATTGACTATATCTGTGAGTGAAACACGGCAGCCAATTGTCACCGGTGGAGCCCCGGCATTTCAAGATGCATTCAAGAGGAAGCTGGACCTTCACCTGATGGAGAGTGGAGCTCCTGTAGCTCAGTGGTTAGAGTACCCGTCTTACAAGCGTGAGACCTAGGCAGATCAGGGCGAAACCTTGGGCAAGTTTCCTTACTCCACAAGCGTAATAATAATCTGTCCAAAATTTTTTTATAAAAAATTGGTCATTTCAATCCACCACTGTTTGTGGGGACACTGCTGTGCACAATTGGCTCCTGCATTTCACCCACAAATATACAGTCAATTCACTTTACAGTACATTCTGTGAAACGCTTTGAGATGTGGATAAGATGTGAAAAGCGCAATATCAAATGTAAGGATTATTATTTATTATTACCTGTAGTAGGGAATAGAGAGGTATGGTATGAGTATGGAATGCGTGAAGGCTTGTGTGCAGTAAAAACACTCATGGACTGGTTGGTCTAAGCAGTCTGTTTCTGTGCTGTACATTCTTTGTCATATTTGTTATCTCCTGAAACTCTGCCCTTCTTCACAGCTGTTACTTGGCTGCTTGCGCTAGCAATCTGAGAAATTTTGCACCCATCACGTTAGTTGAAAATATGCTGCAGGAGAAATACAATAACTCAAGCTTATGTCCTGAGAAAATGGCCAACACTACCCTAAACAAAGAGACATACTGGGTCTCAGTGAGTGTTGAGAATATGGTGTTTCCCTCAATTAGTCAATTAACAAGCTCATCTCAACAGCAACCAAACAACTTGAATTTGTATAACACAACTTCATACAGGATAGAGTCTTGCTGCATTGCACAGCGGTGGGGCTGGTCGCCAACAATGCAATTTATTGAAAGTGAAGTAATACATTTGACAAAATAATGAAATATTTTGCATAAATATTACGTGCCTTTTGTATGTAAAGACTAATGGTGAATTACTGAGCATGTGCAAGTCTTAAGTGTGATATCACAAACAGACCCACGATGTCGGGGGCTGCACCTTTGTGATCTCACCATAGAATGAATTTGCTGGGAAACAAATACTATTTACAAGGCTGGGCTCAGTTAGAGCAAAGAAAAATGTCTAAGGGAACACTTGGCTTGCTCCAAGTGATATTTATTCCAGATTCAGATAAAGTTTTATAATTTTATTATTGTTCTTAAAATTTTATGAATACAGTAGTATAAAGTTCTGGTAAGTATTTTTAAAACATTTTATTTAAAATATATGCTGGGTTTTTTTATGGTTTTATATTACATTATATTTGTCTCTCCTTGTACAATACCACAAACCCATCTGTGGGCTTTGTCTTGTGAACAAGGGTGCAAATACCTGTCGATAATCAATATGCCTGTTTAACACAATGCATAATAACCCAACTGAAAATGGCAACTCACTGAATGGGAGGAAACTGAGTAGAAATTTCAACTGAGTTGTAGTTGTAGAGAGCTTTGGTGAAATTGGTATCCAAATTAAGCCTGAATTTTCTCAAAAATTCAACAGGATACCATATTTATAACAATGGTCTTAAAGCATTGAGTGTTTTCAGGTATTTCAACAACAACACATTACATTTGTATAAGGGGCTCTCACATCAGGAGGGCATTCCAAGGGCCGCTGGACAAACACACACTGTTCTCTGCCATCTTATACTGGGCTGATATTATTTAACTTTCCCTGCTTCCTTTTGCTCAAGTTTTTCAACAAAAGTGCAGGTTTTCCAGAAAGTAACCGACATTCTTTTTTTTTTTGCAGAATATTCAAGTAGTGTTGTTGGTTTGTGCGTTGATGCAATTTGCCCCATCAAATGAACCTACATGGAAAATCCAGTGAACAAGAACGCTTTGAGAACAGGGCGGGATCATTGTTCTGCTGGTGTCCTCTCAACCAGTAGCCTAGACAAAGGTTGCTGCGCCAAAAGATGCTCCAGTTCCATCTCAAGACAAGGACCAAAATTGAACACCAGAAAGTCATCTTCATTTTCCAGTTTCCCTGCCTCTCATGGTAAGCTCACTGGTCGTATGACACAAGGAGAAGCTGAATTTAAGAACCACCTTCAGAACCTCATCGAATCTTTCTACCAGAATACAGAAGGCCCAAAGAGAAGAGAACGCTCCGAATTGATAAACTCCCAAAAATCAGAAGATCCATCTTATCGCTCCTCACAGAAATGTGTAGCCCAGGAATGGCAAGAGGCTCCATCGAATTTCTGCAGTTCAGATTCCTCCTTGACCCAACGTGATCTGGAATATCGATGTGAAAAGATAGCTATGAGGCCAAACAGCAATTCATCTATGTGTAACACTGATTCACCAGCAGAGGCCTCTCTGATATTGAGCTCCATTGGCAACCAGCTCCCAGTGAACGTGTATGAGGAGGTGTACTGCCAGATGAAACAACTACAGCGGTTGACGTATCATGTTGAAAAACTCGGAGAAATGGTAGGCAATAAAGGCTTGTAAAATACAGCAATAGCATTGAATTATAAAATGTTACAAGGCAGAAACTGACCATTTGGCCCATCTAGTTTGCATTGCTATTAGCATTCTCTGCTTGCTCTCCATACTCATTAATATTCCTCTTTTTCAAGCATCTATCAATTTTTTTTAATTGAGGTGGATGCCTGAGAAAGAAGACTATTGCTTTTACATCTCTCTAAAGTCAATCTTTCCAAATAGCGAGTGGAAACTTGCTAAAGACCTCCAAAATCAGCCTGATCTGATTCACAATTAATTCAAAAATGTATACCCATCCACCTTTTATCCACCAACCCTCAACTATCCTTTCTCCACACATCTGTGCCATGACTTGCTCTGCCTTTTTTACCGATCATTTTACCGAGTGCATTGGAATGCTTTATTGGTGGGTATCCATACAATATTGTTAGTCTATTATTAATATGGTATGTTTTAAAATAAATTAATTTTTTGGGGGGGATTTTCGGCAACTTGCCACTCGAATATCCGGCATATTTGATTAATCGACACTGGTCAGGTCCTGAGGGTGCCGGATAACAAAAAATGTACTGTATCAGTTATCCAGCTCATCCATATTCATGTTTAGATACATGTATGGGTAACAGTTCCACAATCAAATGCAAGGATTGTAATCCGGAAGTTGTGGTTTTGATGACGATAGGTTGAGAAACTGATTACACATTATTGCTATAGAATAGATTAGATATGTATATAATCTGTATATGTCGCCCACAAAATACATACAGTAGTCAATTCACTTTACAATATATTCTGTGAAGCGCTTTCAGATGTCTTGAACAAGTGATGAGACGCTATATCAAACGCAAGGATTATTATATTAAAATCAATGTGAGAGTAACTAAGCTGGTGATTTTAAATACTGAGTTCAAGTAATGACTTACATTAAAAATGCAAGAATTATTATTATTACAAAATGTACTTCACGCTGGATAGGATCTTGGATTGCTGATGGATTTGTCTCAGAATCTCACAGTGACAAATCACTGCCTGCTGATGAAACCTTTAAACTCAAGAGGATCACAGTCAAGCAGGGAAAGGAGATCTAAGATGTTGCGAATGAGTATGTCAAAGCAATGTGATATTAAGTGTTCTAAATGTAAGGAGCGAGGCGTAAAAGCAAAAATATCTTAGAAGAGAGTTTCAAAGGAGAGTGAGGAGTGCAGGTGGTTCAGTGATGAGATGAAAGGAGAGAGGCCAGGATAAACCAATAAACCAGGAGAGGAGGATGCAACGATAGGATGCTTTCCTGCATGATTGATGGGTGCTATATAAATGCAAGTTGTTGTTGTTGTCGGAAAAGATTTCACAGATAGCAAAGGGGCCAGATGATGTATAGATCTAACGGTAAGAATAGTGATTTTACAGTCATTTCACTTGGAACGGGGAATCAGAAAGAAATAATTCTAGAAAAGCAGATCTGTTTCAGACCAAACCTGCCAGAGTTTAAATTTGGAGTGAGTTAAAGAAACCAAGTTGGTAAACAAAATGGTTTACTATGCAAATGGTTACTGAAGAAGGGTGGAATCTCCACGCCCAGTTTTAGCAACATATTTGTGCCTGTGTTCAAGGCGACTAGGTATCTCATGTCACCATCGTATATCAGCAGGCATTAACTTGTTATGTGATTTGAAGCTGTGTTTTCTCACGCTTGATAATTTGAGGGTGAATTATTTTTAGATGACCCATTTTGGAATTGAATTTGTTGTGAAAATTGGACATTGTATTTGTTGTGTTATCAATTCAGTTGTATGCAGTTGTGTAAGTTAGCCAAGGCCGATGTTATTTCAGTAAAATGATTAGGTGGGTGGAAAGCTACAGTTGTTCACTGATCGGCCTGAAGTCGATAATCATGATACTGTATAAAGAAGTAAAGTATAGCTGAGCTACACATCAGTTGGAGTTGGTTGGAGAGAGAGAGCGTCAATGCATCGGTTGCTGATTCCTTTCTGTCCACCTGCAACTAGGGTTCTGTCTTCTTGTCCTTCTTGACCTCTTGGCCACTTCGATACTGTTGACCACTCTTCTTCTCCACCGCTTCATCTCTCTCCTCCACCCTATTCTTGCCTGGTTCCAATCCTACCTCTCCTACCATTTGTACTTCATGACACTAATGGATTATCCTCTCGCCCCTTCACTGTCATGTGTGGCATCTCTCAGGGCTCTGTCCTTGGTCCCTTCCTTTTAAATCTATATGTGCTCCTGCTTGACGATGTTATCCGCAAGCATGGGGTCAATTTTCACTTGTATGTAGATGTCACTGGTCTATTTCAGGTCCCCCACCACACCATTGGTGGTCAGGCATTAAGCTTCTCTGCCTCCACACTCTGGAACTCTACTCCTCAATCCCTCTGACTCACCCTCTCTATTACCTCCTTCAAATCCCATCTGAAGACCTTTCTTTTTGACTATGCCTTCAGCCACCTTTCTGACTCAGGCGGGAGTGCCACCGACTGAGTCAGCAGGCATTGAAAATCAGATCAGAGCAAAGGTCAGTCAAATATACTGGATCACTAATGGTTCGCAGTGGTGAACCATAAATCAACACTTAATGCTGACATAAACAAAACACAAAATACTACAGATGCTGGGAATCTGAAACACAAACAGAAGTTGCTGGGGAAACTCAGCAGGTCAGGCAGCATCCATGGAGAAAGGAAAAAGAGTCAACGTTTCGGGTCTATAACCTTTTGTCAGAACAGTTCTGACGAAGGGTTGTAGACCCGAAACATTGACTCCTTTTCCTTTCTCCATGGATGCTGCCTGACTTGCTGAGTTTCCCCAGCAACTTCTGTTTTTGTTTCTCAATGCTGACATGTTGTATTATAATAGCTTTCCCTCTCATTTTACAATAGGGCATCTCCTAATATGACGTACAAAGTAAAAAATAAAAAGCTTGTATTTTTATTATGGCAATATTGAAATGTCTCAGGTGTTTCACTATAATTTCAGTCATCTGTACCAAGAGTACATAACCAGCCATGAATTTAATGGTTGGAGGCCTATTGGCCAGGGTACCAGTATAAACTTCTTTCCTTCTCAAATAGTGTCGCAGCATTTTTTTATGTGTTTCTGAAGAACAGGACTTTGGATTAGTGGAAAATGTGGAGTTTTGTGGTATTGGTTAGAACACTTGCCTCGCAAATGAGAGAACCTGGGATTTATTCAAAAACAACTTGCATTTATATAGCTCTCTCCTTGCCGGCGGTGTCTCAGAGTGCTTATTCAAGGGCAGGACGAAACGTTAAGCAAGTTTCCTGTTTACATAACAGTAAGTAGGAACCCAGTTGTTAGTCAATTGGTGGATCACTGTTCCGGGGGTAATAATCCCTTCAAAACAAAATTACAAAAACTTATTTGGTCACTCAATCCACGAGATGCTGCTCTGCATAATTCATTGTGGCATTTTGTATATTCGTATACATATATTCTGTGAATTGCTTTGAGGCATTTTGAAGACGTGATATCAAATGCAAGCATTATTATAGCAAATGCAAGGATTATCATTATTATCATACAAAGATTGACATGTCTAAAAAAATCAGCATTTCTCAGCACTGCACTGTTATCAGAGTTCTCTATGAGTTCAAGTCCTGACCTGGGTCTTGCACCATAATCTTGTGATCCAGAGGCAAAAGTGCCAGTTCAGTTGGTAATGCATTCCTTTAATGCTTCTTTGTTATATATTGATCTTGCATTCCTGTCATAAAGAAGTGTTGGTTATCCTACAACTCTAGTTCTCAAGAATAATTTACACATCTTGTTTATTGTCACTTCTTGAAATTGACCGCAGAACATTTGGCAGTTAAACCCCCCTCTCAAAATTCTGGTTAAAAAAAAAGGACAAATCATCATTTAAAAGCATTTCTGGTCTGAGTAACTTGAGGCTACTTCTCCAAACCCTTCAATTTCTGCTCCCCACCTCAACTTCTTGTCTTCCCCTCAAGCTCTCCTGAAACCCATCCTTCCCAGCCTTCTGACCACATTTTTGTTTAACGCAACAATATCAAATACCACAATTTTAACCCTTATCAGATTGTAAAATGTATACCTTTGGACAGACTGTGGTCCTTCGCCACTGTTTTAGGATTCAAATAATGAGCAAAGTCATTTATGGTGGTATGAAATGAACGATTACTGCATATTTAGGCCTTGTGAGTGATTGCATTAACAGAGCAACATAAGAACAATTAAGATGGTTTGACTATTTGTTTAATTGCAGCAAGATCAGACATGAAGGAAAGATGCATTAGCTTGCTAAAATTCATTTCAGTACTTAGTAGAAGTCAACAGTTTGGCGATTGACATTTCCATTATTTGATCAGATGGTATTGGTTTCAGATGGCTTTGTGCTTCAAGCAATATTTCAGGGCATATACAATGATAACAAGATATGCATTTCAACAAGGTTGTTAAGAGAATAGAAAGATTAGCTGGTACACACTGTACATTTCAGTAAACAGACATTATCGATAACTACCATGAACAGTTTATTCAAAATCCCCTTTCAAATTAAGCTGCCATTTTACACAAGAATCACAGCTTGCACTTTATATAGTGGCTTTTGGGTAGGACAGATGTGCTTTACAAAGATTGAGGAAAGAAAAAAAAGGGAGAATTTGAGGGGTGTTCATCGATAGGATAGTCAGAGGTACATTTTTAAGAGGGGTTATGGGCAAGGGGAGAGAGCAATTATGGGATTTGAATGAGTTGAAGCTATGGAAGATGGAGCTAAGGAGGCTGGTGGGGAAAGCATTATTGAAATCTGGAGCAAATCCATACAGGTACCATCATACAGTAATGTTTTGTCCTATTTTCTGATCAGAAAATGGTGCTTCAGAATATTCTGCTGTCGAGTGGTCTTTGATGAGCATTGCCATGTTTTCTTGTACACAGATATAACAGAGGCCAGAGTGTCCTCAGCTACTGGCCACGCTCCTTCCCCTTATCAGTTATGGGACATTTAGGAAATTTCACACATCGTGCTAATGTCACAAACCAGCGAACACATGACACATTACCCTCTGTGGTGTCTTTTGAGAACAGTAGGTTGGTATAAATAGTCAGGACATTTGACAAAAGACGTAATGTAAAAATACCAAACCAGAAGCAAATGGCTGCACAGTTAAACCATGTGCACACTAGCCATTGAACAGCCCCTTACAAACACAGCGAGCCATCAGAGACTGGCACCGTTTATTTCACAGGCTAGTCATTAGAGGGCAGGGTCTCTCAATCCTGATAAGACTTAACAAGCATCCACATGAGAAGCACAGTAATGACAACTACCATGAAATTAAGGAAGAGTTCTTGTGTGGATCGGTCCATGGTTGTTGAGTGTTCGGGGCAGGATGGCACAACCGCTTCCAAATAGACCACTTCAATGGAGTCAGCACCGCAGAGTGACAGCTAGATGAACTGGGAAGAATAGTACTCGCACCACAGCTCCCGCTTGTCTGAAACAAAGATTGCACAGTTCTTTCTGATTAGTATAGACATAAGTTTCTGTAAAATAATGTGAGGAGAAACATACATTATTAATAAAACAAACAGCCTTTTTTAAAAGAAATGATATTTTAATCACCGTTGATCTGCTGTTCTGAATCAATTGGGTCATAGTTTGGAAGATATGTATCATTGGTGATCAACATGTATCTCAGTGGATTTCCACAATGTTTGTTCTCTGGTTTAAAACTTGACCCAGGTTGCAGGAATCAATCTCTAATTGACTTACTGACACCAATTTGAGCAGCTGTAGTTCCAAGTTCATTGTGGACCCAAAGCACTAAACTGTTTGGAGCAAGTTGGCATTAAACCAGCAATGTCACTCCAAGAACTTCAGGACAGGTGGTGTACAAACTGAAAAAAATGCTGCCCTGCCACAAGAGAGGGTGCTCTTCGGAGGCTTGAGTTCTGATACATTGTTTGTGCCAAAAAGAGATAACTTTATTCATGGTTAAAGGCCAACCACCATGTGATGTTGGAGTGCTCAGTGCTGGCCAAAGTGAGTTCCCAAAATGGTAATGTGTTCAGGGCTGACCCTCCCTCCCTCAGCTTAACAAGCACAAAACCAAATTGCCAGAAAAATGCTGAAGTGAAGCTCTCATGGACATAAGACCATCAATCAAGCATTCACTTGTCACTTGTCGCCTGCACAATCATTTGCAAATGGCACAAATAACCCAGTCATGAAACTTGCTGGCTGAATATGTCCATAAAATAATTTTAAAAAATAATCCTTGCATTTGAAACAACACTTTATCACATTGTTGAGATGTGAAGAGCTTCACAGAATATACTATAAAATTAATTAACTGTATATTTTGTGGACGAAAAGTCCATAAGGTATATGCATCTCAGTTGGGTCTGTACGACATAATGCAGGAGAAGTGTCCCAAGAGTTCAAATAGTTTTATAGGAAATGGTTACAGCCAAAAAAAAACATGCTTTAATAATGCCTGTCTGAGGGAAATAAGTTGTAGTTGTTGTACTTTTCAATAGGACCATCTGCAACAAACAAAGTTACATTAATATTGTGGTTGGTTTATTCTAATACTGTACTTCTTTAACCTTGACGAGATGTGCTATCAGATTACAAAGGAGTTTAATTTGTGGTCAGCATTGGCTCTCAGTAAAAGTGTTAATGATATGGGTAGCTAACCATTTCGCTGGCTTTGACCTAAGAATACTTTGGGTTTTAACACTATAATGCCCAACATTTACAATTTTTTTTAAAATCCAAAGCTGCAATGAAACTTTATTAAGTAAAAGGTTTACAACACTATATTTGGAGAAATAAAGAAAATTAAATTTTTAATAAAATACTGTTTAGACAATGCACAAATTAATTGCTTGCGATTTTATTGTCAAGTCCGGCTATCTAACCTGACACCTTGGATTTTTATTCAGTTGGGATATTACTGTAAAATGAGCTTTTAAATACTTTTTGAGGACTAGAGAGTTTCTCATTAGATCTATATTAACAGTTATTCAGATAAGATCTTCTGTAAATGGTTAGAGTTACAGTCAAGCAATAGTAAGTTTATTGCCACATTATCTACTACAACAACAACAACCTGGATTTATATCGCGCCCTCCATGCCAGATGGTGTCTCAGAGCACTTCACAAAGCGGATCTCGGGGCCGAGCTATGGGGAGGGGGAAAAAGGTGACCAAAAGCACAGTCGAAAAGAAAAGTCTTCAGGCACTAACCGTTTACCATATCAGATTATAAAAATAGTTTATATTTATCATTGTCAAAATGAATTCCTATGACACCGAATGCTTTAAAATGTTAATGTAATACATTTTATTTGTGACTTTCTTTGATTAGTGAAAACAAAGATTACTTTGGGATAAAAAGGCTTTGTAATCCCTGAAGAAAGATCACTTTCTGGTGTGTTTACGAATAAGTGAACTGTACAGCTCTATGAACTGGTCAACTATGCTGAAATATCATTTCAATCCAGTTGAATGAAGAGGTGCCACATTACATAAATTGGAGAATTATACATCACATTATGGCCATTAGATTTGATCTAAAATCTAATCTATTGGAGCTAAAAATTTTAGTATTATGTACAACTGGAATTAACGTTAATCGCTAACTCCTAATTTTAGATAAAATACAGCTGGATTATTTTCAGATAATAAAATACTTAAAATGGGAACCCCCCAAAAGATGTCAGGCATATTTGTTTCAGATAAAATTGACTGTTTAAGTTTGCAATTAACACAGCACCAGTGTTTTTGCTTAGCTTATTCTGATGCTTTTTATTCATTATTGAAACAAAATCATTCGGAAATACTTGTGGGAACATTAAAAAAAAGTTTGAAGAGCATCAATTATAATTAAGTAATATGGAAATATAAGAAACTATTAGACAATATATACACAAACTTTATACTTTACCTGTTGAGCAAATGGTTTAAATGTTGCAGCTGTTTATGGCGATCTGGGCTGATAGTCCCTGACTATCTTCAACTGCAGTCTGAACAGAGCATTAGTGGGATATAAAGTAGTCTAAGAGGGAGGGGAGTACCCGAATTTTGGCAGGAAAAACAGTGATGTCACAGATAAGTATACCAGTGGGTTGATTGGCCTGAGGGATTTGTGACATCCCAAAGTACTTTCTAATTCATTATGGGCATTGAGGAGCTTTTTCGAGAACGTGGCAAAAAGTCTTTATAGAATCGTTGGCAGAAAACAAAAAGACTGAACTTTACTCGCACGGGTTTCAATGAAAAAAAACATTGCAATATGGTTTCAATTGCAATAAAACATTCCATGAACTTATTCATTCGAATGTTAGTTAGTCTGTTCCAGAGTTTTGCCACCTTTTTTCAATTATTACTCTTTCTCTTGACACACACTGACACACATGCACACCCACAAACAACATATATTATGTACAACATAATAATATAATAATAAAAATCCTTGCATTTGATAGTGCGCTTTTCACATCTTCTAGACGTCTCAAAGTGCTTCACAGAATATACTGTAAAGTGAATTGACTGTATATATTTGTGGGCAAAACGCAGCAGCCAATTGCACACAGCAGTGTCCCACAAACAGTTGTAGATTGAAATGAAAAATGTGATTATTGTTTGTTGTTTAGGCGTGTGGAGTAAGGAAAAGGAAACTTGCCCAAGGTTTCGCCCTGCCCTGCCTGGATTTGAACACAGGTCTCACGCTTACAAGGCAAGTGCGCTAACCACGGTGCTACAGGACTCCACAGAGCATGCTCCTATAGAGCATATCTTTTATTCGACAGACGTAGTCGTGTAGCCGCAATGTAATCAGCCAAGTAGGTGGAGTAAGTACAGTGCAGGCGTCACTGACAAAGTCATGAACCTCAGTCAGTGTTTATGTGGTGAATTGAAGTACATCAATTTTATTACTTGTGAGATGAGAAGTTCCAGGTAATAAATGTTTCAAATAGAGACCTGGGGTGACATCTGGTTTATTGTTAGTCTACCTGATGAGCCCTTTATTGTATTGGTTAGAGCAATCGCCTCGCAAGCGAGAAGAACAGGGTTCAATTTTCGATCAGCGTGAAACCTTAGGCATGTTTCCATACTCCACACTCATTTGTTTGCCAAGCAATAATTAGGGGAACCCAGTTATTAGTTGATTTAAGTGAGTGCAATCATTTCTTTCTAGTCCTTTCTGAGTTGAATATGTTCCAACGTTTTGCTTCCTTCATCAGGCATACAAACACCTGTCACTGTCTGCTGCATATGATACTGTATGGAACTCTCTTGAGTTCTCACGTTTCTTGTTAAAATATTCCTTGCACACGGCTGCAACTCAAACTCAACTGTCTCTTGGTGCGTGCCTAACATTTAGAAAAATACTTTATTTTATTTTCAGCCTGAAATAAACACATCTCTCTATTTTGTTTTCTTGCTCCCATTCCTGTATTTCCTCTCCTGCAATCTCAAGCAGTATCCTCATGAAAATGCAACAACAACAATAACAAATTGTATTTATACAGTGCCTTTAATGCCTAGAGGCCATCCCAAGAAACTGGAAGATTGAGAGTTTAGCACTCAAGCTGGGGGTTGGAATTGGGAGTGGCCAAGATGGTGTGGGTGGGGAAGATGGCCAAAGGCACAGTCAACAACAACAACAAAATTACATTTATAGTGCACCTTTCATGTCAGGAGGACGTCCCAAGTCGCAGAATAGCTAGGTCAGGACCCGAGCGGGGGGTAGTGGGGGGGGGGGGGGGGGGTAGGTCGAGGTAGGGGCAGGGGGAAGGAGAGTAGGAAAGAGGTGAGAGTTAGGAAGGGAGCAGAAGGCACAGTCAAAGAGGAAGATCTTGAGACCGGCCTTGAAGGAGGAAAGACAGGAGGCGAGGCGAAGGGATTGCGGTATGGAGTTCCAGAGTGTGGGGGGCAGAGAGGCTGAGCGCCCGGCCGCCGATAGTAGGGCAGTTTGGGTGGGGGACATGGAGCAAGCCAGATCCCACTGAATGGAGGGGACATGTGGGTGGATAGGGAGACAGCAGGTTGGAGAGATAGGCGGGTGCAAGGCCATGAATGGCCTTGAAAGTGAGGGTCTTGAGATGGACTTTCAAGGAGGAGAGGGAAGGGACAACAACATCAAAATTATATTTGTATAGTGCCTTTCACATTGGGAGGACATCCCAAGCCATTGGACAGTTTGTGTTTTGGACCTGAGCTGAGGATTGGGATCGGGGAGGGTGGAGGGCAGGTGGCAGGAGGATGATCAAAGGCACAGTCCTAGAGGTGGGTCTTGAAAGAGGCAGGTGAGGGGATGAGGTGGAGGGACTGCAGGATGGAGTTCCAGAGGCTAGCTGAAGGCCATGCCCGCCCCACCATTGGACCGGATTCCACTAAGTAGAAGGAGTGGGCAGATTTGTAAGATATTGGGAAGTCACTGAGGTAGGGGGAAGCAAGGGCATGGTGGGCTTTGAAAGTGAGGATCTTGAACTGTATACTCTGTGTGATGGGAAGCCAGTGATAGGCTTGGGAAGCCTTGTGTGGGAGAGGACACAAGATGTAGGGTTTTGTATGGTGTGCAGCTTCTGAATGGGAAGAATTATGAAGTCCAGTGAGCAGAGATTTGGTATGGACCAAGATCAGACAGAACCAAATATACATATTGGTATGTATATACCAATAAACATAGTTCTGAATTGAGGTTTATTAACAAAGGAAGTACTGTACTCACACCCCACTCATAACAATCAAGTTTCTTCTGGCCTATGTGGCTAGGCCATTGGCTTCCTTTGTCCTATCCACAGAGTAGAAGGATCTCCCTGTCCCCCAGACAGAGCAGAAAAAGATTCAAAGTGCTTCATAGAATATACTGTAAAGTGAATTAATTGTATATTTTGTGGGCGAAACGTAGCAGCCAATTGTGCACAGCAGTGTGCCACAGATATCTTATGGATTGAGTGACCAATTTTACTCTTTACTCTCTGAACATATCCCTAGGTCAGTGCCATGCCTCTGCTAGCCACTCACTAATAAATTGATTTGCCATTATTACTACATAATGCCTCCTCATCTCAAACCTGTAACAATGATCTTGCCATAAACTTTTTCCTTCTGGCCCTGCTGTACCACTACAGTAATTTATAAGACGGTCTTGTCACCTCGTCTGAATCTGTCAAGCCTATATGTTACAGTCAGCAATTTGGAACTTGAGTTGTAAGTCAACACTAAAAGCTATAATCTCAGCCGGTTGCCCCATAGATAAATGCCAATGTTTCATCAAAGGGATACGAATACTTGAAAATACTTTTCAGATAAATTAGTCATTCACCTTTTTGCTGTTTGTGGGACTTTGCAATGGCACAAGGTAACTGCTCTGTATGCTTAGAAAAGTAGTGACTATTTAACATAATTACTATAGAATTGCACATATTGTGAAATGTCAGGTTGGTTCAATTGGTAGAACTCTTGCTTCTCAATCAGAAAGTTGTAGATTCAAGCCTCATGTTTAGGCCTGAACTCGTATACTCTAGGATGGCACTTCAATACAGATGTACACAAGATATATTGCATTGTCAAAGGTGCCGTCCTTTGGATAGAATGTTACTTCAAGGTCCCATCTATCTTTTCAGGTGGAAGGTGAAGATTCCATTCCTCCACTCAAAAAGAGCAAGGGACTCGACAAATCCTCAAAATAAAATTAGTAGTCAATTGAATGACCTGTTTGGCTACAAATATAGTCACTCCACTTACTAATAATAATCTTTTCATTTCATATTGTGGAGTACTGTAGCTTTGTGGTTAGAGTCTCACAAGTGAGAGGATCTGGGTTTGATTTACCAGCAGGGCAAAATGTTTGGAAACGTTCCTTACTCCAAACGCCTCTGTTTACCTAGTAGTAAGTAGGAACCCAGTTGTTAGTCGATTGGTGAATTGTTTTTCTGGGGGTAATAATCCCTTAAAAGAAAAGAACAATTTTTAAAATAAGAATTTGATCACTCAATCCACGATTGCTAGTGGGACATTGCTGTGTAATTGGCTGCCGCATTTCACCTACAAAATATATCCTTTACAGTATACAAGGATTATTATTATCATATAGTGCCTTATCATGTCAATAAGAATCTAAAGCACTTCATAAAATCTATTGTAAAGTGGATTGACTGTACTTTGTGAGTGAAACGCAGCAGCTAGTAAATCCTGTGAAGTGCTTCAAGACATCTTCCCAAACTCTGCCGTCCACATACTCACTCGCACCAAACTTTGCTCCCCCATTACCCCAGTCCTTGCCAGACTTCACTGGCTCCCTATCCTAGAGAGGATCGACTTCAAGATCCTCACCCTTGTCTTCAAATCCCTCCACTCCTCTGCACCCCCCCCCTAACTCTCTGACGTTCTCTCTCCTCAAACCAGCTCCCGTTGCCTTCGCTCCACTGGGTCTGACCTCCTCCATGTCCCCCGAGTCCTCCGCTCCACCCTCAGCGGCCGTGCCTTCAGCCACTATACCCCGAGGCTCTAGAACTCCCTTCCTTAATACCTTCGCCTCGCCCCCTCTTTTCTCAGCTTCAGGTCCCAGTTGAAGACCTTTCTCTTCGACCACGCCTTTGGTCACCTTTCTACCCCTGCCCCTGGCTCAGTCCCGGAATCTGCTATTGTGAAGCGCTCTGAGACGCCATCCGGCGTGGAGGGCACTATATAAAACAACAAATCAAAGTTGTTGTTGTTGTTGTTGGAACAGTTGTCACATTGAGATCGATAGCGTGGGCCATTTCATAATTTTTGAAAGTTGAGTCTGAGATTGGGAGAAATGTTGTTTAAAAATAAGATTGGCCAGGTGGATTTTGATGGTTTTTATTTGCTTCTGTAGAATCTTATGCTCATATGTTTCAATGTACTGTACAAAGGAGTATGTTTTGTCTCTGTTCCTGACCCTTATAGAACCCCAGAAAATAGCAGCTGTTTCCATGTCACGCAGAATAGCGAGATTCCTCCCACTTCACAAAAAAAAACTCTACAGTTGTAAATGTCATTATCCCAATGCAATATGTGCATCATAATGCCATTTGCAGTCTTTCACGTATCAGGTTCTATTTTAGTTTATCAATATTACATTCTGGAGTTGAGACCCTTCTGTCAAAGGATCCCATTCATAATAAGAGAATGTTGATGTGACAATATTGAAATTAGTGTGCCATTATGTTGTTTTTTGGATCAGCTGGGTATCTGACTCCTCCAAAACTCATCACCATGCTTTAAGAGTATTCAAACCAAACTGAGATTTCCATGCATCTCATCTACACATGGAAATTGCATAGATAGATTTTTAGAATGATATGCACACTGTTTCTATGGAGGAAGGCATCCTGCTTACCTAATTCTGGAAACTATTAGGCGCAGGTTGGCAAGAGCCTAGGCTTTGGGACCCCAGTGTGCGTGTTGGGGTACTGCTGGAGGTTAACCAGGTAAAACCATATAGCTTGCTGATGATAAAGGACATACTTGCCTTAGAGGGGGGGTGTAGCGTAGATTCACTAGATTAGTTCCTGGGATGAGGGGACTGATCTATGAGGATAGGTTGAATAAACTAGGGCTGTATTCTCTAGAGTACAGAAGAATTAGGGGAGATCTTATTGAAACATATAAGATTCTTAAAGGGATGGATAAACTAGACAGTGAGGGACTGTTTCCCCTGGTAGGAGAATCTATAACCAGGGGTCATAATCTTAAAATTATGGGTCAGCCTTTTAGAACAGAGTTGAGGAAACATTTCTTCACTCAAAGGGTATTGAATTTATGGAATTCACCACCCCAGAAGGCTGTAGATGCCCAATCCTTGAACGTTTTCAAGACTGAGACTGATAGATTTTTAAAATATAGAGAGATTAGGGGACATGGGGATAGGGCAAGTAATTAGAGTTAGGTCAGAAGATCAGCCATGATCTTATCAAATGGCGGGGCAGGCTTGAGGGGCCGAATGGCCTACTCCTGCTTCTAATTCTTATGTTCTTATGTTCTTATAATGCTGACCGCCAAGCTTTCCTGCAGTTTGTCCAGCTAGGAGCACCCTACCCATCAGGGCTTTCGCTTACGGGGTTAACAGGAGCTGAATGGAGTGACCCTCTGGCCCAGGGGACTTGTCTGCCCTTCCAGGTTTTGCCGATCAGCCAGGCTGGCTGTGCTGACATCAGCAGACCTGTGTGGCAAAAGAACCACCACAGAGGACTGGCTCAATTCCGAAATTCCATTGCCAATACGGTATGTCAGCTTAAAGCCAATTCTGCTCCAAGGTTACCCGCTTACCTTGCACCTCCCCCACCCCCCGCTGCCCCCACCCACTTCGAGGAGAATGGTCATTCGACCAAACTAGTGACTACCTAGTGACTAATTGGTTGAGTAGCTGCTGGCTTCTCTGCAGCCCAGTCAAGGTGGATTCGAAATGCTGGACATACCAGTGTGTGTCCACCAACTCGGACTTCAGGTAACAACAACAACAAAATTACACTTGTAATGCGCCTTTCATGTCAGGAGGAAGTCCCAAGGCACTGGACAATCACTGTGTCAGACCACAGCTGGGGACCAGGTAGGGAGGGAAGGGGGGTATTAGGAGTTGCCGATGGGACCATCGAAGCGGAGAGTTTTGAGGCGGGACTTGAAGGAGGCCAGGGAGGGAGTGAGGTAGAGGGACTATGAGAAGCAGTTCCAGAGGTTGGGGGCAGAGTGGCTAAAGGCTCGCTCGCCAATGATGGGGCGGATGGGTTGGGGGACAGGCCAGAGCCTGCTGATAGGAGTGGGTGGGCAGGTTGGTAAGGGGTTAGAATGTCACGGATGTAGGGTGTGTCGAGGTTGTGGAGGGCTTTGAATGTGAGGACCAGGATCTTGAACCGGATCTTCTGGGTGATGGGGAGCCAATAGTCAGGCAAGGATGGGGGAGATGGGGTCACGGAGTTTGGAACTGTAGAGGACACGGGTCGCAGAATTCTGGATCATCTGCAGCCGGTGGAGGGAGGAGTAGGGAAGGCTGACAAGCGGGGTATTTGCATAGTCGAGCCAGCATGTAATGAAGGCATGGATGAGAGTTTCAGCGACTTTTGGGGTGAGGTAGTGGTGGAGTTGGGCAATGTTGCGGAGATGGGGTAAGGCAGACTTTGACCATGGCTGTCTCCTTGCTATGGGCAGAATGGAAGCCAGATCGAAGGTGTTTGAGGAAGGAGTGGCGAGAGAGAAAGAAGCGAAGCTGGGAAGCAACAACTCATTTCAGGGCCTTGGAGAGGAATGAGAGGTTGGAGATGGGGCGATAGCTGAAGAGTAGGGATGGGTCCAAAGAAGGATTCATGTGAAGCCGACTCCACCTCCAGGGTACTTAGCAATAGATCAGTATAGGCTGGAGCCCCTGCACCATTCCCTATAGCCACTTGCCATGTTTGCCACAAATCTACCTCACTGCTTGAAACAAAAGCAATAATCTTTATCCATAAAACAAGAGAAAAATCTCAATTCACATCTTAGTTTCAAATTGCATGCACACTGACTGAGAATCCTATGGAACCTGTTCCGACTGATAATTTTGTGGATTTCAAGGTCATTTGTAGCTCTGTAAGAAACTACTGAGGAAGTGTTTCTTGCAAAACTAGATACATTTTTTTATGAATCATAGTGTTGACAGAAATTTTTTTGCAGCTTTTCTCTCATTTCTCTAACTCTGAAACTCCCTGCCTCAAGCCCTCTGCTTTGCCCATCTTCAGATTGCATTTGAAGTCCTTCCTATTTGACCAGAGGAAGTCATCTCTCCTCTCTCACTGATTCGGTGTCAATCTCCACCACTGTTAAGCACGTGAAGGGCAAGTTACATTTATATAGCGAATGAAAGTTATTACAGTTTCATTTTGTGCTAATGGGGGCTTGGGAGACCCTACACTGCGCAGTGTTGGTGTCTCCTGAACCATTTTTTTCACAGCCAGATTGAATGATTGATAGCTGCTGCTTGTTTACTGGTTTTATGTGACAGTGATAAAACCAGCAACATGTACAGTGATACAATTTCTATCCATTAAATATACTTACAAATGATATGCAAATCCTGTCATGAATTCCACAGTTATTTCAAAAATTGACTTTATTTTAAACCAGGCTAAGAGCCAAACATAAAAATATTATTTGAGCTGTTTTGAAATGCAAACATTTCTCTTGCTTATCCCCCTTGCTTATTTATTCCTCTATATACATGTGGTTCCCTCTTCTCACAGGCTGGAAGCCAGTTGGGTTTTTAAGTAATGTAACACTTTCTATTTTTACTCTTAATTCCATCCAGAGTTACTGAACTAAAGTCCAACTTTTAATCCTTCAGATGAGCACAGTGCCATTCCTTACATATACACATTTGAAAGATTGAGCCATTTATAAATTGACTGCCACTTTGATAGATGCGACCAAGACTAGACGTTTGCTCCGACACGTAGCCTTCTAAGACAACTGTTGCACTGGAATAGTAAACCACTTTCACCATACTTCAAAATCCGCAAGGGTAATGTTACTGTGAGACTTTGGTGTATGAGGTTACATAGGCCTTGTCACTGCTGCTTAGCATCATGTGTTTTACCAATTCTCTCAAAGCCAGTCTCCCTTTTTATGTATGCTCTGTTTACAGGATGGGACCTAAAAAAAGACAGGAAGGCTAAACATAAAGTACATGAAGTAGTCTCTTGTTTCAAATTTTGCACTTCGCTCCCTGGCTCTCTATTTTGCCTCCTATTTCTATCCACCTATTACTTTTCTGCCCTCTGTCAATGCCACTCTTTGTGGGCTGACAGGTGTACTTGTGGGCTGGCTTTGCTTCTGTGACCATCAGAGTTAGGCTCAGAGGGTGGTCTGAGCCTAACAGCAATCTCAGAAGCTGTAGGACTCACTCATAGAGAATAGAAATGTTCAGCGCTTTGGGACGTCCTCCCGACGTGAAAGGCGCTATATAAGTGCAATTTTGTTGTTGTTGTTTGTTGTTGTTGAAGGGCCTGACCCTCTACAGTAGTAGAGATCAGGCTCTGAATTGAAGCCAGAACTCAGAGGTTAAGCCTACTAGAATGTTAATCCTGTTTCTCTGCTTTTAAGGAGTGTGTGATAACCTGAAACTTCATATGATAAATAGTTACTACTGTATAATAAAGATTCTAAAGAATGTAGCACATGGAGACAGGCCACTTATCCCAACAAGTCCTTGCAAGCGCTTAGGGCCGTCCTCCTGACATGAACAGTGCTATACAAGTGTAATTTTTTTTTCTTGTTTGCAGTGTTTATACTTCACAATTAATGCGAAGCCAGGGTTTGTTATCAATTGGTGCCGTGAAGAGAGCACATTTGTGGCGAGTTTGAGACCCTCTCTGCTCAGTCTTCGATGTGTTCAGAGAAAGAGACATTGAATAACAGTGGTAGCATCTTGCCGAAGGAGAATCAGAGTAAACAGTAGAGCCTGTGTGGTTATTGGCTCATAACTCTTCCCAAAGTCTGAAATCTCACCTACGTTACGTAGGAAAGTGGAAATTCTTAAACTTAGTCTTAATTTGGAGGCTGATGCTTTTGAAGAGCTTAATACTGCATACTGGAAAGTGTAGTGACAGTATGTTATACAGTATGGGCAAAATGAATTATTGAGCAAGATTGCTCAGAGTATTAAAGTTGAAAGGTTAAAATGCCACCAAAATGCTTCCTTCTAAAAGAAGCAGAGAGGAGGGGAGGAGAGATATTTTCTCCTCAAATTTCTTTTTGTGAAATTTGCAAGTGAAATGTTTTCGCTCAGCAAGTTGTTTAAATCTAGATGCATTGCCTGAAAAGGTGGTGGAGGCCAATTCGATAACAACTTTTAAAAGAGAGGTAGATGTTTATTTGGGGAAGACAGGTTTGCACGGTTATGGGGAGTGGGATTGAATGGTTCTTTTCAAAGAGCCGGCACAGACTCGATGGGCCAAATGGCCTCCTAAGATTCTATGAAGTATAACACGTTATTTACCTGATTCCCTCAGAGTTAGCATTTCCATTGTCTTCGTTATTTGAATCCAATTGCAAATGGTGTGTAAAAAAAAATGTTTTACCCCCATATAGATCAGATATGAGCAGTTAATAAAATCTATAGAATCTATTCCTCCCTATAGGTTCAAACTGTCCAATGTAAGCATTGTGACAAGCAAGAAAAGCGACTTCAAAAGAAAGAGATTGAGATTGAAGACACAAAAGTCTATTTTAAAAGGTGAGATTTTCAGTAGAATTCCTGTTGAGAGTTTTGCGGTATTCTTGATGTTTTCTTAATAAGAAATTCAGATGTGTATGACGCTAACTTGTGAGAATTTTGCTTGATCTCAATCTATATTCGGATTAGGGTTCCCAACGGTACTCCAAGGTAATGTTGATGGAGGAGCCTGACTTGTCAGTAGGGAGGTGGAGAAGCAGACAGAATTTCTGTTCACCATGCAAGCCACATCCCAATCAGGGAGGGTAGTTCTAACCAGAAAAGCAGAGGGAAGCTCACCAGTCAGAGTTCATAATGGCGATCTGTTCTGATTTAGCTGGTTAACGTCAGCAGTGCATTCCAATGCATGCACTGCAATCCCAAGATTTGGCTCCTGACAACCTCTGCCTAACATGTTCTGGGATTAGTCAACAAGTGTATTACTCCATGAAGAGAGTGAACATTCCATTCCACACTAAAGGAAATTTCAAGCTTATGTGGAAGTCTCAGTTTGGTTTGATTACTCTTAAGTATGGTGTCCACATGTGTTGGACATTAAGAAAACCAACAAAATGGATTATGGCTTTGGATTGCTGTTTAGTTTCTTGGCCTTTTTGCTAATAAAATGTACAAAGTAAAAATGCTATCCTTTCAACTGACTGGTGAAAGTCTTAAGAGATTCATAAAGGGATTAAAGAATATGAGGATATAAGACAGGTAGCTAGAGTTAGAATGGAATATCAGCCATGATTGAATGGCAGGGCAGGCTCGAAGGGCCGAATGGCCTACTCCTGCTCCTATTTATTATGTTCTTATGTCTTGAGGTAAAATTGTATTGCACAACCAACTTCATGAAGAACAATAATGGATCAAGGGATGTGTGGGGGCAGGGGGCTGGGGGTTCCTGTTAGTCTGGAAGATAGACCCCATTGCAATTTACTTTTTCTGAATATCATTTGCCTGCAAAATACACAGTCACCTCTTTACAGTAAATCCTGCACATCATTTGGAGACAACCTCCCCACATGAAATACTCTATATAAAATGCAGGTTTTCTTTTTCTCTTACATCCATTTTATTTTCATGTCAGTTTTCATCACTACAATGTCTCTGCAAGTAACGTTAAAGTGCTTGAATGATGTCTAACAATCTACTTGAACTGAAGTCATTTATTTGTGTCTTTCCCCAAATGTATAGACAGAAACAGGAGCTAGGGCACCAACAGCAGAACATCCAAGAGAATGAAATTCAGCAAGTCAACACACTGGGGAGAAGTCATAACAGTTCTGATATAATGCAGGTGAGTGGCTGGAGCTTGAATCTTCCCATGGCTGTAAATCTGCATATAATAATAATAATCCTTGCATTTGATATAGCATTTTTCACGTGTTCTAGACGTCTCAAAGGGCTTCACAGAATATATTGTAAACAAACAAACAAACAAACAAAACTTACATTTATATAGCGCCTTTCACGTCGAGAGGACATCCCAAGGCGCTGTACAGTTAGGTAGGACAAGAGCAGGGTGGGAAGGATCAGGGCAGGATAAAGCATAGTAGGAAAAGTAACTGTATTAGTGGGCGAAACGCGGCAGCCAAATTGCGCACAGCAGTGTCCCACAATCAGTCACGGAAGTGGGACTAGGGGCAAAAGGGGGTAAAGAAGCAAAAGGGGAGGGGTCGAGGCAGGGGGAAGAAAAGCAGGAAAGTCGACTGTATATTTGTGGGCGATTACATTCACTGTAAAGTGAATTGATTACATTTGTGGGCAAAACGAGGCAGCCAATTGTGAACAGCAGTGTCCCACAAACAGTCATGGATTGTGTGACCCAACTTTTTTACTCTCTTGACGGATTATTATAATAATAATAATATAATAATAATCCTTACATTTATATAGCGCTTTCCACGTCTTACCGATGTCTCAAAGCGCTTCACAGAATACAACAATGTCCCAAGGTAGGGACCAGAGCAGGTGGGGAGGGGGTCGGGGTAGGGAGAAGAAAAGAGGGAAGAAAGGGGGGAAAAGAGAAAGGGACCAGAGCAGGGGGGGGGGGGGGGGGGGGCGGAGGAGTAAGGAAACTTGCCCAAGATATTTGCTTAAAGTGGCATTGCCTCAAACTATGCCTTAAGAATGTTACTAAATTATATAGAGACTTTGAAATAGAGCAGACTTTGATATTGAAACAACCGTCGGTGGATATCTAGAGGGGTGAGCAACAGCTGCAGCAATTATCTGGAGAGCTCCAATTCAATTACCGTGTGAAGACTTGCTTCATTTTAGTTTGGGGACAGTCTTTGTAATTCCACACGGGTATCAAACTTTCCTGTGATCTATACGGAGGTGTGTAACTGTCTTCGATATGTGTGGGCATTGGTCAAGAGATTCCCTCCCCACATTTAATACCTTTAAGACTTTTCCTTTGAACTGTGCTATTGGGCACCTTTCCCTTCCCTCACCTCCTGACCCTCCTCAGCGGATCAAATCACCAGCTCAGCCTCCCCGTCAGCTGTGTGAAGCACATTTAGACATCATCCCAACATAATTAATAATGAATAATTATATTAATCCTTATATTTGGTAATGTACCTTTCACATAAGGGGAATGCCTCAAAGAGCTTCACAGGATTTAACTGTAAATTATAGTGACAATGTTTTTTGGGAAAATGTAACGTCAATTTGTGCACAACAATATCCCATAAACTTAGCCATAAACGTAGACGAAATGAGTTCCAAGTCGCAAAGTGACTTTTGAACGTCCATCCTTCTGACTCAGACGTGCGAGTGCTACAAATTGAGCCGGGCTGACACACATAAATGTAAGATAGTCAGACAAATACATGAGCCATTTACTGTACTAAAGATTTGTAACTTTCTGCCTTATTTAGGCCGTAGTTTTGTGGCAGTTGTTAGCTTCATCTAAAGTCAATGGATAGTTTGGAATGGAACCAAATTAGCTATGTCAAGTTTGGCTCACAGCTCGAAAAGCAGGGCTATTATTAGTAGCAGGGTGATGGCATTCAGAAACAAACTTCCAGCACAGGTGGTGGAACAAGGAATTCTAAAGGTTTCATAAAGCAACAAGAAATTATAATAAATAATAATCCATATATTTGGTGCAGTGCCTTTCACTTCAGGAATATGTCCCAAAGCATTTCACTGGATACATTATTAAATGGGGTGACTGTGTTTTTATGGGTGAATTTGGCAACCAATTTGTGCTCAACAATATTTCACAAACAGCCATGGAGTGAGGGAGCAATTTTATTTGTTGTTGGCTGGGGGAGAAACTGCCTTCCTTTTTCAAATAGTACCATAAGATCTTCAACATTCACCTGGACAGGCAAACTGAACCTTGGTTTAACATCTCATCTGAAAGCCCACAAAATATACATTCAATTCTCTTTAACAACAACAACTTGCACTTATATAGTGCCCTCCATGCAGGGTAACGTCTCAAGAGTGCTTTGTGCACAGAGGTGAAGCCTGACTCCAAGCCGGTGGAGGGAAAGGTTTTTGACGGGGCTTGAGAGAAAGGCAAGGCAGAGGGATTGGGGGGGTGTTCAAGAGTTTCGGTTCATAGTGGCTGAAAGCGCGACCTCCGTTGGTGGGATGGAAGGTGCAAGGGACAAGCAGGAGGCCGGTGCCAGTGGAGCAGAGGTTTATGGTATATACTGTGCTGTTCTTTGAGTTGTTCAAAGATGTGATAAGGTGCTATATCAAATTCAAGGATTATTAAAGCCGGAAATTGAATTTAGATGGATTCAGGGTTATTGGTTGGGTTTGCTGTAGAAATCTGGATGCATTGTCTCAACTGGTATCTCATACTTGAAATTGTAACTAATTCAATTCCACTTTTAAACTGCAGAGAGACCGAAAATTAGTCAAGAACAATATGACACTTAGTATGTATATTTTGTCTGACATACAGATTGCTACAGAGGAATGTAATTGTTTCAGTTGGAAGATAAAGTATGAACACCAAGTCAAGTTGAACGTGGACCTACAGTGTCGGATTGAACTTCTGGAAAAATATCTGGGCGATCTACAAACCACTGAAGAATATGAAAGGCAGGCAGAACAGGTAAGCTAACAAGAGGAGTATACCGAAGGGTCCTGCCACATTCTCATACTGTGGTCATTCATTTCACACAATAGAAATTTATATACATTGGGAGTTTGTGGGACATTGCTGTGTGCAAAATTGGCTACTGCTTTCATTCACTGAGACACATAGTCACTATACTTTGTAGTTAAATCCTGTGAAGCACTTGAGATATCCTCCCTACACAAAAGGCAATTTATTATTAGAATCATAGAATCTTACAGCACAGAAGAAAGCTATTCGGCTCATCAAGCCTCTTTGAAAGAGCTATGGAACCAGTCCCACAACTAGTCCCCGCTGCTTACCCCACAGCCTTGAAATTTTTCTCTTATAGAAGATTATTTTGCCTTCAGCTCAAAGACCAACTTTCGAAGAATGACCAGATGGAGTGTGAAATAAATGAACTGAATAAGAGGAACGAGCTTTTACAGACAACTGTTGAAGATCTGAAGAGTGTGAACAATCAGTTTAGCAAGGCCAGTCTAGATATAGAAACCCAAATCTACGATTTCAAAACAAAGAACATGAGTCTCAAGAAAAGAAACGCCAAGATGCAATCCATGGTTACAGACCTGATTAAGAAAAACTCTAAAATGTGGAGCCACCTTTCCGACCTACAGGGTTCAATTACCCACCTGAAAACGACTGTAGATAAGGTGAATGGAGATAACAGTAACCTGCAATCGGAAGTGCACAAACTGAATGAGAAAAATGAACAACTTCAAGGCATGAACCTGGAGCTTCGGGATAATATAACTCGATTGAAGACTTCTGTCCGAGAAAAGGATCGTGAGCTGGAAGCAGCCGGGACTCAGAATAAGGATTTGCAACTCAGCGTCTTAAAACTGCAAGAACAGAATGAGCAACTGAAGAACATAATGTTAAATGTGGAGAAAAAGCAGGATTACCAGCAAAGTTTCAACGAACAGATGCAAGACAATGTCAGCCAGGTTCGGGATGTTGCCGAAAAGCTACATATAGAAAATAAGCAAATGCAAGCGGTAATCTCGGAACTAGGGGAGAAGAAATACCAACTGGAAATGTTTGTTTCAGCGTTGGAAGAGAATAATTGCAAACTGCAGGCGGCTCTCCCCAATCACAGTCAGCGCACAACAGTGTCTGAACTGCAGGACAACGACACACAGGAGAAGCTCAAGCTCCAGCATGAGAATTGGAAGATGCAAGCCACCATATCAGAACTCCACGAAAACAAGTACCAGTTGGAAGATGCCCTTGCAGCAATGAAGGAAAAGGTCTCTCAGCTCGAGATAATCCAGTCTGACAATAAGAGGCTTCAGTTCACAATCTTAGAACTTCAGACAAAGCATAATGATTGCACAAGCAGCATCGCCAAGCTCGAAGACAAGAATATCATTCTACAGAAAAGTTACAACGGTCTGCAGGACTACAAAAATGAGCTGCTAACCACGCTGCTAGAGTTACAGGGGAAGGCATTCAAGTTGGAGAGTTATGAATTGCAAAACAGACAGTTTCAGCTGGTAGTCATGGAGTTGCAGGAAAATAATGCCCAGTTAGAAGCCAAAATAAGCAAACTCCAAGAGAAGGGCAGCTCACTAGAAGATTACATTTCACAGTTACCCAGCATTGGAACCAAACATCAGCTATCAAACACTAAATTGCAGGCACTCCAGTGTAACACTGGGGGTGTGGATAGGAACAAATACCAATTTGAAGACTCTTTATCAGAGCTGCAAGCAACTCCACGTAACTTAGAGATTTCTGAGACCACAAATGGGAGACTTCAAGAGTCAGTTTCTGATCTACAAGAAAAGTCCTTCGAAGTCCAGGATGCCATTCTGAAACTCCGTGGGAGAGTCAATAATCTTTACAAGTCTATCATGGAACTGCAGGAATACAGTCACCAATTTAGCCTCAGTGTTCCTGAGTTACAAGAGAAGAATCGCAAGTATGAGATGTCTGAACTACAAAACCCACCTCTACTGCAGATCTCGAAGAATAGGGAACGTTATCGAGAGCAAAACACTTCACTCCCAGAGCTGGAAACATTAGTTGAAGCTTCCAGGTTTGGATTATTTGCTTCCAGAAGAAATGTTTTACCAGTTGGAATGCGAAATCTAATGGAAGTTAACACTGAAATTAAGATCTCCATCCAACACATAGAGGCAGATGCCAGAAATCTCCAGAGCTCAACATTTGAGCTAGAGAGCAAATTCAGTGAGATACAGTCACACAAGGATAACTTGCTGAAGACAGAGGCATGTTCTCTTCGAGAGATTGTCAAGCAGATGAAAGAATACAATTGTCTGCTTGAAATGCATGAAGATGAGAAAACAAAACTGAAGCAGGAAGTTTCTAACCTGGAGAGTAAACTTGTCGAAGAAAAGTGCTTCTCAAGTAAAACAGAAGCTCAGATGCAGAGCCAACAAAGAATAGCTAACTCAGAGAACTCTAAACTACAAGAGACAATAAAAGACCTACAGTGTAACAATAAGAGGCTAGAAGAGACGATTAGTTGGTCCCTGGAACGTAATGGGGTATTGGATGTCAAACTTGCCAACCTAAAGAATATACTTGAAGAGGAACAATTGCATTCCAGTGAAAAGGAAGCCAAGGTAAACCAGCAATGCAAGATGTACATCAATCAGATCGACAATCTTGAAGGGATACTGTCAGAAATGTTTGCAGAGAACACAGATCTTAAAGAGACGGTTAAGAACCTTAACCAGGAGAAGAACCTACTACAAACCACAGTCACTGAGCTGGTGTCTAAGGTAAAGTCTGAGATCCCAGAGGTTAGTAATGTGGGAATTCAGGTCGACTGCCAAATGGCTGCAAAATGCTCTGATAATGGCGCACAAGAAACGCATGGAAAAACACAGAAAGATAATCCAGTCCTTCCGAGGGATCTGGAGAAGCATGAAACGCCCACAGAGAAGACAGTCAACAACTTACTCAGCAAACAAAAAGGATACTTTGATGAAGAAGAGATTTATGGCTGTAGCCAAGAGTTAACGGATGCTCTGTATAAGTGTTCAGATGCCACCACCGAGGAATCGCTTGTGAATGATATCAAAATATGCAAGGTATGGACTTGGGAGGAGAAAGAAAATAAAACAGCAGACTTTGTAAACTGTGAAGAACAAGGCAAACTCACAGACATCGAGTTACACTGTAACCTGAATGGAAATGTAGCTGCTGCTTCTCAATCTACAATAGCAGACTTCAAGAATTCTTATCCAATGCAAAGGACTAAAGGACTGGTAGAGAGCAATAAGCGACTGCACTTGTATATTGAGAATCTCATAGCAGAAAAATCCTTGCTGACTGCCATTGTGTGTGAACTGGAGACACAAGCGAGAGAAGCAAAGGAGCATTGCAATGATGCAAGCGAGTTAGAGAACACATATTGTGAAGATACACCAAGTCTCGCTTCCCAGGAAACAGAAAGCAGGCACCTGTTTGATTATAACAAGATATCCATTTTTAATGATGAGGAAAAGGTCCTTTTGGAGGCCATCATTTTTGAACTGGAGAAAAAAATTGCCAAAGAAGAATTTCACATCAGTGAACTCGAGGTCCAGTTGGAGACTCAAAGGAAGGAGTATGATGCAGAAAAAAGGGAGTCACAGAAAACGACAATCGAAAGACAAGAAGACAATGAGAAACTCAAAGCTGCCATCCGAGAGTTTGAGGAAGAGAAAAAATTGTTGGAAATTAGACTGGCAGAGCATGAGAGGGTCCTAGCTGGGGAGCCATCACATATCTGTGATAGGGAAAGTGAATTGAAACATCAGATAACGGTTCTGCATCACAAAAAATGTCAGTTAGAAGACATGGTTAGTGATCTTCTAGATGAAAATAAAACTCTTAAGGTCACTGTAGATAAGTCATGGTTACAACCCACAAGAGAAGGAAAAGGGAGTAAGGCTAAAAATCAGAAATGTTTCAGCGGACTAGATGTGACGAATGACATTGAACCAGCTGATCAGATCTGCGACTTTTCCAAATTCCAAAGAATAATCAAGAAGTTGGAAGAGAGAAGCAAGCGCTTACAATTGATTGTTGAGAGATATAAGATTGCCAAAGAATCCCTTACAGAGGCTCTTTCAAAGTTTAGGCACTTGCTTGAAGAACAACAGATACACTGTGGAGAAAGAGTGGCTGATCTAAGCAAGCTGTTAAGGAAAGCTGATACCGAAATACAACGACTTCAAACAAAGCTTACTGAGCTGACTCCCAACAACACAAAACTTCAGGAAAATATTGATAACGTCGTGAGAGAACAAAGTCCTTCACAGGTCACTATCACTAATACAGAGAAGCAGCTGATGGCATTGAATAGTGGGTGCCACAGAGATCACAACCTAAATCAAGAAATGTCTGAATATCAGCTCTCAGTTTGTTCTGAGAATCTAGAGATATCTGTTCAAACACTTGAAGCAAATGATGAAAGGATATCTGTTGATTTAAACACCCAGCAGCAAGCCAGCAATGAAAACCTTATGATTGCCTTGCATGCTATTGAACGTGAGAAGAAAATGCTTGAGTTAAACATGACGGATCTTGAACGAATACTGGAGTATGATCAGCTCAACTTCTACAAACTGGAGTCTTACCTGTCAAGCGAATACAAGGTACCAGAAGATCGGGACAGTGACCTCCAAAAAATGCTCACAGAATTGCTGGATGATAATACAAGATATCAGGTCTCAATTGATGCTCTTGAGAAAGAAAAAAGATTATTGAAGCACAGTCTCTCTGAGCTGGAGACTGAAATGAAAAGGAAATGCCAATCTTGGCACGACAAAGCTGTGCAAGAGGATGATGAGCCAAAGGATTTCCCTGACATTGCCAATCATCTAAAGGAATCTGAGGTCAGGGAAATGAACCTCCAAGCGACCACCCCACCATTGGAAAGAGATGTGAAACTATTTGAAACGATAGGTTCCCACCCCCAACAAGAATTTGATTGTCTAAACTATCAACTGAAAGAACTAACTAATGGGAACAATTCTCCCCACAAAGCAAGTGAGGAGCTTGTAAATAATATTCCAAAATGTCAGGAAATCCAGGATTATCATGAAAGCAATAAAAACACATTGGCTAGTGCAGTCGCTGAGGTGCAAGACAGAGTTAATGTGGAATGCAAATCCAGCAGGAATAAAGTGCTATTGAAGGATTCTCAGCCAATGCGATCAGCTTCTAAGAATGTGTGTCTGTATGGGACTATCACTAAACCACTGGAGAATGATACCCCTCTGTTGTTGTCTATTGAAAATCACACACAAGAGGCAATTAGAATCTCACAACTAAACCACCAGACTGAGGAGGAAAAAATGGATTTGATCAAAACTCTCTTGGAATTGGAGCTACAGGAGAATGTGACATGTGGACCACAGATGACGGGAAATACTGATGCAACTGAGATCTCTTCTGGTGAAATTGATGTTGTAGAATTTCCAATATTTAAAATGGGAAGAAGATTTCCAAAGGATGACCCATCATACAGAGAAACTGAAACCCTGTTCAGCACTCGCATCTATGAGAAAAGTAACGAGCTCCAAAATATTGTTCCTGATAGCCATAGACCGGCAATAGAGCAGAAAGATGTTTCAATACCTGATCTCAGGAATATGGCTTCCAAAAAAAATGCTTACTCAAGTAAAGTGAATCCTCAGTTTAATAGTCACTGGAACTCTGATGAAGCTAAGCTAAGAAACAATTGTAGGCAGGGAACAGGCGATGAATTGCACTGCAGCAATATAAAATATCAGGAGATCGCCCAGAACCCAGAAAAGCAATCTTCTGAGTTTGAGCAACAAGTTAAAGCTGCAGACATTGAGATACAGAACGCAGATATAGAGGCTGAAATGCAGAACACAGCTGGAGAGACTGAGATACAGGACACAGCTGGAGAGACTGAGATACAGGACACAGCTGGAGAGACTGAGATACAGGACACAGCTGGAGAGATTGATGTACAGAACACAAATATAGAGGCTGAGACACAGAAAACAGCCGCAGAGACTGAGATACAGGACACAGATATAGAGGCTGAGGTACAGGTCAAAGCCGGAGAGACTGAGATACATGTTGCAGCTGGAGAGACTGAGATACAGGACACAGATATAGAGGCTGAGGTACTGGTCATAGCCGGAGAGACTGAGATACATGTTGCAGCTGGAGAGACTGAGATACAAGACACAGATATAGAGACTGAGGTACAGGACACAGCTGCAGAGACTGAGATATGGGATAAAACTGAAGTAATAGTTACATTAGGTTGTGTTGGCACATCTCCGTTGCTAGTTACTGAGGACTCCCATCAACAAGGAATTGCTGCTGAACAAACATTTCAGACATTGACTGGCATTGCCCCAAATCACCAGGAACAGGAGCCACAGGTTATAACTTTCTCTGACCCAGAGGTGGAGAATTCAGTGGAACAATTTGGGATCCCAAGCCATCTTCAACAAAGGTAGGAATTTAAAGAAGCCAAAATACTATTCAGTGCACTGTCAAAACTGTCAATCTGCACATAACTTCCAACTGGGAGTACCTGGGGGTATTTTAAGTTCATCTTACAGCCAACTTTAAATGCAACAGATGCCAGTGTCCATCGAGTGATCCTCTCACTCGTTTTCAAATACATTGCCTTACATTACATTTCAAATTTCCTGCCCTGTCTCCTCGCTACCTATCTAATCTGCTTACCCCTGACTCCACCACCACGCTGCGTCCTCTTATCTGGCTCCAGCCACCTATTTGTCCCTCTTCCCCTCTGCTCCAACATCAGTAGCCATGCCTGTAGCCACTGTATCCGAAACTCTGGAACTCTTCTCCCTCCCTCCTTCCCTTCACCTCCCCTCTCCCTTTCCCACTAGCTCGACATCAGAATCTACAAACCTCTTTCCTGGACCTGCAAATTTTTTAAGTTGATAATAACATACCTACAGCGCCTCGGGGTGTTCTCCTGACATAAAAGGGGCTATACAAATGCAATTTTGTTGTTGTTATAGTAAGACCTTGGTACTGTTTACGTACAATGAGGTTTTTTTCCTTAAAATTCCTGCAGTTTATTTGCCGATGCAGTCAAAGTCTCCAGTGAGCAGATTGAATCTATCTCTTGTGACACTCTGACACTGAGTGAAAACTCCAAGCCCCAAGAAAGTTGGGAAATCACCAAGCAAGTAAGTTGACACAATTGAAAGGGTCCACATCAGGCAGGATTGGATGAACCAAATCGCTCTCAGCGGTTATAGAAGAGATTCCCCAATTGTGGGTACATTTACTGATCATGGGATTGGAATGGGAATTTCTCTTTGGAAGTTCACACCACTTAATGTCAAAAATTGAACACACAATCCCAGTCGGATTCGTATATTTATTGTTTCCACTGAGGGTCAATATACAGTGTATACCAACAGGCTGGAAATATAGAAACTAGAGGTATGTCACACCAACTTGCGGGAATGTTGCTCCAAAAGACTTTCACGTTAATGTTGGCACAGATTGACATGGAGCCCGTGACTTACTTCCAGTTCCCTGGAAAATATCCAATTAAGATTACTTATTAAGCAATAGCATTAGAAATTGCTGCAGGTTAAACCTGCAAAAAAAATGCTAGTAAAACATAATGATTATTTTACTGCCAGCCAAGCATAAATGACTTGTTTAATTTATATAATCAATGAGCCCTGAATGAAAATTCGCATCATTCACTCAGCTGCATTAAAGATGAGCTTGTGATAAATTTGATAAGCTTAATAATATTTTAAACAGGACTAGATGCTTTTAGATGATCTGATTGGACTGTGTCAGTCTAGCCCTTCGTATGAGTCTTGAATAAGATGTTAAGCCAAGGCCTTGACCATTTGTGGGACTTGCTCATGGCTGACGTGTTTTCTTATAAAGTTTGGCGGTAATAACTGTGAAATGCCTTGAGATGGTGTCATAAAAAATGTTCTCTCAGTGCCTTCCTGACAACTCTCTCTTTCTAAAATTCCCAATCAGGAAGACAAGAAGCAAGGCATTGCTATGGTTCTGGAGATGAAATGTAAGGCTTTTGATTATCTGTGTTTTTTTAATAAACGTGCTCTTCAGTCAAATCTGAAACATATTTACTGAAGCATTCCTTGAGCTTAATATTTCTTTGTGTCAAAACTTTAAGAATATCAGGGCAATACAGCAGTCCATTTGCCGATCAACAACAACAACAAAATTACACTTGTGTAGCGCCTTTCATTTCAGGAGGAAGTCCTAAGGCGCTGGACAGTCACTGCTTCAGACCCGAGTTTAGGACAGGTGGGGGAGAAGGAAGGGGGGATTAGGAGGTGCTGATGGGTCCATCGAAAAGGAGTCTTCAGGCGGAACGTGAAAGAGGCCAGGGAGGGGCGCGAGGCGAAGCGACTGCGGGATGGAGTTCCAGAGGTTGGGAGCAGAGTGGCTGAAGCCTCGCCTACCAATGGTGGGGCAGGTGGGTTGGGGGACGTGGAGCAGGCCAGAGCCTGCTGAGCAGAGGGGGTGGGGCAGGTTGGTCAGAGGATAGGAGGTCACACATGTAGGGTGGGGGCAAGGTTGTGGAAGGCTTTAAATGTGAGGACCAGGATCTTGAATTGGATCCCCTGATGATGGGGAGTAGAGCGAAGATGGAAGAGATGGGGGTCACAGAGTTTGGAACGGCAGAGGACACGGGCCGCAGAGTTCTGGATTATCTGCAGCCTGTGGAGGGAGGAATTGGGAAGGCAGACCAGCAGGGCATTTGCATAATTGAGGATGTAATGAAGGCGTGGATGAGGGTTTCAGCGACTTAGGGAGTGGCAGAGTCAGGCAATGTTGCGGAGATGGAGAAAGGCAGAGCGGGTCATTGCTTGGATGTGGATCATCACATAGTATGGGCTAGAGGCAACTAACACAGACTTTTCAATGGCGATTGCCAAGAAACAATTAGGCAATTTCCTAAATAAAGTATAAAATGAAGCTGTGATTCTGACAGCCAGGAAGTGAAATTTATGATTCTTGAGTGAAAAGCAATGCATGACTTGACTTCATGGATATGAGCACAGAGAACATTATTGGTGGTGGGTGGGGGGGGGGGGGGGGAGGGGAGCGTGGAGGGGAGAGAGAAAACAATGTCTGCTTCCATTGTAAATTGGCAATTCAGATTTGCAGAATACATTTTCTGTAAATTATATTTTATGACTCTTACTAATGGAATAAGGCAATCAGTAAGACAACTTGACATGCAAATGAGACTGGCTGGTAGCATTAAAGCTCTGGAGGGTAAAGGAGTTTGTTAGATTCATAAAATAGAGAATAATAGAAATAGCAATAATTACACTGATGGTTTCCAACTCTCGAATGAACTCACTTGTGCATCCTTATTTTTATACTATCAAGGTCATGTGGTGACTAGTTCAGCATCGCACTGAACTAAGACATTACCAAGACTATTACTTTTGGAAAGGGATAAGTATTTAAAGCGAAATGATCTGAAAGATTATTGGAAAGAGCAGTTGCTAAAAACATTGCTAAAAATATTGGGGCTGTCGATATGCAGTGATATTTAATAGTTGTAAACTTAGCCAATTGTAAAATGTAAAAAAAGGAATCGCAGGTTCATTCGGAGGAAGAGGCTTGTATTTACATGTCTTACTTGTTTCGAAAAAAAAAACATGTAGTCACTGTTGTTTGATTCAGATTTAAACATCCAGCCAAAGCCCTGGAGAAATTGAAAGCAAACAAGTTCTTCCTTGTCTTTTAGGTGCCCAGATAGAGGAAGACAAATGTGAGTTGGCTTCACTGATGTCTGGAGAGATAAGTGTTCAAGAAGAGGCAGGAACTCAGAATAGCACCTTTATCCGACCCATCTGGGAGAAGTGCATGTTACAGTGATTCGCCAAAGCTCCCTCTGACCATGGCCAAGATCACTGTCAGCATAGCTCAGGATATTTTCCATAAAATAGAGACATATTTGATGCAAAAAGGTTATTTATTAAGTTACGCGAAAATTCTCCATCCATTCGATCTGTTTGAAAAGGCTACGTCTTTTTTTTTTAATTGACTTTGGAGACAGATTTCAATTGAAAAACGCAATGTTTTCATCCAGTTACAATTGCAACTTCTTCTGTCTTGGACTAAAAGCTTTGATGTGCCTTTGATGTCAGTAACTTGCATCCTATAAACAAATTGTTTGTTATATGAATCTTGAAATGTTTTGGTTCTGTTTCAGATTTCTCCGCATTTTTACCTGCCCCTCGTAGAAGTCACAAATTCTGTTTCTTACATAAAGGTTTTAAAGGAGAGGAGAGGGATTGGTAAAATTATTCTCAGTAGCATTTCCTTCTCCAGAGGCATTGTCGTTACTGCACTCGGTTTGCAAGCAAGCAGACCTGGGTTGATTCCCAGGCAGGGAAAAATCTTTTGCAAGTTTATTTACACCACACACCTCTGATTAGAGTCCTGTAGCTCAGTGGTTAGAGTACTCTGCTTTCAAGCGAGGAACTTAGGTTCAATTCCCAGCAGGGCGAAACCTTGGGCAAGTTTCCTTACTCCACATGCCTAATACTAATAATCCCTTGAAAAAAACAAGAATGAATTGGTCATTTCAATGCACGACTGTTTGTCGGACACTGCTGTGCACAATTGGCTGCCGCGTTTCACCCATATGTATACAGTGAATTCACTTTGTAGTATATTCTGTGAAGCACTATGAGACATCTAGAAGATGTGAAAAGCACTATATCAAATGCAAGGATTATTATTATTACCTAGCAGTGAGCAGGAACATTTGTTAGTCAATTGACAGGTTGCTTTCCGGTGCAATAATCGCTTCATTGCCACGTTTTGCCCACAAAATATTTAACTATTCCTGCTTTTTTAAGTGAATGATAATCAGAAAAGCCTTTATTCCTGCTGTAGAGAGCACACCTTTGGCAGATATTGGATTAAAAACTAATTTCACTGTAAAAACATTCTACATGAAAAAGCCCTTTCAACAGCTGGGAATCCAAGTCTTGTTCTTGTTAAACTCAAACTAAAGCCTTTCAAACCAACTGAGAGCAGCCTGAGAGAGAAACTATCCACCCAAATGTTATATGAGTGTGTGAGGGGTAGGGGTTCAGTCCCAAACCTGTCATTATTATTACAACTAATAATTGCAAATGATTCAGTGTCTATAATGTTAAACATCTTAAACATCAGAATTTCTGTGAAGTGTATTTGTAGCCCAACAAAGCATCTAACTTGCACACAGCAATGTCCCACAAATAGCCATGAAATGGTGACCAATTTTATCTGGCCAGGGCACGGCTGAAACTCCCTTGCCTCTTCGAATAGTGCGATGGGACTTTTAACATGATGGGACTTCAGTTTAATGCCTCACCAGAAGGATGGCACTTCTGACAATGCAGCGAGAGCTCCTCTAGCGCTACAATGAAGTGTCAGCCTGAGCTCAAAGTCGCTATGTGGGCCTTGAACCCACAACCTTCTGACCCACAGCCAAGAGTGCTGTCATGCAACTCACACCGACTGACACGTAAGCATAGGTTATCAGAATACAGTTTCAACCGCAATTTCTCTGCTGTTCCTTAACTATCCCTGACGATAATTAAGGGGCAGACCGTATTGACAAATATTGCAATTTTCACTGATATGAATCTAAAATTTGATTTAGTGATGAATCTGCCCCCATTCTAGAGTTGCTACAAGACAGCCATGGAAGCATGGACTTCTGCGAACATGACTCCACCACCAATGAATAAGAAGAAACTGCTGTTTCAGCAGGGAATCACGGACATTATTCACTTGACACTTCTCCCAGAAATGGAACATTTTCACGTGGGATTGGATTTGGCTGAGAACTCATAAAGTGTGTCCACTAAGGCAACGAGGGATTTAGGTGACCAGCTCTGCTACTGGTTAGCAACATACCATCTGACTATTTGAGTTTTGAGGTCTCACTCACATCCTCCAAAAAAAACAATAAACAAATTGCATTTGTGACTGTCATTTGGATATTAATTGATTGCACTTGTACAAGAACATTGTACATTATTCATTCTTTTTAAAGATAAAACTAAAGCACTATCCAGCAGGAAAGGGCTATGTGAGAGTAATTTGGAGACTACCACTACCAATAAAGGCTGGGGTGCTTACCTCTGGGACATTCAATAAAAATCCTTGCATTTTGGTATAGAGTCTTTCATATCGGGATAATAATAATCCTTGCACATAATATAGCACCTGAGCACGTCTTTCAGATGTCTCAAAATGCTTCACAGTGGATACCGTAAAGCAAAACCAAAACAGAAGTTGCTGGGAACACTCAGCAGATGTGACTTCAGTTTAAAGTTTAATTCTGTTTTTGTACCATACCCAGGTTTCTCACTTGCAAGGCGAGTGCTTTACCCACTGAGCTATATGACTCTAACAGGATAACATCTCAAAGCACTTCACAGCATATACAGTACTGTACTCTAAAATGCAGTGACTATGGGCATTTGTAGTCGTTGCTGGGGATCCCACTGATATCACACAAATTGCTTTTTAACTGAGTTAAGTGTCATGGCCTCTACAACCTTTCCTGGCAAATTGGTTCGAGGATCCTGCCTGTCATGAAGGGCATTATGTAAATGCAAGTTATTGGAAAGTACCACAGTCAGGCTGATGATATCTGACCCCTTGTGTATATACAGTATATGACACTGAATTGAACTGGAAATAATTGATACTGCCCTATGGGAACAACAAGCTTGCAAGTCTACTTTACAAAGTATAAATTATTATTGTATTATTATACATTGGAATAACCCTACCTCTCACCTACATATTTCTAGAGTTCCACTTTGTCTGCCTCCATTCTCTTCTCTGGTCCTGTCTCCCCCTCCTTCCTTCCCTTCCACTCTTCTTCCCCTTTCCTCTTCTGCTTTGCCTCTTCTTCATCTCCACTCCCCACTCCCCCAACATTCTCCTACCCACTTCCCTTTTCTCCCTTCTGAACCCTCCCCATCACACTCAATAAGATACAAAATTCAACAACAACTTGGATTCACGTAGCTGCATCACATTGGACGGCATCTCAGAGAGCTTCCCAGTAAAGGATCCTGAAGCCAGCGGGAGGGAGAAAAAGTTGACCAAAAGTGCGGTCGAAAAGAAAGGTCTTTAGCCGAAACCTAAAAATAGGAAGAGAGGGGGCGAGGCAAAGGGAGTGAGGAAGGGAGTGCTAGAGCCTCGGGGCGGAGTGGCTCAGGGCACCGCCACCGATGGTGGAGCGGAGGATTCGGGGGACGAGGAGGAGGCCAGACCCAGGAGAGCAAAGGCGATGTTGTTGCTGTTGTGAGGAGAGAGGAGGTCGGAGAGGTAGGGGTGTGCAGAGGAGTGGAGAGATATTAATTACCTCAGTGTTTTAAAGGTAAATTGACTGGACTGGTATGTAAATATGTATTTAAATTTATTCAACAGTAATTGAGCGATATTTAGGATATCTTGTTAACAGGTTGTGTTTCAAAGGTGCATCAACGCAGGTCGTGTACTTCAAGGGTGACAGCACAGTGCCCTCTTGAGGAACTGACCTGCAATTGAGTCTTATCGCTAAGGGGTTAGAGACTGTGGGGTGGGGACCAAAACTGCAGTCAAAGACTATCCAAATGAGATAATGTTCCGCATATGCATGCCAACTACACATGGAAGTTTCCCTGTGTCGAGATGGAAAGGAATACGTATTCTCTCTCCGGAGAGAAGCAGTGACTCACCGTCCTTATATGTTGCGGAAAGTATTAGGCAATGGTTGTCAAGGCTTGAAACTAAACACAACAACAATAATAATAATCCTTGCATTTGATATAGTGCTTTTCTAGACATCTCAAAGCGCTTCACAGAGTATACTGTAAACTGAATTGGCTGTATATTTGTGGGTGAAATGCGGAAGGCAATTGCACACAGCAGTGTCCCACAAACAGTCGTGGATTGAAATGACCGATTTTATTATTGTGGGGTTTTTTTATATCAATACAGTAAAAGCTTGGTTACCCGGCAACCAACCAACCGGCACGTTCAACCAACCGGTATCTCCCAATGCAAGTAAAATCTGAGTATATACGGTTTTCCCCGCGTGTGTGAATGCGCACTTATTAAACTTACCGAACGCGATTTTACCGAGAGTGCTTTTTTCCAGGAATGTAACCCCCGCGTTCAGCAAGGATTGACTGTACTTTTTATGTATGCTTTATTGGTAAGTATCCATACAATATTCTGTTATTATTTATATGGTATGTTTTAAAACAAGTTAATTTTTTGTGTAGGATTTTCAGCAACTTGCTGCTCGAATATCCGGCATATTTGATTAACCGGTCAGGTCCCCAGGGTGCCGGATAACAAAGCTTTTACTGTATTATGTAATCTTAATAATTTTTGATGGCAGTAAATGTAAGCCAACAGAACAGTGTTTTCAGACCATGAACCTTGAGACTCATTCTTACCATTATATCGCTGTTTTTTGTTTAACTGTAGCTGAAAATGATTGGTGTTCAGAAAACTATTGCATCACCTCATTCCTTGGCCAGCCCTGCAAGAGTTTGCAAAGCACACTAAAGATGTTTGGTGTCAGTGAAGGGTGCTGCAATCTGTTTCATTCTAGGCAGTATGAATGCAAGCTAGATACCAAGCTGCTTCACAGAGGGCACAAGGCTAACCAATTAGAAATTTTGAAAGACTTAACTTGTAGCTGGAAGACACACTATTCCCAGGGTTTGATTAACCAATCTGGTTATGAAATATCAAAGCCTTCTGATTTGGGTGCATCATAATGGATGCCTTACCCATGACAGTTAACTCTTCAATATTTAAACATGTAAACTGGCTGAACTGGTACGTAAATGTGTATTTAAATTTATTCAAAGGAAATTGAGCAACGTTTAGGATATCGTGTCATTAGCTTCTGCAAGCCAGACCAAATACAGTATGTATATCATTTAAGTATAAATTTAAATGTTTGAATGTTATCAGGGCTTTTGCTTGCAGGGTTATCAGGTGTTACATGGAATGATCATTTGCTCCCAATGACCAGTCCAATGACCCAATGAGTCGACTGCCATTAACAGTACCTGGGTCTACCTCAGGGCTACTCAGGGTGCAGGGAACAGATACCAACACTACCAGCGGATCAACTCAATTCTAATGTTTCATCCACAAAACACACATTCAAATCACGTTGTTAGAGATTAAATTCTCTTACTCTTTTAAAGCAGATTTGTTTATTCAGGTATACTCATTGAGCTGACACTAAAGCATATAAAACGACTACAATGCATGCAAAAGCCAACCACTCCATTACTTCTGTTCCCTTCCGATTCTTCTTTTACTTTGTTCACCCTTTTTGCCTATTCCCTCTTATCCGATTCTGCCTCGGGTCTCATATCGCATTACGCCCTAGTCTTCACTTTTGGAGTTTACCTGTCATCTACCTCTTGTGATGACGCTCCATTACACTAGGTTTCTCATAATGCAATCTCATACACCAATATACTACCCGGCACGCATTCTTCAGGTTAAAAGGGAATAGTCCTTTCTCTTCCTTGCTTCCTCTCAGTCGGTCTCGGGGAAAAGTAGGGGTGTTGATCTCTTTGGGGGTCTACAGTCACGTTACAGCTCTTCCATCAGTTGGTTCCCTTTCTCGAGAGCGGCTTGCCTACTGTCAGTTACAGTTTCTTCCATCAGTTGTTTCTCCTTCTCGAGAGCAGCTTGGCTACTGTCACATTACAGTATCTTCCATCAGGTCCTTCTCCTTCTGCTCCTCCGTCTCCGCTCTCTCTAATCCTTTGTCTCAACACTTTTATCCTTTCTTGGACACATGGTGTTCACGTGAACATCTCATGCTACTCTCGTGCTTATTCACATTCTCTTTTACACCCAACTCTGCCTTTCTTCGCAAACAAGCTCTTCTTATCGCAGTCTGTTCTAGCCGGTTTCTAATGGTGACCTTGACAACTCAAACTATGTGCAGCAACTTCCCTTATCTTCTACAGTAGTCTTACAAAAACATAATTCTAGCCCACTCTCTTTTTAACAGTCTATACTAATTTTAACCAGTTCTTCACCAACTCCAACAACGTTACAGTATATTCTGTGAACCCCGTTGAGACAACAACAACCAAACAATTACAGTTATAGAGTGCCTTTCATGTCGAGAGGAGACGTCTCAATGATGTGATAAGGACTATATGAAATGCTAGTATTATTATTCCATGGCAGGCAAATCACCTTGGATCCAGCTCAGCCCTATGGAGACCGCCCGCTTATATCATCACTACCCATTTTGGAGATGGAAATACAAATACAGTAATGAGTAAATGGATGTTTAAAATTAACATGATAAAACAAGCTGCTTTTATTATTAATAATCGTTACACTTAACATAGCACCTTTCACTTCAGCAGCATGTCTCAAAGCACTTCACAGAACTCACCGCAAAGTGTAGCCTGTGTTTTATGGACAAACATGGCCACCAGTTTAAGCACATTTCAGCTGACACTTAAACAATAATAAAAGTGTTACACTGTGATCCTTATTTTCCAAATGAAGTATGTTTCTGATTTTAGCACCAAATGGGTTAACTTCCTCAGATTTTTATAAAAAGCCAATTTCTCCCACTTATGACATTGACAGTAACTCCAGAAATTCTTGATCTTGTTATAATAGAACGCAGCCCATAACTTACATTAATGGCATAACAATCCTGCAATAACCACTGTGTTAAATTACAGGAACCTATATTTCCTAATTCTGCAATTTCAAATGTTACATTTTTCAAACATAAAATTGTAGACTGAAAGTGATTAACATTAATAATAACACATTAATATTAATGCATGCTATTTTATGAGAATTGAATACATTATATGTCAGAAATTATACTGTAATTGTATGAAGCATAACTCTCTAAAAGAATGAGTATAGTATACAGTAATTCAAATATCTGTATTTATATATTTGTTAAGCCATCATTAACATCACTTAATAGGCCTCTGCACTGTAATATGTATTGAACTTGAAAACAATATCATTTGGATTAAATATGCACATTAGCAACATTAGAAAATGTGCTTCGCTGAGTCCTGGCCAGAAGGATGACATTGGATTGTAGCCGAAGTGTTACTGATCATGCATTAAGTGTGCGCTCCGCAGAGCTGTGGGCTTATGTCCATGGAACCAGCTTTGAGATGATCCTGAACGAGGATCAAATACAGATCCCAGAATCAAAGGATAGCATGCAAACCCTCTGTGGTATTCAGTAAATGGCAATGCCCGAACAAAATATTTTTGAAAGGATACATTTGTCAAATTAAAGCTCTATGACTACATATTAAATGTGAGTACATACTTCTAAGAAGAATGTTAACCTTCTCTTTTAAGCATTTTTGTGTTCCCATTACTGCACCAGATAGCTACATGAATATTTAGTGTAATGCACTATCTCCCTCAATGTAATAAGCAGGTGCTAAGCTTAATGTCTGTTCATGGGCACGACTGAATTGTTGCCAGTACATCGAGGCTGAAGTCATGCTATCATCAACCAAGGTTTCAGCTGGTGTTAGAGCTACATTTCAACGGCTGTAATCTTTGTTCATATCACCAAACATCGAGCTGCTGACTCTTTTGTAATTTGTAAAATTACAGCATTCTGCTCAAACAGTACACGATGGGGAGGGCTGACCTCAACTGGGGGCGGTTATGCAGGTGCAAAATGTATTGGACCTGTTAAAAATCCCATTAAAATGTGGGTGTTCCAATGTCTCAGCGTCTACCTTCCAATCTGTCGGCTCTCTCTGCTAATCGGGCTCCGACCTGCTTCATGTGCCCCGCCCATCTCCACCCTACCATCAGCAGTTGGGGCCTTTAGCCTCTCTGTCTAACCTCTGGAACTCCATCCGACATTTCTTTTGCCTCACTCTCTTTTACGCTTCTTTCAAGGCATGCCTCCTTCAAGGCGTACCTCAAGACCCTCCCCTTTGACCGTGCCTTCGACTACCCTCCTACCATCTCTGGCCACCCGCCTCCCACCTCCGCTTCCCCGCCAACTCGAGTCGTTATCTTTAATCTCTGTTTGTTCACTGCCTTGGGACATCCTCTCGGTGTGAAAAGCACTTTACAAATGTAATTTTGTGCTGCTGACTTTATAAGCGAAGCACACAAAAAAGTTTGGCTTCCAGATCGTCCGGTCACTGTTGATGTTAATCCTATGTGCTGTGCGAGATGTGCTTCTGATGTCATCTTCTGCACAGTGCACAGGAAGTAATGTCAGCCATGTTTCCTGCGCAAAGAATGTATGAGCACAACACCCAGGAAGTGATTCTAGTGATGGCTTGATGACCAGCAAGATGTTTTGTAGCGTGGGTGGCCAGGTTTACTTGGTTTCTAGTTTACGTAGCTCTGAGCCAAGTGGAGCCAAGCGAGGATGAGGATGATGGTTTTGTTGAACCTGGTGTGGAAGAGGACATAAGCTGCGGAGTTCTGATTAGATTTGCCCAGTAGATTTATTCAGTGCCTTCAATAAATATCACAATCTAGTTATTAATTTATTAATAATGCAAAAGATCTCCTTAAATGCAACAATCATTCACTAACTTCAACCACCTTTCCTTTACTTCATCGGCTGGTTCCAGTCTCTCGTTTGGCATTCATTTCCTCTGCTCCACCAGCAGTGGCCGTGCCTTCAGCCACTATGACCCCAATCTCTGGAGCTCTCTCTCTCTCAATACCTCCGCCTTGCCCCTTCCCTTCCCACCTTCCAATTCCCACCTAAAGACTTCCCTTTTTGATTGTGCCTACAGTCATCTTCCCTCTCACCCTGGCTGGGGGTCGGATCCCGCCACTGTCAAGCATTCTGGGATGCTACCCTGTATGAATGGTGCTATATAATTCCATGTTGTTGTTGTAAGTAAATACATAAAACTATAGAAATTTACAGCACAAAAAGATGTCATTGGATCCATTGTGTCTATGCAGAGAGCAATTCACTCAGTCCCATTTACTTTTCCAATAAATCCCTGGATTCTCAGCCAGCTCTTGAAAGTGTTCCATTTTAGATATCTATCTAGTTCCCCCTCTTGAAAGCTAATATCGATTTTGCCTTAACCACCACTCACTTCAGGACATCCCACATCCTAATAACTCTGTGTATAAATAAATTCTTCCAAATCTCTCTCTTTGGAAATATTTTCTCCCTATTGATTCAATCAAGATTTCTCACAATTTTAAAGACATCTATCAGGTCCCTCTTCTATCAATCAGATCTCATCAAATTCATCATGAAGAGAGTTCTTTATCACAAGCGAAAGACCTGGATTTGATTCCTGGCAAGGTAAAACCGTGGGCAAGTTTCCTGACTCCACTTGCCTATGAATAATCCCTCAAAAAAAACACAACAATAAATTGGTCATTTCAATCCACAACTGTTTGTGGGATACTGCTGTGTACAATTCACTTTACAGTATACTCTGTGAAGCGCTTTGAGACGTCTAGAAGACGCTCTCTCAAATGAAAGGATTATTATCTTTCCTCGCAACCAGCTCCAGTCATTAATTACCCTCTGTGTAGAGGTGTCTGTCCTGAAATTGCCCTTTACAACTCTTAACCTATGTTTTTCTGACTAGTAAATACGAGTCATCCTGAAGTATTGATCTGCGTTTACTTTTTTAATCCCGTTTAAACTTTTACACACATCTATTAAATTCCCTCTGACTCATCTTCTCTCAAGACTGAAGATCCCGAGATTGTCCAGCCCTAGCCTACAGTACTCAAAGCTCATTCCTTTAACACTGGGGATTAATCTCACAGCTCTCCTCTTCACTGACTCTAGTGAGGCTCCCTTCTTCATGGTGTCAAGTTGTATGCCCAAATATGTTATAATCTTACCCTTAAACCATAGTCTTAAAATTTAGGATTGAGCAGAATTTGGAAAAATTCTTCAATTTATCCTTAATATTGAAGGTATTTTTTAAAAATGACAATGCTCTTGAGGTTCAGACTATGAGAGACTTTGTGGCTCCAGTCCACAGATAGGAATATCATGGAGTGAAACCCCACAAAGATTCAAGTAATTTATGTTACTCCCTGATTTGATGCCGACAAAATATACATTTGTTAAAAATTGTACCAAATGAGAGTGGCACATTTATTTTATTATGATATTTGCATTCTAACTGAAGTCAAACAGTAACAGAGAAATAATGTTACTACAATAACCACATGGTTAATTTGCAGGAGACCTTTATTTCCTTAATCTGAAACATTGTTACATTTTTGAGGCATAAAATCGGAGACTTAACCTGATTACTTTTTTACTGTAATTTTGTATTGTAGTAAAAGTACTGTTAACACAGCAGTATGCATGTAATAATGCAAGTAGAATATATTACATCTAAGAAATTATCATATAATTGTATGAAGCATTACCCTCTAAAACAATGAGGGTGTATTACAACAACAACAACAACAACAAACTTACATTTTATAGAGCGCCTTTCATGTCACGAGGACATCCCAAGGTGCTGAACAGTCAGGGGTCAGGGCCCGATCATGGGGAAGGGGACGGGCAGGCTGGAGGGGAGGGAGAGAGTTGGGAGGGCGGCAGAAGGCACAATCGAAAAGGGGGATATTGAGACTGGCCTTGAAGGAGGCAAGAGAGGAAGCGAGACAAAGGGACTGAAGGATGGAGGCGAAGGGACTGTGGGACAGAGTTCAAATGTTCAAATGAATAGCACCATCATTTGACACCAATTCTTTCACGAGGCCACTTTTTAAATTGTGATATATTCTTCCATTTGAAAACTACACCATTGGAGTTCAACATGTAGACTTGGCTAGAAAAGTGTGCAGTCAGCTAACTTAATTGCATTAAAGAGAAACGCAATTTTTTAAAAAAACAATCTTCCTACTGGCAGCTCATGAAGGTCAAATATGGTCATTGTCTATTCAAGTTATGATACCCATGTATTCCTAAGTATTATGACGATGAGAGCATTAAGAAATCTAACCAGGTTTGAGACCAGAAATAATTAGAGATTTTCATGCTACATCACTAGGTTCCTGAGCACTGACCTCAGTTGCTTGAGCAGCGGCATCTAATTGACCAGACACAGTTTGAAGAGGACCTCTGTTCTCGGCTGGTGGTAATGGAATGGAGGAGTATAAAACAAATCCAACTATAATGGCCACAAATGCGACGAAATACAGTCCTGAGAACTAATAACAAACAGAGAATTAATTACACAATCTTTAAGTTTAGTGTGGATTAAATGGGTGGAAATAAGGTAGTACAGTACAAATTTTAGATCTTTGGTAAACCTTAAATCATCTATTTCTCTAATATATATATATTTTTTAATTTACAAGTGGTCAATAGGCCAATGCACTGCTTTCCATTACAAATTACAGTATTACAGAGATCTGAAATGTCTCATGGTTTTAGTCTGAAGACCATTATGTTAAAAAATACTTTATTTCAGTCATAATAAGTGCTTTGGGACGTCCTCTCAACATGAAAGGTACTTCACAAATGCATTTTGTTGTTGTTGTTGTTATAATAAATAGATTGATTCCATCTGTTGGTGAGTCCAAAATGCAGGTACGTAAATATACAATAGCCACTTGCAGATCTAAAAAGTGGTTTAGGAGGAACTTTACATAGAGAGAGGCGAGAAAGTGGAACTCATGCCTGGAAACTGTGGTCGAAGCAAAATGTTCCAACATTTAATAGGAAACGTAATGCATACGTGAGAAGAGGGGTAGAGAAGAGCTGGTTAAGAAGAGTGACGGTTTGTGTGGATTACAAACACTGGCAAGAACTAGTTGAAATAAATCTCCTGTTTCTGTACTGTAACATTCCCTATAATTCTATATAATTTTGTTGTAATTTTGTTATTTCCGGTAAGAAGCTCTGACAATTAGTTACCTGTCATAACAAAATATATTCTAGTATCAATCGTGAAATTCGACCTTGCAAACTTGAACCTGTGCCCTCTTGTTCTGATGGTTTGATGTAACACTGAGAAATACCTGCACTGTACAGAATATACTTTATAATCCTTAACTATAGAGTATAATTTTATAGTGTACCTTACCAGTAATGAATTTTTAGATAGTCGGCTGACCAAAAGTAAACAGACAGACGGATAGACGGACAGACGGCAGACAGATTTCAGTGGACATGAATTATAAAGGGCAGAACTTTTCAAATTTGAAATAAAACCAATCTGCCATTTTTAAAAAAAATTAGTAAGAAGGTACCCCTGGAGTCCTGTAGTTCAGTGGTTAGAGCACTCGCCTTACAAGAGGTTAGAGCACTCGCCTTACAACCTGTATTCGAATCCAAGCAGGTCAGGGCAAAACTTTGGACAAGTTTCCTTACCCTACACGCCTAATAATAATCTCTCTCAAAAAAACACAATAATAAAATTGTTCATTTCAATCCAAGACTTTTTTTGGGACACTGCTGTGTGCAATTGTCTGCCGCATTTTGCCCACAAATATACAGTCAATTCAGTTTACAGTATATTCTGTGAAGTGCTTTGAGATGTCTAGAAGACGTGAAAAGCGCTATATCAAATGCAAGGATTATTAGTATATTCTGTACAGAGCACAGGTATTTCTCAGTCACCTTTGTTGCTTTGTTTTACATGGCGGATGGGGAATTCCATATAGATATAGACAAAGTTTTTGTTAGCATTTCAGAGACAGTATTGGACAAATCTTAAAGTGTAATTTTAAAGCCAACATGGGCCCTGAAACCTACAACCTTCTGACAAAGAGACAAGAATGTTACCAATTGAGCCAGGAAGACACCACCCACCAGGCTATTCTCCTGAACAGAAATTTATAATAAATAATAATAATCCTTGCATTTAATGTAGCACTTTTCACATCTTATCGATGTCTCAAAGCGCTTCACAGAATTTACTGTCAAGTGAATTGATTGTATATTTGTGAGCGAAATGCGGCAGCCAATTTCTGAAATTACTGCATCTTTGAAATGCAAAAGAATCACTAGAGGATTAATCGTCATCATTAAAAAATAGCCTTTTAATGTTAACTTGTCATACTGGTTGATGTGATATAAAACTTCTGCATTGGAGGCTCAGGGGGAGTTCAGAATTACCATACTAACAGCTTTTTTCCCTTGTGTTTCCATAGAGTCCTCCTACTCATTGCTGCAAGGACACTAATCTTTGAGCTTTTCTACAATTATTTAACACAGCAAACAGTCTGAGAGTGGGCAGTGGAGATTTGAAACAGCGGTGGCTTTCAGAGATTGTGGTGTGAGTTCTCTGATTGATGAGAAGCCTGGCACGGCTCCCTGGAATCTTTTTAACAAAAAGGAAAATGATAGATATTCAAATAAACAGACTTCAAAAGAAACAGGCTACAAAAGATGACATTCCACATTTGGCTTAACTATAAATGATGTTGCAAAATAACTTCCATCTTATTAGCTGTCAAATGAACACCTGTTGTAGATTTTACCATGAATATTTACTTATATCTAAAGGATATAAGATGTGGCATATAATTAACGTATTGAGGTGGTCCATCTTTTGGTAGGTGGGATGCATGGAACTCTCAGTCTGGTGTGGTCCACTCTTAAGCATCAGACTTAAGGGTTTCTGGATGTTTCAGACACCCAGCTGACCAAATGAAAACCTACCCTCCTTAGCACAGATAGCATGTGCTTTGGCAATGCTGGAATAAGCCGTTTGGGGGAAAAAACACACAACAAAGAAATCAAAGCTCGATATTCTGCTTGCCATATTTTCGATATCTGATGAGTTGTGCTTAGAATTGATTTTTCTAAATGCAACTTGCCAAACGGTTAAAAATGGGATGTTTCACAACAGATTTGCTGATTATTGACTACATTATCGAATCGGTTATTTTCCTTCTGACTCTATCATCACCCCTGACTTTGGTGCACTGGTCAGGCCCAAAGACATCTGAGCTGCCATTGCTGTTTCTGATTGCAGAGAAAAGCATGTTAGCACAGCTGGAAGTCATGTGTCCCTTAGCTCAGTGGTTAGAGCACTTGCCTTCCAAGCGAGAGACCTGGGTTTGGTTCCCAGAAGGTCAAAACCTTGGGCAGGTTTCCTTACTCCACATCCCTGTTAATAATCCCTTACAAAAAGGCAATAATAAATTGGTCATTTCAACTCACGAATGTTTGTGGGATCCTGCTTTGCGCAATTGACTGCTGCGTTTCACCCACATATATACACTGAATTCACTTTACAGTATATTCTGTGAAGCACTAGATTTCTTGTGGATAAAGGGTTTAAGGGATATGGAGATAAGGCAGGCAGGTGGAGTTGGATTAGAAGATCAGCCATGATTTTATTGAACAGCGGGACAGGCTCAAGGGGCCGAATGGAGGATACTCCTACTCCTGCTCCTTATTCTTATGTTCTTAAGAGACATCTAGAAGACATGAAATACACTATATCAAGTGCAAGGATTATTATTATTACTGTTAGACTCTGGCTGGAATCGGAATGTGCTCCCTAGAACCAGAAAACGCCCTTGCACCTTCTGAGCTACTCACACCTCACCATCTAACCAACCCTTTCACTTGGCCACTCAGACCTTCTGTGCATCTTCCATCGGCTGCTGTACCTTCAGTCACTATGACATAGAACTCTCTGCCTCAATCCTTCCATCTCACCCCCTGTTTATCCATCTTCAAATTGCACCTCGTCCAGGCCTACAATCAACCCCATTTTCTCTCCAGCTAGGCGGGGGAGTGAGAATTTAAAGAATTTACCCAGAGTAAAGGGCGCTATAAAAATGCAAGTTGTTGTTAAATATAAGATGGAGGAATTTTTTGAAAATCATCTTCAGACTCATTCTGATAAAGTTAGATGTTCAATGAATTGGTTATAACCATATTGAATGGCAAGTAGGATGCCTGGTGCCCATTATTATAGCTCTAATACAGGGCACTTATTTGGTTCTATATACAGTGTATGTATTAGTTTACGTACTTTGTAGTTGAACAATAAAATCCCAATGAGAAGGCTGTAGAGATCGGCTGTCAGGGTGGCCAGGTTAAGAGAGGTCGCGCTGGTAAATTTAACCAAAATCGGCATTAAATTGTACCATCCGAACATGCAAATGGTAAATGCCACAAACAATAACACTATAAGAGAGAAGAGGAAAGAAAATAAGTTTAGTTTAAATCTTCTGCTGAAACTGCTGTTCAACCCATTCATACTGATCAAGTGATCGTTTTTCATAAGTGAGTTAAGACACAGAACTATTCTGCAATGAATGCAAAGTACTCAACAACAAAGGTTATATTGAAATCTGTATCCAAGGAAACCCACCCTCCTGCCCGCCTCAAGGTTACTGAATCTAATTATAGCCATTGCAACCTGAGATCAGATAACTTATTGCCAATTAGAATTGAACTTAAGACCTTCTTGGCATGTATGACCCAATAATAAATGATAATAATCCCTGCATTTGATTTATCACGTAAATTTCTTATGGTTAAAGGGATTAAGGGATATGGCGATAAATCGGGCAGGTGGAGTTAGATTAAAAGATCAGCCATGATCTTATTGAATGGCGGGGCAGGCTCAAGGGGCTGAATGGCCTACAGGTGCTCCTTATTCTTACGTTCTTATGTAATGAAAATTCTGAAGCTGCTTCAAAGGATTTATTGTAGAATATAGGCCAGTAGTAGCCAAGCTGTGGCCCACGGGCAAGCAGTGCCCACCATCCCCCTGAACATTAGCATGAGTCTAGGTAAGACCATGTTTGATCAGTCGCGTGCTTTCAACTTTTTCTTTGATTTTTCCCCTAACCCCAATCACTGTGCTTTTGTATATGGTAAATTTATACACTAGGAAGTGTATAAACTAGTGGCTGAAGAATAATAATAATAATAATAATAATCTTTGCATTTGATATAGCGCTTTTCACATCTTATTGGCGTCTCAAAGCGCTTCACAAAATATACTGTAAAGTGAATTGACTGTATATTTGTGGGCGAAACGCGGCAGCCAATTGCACACAGCAGAATTCTTTCATTCTAAGTCAAAAGAGGAGAATTTTCTTTCCCATACTAGAAACCTGAATATGTAATCCCCACTCCTTGCATTTGAGAAATTGCATTTTCACATCATTGAGATGTCTCAAAGTGCTTCATAGGATATACTATAAAGTGGATTCAGACTATAGTTTTGTGGGTGAAATACGGCAGCCGATTGTACAAAGCAATGTCCCACAAACAGTTATGGAGGGAATGACAAATTTTACTTTGGGTGATCGTTGACCAGGACACTGGGAGAAACACCCTTCTCTTCTCAAATCTCAAATCGGCATTGAGTTACAGATGAGGTCTCGGGAGAGGGTGGAGTGATAGTGGCTACAATTGAATTCAGCAACCCTGAAATTGGGAGGAGGAATTTTTAGAAATAAAAACTGAGTACATCTTTAATTTTCTTTCAAGACTATTTCCACAGGTTATAGCTAAAGGTAGAGTGAGTAGCAAGGAAATGAATGAAGTTTCAGAAAACGAGCGACCGCTTACCAATTTTCCAATTCCAATTAATGTCAGCAACCATGTTATGTTCTAAGATGCCTCTGCAACAGAAAAGCAAATAGATAAAATGATGGACCTGACCTCTGAAAGCAGTGTGTTAACTGTGTAAGCTCATTCGTGGGACACTTCTTGATGAAGTTTTTTTAGTTCTATTTGTACAAGAGCAGGTACCTGTATAATAATTTGAAATTTAGCTTTAACAGTGATTAATGCAAGGCAGCAGATGCATCTCCTAATGTGGCATGTCATTGTCCCTCCTCATGCTTTTTCCATTTTCAGCAGGAAACAGAAATTTGTAATACCGGTAATAATAATTATTGCATTCAATGCATCTCGTTGTCTCAAAGAGCTATAATGTAAAGCCATTGCAGAGGGTAGGGGTTGGATCATTGACTGCGTATTTTGTGGGTAAACCTAGTATAGTTAGTGCCCACAGTGTATCAAAAACAGCCATGACATTAATCATGTTTCAATTCTATCATTGTATCCAATAATATTTATCACCGTTTCATATCTACAAAAGACATTAAAACTGTAGTCTACCAATAATTTTGTCATGTTGTAGAGCAATATATAAGGCACATAATTAATATATTAATAATAGATTATTTGCTTTTTAATTAGATTACATTTTCTAAGTAATCAAACAAATCTGTCTACTGTATAACAATAACAACTTAAATTGGTATATCATATCGTTATGCTATATTGCATAAAAATAAATCTTAAAGTTAAATGTAAAGGAGTACATACACATTAAACATTGGTAGAAACTTTCAACCATCAAACTCCTTCCTTTCATAAACTGTGCACAATCTACCTCCTTTTAAGGAATCCACACACCAAACTCGAGGAAACGTTCTGCAACAGATCATTCCTGATAATAATCATAATAATAATACAGTAATAATAATCCTGACATTCAATATAGCGCTTTTCATGTCTTCTAGACATCTCAAAGTGCTTTGCAGAATATACTTTAAAGGAATTGACGGTATATTTGTGGACAAAACGCTGCAGCCTATTGCGCACAGCAGTGTCCCACAAACAGTCGTGCATTGAAATGACCAATTTTATTATAGTTTTTTTCGAGGTATTGTTATTTGGTGTGTGGAGTAAGGAAATTTGCCCAAACTTTTGTCCTGCCTGGATTCGAACACAGGTCTCACGCTTGTAAGGCGAGTGCTCTAACCACTGAACTACAGGACTCCACAAATCAATGTTATAGTACAATAATAATCCTTGCATTTGATATAGCACTTCACAGAACACACTGTAATGTAGATTGACGGTATATTTTGTGGGTGAAACGCAGTAGCCGATTGTGCACAACCGTGTAGCACAAACAGTAGTGGATTTTTTTTCGAGGGATTATTACTCCCGGAAAATGGTCCAGCAATCGACTAATAACTTGGTTCCTACTTACTGCTATGTAAACAGAGGTGTGTGGAGTAAGGAAACCTGCCTATGATTTCACTCCTTCCGCGAATTGTACCCGGATACCCTGTGTTGTGAGGCGAGTATGCAAATCGCTATCTTACGGGACTCCACTTCTGGAAGTAAACTATATTCATCCCACATCTCAAACTATTCTATTAATTTCCAGACACATTTTCTGGGAACTTGTGCTTAAAATACAGTTTCCCATAGTATCAAACCAACATAGTTTTGGGATGAGATGAAACCAAAATTGTTTGGTCTGGCACATTGCTATGATCATTCCTAAATATTGCTAGTCTTGGATACAGAACAGAAATTCCTTACAGCTGTATACTGCTAATCAAGGTCCCAAATAGGCCAAGCATTCCCAGGAATTCCACTCTGCTAAGGTTCTTCACAATGTATTCTTCACATACATTAGAACATCCATAAAGTATGGCTCCTCCTAGGACCAGCAAATCTCCTAGCAATATGTTTTTAACTGGTTAAAAGAGAAATCAAACAGTAAGTCATCCATTTGAGAAAAAAAAAGCACATTACTTTACCACAAACAGTTGTGGATTTTACTTTACACAATGTTTTCTTTTGATCAAGGTAAAGATGAGATACACCCAATATCGAATCTTCAAGCCAAAATACAATTAATGGCACTCTCAATCTCACAAGAGTGAGGAAAATCTAATATTGTTATAGACAATGTTACTATCATCCCCAAATGTTGTCCTGAGGCAGTATTTGTTGTTCTGTTGCTATTCTTGTTTGTTTGTTTGGAAACTTTTATGGATTTTTCACTGTAAACTTTAAAATAATAATCCTTGAGTTTGATATAGTACCTCATCACATCGTCCCAAAGCGCTTCACGGAATCTACTGTAAAGTGGAGTAACTGTATATTTTGTGGGTGAAATATAATAAAAGTACTGTAGTTCAAAATAATGTTACTTAAATACATTTTTTAACCAATTGAATAATTTGAGTTATAGAAGTGTACAAGAGGGCAAATTCACAAAACAATAACAACAACAAAGCTACACGTGTATAGCACCTTTACGTCAGGAGGATGTCCCAAGGTGTTGGACAGTCATTGCTTTAGACGTACCAAATAAAAGGAGAACGGAATACATACAGTCAAATAACAATCTCACCTTACTGGTTACTTGTTCTGCAGGTATTGTATGTCCTTTCAGGTACAGTGACCTGAAAAGCACTGCCCATTCTTTTTAAAAAAAGACAACTCTTCTTGCTCACTGACATATGTTTCTAGATACTGTCAGATTCCACACCATTCAGTCTTACCTGAGCCTTGCTCCCTTTCTGTTACAATATCTGCACCAACCATGGCACCAACACCCATCAAGCAGATTGATATAGCCACAACATGGAGAGCTTTGTATCTTGAATGCAAGATAAACCAGGATAAAAACATCACCACAGGGATAGTAAAGCAATCTAGAAGCTGAAAGAATACAATAATCATGCATTGCAACAATATTTGAACACAACAAATAATTTATTCACCTGCTGCTATCAAAATGATGGGTTTATCCTTCTACTGTTTATGTTTTATCATAAAATATTTTTATCATAAATAGTACTCGGATACTATCCATCATAATAATGTTGAATTAGTGTTAATGATTGTACACAATCTAAATCACTTGAACATCAGGGTATATATAGTAAAGAATTGAATGGTCTTCCTGTATACCAGGAATGGAGGCATCTGATTTCTGCCCTATTCATCTTGATGAACGTGTACCTAAACATTGGATGAGAATAGAAATGGTCATAATTATGATGGTCTTCCCCCACTTCCCCCCATTAATCAGTTTAGTGACATTCACTGTCTAAAGCTTGAGGAGTATTCACATTGCCAAGAAACTGAAACCAAGCTCTCTAAAGGCAAAGGATAGAATATTACGATTAAATATAACATCTAGAATATAAGTATAATATGTTATTAACTACAACAACAACAACGAACAACAACAAAATTGCATTTGTAGAGCACCCTTCACGTCAGGAGGAGGTCCCAAGGTGCTGAAAAGCATAGGGGAGGTGGCAGGATAGTGGGGAGAGGAGGGAGAGAGGTGGAAGGGCGGCAGAAGGCAAGATCGAAAAGGAGGGCTTGAGTCCATCCATGAGGGAGGCAAAGGAGGAAGCAAGGCAAAGGGACTGAAGAATGGAGTTCCAGACTGTGGGGGCAGAGAGACTGAAAGCCAATGGTAGAGCAGGTCGGGCGTGAGACCTGGAGCAGACTGGAGCCCGCTGACCGGAATGGGCAGGCAGGTTGGTAGAGAATCAGCAGGTCAGAGAGATAGGAAGTGGCAAGGCCATGGATGCCCTTGAAAGTGAGGATGATGATCTTGAATTCTGAGGGATGGGGAGCCAATGGAGCCAGGCAAGGGTGGGATTGATACGCAGAGCCTAGTGCAGGAGGGAACATGAGCTCCAGGCTATTGGATGATCTGCAGCTTGTGAAGGGAAGAGCTGGGAAGGCCGATGAGGAGGGAGTTTCCGTAGTCAAGCCTTGAAGTGACAAATGCATGTGTGAGGGTTTCAGCAGCCTGAGAGGTGAGGCAGTGTCGGAGTCTGGCAATATTATGGGGTGGTGGAAGGTAGTGCTGGTCATGGCATGGATGTGGGGGAGAAAGGACAGTTCAGGGTCAAACAAGACACCCAGGTTCCTGACTGGCTTTATGAGATGGAGTATGCAGCCATGGATACTGATGCTGCCAGCATCTGAGGTGCAGAGGCACTGACGCGAGCCAATCAGGAAGGCCTCAGTCTTGCTGATGTTCAACTGGAGAAAGTTGTCCCTCGTCCAGGATTCAATGTCAGACAGGCAGGCAGTCAGGACGCTGGTAGTCCTGGAGTTGGGAGTGGAAGCAGAAAGGTAATGTTGGGTGTCATCCGCATACATGTGGAAATTTACCTCATGTCTGTGGATGATGTCACTGATGGGGAGCATGTAGAGGGTGAAGAAGAGGGGATCGAGGACAGAACCCTGATGAACACCACACAAGATGGTGCGAGGGCTGGAAAAAAAGCCATTAGCAACAACAACAACAACAACAATTTACATTTATATAGCGCCTTTCACGTCGGGAGGACGTCCCAAGGCGCTGCACAGGAGGCGTGTGACCCAAGCTGGGAGGGGAGTGTTTGGGAAGGGGTGAAACACGAAGGGGAGGTAAAAGAGTTCGGGGTGGAACAAAAGGCACGATCGAAGAGGAAAGTCTTCAAACCGGCCTTGAAAGAGGAAAGGGAAGAGACACAAAGTGAAGATGGTGTGAAAGATAGGACGGGAACCAGTCACGGACAAAACCTTGTAGATTGAGGTGGGAGGAAAGATTGGCATTGTCATATTGTTCTCCTGGCTTGTACTGGCTTTACTTTTTCAATCCAGTTTAATATTTTATTATCCCTCTAAGGTATTCCCTCCGAGCTTCTTTTCTCAACCATAAGAATCATTAGATAAGTTATGAAGAACCATAACTTATCTAATCATTCCTCATACCTCATTCCTCCAACATTGGGAATCATCCTCATTGCTCTCCTCTGCATTGAGTCTAAGGCCCGGACAGTCCCCCTTATGTCACAGTGACTAGAACTGTAGCAGTACTCTAGGTGTGGCCTGACTAGAGCACACATAGCCTGACATCTGTGGATCTAAACTCAACTGATTTGGCAATATAGTACAGCGTACTGTTTGCCTTGTTTATTGCTGCCTTACACTGTGATGACATGGCGAGCATTGGGGAAGGGAGGAGTGGAAACCAACAGGTAAGTGCCAACAGTACACCTTTACCAACTGTGAACATAGGAAAATAAGAATTGCTAGACAAAAGACCAAGGTCCATCCAGTTTGCCTTCCACTACCTTGGCAGTCGCATGTACATGTCAAGTCCAAACTATATTCTGTATTCCACAATAATATTTTCTAAAACAAATCTATCTCATTTGCTTTTGAGACTTTGTTGTGCGAAATCTGCAGCATGTATGATTGTAAAATTGAGGCTCAAGGATTAAAGATTTACCTGAATACTTGTTAATGTTGTATACTGATAAGCCTTGACTACCATGTAGTTTGCTTCAACGTCAATTAATCCCAGTAGGAGATATTTCCACCATTTTGCTTTCAGTATCCGTATTAAATTTTCTTCACCTATTTAAAAGAAAAATCAATTATGTCCTATTGATCCCGGGATGAGATGCCGTCCGACGTGGAAGGCGCTAAATAAATCGAAGTTGTTATTGTTGTTGTTGTATTAAAAATAACCCTTACATCATAGAAGGCCTGACTATTCTCCACTGATACTTTGCTCATTGTCTTGGAATGTGCAGTTTTAGCTGCAGGCGATGTCAAGTGCTGTGAGACATTCTCCTGACATGAAAGGTGCCATGTAAATGTAAATTGCATTATATTGTATATGATAGTGCCTTGCACGTTGGGAGTTGGCTCAAAGCCTCTTCACACAATTTTATTGTGAAGTGGAGTGATCGTGTATTATGTAAGCAAATGGACAACTAGGTTACACATGGAAATATCCACAAACAGGTATGAAGTGAGTGATCAATTTTACTTTGGAGATTGTTGGCCATTCCATTCGAAGCCCCAAATATCTAGCCCCTCAGCGCTGCACTGGAGTATCAGCAAGTTTATGAATCAAAGGATCTGACTCAAGGTTTGAACCTTCTGATTCAGAGGCAAGAGTGCTATCAACTGAGCCAGACTGACACTGGACTTCAGCACACATTATGCTTTTAGCTAATGATGAGTATCTCAAACATATCCTACATACCCTTCCTAAAAGCCAATATCCCTGTGAAAATCAGGAACAGAAGTAAATAATTGAGAAAACTCTGAAACATCGGGGTTTCCACGGCAAATTCGTTTGCCAAATACTGACTAGTGACTCCAGTTCCACATAACAGCATGGACACTCCTTGGCCGAGGAGAATTTGCTTGAGAACATGCCTAGAAGAAATCAAGATTTCTGGTTAACTAAGCAACACTTCTTCACTTTAGGGACAGCCCACAAGAGTTAGTTTATGAAACACAACTGGATATTCTCCTTGATAATTCAAAAACTAAAGAAGCCAATTGAAAATTTCCCGAATGAAAATATGTCCCCTTGTTTTGGATTTTCTTACTTGAGGGAAGAATCCCCATTCTTCATTCTCAATGCTCCAAATTCTATTCATTCTTTTAAGCATCTCAATAAGCAACATTCATTTATATCGCATCATCAGAAGAGAGATTTAGATGAAGAAGACCATTTGGCCAATTTGATCCCATTGTTCCAGAATGCCCACCCTACCATCCTCCAATTACAGCATCAAACTGTTCATTGACTACTATGTTAATATAATAATAATAATCCTTGCATTTGATATTGCGCTTTCATATCTTATCGACGTCTCAAAGTGCTTCACAGAATGCACTGTAAAGTGAATTGACTGTATATTTGTCCCACAAACAATCGTGGATTAAAATGACCAATTTTATAACAGTATTATGTTTTTTGGAGAGGGATTATTATTAGGCGTGTGGAGTAAGGAAACTTGCCCAAGGTTTCTCCCTGAACTACCTGGATTCAAAACACAGGTCTCACGTTTGTAAGGCGAGTGCTCTAACCACTGAGCTACAGGAGCTCCAAAATAATAATTACATGCAGCACCTAATAACAAAATAAAACATAGAACATTGGGTAAAAATTGCAAGATACTGCGGCCATGCCTTCAGCCACTATGCCCCGAGGCTTTGGAATTCCCTTCCTCACTCCCTTCACCTCGCCCCCTCTCTTCCCAGGTTCAGGTCACAGCTGAAGATCTTTCTCTTTGACCGCGCTTTTGGTCACATTTCTACCCCTGCCCTTGGCTCGATCCCGCGATCCGCTATTGTGAAGCGCTCTGAAATGCCGTCCGGCGTGGAGGGCGCTATACAAATCAAAGTTGTTATGGTAATTACCAACATAGATGATTATTATCACATCAATAGATATCACATCAATAGATGAGGCCAGTTAATAATTGTCAACTGGAGGTGGTGGAGGGGAGATTGACCCCATTCCCCTCAGCTTTGGCATAATGATTCGGTTTGAAGACTGGCAGTACTCAGTAATGAATAACAGTTGGCTATGGAATGTGTCATTTGAGTGCTTGTTCCTGGGATGCTAAGTTATCTCAACCCGAGAACACTTCTAGAAGTCAAGATTTCTAGTTAATTAAGCAACATTTCTTCCCTTTGAGGAAAGCCCAGAAGAGTTAACTCATAATACACAAAAACTATTAGAATCCATCATCTGTAGCAAATGGATGAATGGAAATATGTTGCTTTGTTCAGATAAGGTAGATATCTTGTGAACTGGCATTCAAATTTGTTTGCCAACAAAATACACAGTTACTATACCTTACATTATACCATGTGAAGCTCTTTGAGACATCCTCTTCAAGCCCAACCATTATGACAAAGCTGGGGTGGGGGGAGGAGAAATCACACACACCCCAGTTCTATATTTGACTATTGGTGGTCTTACTGTATCCAAATTGGCCACTGGGTTTGCCAACAAAATACACAGTCTCTGTACTTGACAGGAATTATTTGCAAAGCATTTTGAGTTATTTTGGCATAAAAGGCTCGGTTGCTAGGGTAAGGATTCTTAGCATATTCAGTTTGTAATCAAATCTTATAGATCAATTTGGGTTTCAGGAATTTCAGAAGGGAAAAGTAAAGACAAACTATTATAGCAAACAAGTGAATGAATAACCTCAACAATAAAAAAAAATTAAGTCTCTCTAGTCACGTTTGTTTATCTATGGTTAGGTTACTCATGTGATTAATGAATGTTCAATGTACAATTCCAGCCATAAGGAAACAGAGATCAGAGAATGTGAGCACTTGCTTTTTCTGTATTATGTGCTGAATTATTGAGCAAAGGTCATCTGTTTGTAGCAGTGAAAAGCAAGATAAAAGGAGAAAGATGAAAATGGTCATTTAGGATCTATACAGTAGTACTCGCCAAGTTCCAGGAAAATAGCGCACTCGGTAAAAATGTGTTTGGTAAGCTTAATAAGTAATGGGAAAAAGGGGGTTAGGGGAATCCATTCACAGGCTATCCAACCTCAAGCCTCCAGGCACATCCACACCCGACCAACGCAAGGTACGTACTGAGGCGGGCTACAGCCGGCTGGCCCTCTCTCCCCGCTCGTCACTCTCCCCGCTCTCACTGACCCAATGGAGACAATAAAACAGTGCCGTACACTACCACAGCTTGGCTAAATTATTTTACCTTTGGTCCTGGAAGTGTTAGGCTATATGAATACAGTAAATATGAACGAAATAACCTTGATTGTACTTTACCAATAAATGATGATGAGGAGGATGGTGAACTTGGAGAGGGGTTAACAGTCGAGGCTGAGGAATCATCGGACTTAGGCAGGAGCTGGCGGTGTCCTCCCAAGTGAGCATGCGCGAGGGGACAGCCCGTGCATATAATAAAATTTTACTCGCGTTCTGCAAAAAAGTGCCGCTTTTTATTTTGCGCATATAGTCGAATTCGCACTCGAAAAAGTCGCGTTCGGCAAGGGTTTACTGGATTCTTTTCTTAAAATGCCTGTGGGATTGAACAGTCACAATAGTAAAATTGAACAATAAATGTGAATTCACTATTCTCTCCCTTAGGAAAAACAGATGAGCACCATAATTCTCTTCCAATGGTTGTGGGGTCCTGCAGCTCAGTGGTTACAGCACTGGCATTGCAAGTGAGAGACCTGGGTCGATTTCAGGCAGGGAGAAACCTTGGGCAAGGTTCCTTACTCCACATGCTTGGCTTGGTTGGAAACTGCGCATTAACAAAGCAATGATCGGCAAAGATGTGCACTACAAGATGTGTTTTAAGGATTACAAGATGTGTTTGCCTTGGGACGTCCTCCCGACGTGAAAGGCGCTCTATAAATGTAATTTGTTGTTGTTGTTGTTGTGTTCAGCAAAGAAGCTTTTAACAAATACATGTTAACTGTCTTAAGCAACCCATGTCTTTCCAAGTGGTTATTAATATTATTCCCACATCACTGCCACTAAATATTTCCCCACTGCAGATATTAGCCTGACTGGTCTATGTCTGATCGCATTCTCTGCTTTTAAACAAAAATATAAAGAATTTCTAATAATATGCAAAGATTAATGTGCGGCTGTTCAACAATTCTACTCTACTTGGTTTACTGTTTTGACCACCGGAATAAATAATATTGGAAGGTTAATTTCTATTCACTTACCATGTCAAACATTTTCTTGCATTGACTTTCAAATGTGAGAAAAAGTAGTTGATTTTGAATCCTCTCTGTGCACTGCCTTCACTTCCCTCCATTACTCATGCAGAGTGACTACCAGGAGACTCACAGACAAAAGGTAAAACACAAGCAGCCAAGCTGTTCATTCCTTGACATACAACGACTCTGAAGTTGCTGACTGAATGATTAACGCCTTCATTGCACAATGAAATGAGAGATAATGGGAGGCTTTATCAATTCGACAAAGTTCTTGTAACAAGTGAGGGGAAAAATGATTCAACTGATCATCAGTTGTGTGAAAGATTAGTCTGCATTCCACTGCAAGCTTCAATAATCACTCACAAAACATTTAGATAATGTGTACATGCAATTCTTCATGTGTTTTTTAAAAAAAGAACAAAACATAGTTATTCTGCAATCACTATCTTTATTTTTCACACAAATTCAGTACAGTAAAGTCCAGTGATCACTGAACCTATTGAGGTAATTTAGGGATAACATGCCTGTTATCTATTGGGAGGATTAAAAGGAACATGTCAGGAGGCCATCTCAAAGCACCTCACAGGAATTACTGTAAGCAACAAAATTACACTTGTATAGCGCCTTTCACATCAGGAGGACATCCCAAATCGCTGAAGTGTAGTGACTGTGTACTTTATTGGGGATGGTTGGCATACAAGTCACAGGTTCTTCAACAGTAACATGCATTCACATACCTCCCTTCATGTAGGTACCATCGCAGAGCACTTACTACAGTACTTTGCATTTAATGTTAATTTCACAATGTTGGCCACTAGTATGTAGATTGCCTGGGTCTAATGTTTACTGAATACTGAGATTTGCTGAACGTTTGAGATGGTAAACATGTAATGAAATATACCATTCTCTTCCCTGTTCCAAAGCCAAATTACTAATAAAATTCAAGATTCATGACATTTGAGGTGGATTAGAGATCAGAACAAATTTACCCACAGTGTTGAATTAAATTCTGAGCCAACCTTTAACGGAGTTGAATCAATATCTGTTGAGAAAGGAGGTATAAATTATAGTTGTGATCACTGTGCTTCATTACCGTGGTGTCAGTTTGGCTCAGTTAGTAGCATCCTCACCTCCCAGTTAGAAGATTACAAATTAGGGAGGCAGTAGGGCATGAAAGGATTTAAAGGTAAATGAAACACGAGCACGAGTCAAACCCATTGCTGGTTGGCAGGCTGCTAATAATAAACCATCCTTTCATATATGTGTTTTGACAGTGGCAGTTTCCACGGGTTGAAGTCTTCATTTAAGGCAATGTTGTCGTTATTCATTGCATTCTCTGGCAATGATTCTCTCAGCGATGTCCTGATCTGATAACTAAATGCTGAGACTGGGGCAATAACATTAAGAATATTGCCAAACAAATTTAGTTTGTTTATTAAATGAATAGAACATAGTCTGTTGGTGATAATAAAAAATAGATTATACATGATCAGCAGCACTGGAATATGCAACTTGATTTAAATTATTTGATTTCACCCTTTTGTATTTAATCTATGAAGATAGAATTATCACGTGCATCTGCAAATTTGGCCTTGAATAGATATGTAATTATGGTTCTGTTGAAAAAGCAAGTACAACACTTCAAGGGACATGAAATTTCTTTTGAAACCAATATACTGTATTTAATGCATCTAAAAAAGAATTTCGAGAAGATCTGTCAGAGTTGTAAAAGTAGCTTTGCCTTATCAGTCTGCCGATGAGCTAGACCAGCTGGCATGTCAGTGGTATCCCGGAGCATTGCAGACCTGCCTAGTTCAACAACAACAACAAAAATTACATTTATAGAGTGCCTTTCACATCGGGAGGACGTCCCAAGGCACTGTTCAGGACAACCTGGTTTGCCACAGAGGGTTGACTCGATTGTGATATTTAATTGCCAATCACTTCTATGCATGCACTGAATGAAAAATACAGAAACACTGAACTTTTTAAATATAAATGTCGCTTCATAAAAATCACAGCTGAAATATCACTGCTCCAACTAGTTCATCCATTCTTAGCACAGTGACATAGAAGTAGAATAAGGCATTACTAAGCTATTAGAAAGAAATTAAACATTAGGCATCAATTGGCCTTTGCACATCTAATGATTCAATAAGAGATGGTGAAATGCTGTAAAGGGTAATACAAGAGAAAGATCATTATTGTAAGAAAAGCCATAATGTAAAATCCAATACATTTCTCAAATAAACTCACTACATTTGGTTTAAAATGTTAAAATGTTTAACCCACCATTTCCCTCGACCGCATTCTCACCTTTCTCTTCATCTCTCAGCTCCACCTCCAAGCCTCCCTCCTAACCGACAACATCAACCTCTCCTTGCCGCCAATGGCTTCTCCTCCAACCCCGCACTGTCACCTGTGGCATCCCCCAGGGTCAACTTCCACATGTATGAGGATGACACCCAACTCTCAACTTTCTGCCTCTACCTCGATTCCAGGACCACTGCTATCCTGACAGACTACCTGTCGGACAACAAGTTCTGATGAGAGCTAACCTTCTACTGTTGAATGTTAACAAGACTGAGGCCCTCCTGATTGCTGCGCCAACGCCTTCACACACTGGCAGCATCAATGGGTACTGGTTTGAGGAGAGAGGAGGTCGGAGAGGTAGGGGGTGCAGAGGAGTGGAGGGATTTGAAAACAAGGTTGAGGATCTTGAAATCGATCCTCTCCGGGACAGGGAGCCAGTGAAGTCTGGCAAGGACTGGGGTAATGGGGGAGCAAAGCAATTCAAGGTGCTCTTATGGATACTTATAAGATTCTTAAGGGACATGACAGAGTAGACTGTGTGAGACTGTTCCCCTGGTAGGAGAATCTATAATTATGGAATTCACTACTCCAGAAGTCTGCAGATGCTCATTCCTTGAACACATTCAAGCCTGAGATGGACAGATTTCTAATGGCTAAAGGGATTAAGGAATACGGGGATGAGGCGGGAAGATGGAGTTAGGTTAGCCTGCTCCATGTCCCCCAACCCACCCGCCCCACAATCGGTGGGCGAGCCTTCAGCCATACTGCCCAAAATTTCTGGAATTCCATCCCACAGTCCCTCCGCCTCTCAGTCCCTGGGCTCCTTCACGTCCTGCCTAAAGGCCATCCTCTTCGACAGTCCCATCAGTCATCCAAAATTCTCTCCTTTCCCTCCACCCTCCCCGATCCCGGCCCCACATCGGGTATGAAATATTGACTGTCTAGTGCCTTGGGACATCCTCCCGAGGTGAAAGGCGCTATACAAATGTAATTTTGTTGTTGATACAATTTTAAAAAAAACTATCATGACAATGGCGTATGTGGTGGCCGAATCAGCAAATTAGCATCACATAATTAGCTGCATTTATAATTCTTCAAAATTATTTTTCAAATGTGTTTTTCTACCTCCTGCTAATTCCTGTAACTATTCGGCCTACTTACATTGTTAGTCTTTGGTAGTTAGGGACAGTCTCGAACTTGTTCCTTTTAAACATTGGGTAGTTATATGTGAAAATAGGATACAAGAATAAAATGTGAATACAAGTACCCCGCCCCAATCGCTGTTTATTCTACCGCAAATTTCACGTATCCACGGTTACCTCTCTGCGACAACCTTGGTCAAGTGAATTTTGTGTATCCACGGGTTTTAACACTCACACTAGCGTTTGCGGCGAGGGCCCAGTTGTATCAACCAGCCACGATGTCGCTTCTCTCTTAGGATTAAAGTAAATAACATGAATTTATTGTTTTTATATTCTTTTTGATTGTGTTATTTGAATATTTATTGTTTTTGTTAGGTTATTGTGTTTTTTTTGTGTTTAGTAAAAAAACAAGCAACTTACTCCCCCTAACCCCATGTTTCCTATAGGGCCTTGCATTTCCCAACCGTTTTACTAACCACGGGGGTTTCAGGAACGTATCTCCCGTGGTTGGGGAAGGGTACCTGTATAATGATCACCCACTCCCAGGTGAGATGATCAGCATTGATACTAGTGAATTCATTATTATCAATTATCAATTCATTATTGATCAATTCATTTGGAATTCATTTAGACAGGTCATCAAAAACAAGTCTTTTCATCAAAAAAAGTAAAACAGTGTTTTATACTGAATTACAGTTGTTAACTGATGGAAACAAATGAACCAAAATGATCTGATACTAGAAGCTGTTTCTTAAAGGTCTCTTCTGAGCACCAAGCATTCTGCTAAAAAAAAAGGTGGATTGTACCTATCAGACTATATACAATATAGTCAAAATGTGTTATAGTCAAAATTGACTTTTGTTTTCTGTATATTGTAGCCACAAGTCTGTTTTATTTGGTGATCATCAAGTGGACTTGATGTTATCAAAAAAAATCAATTGAAATAAAATGACACCATGCGACTCATTGGTGCACACAGTCAGTTAGAGATTTCATTAGTGTGGGAGGTAACCATGTGAGTCGTGATTAGATCCTACAGCACAGAATAAGTGGTTACAGAGCAGCCCTGACAGAATTCTGAGGACAACTTTCTGTTGCGTGGAGGGGAGGGGGAGAAACAATGTTATATGTGCAATTTAGCGCGTTGAGAAAAATAATAAAATTGGTCATTTTAATCCACAACTGTTTTTGGAACACTGCTGTGTGCAATTGGCTGTTGCGTTTCGCCCACAAATATACACAGTTAATTCACTTTACAGTACAGTATACTCTGTTAAGCACTCTGAGACATTTAGAAGACGTGAAAAGCGCCATATCAAATGCAAGAATTATTATTATTATGAATGTTATCACATAATACAATGATAGGCAGAGGAAAAAATAGGACAAACACATGCAATAGATGCTGGGGTGAAATGACACACCACAAAACTACCTATACAATCATTTACATAAGTAACCCGCTTCTCCTCCCAAACCTATTTGAATCAAGGATAAAACCAATTCTCTCCTACTTCCATCTGCTCCTTTCTATCCTTTCTTTTAGTTGACTTAAATTGTAAAGTAAGATTTTTTTTAAAGTCAAGAAAATAAGATGCCTACCCAAGAATCACCACATATGGAATCACACATGAAATGTTAACACTTAAAAATATTCTGGATCAATTTAACCTCTCCATACAGGGGTAGCTGAGAGTTCAAAGGCTTAAAATAAGTTTTTTTTTAATTATTTGGGAAGAAAGGGTACATCTAACACTTGAAGCACCTTGGGAAGTCCTCCCGACGTGAAAGGCGCTATATAAATGTAATTATTAATTGATTGAACTATTTCAGTTTTCAGCCTTTCACTGTGGTTAATATTTGCATATTACTTAAGGTGGTTGACCGCCTAAACAAATAGTTTCAAACCAAAGTTGTACGTTCGTAACATTGTAAACCATTTACAGGAATGCTTTAATGTTTTAGATTATGAGGCGGATAATAGTCCTCAAAAGAGTGGTTGCCACCCAACTCTGTTCTTTCCTCTCAACCTATTCACTTTTTGAACCCTCCCAATCGGGTTTCCGTGCTGCCCATAGCACGGAAACTGCTCTGGTCAAGGTCACAAACGATATCCTGACCATCTGCGACCAGGGCTCCCTCTGCCTTCTTGTCCTCCTCGATCTATCCTCCACCTTTGACACTGTAGACCATGCAATCCTCCTCCTCCACCTCTCCTCCTTCCTCAACCTTCAAGGCTCTGTCCTTGATTGGTTCCGGTCGTACCTCTCACACCACCTTCACTTTGTCTCCTCCAACGGCTTCTCCTCCAGCCCTCGCACAGTCACCTGCGGCATTCCCCAGGGCTCTATCCTTGGGCCCTTGCTCTTCACTCTCTTCATGCTCCCCCTCAGTGACATCATCCGCAGACATGGGGTAAATTTCCACATGTATGGGGATCACATCCAACTCTACCTTTCTGCTTCCACCCTCGATTCCAGGACTACTGGCTTTCTGACTGCGTGTCTGTCCAACATTGAGTCCTGGACAAGGGACAACTTCCTCCAACTAAATGTCAACAAGACGGAAGCCATCCTGATTGGCTTGCGTCAGCGCCTCCGCACCACAGGCACTGGCAACATCAGCATTCAAGGCTGCACTCTCCACCTCTCTAAGCCAGTCAGGAATCTGGGCGTCTTGTTCAACCCCGAACTGTCCTTCCTCCCGTAAATCCACGTCACCTCCGCAACATTGCCAGACTTTGTCACTACCTCACCCCCCATGCTGCCGAAACACTCATCCACGCATTCATCACATCTAGGGTCAACTACAGGAACTCTATCCTCGTCAGCCTTCCCAGCTTCTCCCTTCACAAACTGCAGATTATTCAGAACTCTGCAGCTCTTGTACTCTCCCGCATTAGGCTCCGCGACCACATCACTCCCACCCTCGCCCGTCTGTATTGGTTCCCCGTCATCCAGAGATCGAATTCAAGATCCTCATCCTCACTTTCCAGGCCATTCACGGCCTTGCCCCCGCCTATGTCTCCGACCTGCTATCTACCTATCAGCCTGCCCGTCCTCTCCAGTCAGCGGGCTGTGGCCTGCTCCACATTCCCTGTCCGAACCACCCTACCATCGGTGGCTGGGTTTTCAATCTTTCTGCCCCCACACTCTGGAACTCCATCCCGTAATCCCTTCGCCTCGCTTCTTCCCTTTCCTCTTCAACTGTACCTTCTGCTCCCCTCCTGACTCTGCCCCCTCTCCTACTCACCTTCCCCTTACCCCGACCTCTCCCCCCCCACCCCCGACCTAACTATTCAGTGCCTTGGGACATCCTCCCGAAGTGAAAAGCGCTCTATAAATGTAATTTTGTTGTTGTTGTTAGACTACTATGTTCAACTCACAAACCACAACCACAAAATAAATCAGCAATATGGTATTGCTTAAATTTCAAAAGGAATTACTCAATATTAAACCCAGAAATCAAGATTTTCAACTTTTTGTTAAAAAATTATTTTACTACGGTTCACTCTGACTTCCCATTTTAGATCCCCACACCAACAGCACCCCTGAAAATAGTACTTCCACATTCTGCTAATAAAGGAAACCACAAGAAACAAGATGGAATCACTATTAAACAGTGAGGAAATTAAACCACGTAATACTTGATTGAATAAGAATTATAATGGCACTGTGTAGTGCTAATAACATTAAAACTGTTCTTTTTGCTTGCTCAAACTTCTATCTACTTTTGTACTTTTCCTTCTGTTTTGCTATTCTATTTGTATTATACACACTTTAGTTTTACTTTTCTTCTGTATCATCCAAGTATTCTCATCCTGATTTCTCTTTTTTTTTAAAAATACACTTTCTTCACCTTTTGAGGAGTTCCAAACTCACAAAAGCAAATTTTGTTTTACTCAGCCTGGTGTTTAACACAATACAAAACTCATCACTATGCTTACAAGTATGCAAACCAAAGTACAATAAAAGCCTGTTTATCCGGCACCCTCGGGACCTGGCCAATGCCGGTTAAACCACGTGCTGGATATTCAGCCAAAAACACACACAATTTTTTAAAAATAAAAAATGCATTTTTCCAGATAAATTCTGGTTAATCGAATGCGGACTTTTTTTTGATGTGCTGGTTGTATGGAAGGTATGGTTGATTGGGTGCAGATAAATGGGCTTTTACTGAATGCCTAGTGTACATAGAATGTTACGGGTCTCTGAGTCAAAAACAATTAGCCTTATATATTGGCTAGAACAGGGCTATTCTTATCAGCTCTCAGTGTAAAAAGTATCAAAACACTGTTATCTCATTCCAAACTCCTTGTAGCCCAAATCGAGTAACAACAACAAAATTATCGCAGCATATGGCCTTTCATGTCAGGAAGATGTCCCAAGGTGCCGGACAATCAGTGTTTTGGACCCGAGCAAGGGGTTAGGATCAGGGAGGGTGGAGGGCAGTGGGGGGGGAGGAAGGTGACCGAAGGTATGGTCGAAGAGTAGGATCATGAGACGAGTAAAATTAGAAATTATCCAAACCATACATTTAATGAGCTCCCAAGTGTAAGGTTTTCACACTTTGGAGGGGGGTGAAGTGTTTGTCAGAAACAACACCAAATATATTTTAAAGAGTTTTATTGTTAATTTCAGAAAAACATTAGTAAGCGTTACATACAATCAGTGGTGCATTATATATCACAGTTACCCAACACATCATCAATACTCGTCGTACTTAAATGACAACTAAAATGCTATCTTAACAAGATTCACTCAAAAATCATAATTCTAAACAACTGGAATACTATCTTAACAAAATTAATTAAAAATCATAATTCTAAGCATAAAATAAACCTTATGTGGTATAAGAGATGTGCCTAAGCAATGTCTGACTGCCCTAGCCTGTTGGGTGCATGTTTTAGTAAGTAGGAAAGACACTACCGAATAGTCAAGAGGTTGCTCAAAGGACTCATAGTGTCGTTCTGTGGCAGGCCCAAGAGCTAAACACAGTCTCTGACTTGCTTCTGGCTGCAAACATTTGTGGCTCATAACCACTTTGGCCACTGTTTTCCCATATTTTGCTAAGTCTCACCCTCAATCCAGGATTGTCACTTGAAAAGTTTCCTAGTAATAAATTGCTTGCTTGCCCAACTCTTTTAGTATTTTTTTTCTGAAATGTATAAATCATTACAGTCAATGCCAAACAACAAGCTTTCACATTGTAACTAGAGACTTAACAAAAATAGAAAACTGGGTTAAAATCTGTGTTGGTTTGGCAGCAGGCTACATTTGTATGCAATGGGAACTCTAGGAGCACAATATTTGATTCTCTATTGGATTACTTTCAACAAGTGTTAAGTATATAAGACCAGAAACCATTTCCCAAGCCTGTGAGGCACAGCAACAATGATTATTCTGGTATGTAGAGGGATATGAGCCTTTGGGGGGTTGGTAAGTGGTGTCTCCTTGGGGCTGAACATCTAGTAATAATAATAATAATAATCCTTGAATTTGATACAGCACTTTTCACGTTTTCTGGACATCTCAAAGCGCTTCACAGAATTTACTGTTAAGTGGATTGACTGAATATTTGTGGGCAAAACGTGGCAGCCAATTGCACACAGCAGTGTCCCACAAAGAGTCATGGATTGAAATGACCAATTTTATTATTTTTAATAGTAGTTTTTTTGGAGGGATTATTATTAGGCATCTGGAGTAAAGAAATTTACCCAAGGTTTCGCCCTGACCTGCCTGGATTTGAACACAGGTCTCACACTTGTAAGGCTCTAACCACTGAGCTACAGGATTTCCCAAATGAATGGTTTCAGCGTGCCCCCGTGATTGTCTACCCTGTGCGGTCTAGTTCAGAAGTTGAATTTAAGTCCAACAAAGCTTTTAAACACCCAGATGCTTTTTAGTGCAAAATCAGAATCCTCACTATCAGTACCCAAATTTATGTGGCAATCACAAGCCCTTTTGGGTAGCCAGTTCTCCACTGACATAGACAAGAGATCACAGGTTCAGGATAAGCATTACGTATGTGTCCTCCCGACGTGAAAGGCGCTATACAAATGTAATTTTGTTGCATGTGTCCTATATGCAAAAACTGTTACTCATGTCACTTCTTTCATGGTGTCAGCACCTTTTCTTGTGTTGTGTCTTGTGCAAGCCATGCAGGAAGCAATGTCAGCAACAGTGATAACCCAGAAAGCGACCATTTTTGAATGTGAAAGTTGGCTTGTCAGCGCTGGAAATCAGCTATCCAAGGCTTCTGATATAACACAGGTCAACAAACTCGGAAGTTATAATTAGGATCACCCTATAGACTGCAAACGCTTGATTATCAAGGCTGACACATGAAGAATGGCCACTTGGAAAAGCATGAGGAGAGTTGTATCCAACGCACTAATGGAACCATACTTCAAGGGAGGATAAAATTGAATTAAATCACTTCTGGAGAAAATTGTGAGAAAAAGATAATGAAAATGTCAAGCCCAACAACAACTGCAACTTGGATTTATATAGTGCCCTCCACGCCGGACGGCATCTCAGAACATTTCCCAACAGATCCCGGGGCCATGCCTGCGGGAGGGGGAAGAAAGTGACCGAAAGAGCGGTCGAAAAGCGAGGTCTTTAGCCGAGACCTGAAGGTAGGGAGATAGGGGGCAAGGCGAAGGGAGTGAGGAAGGGAGTTCCAGAGTCTCGGGCATAGTGGCTGATGGCACAGCTGCCAATGGTTGAGCGGAGGATTCGAGGGACAAGGAGGAGGCCAAACCCAGTGGAGTGAAGGCAATGGGTACTGTTGTGAGAAGAGAGGAAGTCAGAGAGGTAGGGGAGGGGTGCAGTGGAGTGGAGGAATTTAAATACAAGCATGAGGATCTTGAAATTGATCCTCTCCGGGACAGGGAGTCAATGCAGTCTGGCAAGGACTGCAGTAATCGGGGAGTGGAGTTTGGTACAGGTGAGAATGCAGACGGCAAAATTCTGTATGAGCTGGATTTTATGAATGGTAGCAGAGGGGAGACCAGCGAGGAGAGCATTTGAATAGTCCAGCCGAGAGGTGACAAAGGCATGCACCAGGGTTGGATCAGACCCACTACTAAAGAAACACGCAACAATCTTTTGTTAGGGTGAATTTCTGTGCTCATCACAATGAGGTATATTAACACTTCCCAATTGTTAACATAAAGTACTCCTAGTAAATTTTGCTGCAGAATGCAGTAGGTCTTATCTACTGTACCAGAATAGGGTATAAATAAGTGGGAAGAGTCCCTTTCCAGTGACTATTCTGCCAATGAACCAGGCTAGCTGGGCTGCCATCAACTGGAACACTACAGACCTGGCTGGCTCAGGTACTGTGTTATCAAGACACCAGAGGGTTGGCTCGATTCTGACATTCCATTGCCAAACATGTCAATTTAAAGCCAGTTCAGTTCCAAGGAGACCTTGTTTATCTGCCCCCACCAAGGAGAATAGCAGTGTGATAAGGCACCACAACAACAACAATATTACACTTGTTTCGATCCTTTCACGTCAGGAGGAAGTCCCAAGGAGCTGAAATATCAGATGCAAAATTATTATTATTTTGTAGCTGTTACTTAATAATTTAGGTTTGATTCTACGTGTGTTCCCTTCCTCACTCCCTCCGCCCCCCTCTCTTCCCAGTTTCAGGTCACAGCTAAAGACCTTTCTCTTTCAACGCGTCTTTGGTCACCTTTCTATCCCGCTCCCTGGCTCGGGCCCGGGATCTGCTGTTGTGAAGCACTCTGAGACGTTATCCGGCGTGGAGGGCGCTATATAAATCAAAGTTGTTGTTGTTGTTCTGAGTGGTATAGTGGGTGGTATAATATAATTTCCGTATAATAATAATAATCCTTGCATTGATTTCGCACTTTTCACGTCTTGTAGACGTCTCAAAGCGCTTTACAGAATATACTGTAAAGTGAATTGACTGAACGTGGCAGTCAATTACGCATAGCAATGTCCCACAAGCGGTTGTGGATTGAAATGACCAATTTATTATCATTTTTTGGGGGGGACTATTATCAGATGTGTGAAGTAAGGAAACTTAGCCAAGATTTTGCCCCACCTGGAATTGAACACAGGTCTCACACTTGGTAAGGCGAGTGCTCGAACCACTGAGCTACAGGACTCCACTGTATATAGCATAAGGTTCCCATTCTTTTTTTTCTGTAACTCTTACTGGAAGGTGTGAGTGTGACTGGGAATCAGGCTCAGCTCTAATTTCCTTCTCCCTTCCTAGTCAATGCTCTGCCAACACCCAAATTTAAAGAATAGCTACTTGGGCAAATGATTAAAGTGTGTGTAAGTTATGAAACCATACTCGTAGAAGGACAAAGGAGTCAAATGCCATCAGGAGGGAATGGGAGAAAAAATTGGGGTGAGGGGAGCAATCAAAACCTCTCGCTACGTACATACTTGGAATTTTTCTGGCTTTTGTGTCATGCAGTTGGTTACTTATTCTTTAAATGTAGCACCCAACCTGTAACAAAGGTGGTATGCTGTACAGGGGTACTGCGTTCCAGTGCAGCATGTCTGTAAATCAAACAAACTCAAAAAATTGCCTTTGAGAGAGAACTTGTTTGGAAGCTGTATCTTCACACTTTACTTGAGGAGCATTCTACAATTTGCAATTAGCTGCTGCATTTTGTCCACAAACCACAGTGTAAAATTCACTTTACAGTATATCCTATATATCCATGTAGTCCTGTAGCCCAGTGGTTAGAGCACTTGCCTTATAAGCGAGAGATCTGGGTTCAATTCCCGGCAGGACAAAACCTTGGGCAAGTTTCCTTACTCCACGCACTTCATAATAATCCCTCCCCAAAAAATTGGTCATCTCAATCCACGACTGTTTGTGGGACACTGCCAAGCGCAATTGGCTAATGCATTTCTCTCACATATATACAGCCAATTCACTTTACACTATTTTCTGTGCATCGCTTTGAGACATCTAGAAGATGTGAAAAGCGCGATATCAAAATGCAACAGCAACAAAATGACACTTGTATAGTGCCTTACACATCAGGAGGACGTTCTAAGGCGTTGGACTGTCATTGTTTCAGACCCGAGCTGTAGTCGGGTACGGGGAGGGTGGACGGAAAGGGAGAGATTTGGGGTGACCAATGGGATCGTCGACGAGGAGAGTCTTGCGGCAGGACTTTCAGCGCATTGGGGCATCCTCCCGACGTGAAAGGCGTGAAATAAATGTACAGGCATCCCCCGATTTACGATGGGTTTGTGTTCCTGAAAAACGTCACGGAAATCGAAATGTCATAAATCGGAAGGCGGTTTCCCATGCAGTCCTATTATATAACCCGAGATGCGTTCTTTTAACAAAAATTTTGGACCTTAAACGCACTAAAGTAACACACAAAACACATAAAACAACACACAAAACACACAAAATAACACACATAGGCAAAATTTAGTATCTAAAGTAATGAATTTGCGGGGTTTTTTTTACCGCTAGCAGTATTACTGCTGCTCATTTCACTTATCAGTGTATTTTCTGACATTGTAGAAATGCGGTAGAGGCTGAAAATCGCTCGAAATTGCGTGGTGTCGCTTCAAAAGAAGCTGTTAAAACGCTAGAAAACAGTTTTTACCGCTAAAAAAAGGCGACACTGCTTAAAAAAACTCTGAACGTTTAAAAAAAAGCAACATCACCGACCAATTTATATAACGAGCGTATTTACAATAGAACTGAGTCCACACACTGAGCGACAATTGCAATAACGCCCTCTAGTGGTGGGAGGCTAATTTGGGTAGCAGCACAAAAAAGGTTGGGAACCACTGATGTAGCGACATGCTATTGGCCAGTTCAAACACTTGGATACAGTATATGACTGCAATTTTACTGCAAAATACACTACTGTCATGTGCATGCGCAAACAATATGCGTTTTTTTGCCGTTAACAACAACAAAATTACATTAATAGAGCGCCTTTCATGTCGGGAGGATGTCCCAAAGCGCTGAACAATCAGGTCGGGACCCGAGCAGGGGGGGAAGGTACGGGGAAAGGAGAGTAGGACAGGTGGAAGAGTTAGGAGGGGAGCAGAAGGCACGGTCAAAGAGGAAGGTCTTGAGACCTTGAAGGAGGAAAGAGCGTAAGTGAGGTGAAGGGATTGCGGGATGGAGTTCCACATTGTGGGAGCTGAAAAACCGGCTGACGGTGGGGCGGTTAGGGCAATGAACGCGGAGCAAGCCAGAGCCTGCTGAGCGGAGGGGACGGAAGGGCTGATAGGGAGACAGCAGGTCAGAGAGATAGGTGGGGGCAAGGCCGTGAATGGCCTTGAAGGTGAGGACAAGGATCTTGAATTCGATCCTCTGGGGGATGGGGAGCCGGTGGAGACGGGCGAGGGTGGGAGTGATGTGGTCGTGGAGCCTGGTACGGGAGAGCACACGAGCTGCAGAATTCTGAATGATCTGCAGCCTGTGAAGGGAGGAGCTGGGGAGGCCGACGAGGAGAGAGTTCCCATAGTCAAGCCTGGAAATGATAAAGGCGTGGATGAGGGTTTCAGCGGCATTGGGGGTGGTAGTGGCGGAGTCTGGCAATATTGCGGATGTGGTGGAAGGCTGTACCAGTCATTGAGCGGATATAAGGGAGGAAGGACAGTTCGGAGTCAAACAAGATGCCCAGATTCCTGATTGGCTTCGAGAGGTGGAGAGTGCAGTCTTGAATGCTGATGTTGTCAGCGCCTGAGGTGCGGAGGCACTGACATGAGCCAATCAGGAGGACCTCCGTCTTGTTAAAACGAAACCAAATATCGTATATCGATTAAAAGGTGTTTAAAAATGATGTTTGTTAAATCGAAACAGTGTAAATAGAACCTTAAATGGGGGGATAACTGTAATTTTGTTGTTGTTGAAGGAGGCGAGGGAGAGGGCGAGGGCGAGGTGGAGGGACCGAGGGATGACATTCCAGAGGTTAGGGGCAGAGTGGCTGAAGGCTCGCCTGCCAATGGTGGGTCGGGTGTCTCGGGGAACATGGAGCAGGCCGGAGCCCGCTTTGGTGGAGGGTTAGGAGGTCACAGATATAGGGTGAGGCGAGGCCATGGAGGGCTTTGAATGTGAGATCGAGGATCTTGAATTGAATCCACTGGGTGATGGGGAGCCAGCCGATGGAGTCGGGCGAGAATGGGGGAGATGGGATCACAAAGCCTGGAGCTGTAGAGGGCGAGGGTCGCAGAGTTGAGAGTCACCACCTCGCCCCTCAGGCCACTGAAACTCTCATTCAGGCCTTCACAGCTCAGGCGCAAGGCGAATGCCCCGCTTGTTGGCCTTCCCTTCCCAATCCCTCCCTCCACAGGTTGCAGATAATCGGGAACAAAGTCAGTTCACTTTACAGTACATTCTGTGAAGCGCTCTGAGACGTCTAGAAGACGTGAGAAGCGCTATATCAAATGCCAGGATTATTATTATTATTATTATTATTGTGGTACCATTGCTCTGCACACTCTCATAAGCTGAAGCATCTGAACTGGTGACCAGTGACTGACTACACGCTGGTACCTGACTGGGTGCTATGATAGGCTGCCCACGCCAGCAGAATCCCGCCGCCTGCTAATGGAGAAGCCCGGCAGTTGGTGTCAGCTGCCTGGATTGTGATTGGTCGCTGTGGCTGTCAATCATGTCTGCCGGCGGCGGCTGTGGGGGAGGGGTTGGTTTTTTCCGGCACGCGCTGCAGAGCAGAGTTTGCAGCAGAGAGAGTGAGGGAGCGCGAGCTGAGCGCGTTGTAGCGTTTGGACTGGGTCACAGCGTCAGCGCGAGCGGGGTCAGTTAGTCCGTCAGTCAGTCACCCACCCTCCCAGGCCTCCCCCCGCTCCGGTGTGTGCGGCTTTTTAATCGTGTATCAATAGAAATTATTTCTCAAAAGTTAGTGTTATTAATTCCAGGCACTTGTTTGGTGTGTTATTTTTAGGGGGAGGAGGGGGGGGTGAGGAGGAGGAGGAGGTGGTGGGCGGTGGGGTTATATCTGTGAAAGAAGAAGCATCGTTTGAAATCTATTTTTTTTGGTGGTGGTGGGACGTTCAACCTGGTCCATCCCCCGAGGAGAGGAGGGCAGGGAGGGGAGAGGGGCAGGGAGGGGAGAGGGGAGGAGGGCGGGGAGGGGAGAGGAGGGCGGGGAGGGGAAGGGAGGGAGGGGTGTGTGTGTGTTGGGTGGTGGTGCGGGGCAAAGTTATGTCATGGAGGCTATTTGGATTTATCAGTTCCGTCTGATAGTGATCGGGGACTCGACGGTGGGCAAGTCCTGCCTCCTCCGCAGGTTCACCGACGGCAGATTCACCGACGTGTCTGACCCCACGGTCGGCGTGGATTTCTTCGCCCGGTTGGTGGAGATCGAGCCGGGGAAAAGGATCAAACTGCAGCTGTGGGACACGGCCGGGCAGGAGAGGTTCAGGTGGGCGCTCCAGGGTCAGGCTCTGCCTGGTCTGTCTGCAGATGGGAAGTGTGCAGAGTTTAAAGGATGGCATGTGTGTTTTTGTGAATAGGCTGTCTCTCTCTCTCTCTCTCTCTCTCTCTAGATATATATATATATATATATATATATATGCAAGGATTATTATATATGTGTATAATAATGATCTTTGCATTTGATATAGTGCCTTATCACGACTTTGAGGTGTCACAACCCGCTCACAGCGTCTCAAAGCGCTTTACAGGATATACTGTACTGTGAGGTGTGGTGACTGTATATTGCAGGTGCAATTGTACATAAATATATCATGTGTGTCTAGGTTATGAGTAATGATGATAATACTGTGCTTGCATTTGATAGAGTGCCTTATCACGCCTTGGAGGTATCTCAAAGGTATCTTTTAGGTATCTCAAAGCACTTCACTGAATGTACAATAACGACAACTTGCATTTATATAGCGCCTTCATGTGGGGTACGCTTAAATATTTTGTAAAGTGATTTCACTTGAGTATTTTATGGGTGAAATATAAAGGCTGGAAATGTGAAAAGGGGAGCATAAACTTCCAAGTGGTGAAACTAATGTAAATTCACCAACAACTGGGATGGAAATAGCTGACTTAAATGGATTTGGAATAACTATTGAGCTGTAATTTGAATGCATTATCATGCAATATTCATTTAGTTTTATTTGCTGCACCTTTTAGGGTTGTTTGATTTAAAGAGAAATGCACAGAGGAAATCTTGTGGAAATATTGGTTGAATGTTTAGGTGATAGTCTATTCCTGCTAGAATGTAAAATACCTTTTATATGTTCTTATTAATAATAATCCTTGCATTTAATATAATGTATTTCAAGTTGAGACAAACTCTCAAAGTGTTTATCAGGATTTTACCATAAAGTGTAGGGACTGTGGTAAAATATGATAGTAATTACACCAATTTCATAAATACAGTAAATTTGCCTTGGCACTGTAGGTGTCTTCCCATACAACTACTGTACTGGACCATGGTTTTAGGGGAAGAAGGAGGAAAATATAAAATCAAGCTTGCCCCACAGCTTGACCCAATACACTCAGAAATAACCATTGGGCTGATTTATTTCCACGTAGATGCTGGATATTTTGCTGACCTATTTTTATAACTGGTTAACCTGGTTGGAAATCTGAAGGTTTGATTTTTTTTCATTAAATTATCACTTAATAGTCTCAAGCCAGTGTGTTGGAGGCTTTCAGCCAAAGTTTCTGATCTACTTCCAGGTCAGGGCTCAAACTGTTGGCACAGTTTTGTAGCAATGGCTTTCCATTTTGGACCCTAATGCAAATGGAACATTGAAAGCATCCATGTGTGAAAGACATATGGTGATGGGGGAATTTTGAAGGTGGTTTAGATGTTGAAAATCTGCAACATCACCAAGCAAGTATATGCTGCAGTCAGCCAGCCCTGTGCTTTACTGCAGTGCAAACTTTTCAAAATATGACGTTTGTGCTTTTGCCCTACTTTTTTTATTAATGTACAGACATGAAGGTAAATTTAGTAACTACAGATAGGATCAGGGATGCAATGCTGTAAATCTGTGATATTTTCTTTATTAAGGTGATGGTGAATCTGTACAAGTCTTTAAAAATGATTCTGTGGGTTAGGGGCTTCTGTTGTTTTCTGATTGTTGTCTAGATAATGGAATATTTTAGAATTGAATCATCACTCTGTGGTGGTGCTGGTGGTAGTCTGGTTCCTGGGTCAGCTGGATCTGCAGTTACACAACACAACAGCTACATCTCTATTTTCAAGTCAGGAGGATGTCCCAAGGCGCTGGACAGTCAGTGTTTCAGATCCAAGCTGGGGTTGGGATCAGGGAGGGTAGAGGAAAGGGGGGTGATTGATGGCACAGTTGAAGAAGAGGGTGTTGAAGGATGCTAGGGAGGGGGCGGGGTGGATGGATTGCTGGATGGAATTCCAAAGGTTGGGGGCAGAGTAGCTGAAGGTTCGCTAACAGTGGGAACATGGTGCAGGCTGGAACTCACTGAGTGGAGGGAGCAGGCATGTTGGTAAGAGGTTAGAAGGTCATATAGGTAGGCTTGGGCAAGCCTATGGAGGGATTTAAAGGTGAGGACTAGCACCTTGAATTGATTCCTCTGAATGATAGGGAGCCAATGGAGTTTGGGGAAATGGAGTCCAGGAGCTTGGTGTAGGAGAGGCTGCAGAGGGTTCTGGATAATCTGCAGTCTATGGAGAGAGGGAGGAGTTGGGAAGGCCGACAAGCAGGGCATTGGAATAGTCGAGTCTGGATGTGATGATGGCATGAATGAGAGTTTTAAGTGACCTGAGGGGTGAGGTAGTGGCGGAGTCAGACAATGTTGCAGAGGGTGAGTAAAGACAGAGCGGGTTATAACATCGAGGGAGGAAATATAATTGAGGATCGAACAACGCACCTAGGTTCCTGACTGGTTTGGTGAGGTTGGACTGTGCAACCATGGAGATTGATGCTGCCCGGTGCCTGAGGTGTGAAGGTACCGCTGTGAGCTATTCAGGTGGGCCTCGGTCTTGTTGACATTCAACTGTAGAAAGTTAGCTCTCATCCAGGACTTGATGTCCAATAGGACAACAACTTTGATTTATATAGCGCCCTCCACAGGACAGGACAGCTGTGGTCCTAGAATCGAGGGTGGAGGCAGAAAGATCTTAGTTCGGTGTCATTCGCATTCAAATGGAACTTCAGTACTGTACTCCCAATTGTTGGCAGTTTGAAAGCCAGGAAGGCAGGTATTGCATTACCACTAATCAAAGAATCGAATCAAATGCCTAGTTTCTCCAGAAACTTAATTTGCAACTAATCTTTCATTTGCAATTGAAGCAAAAAAAAGTGCGGGGGGTGCCTATATAAGATAAGAAAAATGGTAAGAAAAATCAATACTCTATAATGTGCTTTCTTATCTTTGGTCATCAGAATATGTGTCAACATTACCTGCTGTAGTTCATACCTGAATCCATCTGTGCCTTTTGAGAAGAGATAAGAAAGTCAGTCATTTACCAATAGTTGTTTTGTACATTAGTTACATGCTGCTAAGTGTAGGCAGGTTGATTTATTATTGAGATAGAATAGCTTTTATTTGAAGAAGCTGTGGAGGATATTCAATTGTGAACAAATCCAGGTTTAATCTAAATTGCAATTTAGTAAAATATTGACTCGGCTCATTTAAGGCACATTTTATTTATTCTGGATGCTCTTTTCCAAGTATGAAAGTGACCCCCTGGCTGTGTGAATGCATTTCACGTTCCGCCCGACATGAAAAGTGCTATATGAATGTAAATTGTATTGTTATAAATCAGTATTGTAACTTAACTTCATTGCACCAAATTTCTGTCAAATCTACGCACTTAGATTTCACAATTTTTCAACAGTGAAGGTCATTTGGTCCATTGTTTTTGTGACTTGGCGACTTGTCTTTTGGACTCTAAGCCATTTTATAAGTAATGTGTAATATACAATGTTCACAGGCGATATGAGGTACCAGATGTACATTGCATAATAATTTATTTGATTTTGATAAGACGCAGTGACTTGGAGATTGGTTCATGGAGGAATCTTACAAGAATGTTACATACCAGGGACAAGTGGTTTGACTTCTGAGCAGAGGATGGAGGAATTGGAACTAATTTCACTGCAACAGAGCAGCTGAGGGGACATCTCATTGGGGCTTTAAAATGATGAGGGTTTTTGATTGTCAATTAGGATGTGCCAACAACAAAATTACACTTGTATAGCGCCTTTCACGTCAGGAGGATGTCCCAAGGCGCTGAACAGTTACTGCTTCAAATGTAAATTAATTAATTATTCAATCAATTGAATCATATTGAGCAAAGGCTGATATTCAGAAGATAATTTTTTTAGAGAATTCTTCAGATGGGGAAATGCCTTCCTTGGTGTGGAAGTCAAGCCAGAATCCATATCAGCTTTCAAGAGAGAACTATGTAAACATCTGAAGAGGAGGAATACAGGCAAAAGACAAGAAAATGAGAATGAATCGATTGCTTTTTCAGAGAGCCACCAAAGGCACAAAAGGCTGAATGGTTCTGCCTTCTGTGTTGTAACTTTCTGATTCTAGGATCGGATGCATAGGCAACTCTTGTGTACCGACCGGTAACTCCTTCCTCTCTGGCTAGCTGTAGTGCTCCATAGACAGAGGTCGGAAAATTAATCCATAATGGGATGGAATTACTGCTTTTTTTTATTAAAAAAAAGTTTATTTGTAACAAAGATAGAAGTAGGCTGTTCAGCATGTTATGCTTTACATGGAATGACATTCAGTTAACAGCAAGATATGCAATATCTAGAACCTCTTGTGAACAGCAAATCAGTTTAGAATCCTCTTTCCAAGTACTGTATTACACTGCTACGATCAACTGCAACTTTCTGGCAACTTTCCTATAATCTAATTGTAACAAAGATGAGTTGTGCTGTTTATTATAACTCAATTTGTGTTAGTATTGGAAAAATAACATTGCTGATAGAATAAAACAGCTAACAGTCTACAGTATTTCATTTGAACAGACAGTCCGAAGTGAATAATATTATTTTACATTGCCAAACAGACGTAGTCTAGTTTTTCAGTTTATGATCAACCAACAGTGCTGGAGGTGATCTCAATTTGGGGGTGATGAGGAGAGAAAATAAATATAGTTAAATATAGTAATATTTATATTCCCTTGCACCGTGCTTGCTTTGATGTTCACTTTTAAATTGATTTTAAATAAATCTGCTTTGATGTTCACTTTTTTGTTGAATTTGTTACTGAAGTATCCTTTTCATTCTGCACGTGTTCCTTGTTGTATTATCCTGTGACACTAATAGGCATCACATAATCCTAGTTTTAATCATGCTCATAGAGGGCAGAGGTTATAATGAACAATAGTGCACAAGTTAATCATTGTCCCATTTCTCATTGAGTCACTATATGCTGAACTTTCAAGCTACACACTACTACACTATGCTGTCATATTTTAATGTACAATAAGGGTTGTTTCCCAAGGCAAGTTATTGAAGATCTAGTGTCTCAAGTATCATTTTTAAAGGAGTGAGATTATGGGGTGTGGCCCCATAAATTGGGGTCCAAATTGTCAAAGTCTTAACAACAACAACAACAACAAAATTACACTTGTATAGCGCCTTTCACGTCACTAGGACGTCCCAAGGTGCTGACAACCACCTGAGCAAGTCTGTTGACCAGATCACCTTTCCGCCTGAGACTAGTGAACAAGTTCTCAAGCTAGCTCCTTGGGACGTCCTCCCAATGCGCTCCGCGTTCCAGTATGTCTGATTCCTCTTAATGAGAGCAGATTAAACTCCTCAGATCAGAGTTATTGCAACACCGATTCCAACCAACACAGGGTTGAAATCTTAGCTGTTACCAAGAGCTCAATCCTTCCCACAATCCTCTCATTTATGGGAGATCGGTCATGGTAACCAATGCAAGCAGATCTCAACAGGAGAATGTTTCTGATTTGCTATCTTAAAGAGAAACTGATAAGATTATTACTATACTCCATCATAGCCAAATGGCTGAGAAGTAATAGTGTCTCAAGTATCAGTATCTTCTTAATGTTGACTCGTTTTGATTTGGTCAACAGCAACAAAATTACATTTCTATAGCACCTTTCACATTGGGAGAATATCCTAAGATGCTGGACAGACAGCATTGCAGACCCAAGCTGGGGGGCGATATTCAGGAGGGTGGAGGGCAAGGGAATGAGGAGGTTGATCGAAAGCATGGTCCCATGAGGTGGTTCTTGAAGCAGGAAAGCGATGGAGCGAGGCTAAGAGAGTGCGGGATGAAGTTCTAGAGGGTGGAAGTAGAGTACCTTGGTCAGGTGAAACTATCTCCAGAATACAATAGTCAGCCTTTCATATTCACTACATCGTGGAGTCCTGCAGCTCAGTGGTTAGAGCACTCACCGTATGAATGAGAGACCTGAGTTCAATTCCAGACAGGGCGAAACCTTGGGCATGTTTCCTTACTCCACGTGGCTAATAATAATAATCCCTCCCCCCCAAAATGGATAATTTCTATCTACGCCTGTTTTGGGGACACTGCTGTGCACAATTAGCAGCTGCGTTTCACTTGTAGTTATACAGTCAAATTCACTTTACAATATATTCTGTGAAGTGCATTGAGACATCTAGAAGACATGAAAAGCGCTATATCAAATGCAAGGATTATTATTATTTGACACTGGCTGGAATGCAATGTAATAGACAAAATTTCCTCCTTGTAACCAAAGTTTTCCTGCACATTCTGTGATTACCATTTGTTAAATATTGGAGTTAGATAATAGTTTGCTGGGCCTTACTGTTTGACTATAATATCTGATTTGGGCCTTAATCTGCAAAGAAATAGACAATAACATGGGCAATTAATTCCTTTCTTCTGCACATCTTGAGCAATAACATTTTATGTAGCTCCTATGTATTGGTGCACGTACCAACTCAAAAATCCAAGTAGTGGGTGTAGAAGTACCAAGTGATCAAGTAGTACCATTTCGAAGTTTGCAGATGACACAAAGTTAGGAAAGATAGTAAATAGTGAGGAGGATTGTAGTCATCTGCAAGAAGATATAGACTGAATGGTAAAATGGGCAGACACATGGCAGATAAAGTTTAATGTAGAGAAATGTGAGGTGATGCATTTTGGAGGAGAAATGAGGGGAGGCAGTATAGGCTAGGTAGTACAATTTTGTAGTATAAGGGTTGTGAAGGAACAGAGAGACCTGGGGGTTTGTGTGAGTGATTCTTTGAAGGTGGCAGGACAGGTAGACAAGGCTATCAAAAAAGCATACGGGATACTAAGCTTTATAAATAGGGGCATAGAGTACAAAAGTCAGGAAGTTCTGACTAACCTCTATAAAACTTTGGTTAGGCCTCAGCTAGAGTACTGTGTACAATTCTGGTCACTACACTTTAGGAAGGATGTTAAGGCATTGGAAAGGGTGGAGATTTACGAGGATGGCACCAGTAATGAGGGACTTCAGCAAAGAGGAAAGGCTAGAGAGGCTAGGTTTGTTCTTATTGGAACAGAAAAGGTTGTGAGGAGACCTAATAGAGGCTTTTAAGATCATGAGTGGATTTGACAGAGTAGATAGGGAAAAACTGTTTCCACTAATAGGATATCAGTGACTCGTGGTCACAGATTTAAAATACCGTAAAGTTCCGCGTATAAGGCGCACCCCCCACTTTTGACCATTTCTTGGCGAAAAAAAATGGAAGCATTTTCGGATATATTGCCGACGGAAGGGAGGGAGGCAGGAGAGACAGGCAGGTAGGTGGGTAGGTAGGTAGGGAGGGAGGGAGGGAGGGAGACTGGGTTTGGCAGAAGGCAGGCAGCAGGCACGGCACTGAAGTCCGCTGCTGCTGTCGCTGCCCGGGCGGCTGAGGCCGAAGCCCTATCACCCACCACCAGCCGGAGACCCTGGCGGGGGGTGGGGGCAGCATTGAGTGCTGGTCCCACATGGCCTGATGCTCAAAATTTCTTGTATCTGCGTATAGGGTGCACCCCCAACTTTTGAGATCTTCCGACGTGACAAAAAGTGCGCGTATACACGGAACTTTACGGTAGTTTCAAAAACAGCAGAGGAGAGGTGAGGAGAAATCTTTTCACTCAGCGAGTTGTTCGAATCTGAAATGCATTGCCTGAAAAGGTGGTAGAGGCCAATTCAATAACGAACTTTTAAAAGAGGGTTAGACATTTATTTGGGGAGGACGGGTTTGCAAGGTTATGGGGAGAGAGCTGGGGAGTGGGATTAAATTGCTCTTTTTAAAGAGCCGGCACAACTCGATGGGCCGAATGGCCTCCTTTTGTGCCATAACATTCTATGATTCTAGTTTTAATGCAGCCGTATATCTATTACAAAATACAAATTATTACTGGTTCCATGGGCCCAAACATTTCCGTAGGCCCTGTGTCGTCTCCGGCTAGACTACTAGCACATGCCACTCTGTGCAGCCCACCAGACCGGTTCTGGCAGCTAAAATAGGGTATCAGTATACGCATAGGATAAAAATGAGTGGCTACTGGTTGCTGAATACAACAACAACAAAAAGAATGCATTTATAGAGCGCCCTTCATGTCGGGAGGACGTCCCAAGGCGCTGAACATTCTGGGGTCAGGATCCGAGCAGGGGGTGGGGACAAGATAAGGGGGAAGAGAGGGGGAGAGAGAGGTGGGAGGATGGCAGAAGGCATGATCGAAAAGGAAGGCCTTGAAGAAGACAAGGGAGGAAGCAAGGCGAAAGGACTGTGGGATGGAGTGTGGGGCAGAGAGGCTGAAAGCTCAGCCGCAAATGGTAGGGCGGTTCGGGCGGGAGACATGGAGCAGACCAAAGCCCGCTGAATGGAGTGGTTGGGAATGTAATAGGGAGTCAGCAGGTGGGAGAGATAAGAAGGGTCAAGTCTGTGGATGACCTTGAAAGTGAGGACGAGGATCTTGAATTCGATCCTCTGGGGATATGGAGCCGGGCAAGGGTGGGAGTGATGGGGTTGCAGAGCCTAGTGTGGGAGAGGACACAAGCTGCAGTTTTGGATGCTTTGCAGCTTGTGAAGTGAAGAGCTGCGAAGGCCGATGAGGAGGGAGTTTCTGTAGTCAAGCCTTGATATGACAACTGCATAGGTGAGGGTTTTGGTAGCCTGAAGGGTGAGGCAGTGTCGGAGTCTGGCAATGTTATGGATGTAGTAGCAGTAGGGTCCGTCAATATGGAAAATTTCCAATATCGATATATCGGTCTCATATCGATATTTCCGGGTATTTTATACTGCGTATGCGCGCTCATTCGGGGGTGCGCGCGCATTCCGTGCTCTAGAAATTCAATATTTTAAAAAATCGATTTTTTAAAATATTGAATTTTTCGATATATCGATATTTTTGAATTTCCAATATCGGCATATCGATACGAAAAATTATATCGATATAACTGATACCGGACATTAGGTAGCAGGCAGTGCTGGTCATGGCGCCGATGTGGGTGAGAAAGGACTGTTCAGGGTCAAACAAGACAGACACCCAGGTTCCTGACTGGCTTCATGAGATGGGGTGATTTATTATGGAAAATCTACTGTTCCAGGGTGGTTGTTGACAGCAGATAGTTGCTAATCAAGTTAGTTTGACTGCATGCAAAAATGATGTGGAGGCAAAAAGACTCTTTAAGTTAATTGGTCATTTGTTCCATACAAATATGTTTCTCACTTTACTTCTCATTACATTGGGTTGAAATGTGAGGAATCCCCCTCCCTTACCTCCTTCAAAGCCTGACTCAAGACCCTCATCTTCAACCGCGCTTCAATCATGCTCCTACCCTCCATCCCTCCTCATTCCGACCCCCTGCTCGGGTGCAAATCGCCGACTGTCCCGCACTTTAGATGTTCTCCCGAGATGAAAGGAGCTTTACAAATGTAATTTCTTTTGTTGTTGTACCAATTAAATCGATTTTTTAAATAAAATAAGTGAATATTCTGAAAAGACTAAAATGGGAGGTTTTGTTTGCATTAATTCATCATTGATCTCACATTCCCGCTTAATGATATGATCTGGACTGTGTGAACTAACTTTTTAATATGCTGAGCTCGCTCATTTGCTGGTACTCTCACTTAAGTCAGAATGTGTGTATTCATGCATCACATTGGTATTTTGAACTTGTATAACTCATTTAAGCTGCCACTCCAATGCAATGCTTGGAGAGCACAGCAGTGTTTGAGGTGCTGTCCTTTGGATGAGATGTTAAACAAGAGTCCTGACTGCCTGATCAGGTGAACGTTAAAGTACATTAAAGCCTGTTTATCCAGCACCCTCGGGACCTGGCCAATGTTGGTTAAACGGTATGCCAGATATTCGGTCAAATATCCACGCCGAAAACCCGACACATTTTTTAAACTTATTTTAACACATACCATATTAATAATAGACTAAATAATAACAGATAATAATAGACCTTTGTTATTCACCTAAAAATCACCTTTGCTGGTAGATGCTTGATTTGAAGCCATGATGCTAGGTAGAGGTGTACAGTCTATCGATAACGTCTGCAATGGCGGATGGCAAGGGGAAAAAATGGCAGCGCCACCTTCAGGCACTACTAACAGCATTCTGAAATATCGATATGAGGGGGAAAAAATGTGCCACCGGGATTCTGCTGGATAAGATCCGGTTATTCAAACGAAGACCTTTGTTTCAGGTGCCGGATATACGCAAGTTACGGTTGATCAGTTCATGGATAAACAGGCTTTTACTGTACTATTTCACAAGTACTATTCAAAACATAATTTCTTCTGATGTTCCAACTAACATTCCCCAAAGTAAAATTAGTCACTCACTCAATGACTGTCTGTGGGACATTGTTGTACATAAATTGGTTGCCACAATAATAATTCTAGGATTTGATATACATTGGTTCACTTAGTCATACTGCCTTACAGTATATCCTATGAAGTATTTTGGAATGTCTTCACATGAAAGGTGTTATATCTATCAAATTTAAGGATGATTAGCATTGGATGCATAGCAATCAATGTTGTGATTAATTTTTTTTAAAACAGCAAATACTTGTATAGTTTTATCATAGAGATATCAATATAGACTGGGATTAGCATGATGGCTTCTCTGATAATATTATGGATGAGGAAAGCATAAATGATGGTAATCATCTCACGGGGTGAAAACCAGTCAGATAATAGGTAAATATTCAAGTTTGTCTACAAGATCCATGATCACTACAGTTTATAGTATATCATGTGAAGTGCTTTGAGATAGTCTAGTCTCCCAGTGTTAAATATAAGGATTATTGACTTAAAGAGTTTTTATTGGTATCTATACAGTATTTAACTTTTGGATATGGTGCGTAGAGTAGATTTTGTGATAATGAATAAACTGCAAATTCTAGATAATGGAGACATCATTAAAACATAAATGTGCTGCACCTGTTGGTGTATAACGTGACTTCCGTTTGGTGAAGAAATTCTATTTTATTGTGTTGGTTCAGCTCATAGCAACCTTTCTGCACATTTGCTTCACTGACCTAAGCTTTGTGAAATATGTCAAATCAATTAGAAGCTTTTTGGATTATAAAAAATACAGGCAGTGTCTTTTCAGCGTAAACATTTATCTCACTGAAAAATCTCCAGTCCTACCAGTTTTTTTTAATATTAAGCTTTTAGTCTCATATGATGTAAATAAAATAACCTGCCTTCATTTTAAAATCCTGGGCTATTTCACCCCTTCCAACCCCAATCATTATTTCAACAGGATAAGTTTGACTCTGGCCATCACTTGTAATTAGTTTTCAGTCCCATTATTACCTTTCTCTGAATTCATTTGAAATCTCCAAGCTCCCCAAACCAAATAGGAATACCGGTGATATAAACATGGATACAAAACCCTCACTAGGCCAATTCCCTTGAGCTGTAACCTCATATTTAATTAGCTTTGCTGATTGCTGCTTTACATTGACAAGAAATCCTGAACGAACAATCAATAATTGCACCTAACTTAAGTTCCTTTACTAACTACTTTGTTGGTTTGCATATGCTTCCTGCTTCTAGCTCCGATACACACTATCTTACAATCAGTCACTTGGCACATCTAATGAATGGTCAATTACCACCATTGGTACATAGAAGCTGAATACCCGGTGACTACATTTTTCATTGTTTTCTAATTTCCACACACCATACCCCAAAACCTCCTAACAGAATACATTGCAGCTGAAATGTTGATAAGCCCTTGGCTCCTGTCAACGTTTTCTTATCTAAGACTCCTACTTGGTCTATTCCCTCAGACAACAAAAACAAAATTACATTTATAGAGCGCCTTCACATCGGGAGGACGTTCCAAGGCGCTGAACAGTCGGGTCGGATGTCAGGATGACAAATTATAATAATACAATAAACCTTGGAGCTCCTGTAGTTCAGTGGTTAGAGCACTTGTCTTACAAGCGTGAGACTTGTGTTCGAATCCAGGCAGATCAGGGAGAAATCTTGGGCAAGTTAACTTACTCCACACTCCTAATAATAATCCGTCTTAAAAAAAATACAATATAAAATTGGTAATTTCAATCCATGACTGTTTGTGGGACACTGCTATGTGAAATTGGCTGCCATGTTTCGCCCACAAATATAGTCAATTCACTTTACAGTATATTCTATGAAGCATTTTGAGACATCAATAAGATGTGAAAAACGCTGAATCAAATGCAAGGAATATTATTATCTATTATTTTTTAATATAGCTCCTTAGCTTGTTGAAATTATTGAAAAGTACTTTACAGGAATTTTTGCTATCAAGTGTAATAACTATGTATTTGTGGGTGATTGCAGCATCTAATTTGCACAGCAATGTCCCACAAATAGTCATTAAGGTATGACTTTTATACGGGAATTGTTGGCCAGGGAACTGGCGGAAAATATGTTTTTGTTTAAGTCTTCAGTTCTGATTGTCTAAAGAGAGAGTGAGGCAGGGATTTGCAGAGGGTTGGTGTGTACCTTGAATTGTTTGGAAGTACTAACTAAAATGTTTCCATTTCTGATCATGGTATGGTTATCAAAAGGAAAATTATACATTCTAATTTTTTTTGTTTTCCATCTTAGGTCGATAACCCGTTCCTACTACCGCAATTCTGTTGGTGGGCTGCTTGTGTTTGATATCACAAATCGCAGGTCATTTGAACATGTGCGCCACTGGTTGGAAGAAGCAAAAATGCATGTCCAGCCATTCCAGATCATTTTTCTGCTTGTTGGACACAAATCTGACCTGGCATCCCAGCGGAAAGTCTCCAGGGAGGAAGCGGAGAAACTTGCGGCAGTGTCTGGAATGAAATACATAGAGACGTCGGCGAAGGATGCCACCAATGTGGAGGAGTCCTTCACCATTCTTACCAGGGAGATATACGGGCTGCTGAAAAAGGGCGACATAGGGATTCAGGAGGGATGGGAGGGGGTGAAGAGTGGTTTTGTTCCAAATGTCGTTCATTCTTCTGAAGAGGCAGTGCAACCTGGACGAAAGTGCCTTTGCTAATCACTGGGGCCGTGAACCCGGTGCTCCAAAGAATTGCTTCATGTACTTTTTTCTGCAAGCTTACCTGAAATCAGCCAACAAATCTACTATCGTTTTATTGTAGATTTAGCATAGATTAGGTGCATTTCATGGAAACTTAAGTAAATGCCACTATATAGCTACAGTGCTTCTTGAACATCAAGTGTATACATTTATTTATCAGTAGCAGCAGACTCTAAATAGTGCATTTTTGCACAGTACAATCAAGTTTTATTTTTGGAAATTGTTGCCTTACTGTAAGACTAGACTGTATATTGGTGAAAGGGAATAGAAGTGGAAGTTAACAGATATATTTGATATGAAACCATTTACAATGGGGGGGGTTTCCACATATTTTTAAAAAGTACAAGAAAATATTTTGGGGGAACCTTAGAAGAAGTAGGAATTCATGACTGAATTTTCTTTTAGAGAGAGTTTTTTCCTTTCCCCCCCCCCCTCCCATTTTTATCCATAAAATTCCTTTCATTCCTTGCCTTTGATTAAACTCTATGAATTGTGAATGTATTTCAAGGTTCAAATTTTAACCCTATTGCTATTTTATTGTTTTCAAGTGGTGACAGCTATTAAATGCTGCACTTGAAACTATTGAAGGAGAGAGATTTAAAAAAAAATCAAAGTGCTGCAAAGACTGAGAAGGTTGTTTGAGCTAAGAGAAAATAATAACGAGGTTTTAAGAAGTTGCGCTGCCACAAGTGCCGGTTCTGCCAGTGTCTGTGCTCCTGAAATAATAGATTAAACTAACTCCCTGAGCCTTTGTGGTCTAGGCAAGGTAGCAAAAACCAGACTTTTGGCTAATTTTGCACAGGGAATATTTCCCAAAGCATCTCACTTTAGTTCGTTCAACACCAACGTTGACATCAGCATTTTTTTTCTGAGCCAATATTTTTGCAGTTTGGCTGGTGGAAGAATAACGAATAGCAAAGATGAGGTTGTGGCATTTTACTGTTTGACTTGTAGCTTTAAATGTTACAGGTTATTCAAGCTAATTTTTTTCAGGGGAGTGGTGAGTTGGGGACATTGAATTTAAACCCTCCTATATTTGCACTGGGGGGGAGAGGGTGTAGGGGGAGTGGAAAGGAGAACAGAGAGAAGACCATGAGTAATTTGTGATGAAAAGGGCAAATGAGGCATTTCCATGACTGTGACCAAAAAGATCTTGAGGGCCCAGGTGGCTTTCATATGCACTTGCTCATGTCCATGCACTTTCTGTTGCTAGTTACCGTGCAACGTAAATTATAATCGACATTAAAATAGCCCTTGTTACTCGATTTGCATGCAATATGCTGAACTGGTTGTAAATCTTAAACACACCAGTCCGCTCTTCAATTCTCATGTGAAATGTTAACCTGCAAATAAGTAGCAGATTGTCTTTTTTAAATCCAATTGCTAGCTTGATCAATTCTCGTTTGATTCTGAAACCAACTGGAAGGGTTGTATGGTATATGCAAGAACATATTGTTTAGGTTGCCTGTATTTAAAGGGTCAGGAGGAGTATATTAAAGATGCAGATTGAAAGGTGAAGGTTACTTGCTTGAGGAAATCATCTCATGACTTTTATCTGTTCCAATGCACATAATCGTTGTACTTCTTGGACAGGTAAAAGTATAAATCACTGATCTTATTTTGTACATTGCTTGTATTAAAATCTAAAGTATTTTAATGTTGTTTCTCCATTACAGTGAACTTTTTTTTTCCCAAAACAAACAAACCTCCATTCATCTCTACACTTCATCCAGACAGAAGAAGCACCATAGTGACTACCATCTCTGGCATTTTGAATGCGTCAGACAGAATTGGATTCTAAATCGAGACTCTTTCTTTGGTATCAAGTAAGCTGTATTGAATACAGAGATATCTCAATCCTAACGGAAGAGAGATGTATAGGGGGAGCCCATTATTGCACACTTCAATAGAGCACTAAATCACTACACCTAGCCTCTGGCACTAAAATATTATCAACCTCTGAGCCATCCAGTTGCTACTGATGATAATAATAATTACCTCCTATTGTGTTGTTACATGTTTGGGGAAGATCTGAAAACACTTCATAGGACACACTGTAAAGTGTAGATTTTTTTTGTCTGGGTCAACGTAACCACCAATTTGCACACAGGAACAACTCAAACCGCCATGAAATGAATGATCAGTTGAATTTGGGTGATTGGTGTGGCTTCCTGTGTATTGTTCATGGATACATAGGCAGTGATACCAATCCTATGTGCAGGGAACACAGCTGACATCACTTTACATGGGAAGTGACCGTGGCACCTCATTCACCAATGAGATGAATGACTAATTTATCTGGAAGATTCTTAGTCAGAACATCAGGTGTAATAATAATGATCCTTGCATTTGATATAGTGTCTTATCACGCCTTCTAGACATCGCAAATCACTTCACAGAATACACTGTAAAGGAATTGATTACTTTGTGGGTGAAACGCGATAGCCAATTGAGCACCGCAGTGTCCTACAAACAGTCGTGGATTGAAATGACTAATTTTTTTTTGAGGGCTTATTATCAGGCGTGAAGAGGATGGAAACTTGCCTAAAGTTTTGTCGTCCTGGAATTGAATCGAGGTCTCATTTGCAAGACAAAACAAAACAAGCAGATGGAACCTGGTTTAATGTCTCATCGGAAGGACAGACTTGTGGAGCTCACAGCTGTACTGCGATGTCAGCAAAGTGAGCTCAAGTCCTGATGTGATGCAAGTACACATATTTATTTGACAAGGACAAGAATGGTACCAAATGAGCCAGGCTGATAACAGAGGGGAAAGACTCAATGTCAACGGTTATTTTTTGCTGGTAGATATACTTTGGGACTCTTAAATTTAATCTTATGAATGGTTAATGAAGTAGAAAACGTCTCAACGATGTGATAGGGTGCTATTGTATAATCAAATAAGGATTATTATTATACAGTCTAGCGGTAGGACATGGGTTTGTGCCAAAAGTGGTGAATTCTTGGCTATCAAGAAAATTATTTCCCAGAGAAAAGACTTAACCGGCTGCCATGTCCCCTGTAGTACAAGACCTATGGCAGATGTGTGGGAGGAAGCCATCTTCCTGGCTAGAGGGTGGGGGAAAAACCCTTGTAAAAAGGTTTGAACAGTTCTATTCACTGCAAAAGATTTTGAAGAAAGCAGAAGTGGAGCACTTTCTAAGTGACTCGTAGGTTAATTTACTAAATGAACTTGACCGATTCTACATTGGTATAAAACAAGGAGTTTGAGAGTAAAATAATTGAAAGTGTTTTTTTAAATATTAGTGACTTGGTTAATTATCCCAAATACTTGCAGCGACTGCTAATGGAAAAAGTAATACATGTTAGAGAGTAACATTACTGCTCACTTAATTAACGCTTAGTTTCAAGTAGGGCTAAAATTGTTCGAGAGGTTTTAGACACTGCATGAATTTCTGAGTGGCTGGTGTGTGACTGCTAATGTTCAGTGTTACCGTGTGAAATTCTCAAGATTTTGCATTGAAAATTGAGGTTAAAATGCCTATGACAAAATGCTTTGCAATCTGCTTTGGTATTTCCCCATATACAGTATTGAGATTTAATCCTATATATGTGGATGACATCCTACTCTATTTTTCTGCCTCCACCCTTGATTCTAGGACCACTGCTGCCCTAACAGACTGCCTGTTGAACATCAAGTCCTGGATGAGAGCTAACTTTCTCCAGTTGAATGTCAACAGGGCAGAGACCCTCCTGATTGGCTCACGCCAGCAACTTCACACATCAGGCACTGGCAGCATTAACATCCATGGTTAAACACTCCACCTCACCAAGCCAATCAGGAACCTAGGTTTATTTTTAATCCTCAACTGTCTTTCCTCCCCCACATCGATGTTATGACCTGCTTTGCCTTCCCTCACTTCCGTAACATTGCCCAACTCTGCCAATACCTCATCCCTCAGGCTTCTGAAACACTCATTCATGCCAGCATCACGTCCAGGCTCACCTATGCCAACACTCTGCTTGTCGGCCTTCCCAACTTCTCACTCCATAGACTGCAGATCATCCAGAACTCTGCACCTGGTGTCCTCTCCTGCACCAAGATCCAGTATCCCATCTCCCCCGTTCTCACCTGACTCCATTGGCTCCCCATCATTCAGAGGATTCAATTCAAGATCCTTGTCCTCACCTTTAAAGACCTCCATAGCCTTGCTCTACCCTACCCCTGCAACATCCTAACCCCCTACCAATCCGTCTGCTCCCTCCATTCTGAGGGCTCCAGCCTGCTCCCTGTCCCCAGCCCACCATTGGCGGGCAAGCCTTCAGCCACTCTGTCCCCCAAACTCTGGAATTCTATTGTGCAATCCCTCCACCTTGCCCCTCCCTAGCCTCCTATAAGTCCCGCCTCAAGAACACCCCCCACCCCCTACCTTTGACAGTGCCATCAGTCAACCCATTCCCCTCCCCAATCCCGACCCCAGCTCGGGTCTCAAACACAGACTGTCCAGCCTTGGAACGTCTTCCAGACTTAAAAGGGGCTATGCAAATGTAATTTTGTTGTTTTAAATACCAATCAATGTAATGAAGTATGATTTTGGAACTGTATTACTATAAACTCAGCTCCAGGCTGAAAGGAAATCTATTTTTTTGCCAATGGCTGGAGACTATCCTATCCAGCACCTCGGGACGTCCTCCTGACGTGAATGGCACTCTCTAAATTAAATTTTGTTGTTGTATTTGAATGTTGTGTTGAATCAGTAAGATCAGATGTCTTCTAAACCTTGTGATACTCTGGGTGCAGTAGATGCGTTATAATTCTGTGTCCTTTTTTTATTGAGCACCATCACTTTTCTGTATATGTGACAAATAAAAGGTTCTACCGTTCCAGTAATGCTGTTTATACAGTACTAATAGGAGAAAACTGCCTTCTCTTTCTGAATAGCATCAAGGGATTTTTAACAGGTAGATCAGACAGGTAGACTAAACATCTCATCTGAAGGATTAAACCTCTTGCAATGCAGCCGCTTAATGTCCCAACATAAGGCTTCAACATATCAACTTCTGATTGCAAAGATTGCTACCAACTAAGCCAGGCTCATATTGATCATGTTTATTTATGTAACAAGGTACAGTACTAAGAATATTGCAGTATCCACCCATTCCAACTTCCCAAAAGATTCAATTGGCACATCTGCCTGCTCATTACTCACACTGAATCCTTTTAATTCCAGGAACTTTTTTTTAATTCCTTTTTATTTTTCTATTTAATATATACACATAAATGATGTTTTTAAGTATTGTAAGTCCTGTAAACAAGCAAATGTTGTCTTTATTGTCGTCACCTTTATTGTAACTTTTGATCAAAGAAAACATTTTGATTGATTGTGTTCCTCTTATTAATACACATGAATAGTATAACTGGGTGAACTTGGTTGTATTCTGGGAAGGTGAGCAATTGTCAAAAGAGCAGGCTCATGAAATTAATAAACTGATACGTTTAACAAAAATACACAAAGATAATTTTGTTCACGTTGATGTACATTCCTTAGGGTTTTGTCACTATTAGGGTCCACTGTTATCAACTGAAATATATTCTTAATTAAAACCGTCTACAAAAAAACTGCACTTTCCCACGTTTTGATAATTTGCAAACATCAGAGGAGTTTGGTGCTTCTCATTCATGCCTTTTTAACAACAACTTGGATATATACTGCGCCCTCCACGCTGGACGGTGTCTCAGAGTGCTTCCCAATAACAGATCCTGGGGCCGAGCAGGTGGAGGGGGAAAAAAGTGACCACATTATATTACCTGAAATACAAACTTGAAAAATGGTAACTATTACTTAATATATAGATTTTTAAAATCATTGTATAAATTTGTCCTTTCTTAAAAATAATTTGGATCAATTTGAATATACAGCAGATAGTTTATGCCATTGAGGGGCTATGGAGATGTAGATGGTCTTAAGTTTAAGCAGACTATCAACTATGAATAATCAGATGTGTTATATCCTTAAAACATGTTCCCAGCCTTGGTTGACTTTTGTAGTATATTATGATATATCCATAATGGGAGTTTTGGCAAGACGTTTATTAAGTAGTATTATTTTATTTTCTGTTGCCAGTGACTGATATACACTGAAGAGCTATTGTAGCAAGCATTTCGAGCTGAGCTGATACAGTAATGCATTTATTTTTGTTTACCTTTGTACCATATAACACAGGTTATATTAATAATAATCCTTGCATTTGATATAGCACTTTTCACGTCTTCTAGACGTCTCAAAGCACTTCACAGAATATACTGTACAGTGAATTGACTGTATATATGTGGGTGAAAGGTATATAAATTACAACGATTGATGCTGGTGTGCGTGAACTGCTCATGCTTCCTGAGTTTGTAATGTTACTGAACCTTTATAACTAAATTACTGTGCTGTACAACTAAATAATAATGATCCTTGCATGTGATATCGTGTATGGTTGAGATGTCTCAAAGGGTGTGAAGTGGATTGACTTCCTGCCCTTACATCATAGCACAGAAGGAGGCCTTTGGCCCATTGTATCTTCACCGGCTCGGAAAAGAGCTGTCCAATTCAATCCTACTGTCCTGCTTTCTCTCCATAGCCCTGCAATATTGTCCTCTCCAAACACCCGTCTACTTCTCTCTTTAAAAGTCGTTATTGAATCAGCTTCCACTACCCTTTCAGGTAATGCATTCCAGATCCAAACAACTCACTGGGTGACTTTTTCCCCTAATCTCCCCTCTTTAACAACTATTGTATCTTAAATTCTATTCTATTCATTAATTACCCTCTGGTAAAGAATCGCTCTTAGAAAGGTGTCTGGCCTAAAATTGCCTTTTGCAACTCTGATAGTCATCTTATTGTACCTGAAATATTCCTCAGTCAACAAGTGTGGTAATTAATGCTCCCACACGTTTTATGAGTGTAAATGAATGGCTTATTACTGTAGTCAATTACTACATGGTAAAAGAGATCTCGATAATGGCACTAGTACACTAAAGCATTCAATATTTGGTGACAATCTTGCATTAGACTAAATCTAGTGCAATCTTCATTTGACCTCAGAAAATCATCTCAAAACACTTCAGTGATTTTCCGTGGAGTCATATGCAGCAACTAATTTTCACACAACACAATGTCCTACAAAACTCACATTAAATTAATTTTTAACAGTGTTATTTAACTTTGTGTGTACCTTATATCATAAAATGTGTTATTAAAATGTGTTATAATAATAAAATGCAAAATACTGCAGATGCTGTATATTTGATCTTTTTAATTGCATTTGATATAGAGTGATATCACATTATTTAAATGTTTCATGGGAGCTTCATGAAACTTTTACTGTGGAGTAGTGACCATGTTTTTTGTGAACAAATTCCTATTGATGAAGAATGCAAACATATGACTAGTGTTTATTTTTGTACAAACAATTATTTTACAGCCCAGAAATAGCTTATTCAGTCCAACCAGTCCAGGCCGGTGTTTATACTACACATTGACCTCCACCTCCAGAAAGGGCCTCTTGCTTTATTGTAAAATGTGTTTCATTAGGGAAGTTGTTGTTCACACTGAAGTTGGAAGCCTATAAAAATGCTCTCTCAGTACTCCTGAGAATACATTTTAATCAAGAAACCAGTGGTAAGTGAAACTGAGCCAAATAATCCTCAGTCTAGAATGAGTTAGCAGATCTCAACCAGGACAATGATGGGGAGATTGCTGAGGAGAAATTCCACCTTGGTATAAATTTACTCTTATTTGCTGCATTTTATAGCATCCAGAATTTGGCAAATTTTTAAATAGTTTTACTTTTTAGTTTTTTTTCTAAGAACTGCAGAAAGAAAACTACAAAATTAATAATCTTGTATTGGTTATACCATCTTATCACAGTCAGTGTATCTGTGAAGAACTTTGAGACATCTTGATGCGTGATAAGGCTAACGATTATTATCACTGTCACAGTGTCAAAAGTGCTTCACAGGATTTACTATTTATTTTAGGTGAATGAGCAGCCATTTAGCTCACAACAACAATGTCCAACAAACATCTGTGAAGTAAGTGACTCATTTTATCTATAAGATTGTTGACTGGGACACCAAGAGAAACTCCTTTCTCTTTTTGAATAGTGCCATGGCAGTTTTAACATTCACCTGGTGATCTCAGTTTAATGTTTCACGTTTCCATCTCAACAAAAAATTATGTTTGTATAGTGTCTTTCACACTGGAAGGACGTCTCAAGGCTCTTGAATGCAAAAATTTCAAGGTGGCATGCAAAAATTTGACAAACTCTGGATATGCTAAAATGTTATATAAATAAAGTAAATCTAGATCTAGGTGGAATTTCAGCCCACACAATGCACTGCAAATTTGTTGGCAACAACAGACCTTTGCCAGGAAAGGTGGTAGAGGCCAGGACAATAGACTCATTTAAAAATGAAACACTGGATCAAAATTGAAAAACAATGCAGTTCTTCATTTCCAATGGACTGAATTAGTCAGAATAAATAAAGAACAGTTCAGAATGCTTAAAGTTTTCCTGGGAGCTAACTGCAATTTTTAAAATCTCACCATAAATGGTTTCGTTTGGCAGACAGACTAAAAAGCTTGTTTTCCAAACAAATCAAAACATTAAAGTCTTTCCTGTCATGTTGAGGTTATTTTTTAGTTGTAGAAAAGTTACACATACCTGTAAGGGCTAGAATGTAACATAGTTTAACCTACTTATCCCCTGCAAGTTTTGCCATATGTAATTGGCTATGGGGTTTCGCCCGCAAATACAGTCAATTCACTTTACAATACATCCTATGAGGCGCTTTGAAACATTTAGAGACGTGAAAAGCGCTATATCAAATGCAAGGATTATTATTATTATGTAACAAGAATCCTGATATGCATGACATTGTATATAATAATAGTTCTTTCATCTTAGTGCTTCAAAATATTGAGGCACTATACCAAATGGCATGCCCATGAAGGAGTAGAATTTTGCATGCTGTTGAAGCCTTTTCTTATATACTTCTTAACCCACTACTTAACATGTTGCACCTTATCGTATTGAAACATCTTGTCATGTTTCATAGGTAATTATTGTCAAAGTGTAGTGCCTGTATTTGTACCTGAGCCACTTTGCACATAGAGAGGATGCACAAATGGCAGTGGGGTAATTAATCAATTAAACGAGAACTTTTGGCCATAATACTGGGAGAAACTCATTTTGAACAGTGCTGCAAGATCTTTAACATCTAACTGAACAGGCAGATCAAACCTCAGTGTATATCACACCCAAAAGAAAAATGCCTCCAGGAATGCAACATTGGAGAATTGCACTGCAGTGTTAGCTTGTACTGCGACTTCAAGTACCTACGTGTACCTTGGATCCACATTTCCTCTTCGGACACAAAAGTGCTAATAACTGAACCAAACCACAGTCAACAGAACAGAAAGTCAGATTGTATTTTTAACAGGCATTGACTTCATGAAAAAGTATTCAGCAAAGTTTCTTTGTTTGAAGAGTGGAATAAAGGAAAAGATGTGTTGGGTGTGTTTTGGTGCCTGTCACCAAATAATTACTGTCAGCCAGCCTGTCAGACATCAGGAACTGGATGAGTGTGAACTTCCTGCAGCTGAATGTCGACAAGATGGAAGCCATACTCTTTGGCTCTCGTCAACGTCTCCATTCGATTGGCTCTCACTTCCTCCACCTTCCCATCCTGCCCCTAAATCTCTCCGAACCTGTGCGCAATCTTGGCGTCAGGTTCGACCCCCAACTGTCCTTCCTCCCTCACATCCGGTCCCTCACCAGCACCACCTTCCACCTCGGACGGATCGCCCGTCTCCGGCAAAACCTCACCCCAAAAGCCCCTGAAACCCTGGTCCATGCCTTTGTCACCTCTTGGCTGGACTATTGCAACGCCCTCCTCACCGGTCTCCCCTCCATAATCCACAAAATCCAGCCGATTCAAAACTCTGCCGCCCACATTCTCACATGCACCAAACTTCGCTCCCCCATTACCCCAGTCCTTTCCAGACTTCACTGACTCCGTCCCTGAGAGGATCGACTTCAAGATCCTCACCCTTGTTTTCAAATCCCTCCACTCCTCTGCACCCACCTACGTCTCTGATCTCTCTTCCCAAACCAGCACCCGCTGCCTTCACTCCACCTGGTCTGGCCTCCTCCATGTCCCCCAAATCCTCTGCTCCACCCTTGGTGGCCGTGCCTTCAGCCATTATGCACCAAGGTTGTGGAGCTCCCTTCCTCACTCCCTTTGCCTCACCCCTCTCTTCCCAGTTTCAGATCACAGCTAAAGACCTTTCTCTTCGTCTGTGCCTTTGGTCACCTTTCTACCCCTGGCTCGGTCCCGGGATCCGTTACTGTGAAGCGCTCTGAGACGCCATCCGGCATGGAGGGTGCTATATAAATCGAATTGTTATTGTTGTTGGTGATAATAAAACTTGCCTAAGGTTACGCTCTGCCTGGATTTGAACACAGGTCTTGCGGTCTTAAAGCGAGGGCTCTCACCACTGAGCTACAGGACTCCCAAGTATTTACACACATTACAATATACCAACATAACATGAAGTAAGTTGAAGTAAGTCATGATAATTGTCGTAATTTAGTATTTTGCAACTATGGTCTATGTCCTTGTCCCCTCACCCCCAAAACAAAAAAAGAATGCAGTATATATATATTTAGTATGGAACATCCTCCCAATGTGAAGGGTGCTACAGTATTTAAATGTTAATTTGTATTAAAATGTGTATATATAGTCACTGCACATCATAATAAATCATGTGAAATTGTTTGAGTGATTTGGTTGACGTGATAAAGCTCTACATCGAATGCAGGGATTATTATAACAGATTCAATATGTCCTTTGATGTGCACTCCCTAATAATGATGATATGTGACCAATGGATGCCAGACATGGCAGATGAATATTTTGAGATTATCCAAATTCCTATGGTCCTGCTAATGGATTTGACATTATTTCCAGTAATACACTGTCAAGTACATTGCAACAGCAACATACTTATATAGTGCCCTCCATGCAGGGTAATGTCTCAGGACACTTCTAAAAGCGGTAGCTCGGTTTACTTTATAAGATATACACCCGAGGGACAAACAGATGGATATGGGAGGGAGTATGGAGTGGCTGAGGCTTATGTGCAGTAAAATACCAGCATGGATTGGTTGGGACTAAATGGTGTGTTTCCATGCTATGCAATCTATGTACAGTACATCTATGTTTGTATACTGTATACTTGGTATGATTATCCTGCGTTTTGCATCAGTCACGAATTGTGACAAGTGAACTATGCAATTCAGTGTCAATTCAATCTGACATGATTTTGTGTAACTGACTCAATGAACGTCTAAACTGGAGGTTTCTGGAAACTTCCAAAAAGTATATATTTTTCATTTGAAGAATGGCTGTAAAAGAATGAATAAAATGATAATCCTTGCATTTAATAATAATAATAATCCTTGCATTTGATATAGCGCTTTTTACATCTTAGCAACGTCTCAAAGCACTTCACAGAATATACTGTAAATTGAATTGACTGTATATTTGTGGGCAAAACAATAGATAGCACCTTTTATTTCGGGAGGATGCCTCAAAGTTAAAAAGAGTTTGAGACATCCATTCCAATTTAAGAAGACTGTATGTTTCTAGGTAAATGATTACTGCAACAGGATTATTTGTACAAATACTGGTTAGCTTTAGCAGGACCGTAGGAATTTGGATAATCTCAAAATATTCCTCTGCCATGTCTGGCATCCATTGGCCACATATCATCATTATTAGGGAGTGCACATCAATAGGCACATTGAATCTTTCTTATAATAATCCCTGCATTCGACGTAGAGCTTTATCATGTCAACCAAATCACTCAAACAATTTCACATGATTTATTATGAAGTACAGTACTGTACTGTATAATTTTATTGGATTTAATATAAATTTAGGATTAGCCACGAGATGGCAGTATAGGACAGATGTGATAAGCAAACTAAACAAATATAACTTTTTCTAGTGCCTTCAGTGTGGTGGAAGGACTAAAACCAGACAAATTATGACATGCCAACCTTGATGTTCTAGAACCAAGTCAAGTGAGGTTAACTCAACATTGGTTGTCAATCCAGGGCTTCATGTGAGGGTCTATGACAGCTAGAAGTGACCGTTGTGAAGCTGACTCTGTCTCTAAGGTGCTGAATGTCAAGTCTGTAAGGGTTGGAGGTCTCCCTCCCTCCCAGCAGCTGTTCCCTCATCTTACCATAAATCTCTCCCACTGTTTGGTCCCGGACTTCACAAGTGAGCTGAAGGAAACCTCACCAACTGCTTGTCCAGGACCCTGGAGTCATGAGGGATAACCATTTGGACACATGTCTTGAGCACCACAAGCTTAACTTGCATTTAGACCATATTGTCCTTCAAGAGAGATCAACAACAACAACAAAATTGCACTTTATAGCACCTTTCATTTCAGGAGGACGTCCCAAAGCGCTGAACAATCTGGTCGGGACCCGAGTGGGGGGTGGGGGTGGCAGTGGGGGAAGGGTTTAAGTAGGGGGAAGGGGAAGGAGAGTGGGAGAGGGGGAAGAGCTAGTGGGGCAGCCAAAAGCGCGGTCGAAGAAGAAGGTCTTGAGACCGGCCTTGAAGGAGGAAAGGGAGGAAGCGAGGCGGAGGGGCTGCGGGATGGAGTTCCACAGTGTGGGAGCAGAGAGGCTAAAAGTTCATAGATCTTTCATTATGATCTTTCGTTATTATGATCAAAGATCATAACAACTGGAGCCATAGATTCCTTGCCCAGGGAAAATCGGAGCTTGAGTGCCAGCATTTTCTATGAAGTGGATGGAGGGGTGGGGGGGTCGGGGTGGGAAATTATAATTAGATCTGGAGCCACCACTATTGGGGGAGTTTAACCCCAAATCTTCTACACAAGAGAAGGGAAAGAGGAACTTGAGAGTCCTGCACACCCGTCGTGGGGTGGATCCTGCGTACATGGTGATGGGGTACCACAGAATAAGCCCATGAGGTTTCCACACTGAGGTGGTGGTAGGGGCGCCTCTCAAATGGAAGGTGTTGCTGGAGACTTGGGGAGGGGATTTGGGGTGACCGATGGGACCATCGAAGAGGAGGATATTGAGGCGTGACTTGAAGGAGGCTAGGGAGGGGGTGAGGTGGAGGGACTGCGGGATGGAATTTCAGAGATTAGGGGCAGAGTGACTAAAGGCTCGCCCGCCAGTGCAAGGCATGTGGATCGGGGGACATGGAGCAGGCTGAAGACCGCTGAGTGGAGGGGGCTGGTGGGTTGATAGGTTAGGAAGTCATAAAAGTAGGGTGGGGCGAGGCCATGGAAGGTTTGAAGGTGAGGACCAGGATCTTGAATTCAATCCTCTGGGTGATGGGGAGCCAATGGAGTCGGGCGAGAATGGGCGAGATAGGGTCGTGGAGCTTGGAGCGGTAGAGGACACGGGCTGCAGAGTTCTGGATGATCCGCAGCCTATGAAGGGAGGAGTTGGGATGGCCATAGTCGAGCCTGGATGCGATGAAGGCGTGAATGAGAGGCATGAATGGGGCATGAGTAACCCCGGGCTCTCCCAACAACTTTCATTTATGTAGCACCCCTCATGCAGGATAGCGCCCCAGAGCACTTGGGCGGGGAAGAGATGGAGGGGAGGAAACCCCGGGACCTGCACACTGGAGGGGTATGGAGGTGGGAGGTACCCGTGTGCCCTCCACACTGGAGGGAGGGGGCGGTGAGTCCTCCACGCTGGAGGGGGCGCTGGAGGCAGAGCAGAGCTGAGGGGGTGTCAGTCCCGACCGCGCCGTGTCTTTGGCTGTTGTCCGGGATCACGTGAAGGAGCCTGATATGGGGCTGCGGCGGCGACGCTAAGTTTAGAGCCGGGCGCCATGGAACCCGAGAGCCGGGGCCCCGAGTAGCCAACCCTGTACACACACAACACACACACACAGACAGACAGACAGAGACACGGGGGGGGAGGGGGGATCTACACACTGACACACACACAACAACAAGCCTGAGATCACACACTCTCGGGGCCCGGCGGGAGCACCGCGGAGGTGGGTGGCATGTAGCCCCCTCTCCCCCCGCACGCTGCCAGCCCAGCCTTTTACTGTCGGAGGTGATTATTTGAGTCCGGCTGGTGCCGGGTTTAAAGGGTTTATTTCCCCCCCACTCACACACACACACACACTCGGCAAACATCTCGCGAGAGGCGGCGCGGCTCCCAAGTAAAGTTCAACATGGCGACATCTAATCTGTTAAAGGTAAGAGAGGCCCTGAGACACGCTGAGAGACTGTGACAGACTGACCGAGAGCAACAGACAGGCGAGAGACTGACAACCCGAGACACCGTCTGACAGTCTGACCCCCCGACAGGCCTCCCGGCTGAGCTGCTGACACACCGACTGAGGGTCTGAGGCACAGTGAGACTTGCCGAGGGTCTCAGCTGCTGGGAGTCTGACTGAGACACTGGCTCAGGGTCTGAGTCTGGCTGAGAGTCTGGCTGAGGGCCCGAGACACTGACCGTGGGACTGACTGGGACTGAGACACTGACTGGGACTGAGACACTGACTGAGGGACTCACTGAGGGACTGAGACACTGACTGGGACTGAGACACTGACTGAGGGACTCACTGAGGGACTGAGGGACTGACTGAGGGACTGAGACACTGACTGGGACTGAGACACTGACTGGGACTGAGACACTGACTGAGGGACTCACTGAGGGACTGAGACACTGACTGAGGGACTGAGACACTGACTGAGGGACTCACTGAGGGACTGAGACACTGACTGGGACTGAGACACTGATTGTGGGACTGAGACACTGACTGGGATTGAGACACTGACTGAGGGACTGAGACACTGACTGGGATTGAGACACTGACTGAGGGACTGAGACACTGATTGTGGGACTAAATCACTGACTGGGATTCAGACACTGATTGTGGGATTGACTGAGACGCTAATTATGGGACTGACTGAAGGACTGAGTCACTGATTGTGGGACTGACTGAGACACTGATTGTGGGACTGACTGAGACACTGATTGTGGGACTGACTGGGACCGACTCAGACACTGACTTGAGTGAGAGGCAGAGAGACAGTCAGTTCAGTGCAGTATTAAGCTATCATTGGCACTCACAGCCAAATGTACCTGACCAGGTGACATTTTGCATCAGGGATAGAAGTTCTCTTGATCCAATGAACCACTTTGTGACTGTCAAATATCAAAAAGGAAACTTGCCATCATCTTCCTTTTCAAGCTTAGGACAAACTGCAACAGGACGATTTCTTTCAGCACTACAATAAAATATGAACATGGTTCAAATAAGATTGAAGGTTAATTTACAAAGTATATTCTTATCTACTTTTGTGTTAAGTAAAAGTCTGAAAACCCATGTTTTCTATGTATAATGTTTATAAAGTTAGGCAACATTGTATCAGTGTTATGTTATTTGCCAATGATTTTAGGATGTGTCCAGCAGTTCTTTTTTGATCAGCTAGGTGTCTGGCATGCCGATCCCGATCCCCATGCTTAAGACAATCCAACATAGTCTGAGGGTTCCACATTAGAAACATCCCCGAGTCTGGAATGGTTTGCGTACTCTGTGGAAGAAAGCACCCTGCTTATCTAATACCAGAGGATATTGGGCACAGGTTGGGAAGATGGAAGATTAACATTTTATGACATTAATAACATTTAATGTCCACAATACACAAGTGTAAAGGCAAGGTATAAAAATGTAAACACAAAAAGACAGATTGGCAGGTTGCCTTGAGAACCCCATTGTATGCATTGGGGTTACTGCTGGAGTTTAATCAGTCAAAGGCTTGCCATTGAGAGTGATAATAATAATAATCTTTGCATTTGATATAGCACTTTTCACATCTTCTAGATGTCTCAAAGCACTTCACAGAATACACTGTAAAGTGAATTGACTGTATATTTGTGAGCGAAATGCGGCAGCCAATTGCGCACAGCAGTGTCCCACAAGCAGTCGTGGAATTAAGTAATCCATTTTTTTATCCTTATTATCAGGCGTATGGAATAAGGAAACTTGCCCAATGTTTCAACCTGCCGGGAATCGAACCCATGTTGCAAGGCGAGTGCTCTAACCACTGAGCTCCACGAGTCCTGTAGCTCGTACAAGAACATAGAAGCAGGAGAAGGCCGTTCAGCACATCAAACCTGTCCCACCATTTTCCATAATTTTGGCAGATCAGCAACTCAATTCCATCTCCCTGCCCTCTCTCCCATCACTTTTGATACCCCTGTCAATTAAGTATTTATCAATAATATTTGCCATTCAAATTGACTGCTCCATATGCTATAGGAATTGCATTACATTTCTTTTTTCATTTTTAAATGGGTTAGCATCACAAATTGCATTTACATAGTGCCTTTCAAGCCGTGAGGACATCCCAAGGCACAAGACAGTCAAGCATTTGCAGCTGACCTGGGGATTGGAAACAAGAGGAGTGGATAGCAAGAGGGTGGGAAGATGGCTGAAGTCATAGAGGAACTATAATAGCAAATTACATTTGTATAGCGCTTTTCACGTCAGGAATATATCCCAAATCGCTGGACTGTAGGATGGAGTTTTGGAGAGTGGGGGCAGAGAGGTTGAAGGCCTGCCCACTAATGGTGTGGCAGGCAGGATGGGTGCATGAAGCAGGCTGGAGTATGCTAAGCGGAGGGAGTGGACAGATTGGTAGGGGTTTAGGAGGTCACAGAGATAGGGAGGAGCAACGCCATGGAGTGCTTTGAAGGTAGGGACCACGTCTTCAACTGAATCCTGTTGAGTGATACAAAGCCAGTGGAGTCAGGCAAGGATGGGGTGATAGGGTCGTGGAGCCTGGTGCGGGAGAGGATACAAGCAGAGTTCAGGATGATTTGCAGCCTGTGGAAGGAGGAGTTCGGAAGGCTGACAAGTAGGGCATTTGCATAGTCGAGCCTGGATGTGATGAAGCCATGAATAAGAATATCAATCGCCTGAGTTAGGAGTTGGAGTATCCGATAAGTAGGGAGTTTGCATAGTCGAGCCTAAATGTGATGAATGCGTGGATGAGGGCCATGGCAGCCTACAGTGAGGGACAGTGGTGGAGCCAGGCAATGTTAGTGGTGGCAAAGGTGGAACGGGTCACGGCATGAATGTGAGAGGATGAAACACAGTTAAGGGTCGAACATGGAGGGTGATGCTGTCAGCGCCCAAGGTAAGGAGACATTGACGGGAGTCAATCAGGAGGGCTTGGTCTTGTTGACATTCAACTGGAGGACGTTTGCATCCAGGGCTCGATGTTGGACAGCAGTGAGGACAGCGGTGGTCCTGGTCTCAGGAGTGGAGGTAGAGTTAGGTGTCATCCTCGTACAAATGGAAGTTGACACCCTAGATTCCCTAGGTTTGGTGAGTCTGAGGGATAGACTGGGGAATTTGCGGAGGTCAAAGCTGCAGAACAAAAGTTGCTAGCAACAACGACTTGCATTATTATAGCGCCCTCCACACTGGAGAAGGTTGGACTCAGTAGTAGTGGAGGCAACTGGTACTGTTATGAGGAGAGAGGAGGCTAGCGTGGTAGGGGGCTGCAGAGGAGTGGAGGGATTTAAACACGAGTGAGGATCTTGGAAGTCAATCCGCTCTATGACGGAGCCAGTGCAGTTTGGCAAGGACTGGGATAATTGGGGTATGAAGTTTGGGACAGGTGAGAATGCGGCCGGCAGAGTTTTGTATGAGCTGAATTTTGTGGATGGTGGAGAAGGAGAGACTGGTGAGGAGGGTTTTAGAGTACCGTAAATACCCGCGTATAAGGCGCACTTTTTTGCACGTCGGAAGATCTCGAAAGTTGGGGGTGCGCCCCATACGCAGGTACAAGAACTTTTGAGCCTCGGAAATACAGTAAACAGGAGGGGCGGCCGGCGCGCTGTCAGCCGGGGTTTGGTCAGTGTCCGGCGGGGGTTGGGAGGAGCGGGTGACGGGGCTTCGGCCTCGGCCGCCCAGGCAGTGGCAGCGGACTTCAGTGCTGTGCCTGCTGCCTGCCTTCTGCCTAACCCAGTCTGCCTGCCTCCCTCCCTCTCCTGCCTCCCTCCCTCCCTCTCTCTCTCTCTCTCTCTCTCTCCCTCTCTCCCTCCCTCCCTGCCTGCCTGCCTCTCTCTCTCTCCCTCCCTCCCTCCCTCCCTCCCTGCCTCTCTCTCTCTCTCTCCCTCCCTCCCTGCCTGCCTGCCTCCCTCCCTCCCTCCCTCCCTCCCTCCCTCCCTCCCTCCCTCCCTCCCTCCCTGCCTGCCTGCCTGCTTCCCTCCCTCCCTGCCTGCCTGCTTCCCTCCCTCCCTGCCTGCCTGCCTGCCTGCCTCTCTCCCTCTCTCTCTCTCCCACCCTCCCTGGCTGCCTGCCTGCCTGCCTGCCTGCCTATCTCCCTCTCTCCCACCCTCCCTGCCTGCCTGCCTCTCTCCCTCTCTCTCTCCCACCCTCCCTGGCTGCCTGCCTGCCTCTCTCTCTCCCACCCTCCCTGGCTGCCTGCCTGCCTCTCTCCCTCTCTCTCTCCCACCCTCCCTGCCTGCCTGCCTCTCTCCCTCTCTCTCTCCCTCCCTCTCTCCCTCCCTCCCTCTCTCCCTCCCTCCCTCCCTCCCTCTCTCTCTCTCTCTCTCTCTCCCTCTCTCCCTCCCTCCCTCCCTCCCTGCCTGCCTGCCTCCCTCTCTCTCTCTCTCTCTCTCTCCCTCCCTCCCTCCCTCCCTCCCTGCCTCTCTCTCTCTCTCCCTCCCTCCCTGCCTGCCTGCCTCCCTCCCTCCCTGCCTGCCTGCCTGCTTCCCTCCCTCCCTGGCTGCCTGCCTGCCTGCTTCCCTCCCTCCCTCCCTGCCTGCCTGCCTGCCTCTCTCCCTCTCTCTCTCTCCCACCCTCCCTGGCTGCCTGCCTGCCTGCCTGCCTCTCTCCCTCTCTCCCACCCTCCCTGCCTGCCTGCCTCTCTCCCTCTCTCTCTCCCACCCTCCCTGGCTGCCTGCCTGCCTCTCTCTCTCCCACCCTCCCTGGCTGCCTGCCTGCCTCTCTCCCTCTCTCTCTCCCACCCTCCCTGCCTGCCTGCCTCTCTCCCTCTCTCTCTCCCTCCCTCCCTGGCTGCCTGCCTGCCTGCCTCCCTCTCTGCCTGCCTGCCTCACTCTCTCCATCCCTGCCTCCCTCTCCCTCCCTGCCTCCCTCTCTCTCCCTGCCTGCCTGCCCTGCCTGCCTCCCTCTCTCCCTCCCTCCCTACCTGTCTCTCCTGCCTCCCTCCCTTCTGCCAGCATGCTTCCGTTTTTTTTCACCAAGAAAAGGTCAAAAGTGGGGGGTGCGCCTTATACGCGAGTGCGCCTTATACGCGGGTATTTACGGTAGTCCAGTCAAGAGATGATAAAGGCATAGACTAGGTTTCGGCAGTTGTTGGGGTGCGATATCGACAGAGAAGGACAATGTGGTGGAGATGGAAGAAAATAGTGCTGGTAAGATGTGGGGGAGGAAGGATAACTGGGGATCGAACATGACGCCTAAGTTGTGTAGAGGTTTAGAGAGTTTTAAGGACGGGTCAGGTAGGTTGAGGAGGTTGATACTGTGGAACAGAAGGCGTCGATGGGAGCCAAATAGTATGGCTTCCGCATGTTGACGTTTAACTGCAAGAAATTTGCACTTATCCAGCTCTTGAAGTCCGACACATCATCAGGGGACTGGAGGTTGCAACTGGAGGTGGAAAAGTAGAGTTGGGTGTCATCCGCATACATGTGGAAGTTAACCCCATGTCTCTGGATGACATCACTAAGAGGGAGCATGCAAACGAGGAATAGAAGGGAGTCAAGGATGGATCCTTGGGGTACCCTGCAGGTGACTGGGCGGAAAAGAGACGAAAAACCATTTGCAGAGATGTAATGCTGGCGGTTTGTGAGGTGGGACTCGAACCAACGAGTGCAGTCCCACTGAGGTGGATGATGGAGGACAGGCGGTGGACGAGGATGGTGTGGTTGAATGTATCGAATGCGGCGGAGAGGTCCAAGGGTTGACTGGATTACGAATGTTTTGGTCAAACATGTCGCCTTGTAGCCAGCAACAAGGCTGAATTCTAAGGAAACTCTGATTACTCCCTCTTCTCTCCCTCCACCTCCAAATCTCTGGAGGATAGCCACTTGCAGCAATTCTAATAATAAAAGTTGAAAATTTTCAGTTACACTAGCAGAACTATTCTTTCTCTTTATCCCTATTTTTATGCATTAATTTTACAGCTGTGTAATATATGCATTAGGAGGAAAATGGTATAATACAGTAGTCTTCTCCTCCACCATTTACCAAGAGCAGATTTTTTAAATAGTAATAATAATCCTTGCATTTGATATAGTGTTTTCCACATTTTATCAACCTCTCAAAGCAATTCACATAAAGTGAATTAACTGTAAGTTTGTGGGCAAAACGTGGCAGCCAATTGCACACAGCAGTCCCACAAACAGTCGTGGATTGAATGACCAAATTGTTATTGTAGGTTTTTTTGGGAGGGATTATTTTTAGGCATTGGAATCAGGAAACTTGCCCAAGGTTTTGTCCTGATCTGCCTGGATTCAAACACAGGTCTCACGCTTGTAAGTCGATTGCTCTAACCATTGAGCTACAAGAGCTCCAGTGGCAAAGAAGATTGAAATATCGGTGATCAATTCGAATTTGCACTCCTCTTTCACTGACAGTGCAGAAAAGTTTCATTTTTAAAGGGTGGGAAGCTATTCTGCATTTCTATCCTTTTTAGTTTTAAGATCAAACTGATGTGTTCAGCGTGGAAACTTAACATGTGGAAACTAACCTCAGTAAACATGAGGTTAGTTTCTACATGTGGTGACTGCCAGCCAAATCTATCTTATTTATTTCTACCCTTGATTCCACTGATCTTCTGACCACATGCCTGCAAGCTAAATAATAATGCTTGATATTTGATATACAAATAGCAACAACAAAATTGCACTTATAAAGTGCCTTTCACGTCGGGAGGATGTCCCAAAGCGCTGAACAGTCAGGTTGGGACCTGAGCTGGGGGGAGGAGGGTTGGGCTAGGGGGAAGGGGAAGAAGAGTGGGACAGGTGGAAGAGTTAGTGGGGCAGCTGAAGGCACGGTCGAAGAGGAAGGTCTTGAGACCGGCCTTGAAGGAGGAAAGGGAGGAAGCAAGGCGGAGGGGCTGCAGGATGGAGTTCCACAGGGTGGGACCAGAGAGGCTGAAAGCCCGGCCGCCAGTGGTTGGGCAGTTAGGACGGTGGACACGGAGTAGGCCTGAGTCTGCTGAACGGAGGATGCGGGCAGGCTGATAGGGAAACAGTAGGTCAGAGAGATAGGCAGGGACAAGGCCGTGAATGGCCTTGAAAGTGAGGACAAGGATCTTGAATTCGATCCTCTGGGTGACGGGGAGCCAGTGGAGAGGGGTGAGGGTGGGAGTGATGTGGTTGCGAAACCTGGTACGGGAGAGTACAGAAGCTGCAGAATTCTGAATGATCTGCAACCTGTGAAGGGAGGAGCTGGGGAGGCCGACGAGGAGAGAGTTTCCGTAGTCGAACCTGGAAGTGATAAATGCATGGATGTCACACCTTAGCATGTTTTCCAGACATATCAAACACTTCACAGAATATACTGCAAAGTGAATTGACTGCATAGTTTGTGGGCGAAACCTGGCAGCCAATTGTGCACAGCAGTGTCCCACAAACAGTCGTGGATTGAATGACCACATTTTTTTTTGAGGGATTATTACCCCTGAACAAGTGTTCCACCAATGAATTAACAACCAGGTTCCTATTTACTGATAGGTAAACAAAGGCATGTGGAGGAAGGAAATTTGCCCAATGTTTGCCCAATGTTTGCCCTGCTGGGAATCAAACCCAGGTCTCACTTAAATGCAGCAAGTTGGAAGCCTTGGATCCTGCTAGTGTCTCCTTATATTTGTCTCTTACTTTCCTAGGGAGACGGTTGAAGCAGGGAGTGTTGATTCTTTCAAATGCAGATTAGATTTTTTAAAAAGAAAATCACAATATGGGATATAGTACATAGGTAGCTTGGGACATATGTACATTTGACTGCTAGGAAGGTAGAAGACGAATCAGGTGACCTTGGTCTTTTTCCATCTAGCATTTCTTATGTTCTTCCTCAACTTCCCAAGCTCTATCTCCAACTCACTGAACTAGTATACCCTTTGACCTTCAGTTTGATACTCAGCTGTCTTGCCTCCCTCACATCCAGGCTCTGACCAATCTTTGCCATAATGGCTGTTGATGTCCTTCTCGGGCCCAATGCTGTTAAAACCCTTATTGATGTCTTGGTTACTTTCAGAATTGACTTTTCAAATGGATTCTTCACTGGTTTTCCCAGAACCAACATTCACAAGATTTGGCTTCTCCAAAACTACAACCTGCATCCTTCGCCAAAGTTTTGTATGCCCCTCATTTCTCCAGGTTCCACTCTCTCAACATCACTTGGAGAATCGATTATGATCCTCGCCTACAAATTCTTTCATCCTCTCGCACCCAACTGTATTTATGATCTTCTCCAAACTCACTCTTATGCTTGCCTTCTCCACTTGGCAAACTGAGGCCTGTTGAATCATCCCTGCCTCCTGTGCCTACGGTCACTTTCCTCCTGACTTTATGCCCTGGCCTGGCTCAGTAACAGGTACCATCTCTATAAAGTGCTTTGAGATGTTACTCTACATGTAGGTGCTTTCTAATTGAAAGTTGTGTGTTGCAATAATACTAAGTGAGTTCACATTTAGGATGGTGAAAATCAATCAAAATTTGCAAACTTTCATATTCATTTATTCAATGTAACACAATTCTGACCTGCATTGATCTTGGAATTTAGGTGAGAATTCCCCACTGATTGAGATTTAGTGCCCCTGAAAATAAATTGATGCATATTATTTCCAATTGAGATTATTGTTAATAGGACAGTTAAATTATGTGCATTTAATTCACTTAATTATTTCTTTCACTCATTATTTACCCGGATTTTAATGATTATTCTTACAGATATGCACATTATTGATAAAAGTGTATTTTTTATTTAACATTTGTAGAAACTTTTACCTGAATGACCTATTTAAAATTTGCAATTCAATTAAAATATTAAGCAATGAAATTACACGAATGAAAAATAGGATTTCTATATGATTCTTACAGATTATGTTTCCAGAAGGGAAATGGTTCTGAAATTCATCGGGTTCTCAGCAGCCCAAAATTTGGACCACCCTGGTTTGTTATTATAAAACTACTGTGCACAAATGGCTGCCGCGTTTTGCCCACAAAAATGCATAGTCAATTCACTTTGCAGTAAAGCACTGTGAAGTGCTTTGAGATGTCTCAATTATGTGATCATGAGCTATATCAAATGCAAGGATTATTATTCACTTTGTCTTATTTTGTTTCTTTATTCTGTGAATTCCCTGTTTCAAATGTGGCTTTTGACCCACACCATTTAGTTTTGATCAGGAGCAGGGCAAAAGCGGTAAATAGTTTAACTTTCATGCCCTCTTGAAATGACTGCACAATTCTGCTACGATTTTACTGTAGTTCATCTTGGATTGCAGATGATTAACCTGCTTTTTCAAAGTGCAGGCTGCATCAACTAATGTGGGCCCCAATTTCTTAGTGATGATACGTGTGCTCCCTGTGAACATATGTAATTAATCCAAATATAGGTTACTAGTACTGTACAATCTCCTTTTTGAAGATCCCTGAAATTTCTGCCTCTATTACTGCACTTCCCTGAGAGTTCTCCCAAATACATTTGTATATAATATAATTTGTGTATATATAATGTGATATGGTCTTTACATTATACACCATCTCTAATTGAGAAAGTTGTGAGTTTAATTTTTGTGTTAGGGGCTTTGATCTGATGGTCTAGCATGGCATTCCAGTGCAGTGTTGTAGGAGTGCTGTCTGCAACAGAGGTGCATTTCTTCAAATGAGCTATTTAACCAACGTTCTGTTTGTCTGTACACTTTCCTTTGGCTCTCTTCGAAAAGAGAGATAATTTTCTCTTGGTGTCCTGACCAGGAGAATTTGGTTATTCACCTCCCTGGCTGTTTATGGACATTACTGTGCATAAATTTGCTGCTGCGTTTGCCTACAAATGCAGCCATTGCACTTTGCAGAAAACTCTGTCAAAAAAAAAGTGCAGAAAAGCACTTTTTGTGCTTTTAGATATTTTGGTGTGATAAGGAACTAGTTGAAAAATGATTCACAAGCTAAAATGCTTATAAATTGCATTTTAAAGAGGCTGAGGTGGAATTCGATTGAGGTGAAAGCAATTATATAAAATACTGTAGATTACTTCAAAGTGGATGAAACTGAATGATCCAAAGGTGTTTGAATGTGGTGGATTCAGATGCTTAAAACGCAAGAAGAGTAACTATAATGTGTGGAGGGGTGGTCTCAATTGAAACTGAAATGCTGGAAATCCACAATTGGTGATTTGTGTGAAAATGTCCTTTGTCTTAGAATCTTAGAGCACAACAACAAAATAACAACAAAATTACACTTAACAAAATTGTACTTGTTTACACTTGTGCCTTTCACATCAGGAGGACATCCCCAAGGCACTGGACAGTCATTGTTTCAGATCTGAGCTGGGGTCAGGGAGAGTGGAGGGAAAGGAGGGGATTTGGGGTGACTAATGAGACTGTCGAAGAGGACAGTCTTGAGGTGAGATTTGAAGGAGGCCAGGGAGGGGGCGCGGCAAAACTACTGTGGGATGGAGTTCCAGAGGTTAGAGGCAGAGTGGCTGAAGGCACGCCAGCCAATGGGGGGGGCGGGTGACTTGGGGTATGTGGAGCAGGCCAGACCCTGCTGAGTGGACGGGGCGGGCAGGTTGGTAGGGGGTTAGGAGGTCACAGAGGGAAGCTACACAGAGGGGCGGGTGCTATATAAATCAAAGTTGTTGTAGGGTGAGGCTAAGCCATGGAGGGCACAGAAGGGAGCTATTGGCCAATCGTGTCTGTGCTATCCAATTAGTCCTATTCCCCACTCTTTTCCCATAGCCTTACAAATCTTTCTTTTCAAATGTATATCCGATTCCCTTTTGAAAGTTATTGTTGAATCTACTTCGATCATCTTTTCAGGCAGTGCATTCCAGATCATAATAATTTGCTGCGTGAAAAACTCATCCCCCATTGTCATGCCTGATGGGCACCAAAAATGTTAATCATTTTCAGAGGTGCATTTCCAGTTTTATTTTAGATTTCCAGCATTCAATTTGTTTTTAAATTTTTAAAGTAAAACACAAGTTGCAAAAACTTTGTAAATAATATGACAAACAAAAATAGTGTAATGTAAATCTAAACACTAGATTTTATTTCTGTTGGATTGTATTTAATGATGTTTCTATCTGAGCTTTAAGTTTCTTCTTCATCATCCCCTTCTCTAAATGCAAGCATTTTAGAAAGGTGTATTAAAGCACAGGTATTTTGCCAAACATTGAAGCTTAAAATAGCCCAAATCTACATTAATTGTATGTTTTATGCAATGTCATTTTTTTTAGTGTTTCAATGTCACTGTCACGCAGCTTCTAACAGCAACGACTTGCATCTGTATACAGAACCTTTTCCATACAAAATAGAGTCTCAAAATGCTGGACAACTGATCTTAAAAGTAGAGATTTAAAGGTGATAGTTTAAAGATTTGAAGAGATGGTTGAAGAAATGTTTTAAAGGCAAACTGGTTTGTAATATAATTTTATGATTGAGTATTTTAGTCAGTGAAAATACGGTTCAGTATCAACCCATGCTTGAGGGATACTATAACTGAGTTACTTGTTAACCTGCATAATTGGCATTCCTGTAATTCAGTTCAAAGGTTTTCTTGGTCAAGAAAGATGTGTCGGGTGGCTGACACATGCTGAAACCAGCACTATTCAAGAGTACCCAAATCTGCCATCTCTACAGGTTAAAGATTGGGGACCCCAGAGTGTGCATTAAGGTACTGCTAGAGACAAACCAGCCCAAACTGCATTGCTTGCCATTAATATCACCATCTGGCAAGCTTTCCCATTGCTTGTCCAACTAGGACCACCTTACTCGTTAGGATTTTTGGCAATGTTAACAGGAATTGAGTGGGATGATTCCAGAGTATAATAAAACTAATAAAACTGATCATTTCAATCCACGGCTGTTTGTGGGACACTGATGTGTGTGATTGGCTGCCGCGTTTCACCCACAAATATACAGTTAATTCACTATATAGTATATTCTGCGAAGTTGCTTTGAGACGTCTAGAAGACGTGAAAAGTGCTGTATCAAATGCAAGATTATTATTATTTATTCCCTTCTCCCAGTGACTGGTCTGCCCTTCCAAGTCCTGCTAATGAACAGAGTCATTGGCAGTGCCCTGGAGGGACTCATCCTGGGTTATGGAATACTGCTGACCCGTCTAGACTACCGAGACCACCAGAGTTAGAAGGGAAAAGTGCAAGAACAAGGAATTGAGATTAGAGCAGTAAACAGCCGTGGATGAGTTAGTACAAGTTTAGAATAGATAAGGCGAATAGCCTCCTGCACTGGTTTCCATTTCTGTGATCCTCATTCCTGTGATCCAGGGAGAGAGTGTGTATGCCATTCCAACAATCTGTCTCCGGTATTTCCACGTGTAGATGGGATGCATGGAAATCTCATCTTGATTTGGATATTCTTAAGTATGGAAATGGGTTTTTGGATGTGTCAGTCACCCGGCTGAGCAACAGAAAATGAACAGATACAAATTGTCTTCGGAGAGAACAACAGATACAAATTGTCTCCAGAGAGAACCTAGTCATTCTCTCCTTTACCACCCATTTGACGAGTCACCCAAGTTAGATAATGAGGCTTAATTTACGATTTTCAAGATATTTATTCCTAAAGCTTCCACAAATTCCATACAGCGATTAGAAAGATTCAGGGTTTGTTTGCATGTGGTCTGTAAAGCTCCAGTCAGTGTATAACACACTTGTTACTGCAGCTGCCTGTGATGAATAGGATAGCAGCTGTGAGCAAAGTTGAATGGGAAGCTCCTCACACCTGTTGCTTAAATTCCACATGAACAATGCAGTACAACAGAATATCTGTCTGATGCTCAAAGTGAAAATCTGAAGGTCAGTCAGTCAGCCTGTGAGAATTCCTCTGGTCGTACAGTATATGGTGGAACTGAAAGATGTAGGCGTTGGCAAGAGTTCTGCCGTTTCATAAAATATTCTGTGTCCATGTCAGTGCTCTATAACCTCTTTATATTTTGTACTGTTAAAACTTATAATACTTTATGGTTAAATAACACGGTACTGTACTGTAAATTGATTTTTGTTCGAAATGGAAACACCTCATCTACATTGTTCAAGGTCAGACAATTGTAACTGTTTGGCAGGGGATCATTGTGGCCAGCTCAGACATGTGTTCTCAAATGGCTGATGAACTGTTTATTCTAAATTTCCGTGCTTTTGTTTATAACTTCACAAAATTAGAGAGATGTGTAGCTTGAAATAACTTTGCAAACTGCTATGAGATTGTAAAGGTGAATTTCTATGGTTGGTTCCCCTGATTAAGCTATGTCACACCTTTATCTGCCGTCCTGGCTGAAATTCCTTTTTCTGAGTTGATTGGGAGATCTAATTTACAGATTGTGAGATCTAACTTACAACCTTTCAGATCTGTATGGCTTAGGTTCACAGTAGCAATTCATTAGTTTACAAGGTTATACAACAATAACAACTTGCATTTATATTGCGCCCTCATGCAGGGTAGTGTCAGAGCGCTTAAAAACAAATGTTGGCCTTGACCAGCAAGGTCAACTTGCATATATATAGGGCACTTCACGCCAGGTGGAGAGCTTCTCTCTCTGTGGAGAGAAGGCGTTGATGGGAGCCAAAAAATATGGCTTCCATCTTGCCAAAATTCAGCTGCAGGAAATTTGCACTGATCCAGTGGTTAATGTCCGTTAAACAAGCTATCAAAGTGCTTTACAGGACACATTGTAAAGTGGAATGACTGTATTTTGTCATAACCCCAGAACCCAGGATTCCTTATTAAAGTATGAACTAATTTTAAATGGTCTCCTTTATCTTACTTCTCAATAGGAGGTATGCCTCATCTTTTTTTAAAACTAGTATGTGACTTGATTCGGATTATACAACAATTGCGTTTATATGTTGTTGTTGCATGTTTTATTGTCAAACGAATGTTTGAGATACTTTGGTGTTTTCATTTGCCTTCAGATCTTGAAACAAACACTTGTTTGAAGAAAACACAAAATACTACAAATGCTGGAAATCTGAAACAAAAACAAGTTGCTGGGAAAACTCAGCAGGTCAGGCAGCATCCATGGAGAAAGGAAAGTGAGTCAACGTTTCGGGTCCACGACCCTTCGTCAGAACTCACTTTCCTTTCTCCATGGATGCTGCCTGACCTGCTGAGTTTTCCCAGCAACTTCTTGTACTTGTTTGAAGGTTGTGCCTGAATGAGTGTATTCACTCATTGGTAATTCACAAGATATCCCATGGTCTCCAATGCTTTTCTTATTTCTTCTGAGTATTCATGTTTCTACATGTGCACAATAAACCACTAAACAATTGATCTGAAGAGGGGTTAACAGATTATTTCAGTAACGTGGGTGTGAGGAAGTGTTAACTCCTGAGGGGGAGCAGAAATTTAGGGAAATTGGCATTGTGGATGAAAAGGTGACTCGATGCGAGACATTTTCAATTAATTAAAAGTACATCTTTTGGAATCCTTTTGTTGTCAACTATATCACTATTTTGTATAAATTTCTTTCAGAATAAAGGTTCCCTCCAATTTGAAGACAAATGGGATTTGATGCGCCCTATTGTTCTAAAGCTGTTACGACAGGAATCTGTAACAAAGCAGCAGTGGTTTGATTTATTTTCGTAAGTAAATCAATTATTTATATTGTATTTAATTGAGTGAAAAACATGATGCTGTAAATCTATTTTGCATAAACCATTAAAAAAAACTTGCATCGTATATTACAATGCCAATCTCTTGTGCAATCAAATATCTGGGTGTGCTGCGTTTTGAAACCATTTGGATTCATATGTTGACTTTAATTGATCTTTTTACTTCCCACAACCCTTATTCTTTATTCCCACTCTCTGCCCTATCTATGTCAGTATAAGTGGCTGAGCTTTCGATTCTATGGCCTTACCCTCTAGAGATCCTTCCCTCTATCTCTCTGTCTTGGCACCTTTCTATTGGATGTCAAGGTCCCCTGTAAAACCTCTTTGATCACACGTATGGTCACTTTCCCCCCTTAGCTCCATCCCCACTACTCGAAAGTGCTCCTGGAGGTTATTCTACGTAAAGGGTGCTGTATAAATGATCGTCGGTGTTGATTGATGCAGATTTTATTGATGGTTTGATGTTTTCTGAGCTCCCTCAGCATTGCAAGGCATCTCTTTATAGTGTTGCAGAGAAATTGGGCTATTTTCTCACCATCTGTGAATTTAAAATACTGTATAATAAAGTATCAGCTCCAAGGCTTATTCTCTTAACATTGCCTGTAATGGGTGGAGTGTAGTGTATATGAAGTTTTAGTGAGTAGTATTTTACATAATACTGTAGTCCTAAGTATGCATAAACAAATTTCCAAGCTCAGATAGGTCCCATATCTGACTTAAACATAATTGGAACCCAGAACCTGATGGTGTTTATCTTTTATTTATTGGTATTTGTTGGTACAGTATATGGTTCCACAGATGTTACACAGACATTAGTCCTTCGCTAATTGGCTCAAGTGGCCAAATTTCATTGGAGTCCCATCAGTAGAAGGGGACATCGTATTTTAAATCCATCCTGTGCTTAGCTGACATTTACATCTGTGCACTTTGCAGCTACACCTTACAACCCAGCCTTGCTTTTTCTCCTTTATTCCTCTTCTCCTCTGAGGCCACTTGAGTTCCCCAATAACTCAGCAAATATAGTTTGTTCAACATGCGAGCTTCCGGTTTGTATGCCTAGTGCTAAATAAAACCAACGAGGTGATGCTTAACCTGTGTAATCATTAAATAAACTGCAGGTACAGTATTGGGTCCAGGTTCAGTCAGGAAACCTACTTCTGGAAAGAGCCATAGAAAGTGGAGAAGAGATTTATTAGGATAATACCCCGGTATTATCCTAATAAATCTAATGGTTTGTCCTATGAGCAGAGATGAGAGGAACTTGTTCTTTTTTTCAGTGGAACAAAAAGGTTGAGGAGGGACCTGATAAAGGTCTTTAAAGGCAGAAGGGATTTTCCTAGAGTAGATGAGGACTAATTATTTCCGCTGGGCATTGAGTCTATGATTCGAGATTGTCAATTCAAAATAATCCTAATAATTGATGCACATCTGTCCCAAAAAGCTTTTCATGATGTACCATAAAGTATGAAACTGAAAGTTATTGGTGAATTTAAGAGCCTTAGCAAGGGGGTCAAAATTACAATTCAAACAATAGGTGTTTAAGGTGGGAAAGGAGGAGGTAAAGTTGGATAGTGTTTGCTGAACGATGGGAGTAACCGGGACTACAAAGGTAAAGTGCAGAGAGGCCCAAGGGGATTTGAAAATGCAGTTGCAACAGACTGAAGTCTATACACGATGGGCTGAATGGCTTTCTGTGCTGTAAATTTCAACATTTTACACTAATTGAGAGGTGTCTTTACCTTACATGAGAATCGAGAGAGTTATATCAGTATATTCTATCAGCATTGTGTATACTTGTCAGTTACAAATTCAAATATGAATTAAGCTTGAAATGCCTGATTTTCTTTAAAAAGTCATTACGATGTACAAGTGTTCTAATCGATTTGCACTGATGTTGACACCTCTGGCACGTGCAGAGCATTCTGTTGTTTTGGCAATCATTAAAAGCTTTTTTTTTCCTTTCTAAGGGATGTTCACGCTGTTTGTTTGTGGGATGATAAGGGCCCAGCAAAAATCCATCAGGCGCTGAAAGAAGATATTCTTGATTTTATTAAACAAGCTCAAGCTGTAAGTCCCATCTATATTTAAAGCATTTTTCATGCGTATTAACTACACATGTTAATGGCTGTAATATTTATTGGCTTAGTTTTGCTGCGTGTCTTGCTATAATGATGCCTAATTAAAGATGCAAGAGTAATAATTAGACTAGAAATGAGGGCAGAAACATTCTAGTGTTATTACATTGATAGGTTTCTTGTTTTCATATTCTATATTTACACTAAAAAAAGTTAGAATAATTTATTCTATGTTAGGCTTCAAGAATAAACCCCAATTTTAACAAATGTGCACTTGAACTCTGTATGGTATTTTGGCTTTTTACCAACTAATCTAAGATGTCCTATATTTTCTAAACTGCAGGATAATAAGGATAAAAAATTCCACTTGTTATCATACTCCTCACTCCTACCCTCTGATTCGGATGTGGAAGCAGCTTTTAAAATGCCTTTTGGGTGTTTTGTTTGACCGTGAGCTGTCTTTTCTCCCCCATATATGTGCCATGACCAGCACCGCCTTCCACCACCTCCGTAACATCGCCCATCTCTGTCACTGCCTCACCCCTCAGGCCGCTAAATCCCTTATACATGTTTGTGACCTGAAGGCTCGAATATGGCTACTCCCTCCTTGTCGGCCTCCCCAACTCTTCCCCCCACAAGCTGCAGATCATCCAAAACTCTGCAGCTCCACACCAGGCTCCGCTACCCCATCACCCCCACCTGGCTCCACTGGCTCCCCATTCCCAGAGGATAGAGTTCACTTTCAAGGCCCTCCATGGCCTTACCCTCTCCTACCTCTGACCTACTGATCCCCCCCCGTCAACCTGTCTTCTCCCTCTGCTCAGCAGGCTCCAGCCTGCTCCATGTCTCCTGTCCTACCATTGTTGGCTGGGTTTTCAACCTCTCTACCCCTATGCTTTGGAATTTCATCCCACAATCCCTTCAACTTGCTTCCTCGCTTGCCTCCTTCAGGACCAGTCTCAAGACTTTCCTCTTCAACTGTGCCTTCAGTCGCCCTCCTATCTCTCTGCCCTCCCTCTTCCTAAGCCTGCCCACTGCCCCCATGCTTGGGTCCTGACCCCTGACTGGTCAGCACTTTGGGTCGTCCTCCCGCCATCAAACGCACTCTACAAATGTAATCTTGGGCTTTGATAGTTGAGGTCATACCCCGTTGCGGCAATATCAATCCTGCTTTCCTAAGGAAGTCTCCTCGTCTGCAGCAATAGCCAAGTATACATGACAACGTTACAGGGAGTGTTAACTTAATTGGCAGTGTTTGTCCACTTCTTCCAAATTGTAATTGGGTTCACACATGAAATGAATACATCTGAATCAGATGCATCTTAATATTTAGCAGGAAAAAACTTTTAGTGATCCCATCACTATAACTAACTTTCCACTACGTATGGCAGGTGGGACAACCGTGAGTTGTGAGAGATGCATTAAAATTTGATTGAATGCAGGAGCAGATTGATACAGGATAGGTGGTTGTTTTTTTTGAATCTTGGTACAGGAATCCCCGGATTAACGACGTTTCTATTTACATGTTTTCGATTTAACAAACATAATTTTTTAACACCTTTTATTCGATATACAATATGTGGTTTGGTTTTAACGACAAAAAAATTAGGTGCATCTGTTTCACGCATGCGCAGTACAGAGTGTATTTCGTGAGACCGCATGGGAAACCGTGTTTTGATTTGCGTGAAATTTTTCAGGAACGCAACCCTGTCTTAAATCTGGGGATACCTGTTTTATCATTTTATTCATTTTATCAATCTTGAAAGGATGAAGGGCTAAGGGACTCACTGAGTTTGGGAAATCTTATGTTCTCAAGCGCGTTCCTGACTGAACTACCTGGGATGGTTCATCATGATGGAAGATATTAGTACTTGTAAATTGAACATTTTCCTGAAATTTATCTTTTTCGTATTTCAGGTGTCCGGCAGTATCATCAGGCACTGTGAGGTCAGCTACAGCACAACTATGGGCAGTGTACAACTGCTTCTGCTCTGCCTGACAATGTGCCTCAAATCCAATCACAACAAAAATGATTCCCAACTCCCTATAATACATTTTTGGTGTCATGTTTGAGTGATATTCAATTTGTACTGAATTTAAGGTGCTTTGGTCCTGAGAGACTGAGCCTACAGATAAACTGCTCAAAGAATGTGGAATGTTTATGCTTGCAGTTATCTGCTCAGTAATCTTTAAGAGTACACAATGTTAAATATGAATTCACTATTCAAAATTGTCTGAAGGATTTAGATCAACTTGTTTTATTTCGGATCAAGGTGAAATGGACCATTTATTTCTCCTGTGAAGCTCAGCATTCACACTACGATTTTCAGTGCCTTATAAAATATTTCAGTTTGGTTTGATCAACGTAATGTTTTGTTTTGCAGAGGGTGTTGAGTCACCAAGATGATACTGCGTTACTGAAGGCTTACATTGCAGAGTGGCGGAAATTCTTCACACAGTGTGATATCTTGCCCAAACCCTTCTGCCAGCTAGAGATTACATTAATGGGCAAACAGGGCAGCAATAAGAAATCCAATGTAGAGGATAGTATTGTGAGAAAGGTAGGCTGCAACATACCAACATTTCCTTGTTATTCAGTAAATTGTACTGTTCCAAAACGAGAATTTTTTTTTTTTCTATGTTTCTTCAAATGATCATTAGAAAAGTTAACTCTAATCTATTATCTTTTTGTGTGGCAAAATATTTAATGGAATTTAAATTATCTTTATGGAGACCAGGTTTTTGATGAATTAAATTCACCCAAAACAAAGAATTGTTTTGTTTTAAACAAAATGCTTAATAGCTATTATCAATCCAGGTTTGTTTGCCTTGTCATTTTTGTAAACAGAATTTTCCAAACACAACTAAAACTAAACTCACAGTAAAAGTATATATTTTTTAAAAAACTAGTGGTACTAGAATCTTATAAAATCAACAACTAACAGCTACTAATTCTATATAAAACACTGAATGGATTACTTCAGTAAAAATTAGCAGTAATCTATAATATAATTTGAATGAAACAGAATGATGTCCAGTTCTGGGAACATGCTGCAGGAGGGAGGTGATTAGCATTTCTTGTACCTGAACTGGCTCCAAGGTGATGTGCTTGACAAAGGAATGTTAACATTTATTCTAAAGTAGTCTCAATGGCCTGGTTTATGCCAGGTGGGTCCACAAGGCATCACCGTTGGCAGATGGGCCAGTGAGTCTTGGTAGGACTCGGAGGGGCACCAGGGATAGGGATTCTTCCCACCCTGTTAACTCTGCAAACCCAAGTCTTAATGGGCATGGTGGTCCTAGCTGGACAAGCAACATGAAGCTTGCCAAACGATCCTCGCAATGGCAAATTATGCAGTTTTAGTTAATTAAATTCCAGCAATACCTAACCCACACTTTTGCATCCCTAAGCCTAGACTCTTGCAACCTGAACCTAATAGTTTGCAGAATTAGATAATTAGGGTGTATCTGTCTTGGGAGAGTTTGCATTTCCAACTGCATGGAAATCTCCATGCCTGTAATGCCTACAGTGATAATTATATGTACTTTTGTTTGATATGTGGAAATCTGTCTGGTGTGGATACTCTTAACAATGGATTTCTGCTGGTGTCAGACACCCCTGACCGAATAAAAGGTGCAGTCTGTAAAGCTGAAAATAGAGTTTCTTAGTTGGTTTGTAATCTGTTGTCTATGATATTGTCTGAAGGTTTAGAATAATATTATTCTTTCAATTTTTCAGCTTATGCTAGACACCTGGAATGAGTCCATCTTCTCAAATATTAAGAATCGTCTGCAAGATAGTGCAATGAAGCTAGTTCATGCCGAAAGACTAGGAGAAGCCTTTGACTCACAGCTAGTAATTGGAGTTAGAGAATCGTATGGTAAGGTTATTGTTGCACATAAGGTACTCTACCTTTGCTGAAGCTTGCATTCTGAAAAAAACTTACTTATGACCTGATTGAACAAATCTTAATCATCATCATAATAATTCTTATTGTATATAGAATCATTAATGTGGTATCGAGAGATAAGTGATAATTACATAGGCTTTGATTTCATACCACGCAATGTCATGAGATGTGCTTTTCCTGAGGCTATACATAAATGCGATGTATTTTATGATCATTTTCAAATTATGGAACTATTTCTGTTCAAAAACTTGTTCGAAGAAAATCCTCTTAAACTTGTATCACATAACGGTAAAGGTACAACAACAACAAACAAAATTACATGTATAGAGAGCATTTCACGTCGGGAGGACGTCCCAAGGTGCTGACAAGGTAAGACAAACTGGACATTCAGAGCAAGTTGCTCAGCACTTGAAGACAAGGTAGGTCAGTGGCCGAAAGGCTTTCAGCTGCTGATCAATTTACAGGCACCTCAAACTATAATAATAATCTTTGTACAGTAAAAGCTCGTTTATCCGTGACCCAATCAACCAGATTGCTCGACCGTTTCCCGGGGGAATTCCCCATTCTAGCAATCGCGAGTATGTTCACTTTGCGCATGCGTGCAATGGGTAAGCATGCACACTTATTAAACTCACAAACTTGAGTTTTTACCGATCGGTTAAGAAATACTGTTTTACTGATCATTTTACCATGTGCTGGAATGCTTTATTGGTAAGTATCTATACAATATTCTGTTACTATTTAAAGTATTGTTAATATAATATGTTTTAAAATAAGTAATTTTTTTGTGTTGGGTTTTCGGCAACTTCAATTATCCGGCACAGTCAATTAGTCGACCCCCTGGAGGGTGCCGGATAAACGGGCTTTTACTGTATTTGTTCTGGAGCCATTCAAATTAGGCGATCGTCTCAAAGTGCTTCACAAGTTAACTGCAAAGTGACTGGATTTTGCAGGCAAACGCGACAGCCAATTTACACACACAATATCCCACAAATTATACTGGAACTATAACTATTAACTATGTATTGTATATGTGTTTATATAATATGTAGAATCGGTATTTGAATCAGGATCCTGGAGTCGTTAGGAATCTGCAATCAACTTAAGCATTTTAGAAGAAATTACAATGCAATACTTTATCTTTTTGAAAACAAATGTATTTTCACTGATGATGCAGGTTTCTAGATGCAGTACTATGTTCTGCTTAACAGCAGTTAAATAATATTAATAGATTGCTCACAAACCCAAAGATGGGTGTATTCTCTACATGTTATCCAGTCTGTTGTAAGGTAGATATTAAAACACACGGAGCAGCACTTTGTTTATCGCATTTGTGTGTGTGTATATAATGTGAAATAAATATTTTATACTCAGCTACAGCAGGCTGTTTGTAACGGCTGACATAATTACGATTAAACTGCACAATTTAACTTTGCGCAAGATTCATTATTTTCTTAAAAGTCAAGAATTTCTGTAGTCTTTATCTTAACCTTTGTAAAGTTCTGTATAATGTAAGAAAACATGAATGGAATCTCTAAACTACAATAAGGTTGATGGGGAATCCAAGTGTTTGAACCGTAGCAAAACTACAAACATCAAGATTACCACTAGTTTAAAAAGCTGCAGATAGGTTATTGATGCATTCAGTGAAGTGTGCCACGTGAATTCAAAATTAGTTTGTAGTCAAGCCAACATAGAACAAGGCTTTGTAAATTACTGCGATTTTAGTTACTGAATAGCTCAATGCTAAATACAAAGCAATCTCATCAGTCTACGTCTTTTTATTTCTTTTATTTGCAGTTAATCTGTGTTCCAATCCAGAGGACAAGCTTCAGATTTATCGTGATAATTTTGAAAAGGCTTATTTGGATTCAACAGAGAGGTTTTACAGAACACAAGCACCATCTTACTTGCAGCAAAATGGTGTACAAAATTACATGAAATATGTAAGTTGCATATTTTAAGAAGTATATGAAATGGACGTTTTCCCATTGTAACAATAGTCTATCAGAAAATGCCTTAAAATAATGTTGCAATGCTTTCGTTTTAATATATTGTGATTATTATATAAAACTGTGTACACACCTGAAAGTTGAATTGCAAATATATGGGTAGAAATTCCACCTGGGTCCAGAGTTAGTCTATCAACATAGCATTTCAGAGCATCCAGAATTGGTCAAATTCTTAAATGCAGACTTCAATTTTGACGGTAGTTTTTCTGTCATTTAGAACAGTAGAAATTTAGAGCACAGAAGAAAGCCAGTCAGACCATCATATCTGTGCTGGCTCTTTAGAGACACCCTTTTACGTGGCCTTTCCACATACCCCTGTTTATACTTGGTTTAAAAACAGGATTCAAAGTTTAAATTGATATGCTACATAAATATGTTAAGTCTGGACCCAGGTGGAACAGTATGATGGTCTTCATCTCCAAATGCCTTATTTTTGCACAATAAATAATGTGTTAAAGCAATTTATGATCTATCGTTTGTATCCAATGTAAGGATTTTTATGAACTATATTGAATGCAAGTGGAATCCCTCCCAACAGGCAGATGCTAAATTAAAAGAGGAGGAGAAGAGGGCGCTTCGCTATTTAGAAACCAGGCGAGAATGTAACTCTGTTCAGGCTGTAAGTATATCTTTGAAGATTTGACAATTGTTCATTGATTTGCTTGCCCTTCCAATATGTTCTCTTGGACTTACAACCTTCTCACATACTTCTGCCATTGTACAATATCCAGTTATTAGTTACTATATTTTATGGGGTTTTAGGTTTTAAAAACAAAATTGATGAACATATAGGATTGCAAAGGATCCTGGAAGAATACCTGCAAAGTTCAAAAGATATTGTGTAATAACCACATCATTGACCTACCAATCCTGTCTTAAGTTAAACACTTTACAGCACCACTCCAGTTATTGGGTTGTCCTTTGGGAATTGTGGTCTTTACATTAGTGCAGAGAGAGATTAAGCAATATCAAGTGTGGTCTCTCTTCCCAAGCACTAGTTATTTTGGGACAAACAACTCGAGGCCAAACATAGTTTGTTTTCATTCCTTTCCCAGTACTTTTCCTTTTACATACCCGACATGAGACCAGTGAATACCAGTGCCTTATTTTGTCATTTCCTTTCCAGCCATGCACAAGCAGGCAGTTTTGCACTGTTTCTGACTTGGGTAATTTTGGTTAACCAGTTTGCAAACATTTGCTATTTCTAATAATACATAATAATACTCCTAGCATAATATATCTTAATAAGTGTCTACATGGAGTATAAATTATGTGTGGAAGGAGATCTTGTGGAATGGAATACTCCTGGCAACCAGGAAGTATTCCTACAGTTTCCAACCCCCCCACCCCCATTCCCCAGAAGCCATAGGATCCATCTTTATGACTGCACTTTCAGTCATTTTTATAATAATAATCATTGCATTTTATATAGCGCTTTTCACGTCTTCTAGATGTCTCAAAGCACTTCACAGAATATACTGTAAATGAATTGACTCTATATTTGTGGGCGAAACGTGGCAGCCAACTGCGCACAGCAGTGAAGACTCGCTTCTGAAATGGCTGCGTTGGTGTCTGTACCAGCCAAGGCCACTGGTTCCATTCAGTCCCCACACAACCCCCTCGGCTCCCACACATTACAGACAGCTCCGGTACCCCCTGGTCGAGCCCTGCTCCAGACGAGCCTGAAAGCTACAGGTTCCCTGCGCAGTTGCAGCCTCTCCACACTGCTCCAGTTGCGCTCTGTTGTTCCGCTCATTTGGATTGCAAACATAGTTTGTTTCCCCCTGTTTTGGCAATCCTGTTTGGCGACATCCTCACGGAGCCAGCATCTTGTCTGATTGACGTCATTTTTTATTTTTTTGTGTGATATCGCTCAAAACTCCCAAGATTATTGTATAAGTAGCATCATTCAGTCTTGACTAATAAAGTACTGTACACCTAAACCCTGGTAAGATCCCTGCTCACTGTACAGGTCTTTCCATTTCAGCTAATGGAATGCTGTGTGAATGCTCTGGTGACATCGTTTAAGGAAACCATTCTAGCTGAATGCCCAGGCATGATCAAGCGAAATGAGACGGATAGTGAGTAAAATTATAATATTTCTATGTATCCTACAGATTTAAGTCTCTTTCAGCTTAAAACTAGATTTATTTAACAAGTTCACTTTTCCACGTTGTATATTTCCTGATTGTACATACTGTATTACCACACTTAAACAAATGGACAAATTGGCCAGACTGTAGTCTTCTAAAGTTATTGTTATCAGATGTTGTGACATGATACATGATACTAGTTCTGTGTAGGAGTTTTTTTTAACCAGTGAAATTTTCTTTCCTGAGGAAACCTTGACATACACAGGAGTCCACAGGAGTCAATTGCAGACTGATATCCTACCTGAGTGGGGATTGTTATGTGAGCATAGTCAGAGTGAGCATGAAGGAGGCATCACATCTGAGTCTAATCTTGTCTATACATCCATACTTACATATATACATCCACACATGTGAATAGACACCCCCTTGCACGCACACAAATGTATGTACGCCCATGCACACACACACACACTTGTGCAATCTTTTATACACATACAAGTCCAGTAGGAATCTTTGAAGAAGGTCAACTGATAGATCAGCACATGGCTATTGTCTGTAGCCGTAAAGTAAACTAAACAATTAAAGAATAAATTCATAAATACTTCAATGTACTGTGTACTGTAGTTGGTTGGTTGGTTGATTTGTTAGGAACTTGAAATTTGTCAAATTTTAAAAAATCTAAATACTTTTGAAACGAAAATAGATGATTGCTTTTATGTAAAATAAATTAAGCCAAATGTAAAACGATTTTAGTTGCTGTTTTAATTCACGATTTAAGATTTGTTACGTTTGATGAGTTTTTATGAAGGGTCGTAGATCCGAAATGTCGACTCACTTTACCTTTCTTCATAGATGCTGCCTGTCCTGCTGAGTGTTCCCAGTGATTTCTGTTTTTGTTTCAGATTTCCAGCATTTGCAGTATTTTGTGTTTTTATAAATGGTTTAGAATATGAGTTCATATTTATTGATTTAATACAAAACATTGGTCCTTAGATTTTCAGTTTTCAAGCATTGCTGAATTGATTGATATTGTATGATTTGCTGACCCTTTGGGACTATATATGAGCTGGAATACTTTAGTCTTACTTATTAATCCAAATTTAAGAGTTGACAAAAAATTATATTGATCATAAAGTGCTTGTGATTTCCTACCTGTTGTGCAATTTTTACGCTGTCTGTCACTTTGTAATAACTTTACTTTTTTATTGACTTGTGCAGAATTACACTTAATGTTTACACTGATGGATAAAGTTCCTAATGGGATTGAACCAATGTTAAAAGATTTGGAAGAGCACATCATCAGTGCTGGTTTAGCAGATATGGTAGCAGCTGCAGAAACTATAACTACTGTAAGTAAATAAATGTAGAAGTTGAAATTTTGGTTGAAATTTAGTTGCGCAAAAAGGAAAATATATTCTTGTTCATTCAACAAGAATGTTGAAGGTGTTATGAAGACTTGCTCACTCATTTTTGACTTTAAAAAAAAAATATTGTTCAACTTGATTTTTTTTCCGGATGTTTTTCTGATTTTTATTGAGGTTTTTGACTTCCAAAACAACTACCTTCTGAGCCATAAGGTCACCACAGATGTCACTTGTGTGCACATGCTCAACAGGCAGCAGAGCCTAAAACATTATATTCTTCCCTTCCTGATGATAGCGATTCTGCCGGTGTGTAATGTGCATGTGTGGCCTGCCGGAAGTGACCTCTATAGTGATCTGTGACCCAGAAATTAGATATTTTGCGAGTTTTAAACCTGAAACCTAGAAATCTACAGCGCAGAAGGAGGCTATTTGGTCCATCGAGTTTGTACTGGCTCAAAAACTAAGGAAATCAATTCAGTCTTACCACCCCACCTGATCCCTAGATCCTCTCAAGCTCTTCTCTTTCACAGGCCTATTTACTTCATTCATGAAAGTCACAATAGACTCAACCTCTCTCATCCAAGATAGTGTTTCACCCCTAAAAATCTCTGGGTGACAAAAATACTCCTGAGTTTCTCCTTTTACAGTGCTTGTTAAAATGCCCCTGAGTGATAAACCTCTCTATCAATGGAAATAAGTTATCCCTACTTATCGTAACAAAACACCTCATCATTTTAGTCCTAACAGGTCATCCTGGATAACAAAAACAATAACTAGGATTTATAGCACCCCTCATACTAGGTAGTGTCCTGGACCTTCTCCCTTTCTCTGATTCAAAACAGAACCAGCTTCTCCAATATCTCCTAATAACTGTAAGCCCATCATTCTCGTTAACCTGCTCTGAGACCTCTCTAAGGCCTTAAAATCTTTTCTGAAATGAGATGCTCAAAACCTGACATAATGCTTCAGTTGTAGCATAATGAATGATTTGCATAAAGTTAGTTGTAATATCTGTTTACTTTTATACTCTGTCTCTGTATCTCTCTGTATCAACAATGCTTCAACAGTCTGTTGAAAAATTAATTTTCATTGATTTGGAGGGAATTGGAAAGAACTATCGAATTTTGACAATTAATGCTGGAAACTGACATGCTGCCTTATATTAAGATGCAGCAGTCAATTGCGCACAGCAGTGTCCTGCAAGCAGTTGTGGATTGAAATGACCAATTTATTATTGTTTACATGAGTTTGCATGTCCCAATGCAAACTTCTTCCTTGTCAGCCTCCCATCTCCTCCTTCCACAGGTGGTAGATCATCCAGTACTCTGCAACCCGTGTCCTCTCCTGCACTCGGCTCCATGCATGCCTGACTCCACTGGCCTCCCATCTCACAAAGGATACAGTTCAAGATCCTGGTCCTTACCTTCAAAGCCCTCCATGGCCTCACCCTCCCCCTACCTCTGCAACCTACTAACCATCTACCAACCAGTCCACTCCCTTCACTCAGCGGATTCTGGCCTGCTTCGCGTCCCCCACTTCATTGACAGGCAGGCTTTCAGCCACTCTGCTCCCACTTCCAGAACACCATCCCACCTGCCCTCCCCCCTCCCCAATCATGACCCCCAGCTTGGATCTAAATTACTGCCTTTCTAGCGCCTTTCATGTCCTCTCGACATGAAAGACACCCTGCAAATGTCATTTTGTTTTTATTCTTGTTCACTATTAGGATTTATCGGTCAGGAACTATTTGGCACAGGAAGAACTTTTCAGTGGAGCATTGTTTTTCAATCGCCCTGTTTCACTTCTAAAAGACCTCACCAGTGAAGCTGGCATACAAATAATAATAATAATCCTTGCATTTGATATATCGCTTTTCATGTCTTCTAGACGTTTCAAAGCACTTCTCAGAAGATACTGTAATGTGAATTGACTGTATATGTGTGGCCAAAACACGGCAGCCAATTGTGCACAGCAGTGTCCATAATTATCCATAACTCATATGTAGGCATGTTGCTCTTTAAGTGAGCATAAATTTAGATCTTGGCAGTCTTGCAACCCTTATGTAATCATATTATCTTTGATTTTCAAACCTTGTGAAATATTAGTTGTGTCGACCATGAAATTAGTTCCTATGCCAGCATTATAGCAACTTCCACAGTCATTTTTCTCTCCCTTCAAAATCTTTCAAAAGATATACCCTGAATTCTAGTTGATCCTACGAGCTCCATGGTCTCCATGGTCTCTGCCTTGCAATATGTAGGCTCTCTAGAGGGTTGTCTCTACTTGCTGCAATTGGGAATCCTACCAATCCTGACAAGTTCAGTAATGTAAACTTGGTGGGAGGTTGGGGCTGGAGAACATTTATCACAGTTATCAGCTAATGCTTAGCTTGTCAAGTCACAGTGGTTCTGTATTATAAAGGGTTACTTTGGATGATAAACTCCATTTTTTTTGTTATAGGATTCTGAAAAATATGTAGAGCAATTGCTTACATTATTTAATCGATTTAGTAAACTGGTCAAAGAAGCATTTCAGGACGACCCTCGCTTCCTTACTGCTAGAGACAAAGTAAGTTTTTTTTAATTGGACATTAAAATAAATTTGAAATAAATATTTTCTAACCTTTGCAGGTGACAGTTAAAAATAAATGTATTTACCTTGGATTTTCTGAATATTATAATGCGGTTACTGGCTTGCAAACAAATCTCTGATCATATAACAGGTAATTTATTCTTCAAATAATGCAGAAACAGATTCCTATGTCTTTTAAAAACTCTATTAGCTTTTCAAATAATAATAATCATTGCATTTGATATTGTGCTTGATCAAGTTGTTGCGATGTCTCAAAAGGCATTTCACAGAATATAATATAAAGTGGATTAACTATTTTGTGGGCAAATCATTTACCTAAATTGCATTTATTCCAACTTGCATAACTTGCCACCATTACTTAGTATGTGTTTTGATGGGAAATATTGTCTTCCAAAACAGGCATATAAGGCAGTTGTGAATGATGCTACCATATTTAAACTTGAACTGCCATTGAAGCAAAAAGGGTAAGATCTTTATTTGTTGGTGATAACATGATTATTTGTGTACATAATTTATGATGGTTAATGGTATTTCTTCATGTTGTAATAAAGTGAGATGCACTGCCCATGAAGGTATTAGAGACAGAATTAATTAAAAGACAGAAATACTTGGAAAGTAAGGGCATTAACTTAAGGGAATTAGAGTAAAGATGTGGAAATAAGATTAAAAGATCTGCAGTGATCGAATGAACGAGTGGAACATGCTCAGTTGCCTGAAACACCTACTACTCCTGTTTCTGTATTGCCTCCAGCATCTGGTAGAAATTATTTTTTAATTATGTAAAAATGATTCTGTGAATCATCCTGAGCCATTGTACAATAATAGTCCGAGCATTTGCATTTGACGTGAAAGGTGTTATACAAGTGTAAATTTGTTGTTGCATTTTATAATCCTTGCACTGTCTAATACCTAATGGCTGTCTTAATCAGGATATTTTCAAAAGTCTGGGGAAATATATATAATTGGGGAGGAGGGAGAGAGAGAAGGAATCCTATTAAAAAGGTTAAGATATTATTACATCATGCAGTTTGCGAATTGCTTTATGTAAATTTAAATCTTACTCCACTCCTTTGATGTGAGTAAAGTGGTTAAGCGTTCTGAGACGCCGTAAGGCGTGGAGGGCGCTATATAAATCCAAGTTGTTGTTGTATTGTTCAAACAACCGCTGTGATTTGGAATTTACGTTTTCTGTTCTAGAGTGGGATTGAAAACTCAGCCTGAATCGAAGTGCCCAGAACTACTAGCAAATTACTGTGACATGTTGCTAAGAAAAACACCACTTAGTAAGAAACTTGCTTCAGAAGAAATTGAAGCAAAGTTAAAGGAAGTGGTAAGTAAATATATTTTTAATATATATATAATATGTGTGTTTGTGTGTGTATAGTATATATGATGGAATGTAAGTTGATCCCTGAGTTGTCGCTGAGTTACTTTTGTCTGACTGCTTCAGCTTTTCACAGAATTTAAAATTGTCTGCAAATTGCTAAAAGGTTGAGTTTTCTTTTATAGTGCATGACTTCAGTATGGAAATCATATTGCATTATTTCAGCTGTTAAATCTCTAATTTGGCCACACTTCTTCATAAGGAACAATAAACTTCAGTAATACACATGGTCCACTTCAATATTTTTTATTAATCACTGGATTAATTATTAACCAACCCAATACCTCAGAATTTGATGTGCATTGTGATGTGCACTGAAATTTCTCTGTGACAAGAACTTGCATTTATATAGTGCGCTTCAGGTAGGATAAAATCTTGGGAGTGCTTCGCAAGACTGAGTCTATCCACAAATCACTTCTGACCCCATCTATTGGTAGTCTTATGTAAATAAGTGTTGGTCTGTGCAGCTACATTATGTTGACTAATCATAACCGGTACCTGGTTTCTTTCTATACTCTGCATGATGCAGCAACTCATCAAGCTTTAGAAAAAGCTGCATGCAGAGTAACTAAGAACTGTTTCATCCACATACATCATCACAATCAATATTCCCTTCTTACCACAAATTGAACATTTTGTTTAGCTCCTGGCCAGCAGGCTAATGGCTCAAAAGTATCACAACACCAATTCTCAAAAGCACAGAGTGGTTATTAACTCAGGTTAAATTGCCACATGGTTCTGATCTGAGAATGCTAAGTACTGTATAGAGCTACTGAGGAGAAAGTGGGGCAAAGTGAAGAGGAGCTGCCAGGCAGTTGGTAGTGATTGGGACCCTCCTCTCAATCACAAAGAGGCCTGGGCAGATAGTATAAAGGAGGCTAAGTTGCAATAAGATAAAATAAGTTTACTTAATTGTTTTGGACATGTTGGCGTTTGTTTATGGCTGACTTGAGATTTGATATTTGTAAAAAAAAAAAATCTTATTGTTCTTTGCTTTTTAACAGTTACTTGTACTTAAGTATGTGCAGAACAAAGATGTCTTTATGAGATACCATAAAGCTCACTTAACAAGACGTCTGATCCTGGATATATCGGCAGATAGTGAGATTGAAGAAAATATGGTGGAATGGCTCAGAGTGAGTAAATATGTTTTTTAACTTCTCTGTCACCCCCCCAGCCCAGAAATATGGCCCCAAAGAATCCCTTTTAGCCAGTTACTATGTTAGACAGGAAGATGGGCTTCTTGTGGGAACATGGTGTACTGTTGTGTGGCATCAAAGTTCATAGATAGCCATTATGCTTCGGTTAAATTGGTTTGCTAAATAATTCCAAATGAATGAACAAATTTTCAATGACCTTATGGTAAGTATATTCTCTGCAGTACGGAATGTAATTCATGCAAAGTATATGAAGTATATGAAGCTTTGGGCTCCAGCAGTTTATTTTATTTCAGAATTGATTTAAATCACTAATGTTTCAGGATTTGATAGTTATTCACTTTGGTGTGTCGAAGCGATGGTTACAAATCATGCACATTTTGCCTGTCACTCATATTTACCGGTGTTTAGTTTCTACAAGACTGGATTTTTCTAATATTTAGTTTGCATATGTGTACAGGAAGTAGGCATGCCAGCTGACTACGTAAACAAACTGGCCAGGATGTTTCAGGATATTAAAGTTTCTGAAGACCTGAACCAGGCTTTCAAAGAAATGCACAAAAACAATAAGTTGGCCTTGCCAGGTATGTATTTGCTTTGAGTTTTGGGAGGGCAGGTTCTGAATGTGTTCAATGTCTAAAGATAGGCATGAAATTGTGCTGCTTTGTTCAAGCATTGGTGGCTCCACTCCTGTATCTTGAAGACTTTAATCATTTCAAAAAACAGGGTCATGGTTTCAAAATAAGGACAACAAAAGTGAACACTGTCTAGTGCAGCAAACTTTTTCAGTCAAAGGATGAAGCGATGTGGGTCTAACTGTAGTGGTGGCCCATTGTAATATGGTACTGGAGTTGGATCAGTAATGGGAAACAATCGCCAGTCAGCTCTTCCACATTTACTGCTCAAGCCCACAGAGACTTCATAGACTGGCCAACTAGGGAAAGACAAAATAGCTTATTTTTAAGTCAGCACAGTCTAGGTAAATATGTTACCTCCTCCCCCCACCGCCTCACACCAGTCACATCACCCCCAACACCAATCACATCCACCCCCACATCAGTCACAGCCACCCCCCCGCCCCCACTCCAGTCACAGCCACCCCCCCGCCCCCACTCCAGTCACAGCCACCCCCCCGCCCCCACTCCAGTCACAGCCACCCCCCCGCCCCCACTCCAGTCACAGCCGCCCCCCCGCCCCCACTCCAGTCACAGCCACCCCCCCGCCCCCACTCCAGTCACAGCCACCACCCCCCGCCCCCACTCCAGTCACAGCCACCTCCCCGCCCCCACTCCAGTCACAGCCACCCCCCCGCCCCCACTCCAGTCACAGCCACCTCCCCGCCCCCACTCCAGTCACAGCCACCCCCCCACCCCCACTCCAGTCACAGCCACCCCCCCGCCCCCACTCCAGTCACAGCCACCTCCCCGCCCCCACTCCAGTCACAGCCACCTCCCCGCCCCCACTCCAGTCGCAGCCACCCCCCACCAGCCCCCCCCACCAGTCACAGCCACCAGTCAGGGTCCAATCCCAACTGCGTACTAATGCATCACTTTATAACAGGATTACATTGTTCCAGTACAGATGTTGGTCTATATAGGACAACCCATTAGAACACACAACGTCGTTACAGGACATCGTCGTATGTGGCCTTGACCCGCCTACCCTGGAACTGCTGTATACCAAGATTCTGGTGCTAAATTGGTCTGCGTTTTGGTTTGATTGGTTGCAGCTGTCACTTTCTGCACATTGTGCACTGGGAGCAACACTGGGGCAGATGTCACTTCCTGCTTACTGTGGATGAGGTTAGATCACTAAGCTCATCTCACGAAGAAAGCTACTTGAGCAGTACTTGCACACAGTAAGCGACGTCAATTGAAGTCTGCTTTTGTTTTGTTTTGATCTAGGACTTTATGGTTCCAAACCATTGTGCTATGAAAGAATTTCACCCACAAAACATACAGTCAATTCACTTTACAGTACATTCTATGAAGTGCTTTGAGACCTCTCAAAAACATGATAAAGCACTATATCAAATGCAAACATTGTTTATGGAACTTAAAATAATTCAGTGAATTATTAGAACTCAGATGTATTGAAGAATCTGATGACAATTTAAAGGGTTAATTTTGATGCATCAGGGATTTTAGTCTTGCCTGAAATTGTTAGTTCAGTACAAGAAAATATAAGCCTTCCTGCAATTTGTTTTTTCGCACAAGCTGTCTATCTCATTTGGTTAACCGTTTGAATACTTCATTGTTTAGCGGACTCTGTGAATATCAAGATTTTAAATGCTGGTGCCTGGTCACGGAGCTCAGAAAAGGTATTTGTTTCTCTGCCAACTGAGCTGGAAGATCTTATCCCTGAGGTGGAGGAATTCTACAAAAAGAATCACAGTGGTAGAAAGCTGCATTGGCATCACCTCATGTCTAACGGAATTGTGAGTATCGTTATTATTATCGGTCTTCATGTTTAATTGTAAAGTGATAGTGCTTTTGTACAGCTGATTTCAAAGTCCAAACTCAGGGTAAAATTATGGCATAAACAATGTGTATCAAAATGGATTTCTATAATGGTTCCGTGCTCCTTGGCGTGGAACAGTCGAGTTTCCCTTTGCCCTTTTGCAAGAACCAGAACTGAGCTACGAGGTGGATTTATGGCCTAGACTGACCTGTAGCTCATTACTGTAGAGTCAGCTTCACACCAGACCTGTCTCATGGTCAAGACCACCACATAAGGATCTGGATCAAGCAGTTGGTTCTAAGCAAACCAGATATTGTACTTGGACCTATAAAACGTGAAGGTGGTTCTTCCATCGCATAGATCCTTCCACCATATCCATCAAATAGCTGTTGAGAAACCTCTGAAATTTAGTTCCAACATCTGCTGGAAGGCATTGTGAGCAATGGGCTTGTGGGCAAATTTTCATACATGCAGGGCTTGATCCCTATCTTGATTGAAATGAGGAGATAAACAGCTCCTATTAAACCCCCACAATAGCAACCTGAACCATCAGTCAGTGGGTAGCAGTGTGTGTCCAGGTTACGATTAGGAGGGAATTGCCAATGTTCTCCTACTGTTTAAACTTGAGTTGTGCTGCTCACCATGTGACTCACAAGGTTTTTCCACTGGTATATAGTGAGCGCTCAAACCTGTATTTGTCAGATGTCCTCCCAACGTGAAAAGAGCTCTAGAAATGTAATTGTGATGTTGTAGATGTCATGGAAAGCTCTACCAGAACAGTGGTTAAGACAGAATCTGTATTAGCTTTCAAATGAGAACTAGATAAATATCTAAAATAAGAGTAATTTGCATGGATATGAGGAAAGGGGACTGAATGTATTGCTGTTTTAAACGGTCAGCACAGACACGATAGACCAAATGGCTGCCTTCTGTGCTGCACATTTCTGTGGTGACTCAAGTGGAAATGGAAGATTAGAACCCGGGCTCACTATTGCGAAGCGCTCTGAGACACCATCTGGCGCGGGGGGGGGGGGGGGCGCTAAATAAATAAACAAGTTGTTGTTGCCGTCGTTGTAGAATCGGGATTTTCGCCATACCAGACAAACTGACACCACACACCCCTGCAGCTCTCAGTAGTTCATCTTCTGAGCCTCTTGCGCTTGCTGATGAGTTTTCATTTACCCGGGTTATTTACCCATCTGACCCCCAAAAAAGCACAAACAGAACTTTCTATTGAATTAGCAGAACGTACCTCAACTTTATTGTTCTTAAGAAAATCAAGAGTTGCAGTGTTCGTGTAACATTGTTCTGTGGGCAACAACAACAACAAAATTGCATTGATAGAGCGACTTTCAAGTCGGGAGGACATCCCAAGGCAGACTGTAAGTGGGGAAAAGAGCTAACGTACGCAGTCATCCTCTATCAAGATAACTAGTAAGGTTGACTTTGTTTCTAAACAGATAACATTTAAAAACGAGGTTGGCCAGTATGACCTAGAGGTGACCACCTTTCAGTTGGCTGTGCTGTTTGCCTGGAACCAAAGACCACGGGAGAAGATTAGTTTTGAAAATCTAAAGTTAGCAACTGAACTTCCAGATGCAGAACTTAGGCGGACATTATGGGTGAGTTACTTTTCTGAGTCTTAATTTTTATATTGTCTACAGTTGTCTCCAAGTCAGACCACCGTTTCTTCTCCCTTAACTCCTCCACCCCTTTCCTTGCTGCCCAACCCACCTCCCATCTCCTACTGCCCCTGGAGCAAACCATTTCCTCACACTCCCTTTCAGCTGTCCTGGAGTGAACTGAACTCCTCCCCTGGTCTTCCTCCCACAATGACTTATCCTTCTCAGTCACTAACCTCCATAACTCCCTCTCCACCATTCTTGATGCCCTTGCTCCCCCCATCCCAAACTGCTTCCTGTTCACGCACGTCAACCTAGTACACCAGCCACCTCTGCTCCCTCAGGCCTTCGAACACACCTGGTCCCGGTTCATATCTGATTTAACGGTCCATCGGCAGATCTAGCTGGACCTCATTAAAACCTATCGCTCCATCCTTCTACTCAAGATAATCTTGGAAGTCAAGGACAGCCCCAGGCTCATCTTCTTCTCCACCACCAACCAGCTCCTCCGTCCACCCCCTCAAGCCTCGCCCATGCTCTCCTCCAACTCCAAGGAGTTGGAGGAGAGATGCTGGACTTCTTCAAGACTAAAATCAAGAGGATCACTCAGTTGCCTTTGCCCTTTGAAATGTGACCATCTCTTCCTCAGGCTCCGCCCCCTATCCATCCCTCCCTCCACACTTTCAAACTTGTCTCCCCCAACTCTCTCACCACCATTATGACCCATATGAATCTAACTACATACGCCCTCAACCCTATCACTCTCCTTACCTCACAGATTCACCTCCTTATATCTCTACTCGCTGACATCATCAATCACTCCTTGTCTATAGGCACTGTTCCTACCTCCTTAAAAACAGACTTCATCACTCCTGAAAAAACCTTACCAGAACCCATCTCTGGTTCAAATTGCTGCCCCATCTCCAACCTCCCTTTCCAAGGTCCTTGAATGAGTCATTTCTTTCCACTTCACTGCTTCTTCTCCCATTAGATCCTTCAGCCACTCTGCCCCCAACCTCTGGCACTCCATGCTGCAGTCCCTCCATCTCCTCACCTTCCCTGGCCTCCTTCAAGTCCCGTCTCAAGACCCTCCTCTTTGACTGTCCCATTGGCCACTCCAAATCCCTCTACCTCCACCCTCCCTGTCCCCGGCTCAGGTCTAAAACAATGACTGTCTAGTGTCTTGTGACGTTCTCTTGACGTGAAAGACACTATACAAGTGTAATTTTGTTGTTGTTGTCTACAAACCCCTCCAATCGGATTTACAAGCTGCCCAAAATCTTCATTTAATGACATGACATGAATGTCAAACGATTTGTTGAGTTGAATAAAATTCCAGATTTAAAACTTAGAATTGTATGAGCAATAGAGGTAATTCAGTTGGTGAAATACATAATCTTTTAAGTACAATAAAATCCTGTGAAGCATTTTTAGACAGTGTGATAAAGCATTATATCAAATATATTTTTTCAAATACTTCAGTATAAGTGTTATGAATTCGAGCCTAATGAATTGCAATCATTCAAACCCATTTATATCTCAGTGTTGTGCTGCCCAAAACTTTTAGCGCAGAAATGATATCTATCAAATGAATCACAACAATGAGATAGTGAATCACAATGATTTTGTTTTATCTCAACAGTCTCTAGTAGCTTTTCCAAAACTGAAACGTCAGGTTTTACTGTATGAACCTCAGGTCAACTCACCCAAAGACTTCACAGAAGGCACTCTTTTCTCAGTGAATCAGGATTTTTCTTTAATGTAAGTATCAAGGATATTTTTTTAAAAAAAAATTTACATGATAGAAGTATGAATTACACCACTTGGCAGGATTAATCTATTGATGCTTGATAGTCCACAAAATGATTCCCCGTATTGGTACTGATTTTCTTTTCTTCTGGCTTTTGTTTTCGAACAAAGAAACAAAGTCTGTTAGAAATGCATTTGGTTCAAATTATTCTTACTTAAAAAGAGCCCCTCCCACCCCAACAACTATAGAAACATTATTTCCTTTTACTGAGAAATGGTTGGTTTATCGGAAGTGGGACATGTAGTAGGTCACTCTGATGACAGAGGAGGATTTGCAGCAGCATCATTTGAGTTTAATTGAGGCTTTTTGGGAGTCCTGTCACCAAAAATATTCAGTACCTATTAAAGCAATGGAAAATCCAGAAAATCACTATTTGGCACATAATAAATTATTTAAGTGTGACAAGGCAAATTGCTAAGCGCCCACTTTGAAACATTTCATAACTATTTTAAACAATTGCCTCAAAAATGTATTTGGTCACTCATTGCACGACTGTTTAAAGGACCCCGCTGTGCCGCATTTTGCCCACAAAATATAGTTAATTCACTTTACAGTGGAGCCCTTTATTGTGATAAGGCGCTATATCAAATGCAAGGATTATTATCAGTATATTAAAATGCATGAATTATTAATTAAATAATTTTTAATATAATTCTGTTAATATCAATATTAATTATTGATATAACGGTGAATATTAATTATTAATATCACACTTTATATTAATACTATGGTGATATTATATGGATATATTAATTATTATATTAATATATATTTTAATCACAGGATCAGACTAATGGTTTGGGTGAAGAAGGCCCTTTGGCTCATTTTATCTCATCCTTCTAGAATGCTCCCCCTTCTGTCCACCCATCACCGCATCAAACTTTTTTTTCTTTTAAATGAGTCCTGTTTTCTGACATCAATCACCTTTCCTGGTAACCTGTTTACATCATTAGTCTGGTTAATAAATTACTTGTCTGTCCTGAAATTGCACATTGCAATGCTATATCTGTCACCTTGTTCTGCTATTTCAGTGCATCCAACTGTTTGAGATTATTTTCTCAATCCTATTAAAATCTTATATACTTATAATAAATGTGAACATAGGAACAGCAGTAGGCTATTCGGCCCTTCGAGTCTGTTCTGCCATTTAATTAGATCATGGCTGATCTGTACCTCAACTCATCCTTTCAATTCCAATTTCACGTTTTCTCCCCATTTCTCATGATACCATGATCTACCAAAAATCTATCAACCTCACACTTGAAGGTGTGGATGGATCTAGCGTTCACAACCTTTTGGGGAGAGAATTCCAGATTTCTACTACCCGTTGAGTGAAAAAATGCTTCCTGATTTTATTCTTAAATGGTCTGGTTCTAATTTTAAGACTATGCCCCCTTGTTTTGGATTCCCACCAGAGGAAATAGCTTCTCTACTCTCTACCCTACCAAATCCCTTTATCATCTTAAATACCTCAACCAAATTAACCCTCAACCTTCTGAACTCAAAGGAATACAGTCCCAAGTTTTCTCAGCCTTTCTTTGTAAATTAACCCTTTTGGATCTGGTAACAGTCTGGTGAACCTGCACTGCTCCCCCTCCAGGATAATATAGGTTTCCAGAGGTGTGGTTCCCAAAACTGAATGCATTACTCCAAACGGGTTCTGAATAACAACTGCACAGATCAGAAAAATCTAGCAGTGACTTTATTTCTGAGACCTGCACTATTCTATTACAGAAAGAACAGCAAAGTTCAGAAGAGAGGGAAAATTAATTTAATTGGAAGACTACAGCTAACTACAGAAAGAATGAGGGAAGAAGAAAATGAAGGAATAGTCCAGCTGAGAATATTACGCACCCAGGTACGTTTGATTTTTTTGAAAAAGTTACATGTCTGAGCGGTATGACTGTAGTCCCTACAAGTTGCATTATAAATTAAGTGGAACATTTAAATAACTATTATGTTAAATCTACTTAGGAATTTGAGGACTTCATAACTTTAAATTTGTGAGCCCTTCCCTCTGTTAATGCGCTATTAACATGACACATTCAGGCTCTGCAGTGAAGAAGGTGAAGTTGTTTTTAAAAAATTGTAAATTTGTTCCTTAAATCTGTAGCCTCGAGTTGAAAACTTTTCTCTGTTGTGAATTTTATTTTTAGTTGAACAGAAAACCCTATAAAACCTCTAGAGGAGAATTTGTTCTGCATATATAATCTGCAAACCAAGCATAAAATTATTTTAAACAGACGAAGAACTGTACTCATGTTGGAGTAGTTGGAAGCAATTAATCTCCTCGCCAGAATCATGATTCCCCATGCTATTAATTTTACAATCTGATAAATCCAATGCAATTGAGCAGAGTAACATAGAATTAATACTCATGGTAGATTAATAAACTTCTATCATAAGAGTTATCTATATAACGTCAAAAATAATTCAGGCAATTGAGGAGTACTGACATTTAGAAAGGGATAATTAGACATCTGTTTATCCGAATGATTGTTTCAGGAATAATTTAACATTCAACTAATAGATGTGACCTCTTTACTCCCACATCACCCTCAATCGATCCATTTATCCTGTTAATTAGAACTATTCTAATTAACAGCCATTATTTTCACTTGTTTAAGCAAACATGTGTTAGCCTATTGTTAAATTGTTAAAATATACTGCAGTGTAATGCTTTTTACTGTAAGCAAAAGGTTATCGAGGCTCTCAGATCTATAGATGCTCAAATATTAAAAGAATAAGGTCACTTGTACAAAGTAAATGGCTAAGTACTTCCATTTTTCTGTACATAGAGTGGGAGAATCTCAGCCATGACATAATAGTGACATCAATGTTAAGTTTTAGGCCTTCCTAGTGAGACAATGGAGTTCTTAGAGAGAAAATCAATTCTTAAAAAAATGCTGTATCTCTTATCACCTTGATCCCAGTTTCTTGTTTGTAGTTTAATAATAGTAATCTTTACTTCTGGTATAGCACCTTTCACATTGGAAGGATGTCTCAAAGCACTTTACAGGATGGTCTGTAAAGTGGACTGACTGTGTGTTTATTATTTGTGATCTTCAAGATGCTAATAACTTTATGTTTAGATGTTGCACATTTGGTTTTAGCAATGGAATAGAATAGTGTAAGATCTGCCGTATTTTAAACTAAAACAACCTAGTTTGATAACCAACCTAGTCTTTTTTAATTTCAAACTTAAACCCCCCCTGCTTACTTAAAAGAAAATGAATTTACTACAGAATATAAAATGGAAACAATCCTGTAGTACGGACAGATTGATGTTTGATTTCTCTTTATTTGCTTGTTTTCAGGAGGCCATCATACAAATCATGAAGATGCGAAAGAAAATCACAAATGCTCAACTTCAGACAGAACTTGTAGAAATACTAAAAAACATGTTTTTGCCACAGAAAAAAATGATCAAAGAACAAATTGAATGGCTGATAGAGCACAAGTATATTAGAAGGGATGAGTCGGACATAAACACTTTCATTTACATGGCATAATTGATGGCGTACAAGGACAGTGCCAAACTTTGGGTTGAGTCCAGTTATGTCCCTGCAGACTTTGCAAGTAGTGGCTGAAGAGTGACTACACTTCAAAGATTGATTCAGTTGCATAATTATTACATCCCTGCCTTACCTTACTACAGCCGGACAATATTTGCCAGTTTCATCCACTTAGCATGTTGTTACCTGCATTTGTGTAGCTGACTTTTGACAGCATGCTGTTTTGTGGGAGTTCTGCATTCATCAGAGCCTGCTGTGCTTTCTTCGTAGCTTTAGATCTGTTTTTCATTCATTCTGTTCTTGTCCCACGATTGCATATACACTTTTTCTTCCCATCGATACCTGTATCAATCAATATAGACACTTACATTTTCATGCACTGGGAAAATACTCAAAACTTGGTTTTGTATTAAAAAGAAAAAAAAGTATTAGGACTAGCACTTTCACTTTTTCCTGGATGAACCGGGTTCTATCTTTTAGTATTCAACAACCTGGTCTGATTTCTTTTCGAAAAACATATTACAAACTTGAAAATGTTGCCATTACTGTAGTTTTGGTGAATAGTGTAAGTGGTGCATTGTTGAGCTGATGGTGCAGAAATGTGGTGATATTAAAATGAGTCCACGTTAGCTTTCTAACTAAATTGTTGGGAGGGAAAAGTCCAAGCGATGGTTACCTGCCCCTCAAATAAGCATGTTGCCTCTGGGATAATTGGTTTCAGTTCTCTACCAGGTTAGAAGTGGAGTGCCTTGAGTTTGCAGAAATTTTCCAACAAGTCTGGAGGAAAGGAGAAAAAGTATAAAAGCATTTGTACATTTCACCTTATTGCTTGCAGTCCTGTTGGCTGGTAACCCTGTTGGCTGATAACAGCAAAGCTGACGGTGGCTATGGAGAAATGCATAGCCTGCTTTTGTGGGAGACATATTAGACAATGCGTTGTTTGTGGTGTGGGGAAGGGAAGGGCAGGTCAGTGCGAAACAGCACAATTGTTAAGATGACAAAATGTTTGCTTCATAGTGCTTCTCACATCAAAAAAGGCAACATTGCAGTCATATTGTTAATGAAATTCAATGCTGTGATGAATTAACAGAGCTTAGTGCTAATTTACAGTACATACACATTTTCTACGGTAAATGGTATGTTTTTTTTCTAAAAAACACGATGTTGCACATTGGTCTTGCAGCTACACAGTTCCTGTACAGAATTAATCGATAATTAGGTGCAGATTTTGACTGTTTCATCAAGTTAGGTCATCTTTCCCTAAATTTTGGTCCTTTCTAATAAAAAAAAGAATGTTTGGCATCAGCCTTTATATGCATATGGTGCTGTTAACTTTGTTTTAAATCTTGTGTCTGCAGACATTGTCTTCAATACCCTCTGCCACAGGAACGCTTGAACATGTCCAGCTCCCAGTTTTCCTAAAGCAGCCGTGTGTGGCTTCAGTTACATTGACAGTAATGATAATAACTTGGTCACTCAATCCATGACTGTTTGTGGGACATTGTTGTGTGCCCTAAAATATACAGTCAATTCACTTTACAGTACATTCTATGAAGTGCTTCGAGACGTTTCAAAAACATAAGATGCCATATCAAAAGCAAGGATCATTATTATGATGTCAGTATCTTTAACTAAAAAGCAATTTTAACTATGCATCATAGTGAGGGAGACTCTCAGTCTGATCCGTGGATTGAGTCCCCAGAACTGATTGTATTTCCACTGCTTTTACCCTTGCAATTACCCCTCTTAGTTTTGCAAGAGGGAGCAAAACCTGCCTCTGAAATTGCACCTTCCTGATGAAGAGATGCTATGTCAATAACCTGGATGGTGCTGCTCTATGAAAAGCAGAGGCTACCAGTGATGCAGAGATCTAAATTCGTTAAATCAGATGTTGGTACTGTACAATTTTATCCTTTCAGATATTTCCATTAGTAGTTCTCTACTATAATTAACGGCCAGTTTGGAACTCACCAAAATATACTGTGCAGCGGGTGCCGATCCCATCAATGGAGGAGAAACAAGAGAGGAAGTTATCAATGTTAAAATGTCATTTTAAACTTCAATCTGTTCAGTTTTGAATTTCATTAATTTTAGGTGTCTTGTGCATTTCAGATTCAAACAAAAGCAAATGCACTTGACTGGCATCAAATGCATCATTGACTCTGAGCTTTAGGGTGGAAATTCACTTAATGGTGCATTGTAATTACAAAGAGTAATTGATAAATCTCTTGATCCCCAAAATTGTATTCAAAATAGTGGTTAAGAATGACTTTAACTACTAGTTTCTAAAATTACCATAATATGTGTATGGAAGCTTTCTACACGTGAAACTTACATACCCTACGCACAGTTCTCCCACTTATGCAAAATTTGCAGACCCACTATTTATGGCAAAAAAAAGAAACTGATTTGCAGCCTGGTGTTTTCATTAATATGTACACACAGAATTATTTTTCAAAATAAATATTTCATGTAAAATGTGTTGGTGTAAACAGTAGTTAAATATAGGAATGGTCACTTCTTGGTCAGCAATGAACCAATCTTGGGTGCTAAGATAAGCAATTGCTAAGGTAAGGAAGGACTAAGAAATATATTAGTGAGGAACAAGGATAGAAAGGGGAAATGCATATTTTTGCTAATCCATTTTTGTTTACTACTGTTGTCAGGTACTATACGTTGAAAGGTTTCTCCCCGATGACACTGATTCAATCCTTCCTGAGTACACACCAAATGCAGAATGGGGGAGAAGCTAGTGCCTGTTCTTATAACTCTAAACACAATGATCTGGGGCCGTTGAATAAGTATTTTAATAAAAGGGAAAACTTAATTATGTGACCAGATTATTGTGATTTATTACAGAGTAATAAATTGGTATATAAAAATGAATTACATGCACTATGAAACCCCCAGAAAGCATGCACCGTATACATGCACATACAGAATTTCATTAAATAAAGTGTGTGGAGATCTTGTTTCAACACTGCCTGGTAGAGAACATATGGAAATTATTACTACTTTTATTGAAATGGAATAAAAATAATCTTTTTATATGGAATTGGTCAACAATTTACAATTGTATGACTTTAATAAAAATCGTTTTATCCAAATCCTGCAATTTAATGGCAACAATGGCATTAAAATTACATTATGAAGTCTTCCATTTCTCCTGCGTCCACAGAATCTTTAATTTCTTACCTTTGTATGGACTGTCAAATGTGTTCTTTTACTCTGCAGCATTAGTGATTGAGTGTGATTTGAGACTACTTTTCCCCCCATTTAAAAAAAAGACAAAGATGAAACTATTATTGTAACTTGTGTAAATTAAAATTGTTGAAGTTGTTGAATAACTAGTTAGACTATTTTACAAATTCTTCAAACGTATTATTGAAGTGTTTGGATTTAATTGTTTGTATTACCCAAGAAATGACTTTTTTTCTAAAAAAAAAGGTATAGCAACTGCAGAGACTTAAGAGTTTGTTTCATTATGTTAGGAATACGTTTTCTTTACTCATTTGTGCAGATTTATTGTACACAAGATGTTGAAACAACTTGGACTTACACAGATGAAATTACATGTGGATCTGTGCGTGTTAGGTCACCAATAAATTGTAACAGTTGTTACCCTAGTTATACAAATGATCTGTTGGATATTTACATATCATTCATTGTAAGATCTTGAGGATTTAAGAAGCTTTCTTGTAATATACACTATAAGTCAAGTCTGGAGTGTTGCGCTAAGTTGAATTGATAGGTTTTACCCTATCTACAATTAATATAAAGTTGAATGCGTGCCACTACCTACCAAGGTTATGATGCTGTAAAATTTTTGAATGGTAGCAGTTTCTACATAGCAGCCTGATCAAAATATTTTGATGTACTACATTATTTTTGAATTTATTTTTTAAGTTGCATAATTTATTTTCCAGCAAAATAAAAGTGCAATATAAAATCTCCATGTGCGTTTTATATAACCAGCGATGTATAACTTTAGGACTCCCAATGGTGCAGTTGCAGATTAAAAAATTTTTTTTTACCGACATTAGGATTAAGCAAGCTAATCAACAGTCGATGGGAGGGAGAACAAAAGGTTGTATTTACCTCATAATTCAATTTCCACTACTTGTTATGGTGCAATAATCTGATGGTGAGTTCAACGTCTTTAAAAAGTCATTTTTGCGACTACATGGATTAATGTGTTGCTTGTGTGTACTTGGGTAACTAGGACCTCCAGAGAAGTCTACTGCAGTGAATTGGCAGCCAATCGTCCTTGTATCAACAACAATAAATTACATTTGTACAGCGCCTTTCACGTCAGGAGGATGTTCCAAGGTGCTGCATTAGTATTTGCTTGACACCTTATTGTCTGGTGTGGGTCAGAAGCTAGTGGTGATTGTCTACAGCATCAAACATTAGGTGCCTTTTTGATGGTCTTGGAATGTTGAGAGCAACAAACATTCATTTGTAACATTAAAGTCTTAAAATACTTCAACTTGTATTAATAATAATTCTTGAATCTCAAACAGCGCCTTATCAAGTCATTGAGACATCTCAAAGCGTATTTACTGTAAAGCAAATTGACTATTTTGGCAAAATATATAATCTTATTAAAATGGTTTGGAATTCCTAATGGAAGTTGTGATTTAATAAGGATAATGTCCATTGAACTATTATGGGTTGCAGTATTATAGTATATAATGTATTATGGAATTCAGCAAGTTTTAATAATATTTGCATTTGATATAGTACCTTTCACGTCAGTACGTTCCCAAGTTCTTCAAATAATTTATTGTGTTTTATGGGCACATTGGCGAGCTAATGAAGTTTTGTATGCAGTTTTATTTTATTGCAAGGTGATGGATTAATTTTAGATGGTAATCTACCACCTGGCACTGGAAAGATTATAATATACTTACATTTAATATACCTTATCACATCTTTGAGATGTCTCAAAGTGCTTCACACCAACAAATTACACTCATATCACACTGTACGTCGGAAATAATAATAATCCATGCATTTGATACAGCGCTTTATACGTCTTCTAGATGTCTCAAAGTGCTTCACCGAATATACTGTAAAGTGAAGTGACTGTGTATATGTGGACGAAACTCAGCAGCCAATTGCGCACAGCAATGTCCCACAAACAATCGTGGATTGAAATGATCAATTTATTAGGCAGGCATATGGAGTAAGGAAACTTGCCCAAGGTTTCACCCTGCCTGGAATTGAACCCAGGTCTCTCGCTTATAAGGCGAGTGCCCTAATCACTGAGCTACAGGAAAAAACGGGAGGGGCACTGGACAGTCAGGGGAATTTGGACCCATATTTAGGGTCAGAAGGGAAGGAGGGATAGGCGTGGGAAGATGGCTGAAGGAGCGATCGAAGAGGAAGCTCTTTGGAAGGAGGCAAGAGAGGGGAAATGAGATGGTGGGATAAGAGGTTCAGATTGTGGAGGCAGTGATGTTGGATCTCAATCGCCCAATGCTCACCCAATCTCCTATGGTGGGATAGGAAGTGTAGGGGACCTAAAGCAGACTGGTGTCCGCCGAGCGGATGGAGTGGATAGACTGATATGGGGTGAGGAGGTCGGTGAGGTAAGGGGGGTGCAAGAGCTTGTTGGGCTTTATACTGTGAAGTGAATTAACACAAAATATACAAAGCAGAAACCTTGATCTACCAGGGGAGGGAGGGCCAGAGGAAGGAGGTCAATGAGTTAGGAGCAGGAGTAGGCCATTCAGCCCCTCGAGCCTGCCCCACCATTCAATAAGATCATGGCTGATCTTCTGACCCAACTCCACCTCCCCGCCTTAGCCCCATATCCCTTAATCCCTTCATCCACAAGAAATCTATCAATCTCAGTCTTGAATGTGTTGGGCAGAGATTTCCTCACCTCCCTGCCCTCTGGGTGACCTGAGCAGGTGTCACATCACATGGTCCTGCCCTGGGCTGACCCTCTGGTTGATTGACACCCTGAGCCCAGGCTGGCCACGTGCTCGAGGTACCGCCCCGCCCCCCCATCTGCTCTGATTGGACAGTAACTCGCCTTCTCTCGCGTATGTGCACTTCCCGTGCTCTGATTGGTCAGCTCGCGCCCTGGTTTGCTATTGGTCCTTGGCTGCTGCTTCTGATTGGGCTGCGTCACCACCTGCCCCCCCCCCCCCCCCCCCCCCCCCCGCGAGTCACCCATTGACTCAAGCCTCTGATTGGACAATGAGTATATCGGCCTCTGATTGGCGCCGCGGCGGCCGGTCGGTCAGTCAGCTGAAGGTGAAGCGGGGGACGATGGCGGCTGCTCGGTGCTCGCTCCTGAAGGGCTGGCGCTCGCACGGTCAGGGCAGGGCCGGGGGGCTCCTGGGGCCGCTGGTGAGTTGGTACCCCTTCCATCCTTACCCTCCCCGGGGGCTGCCTGCCCACCGCAGCCCGGGGTCTGGGGGCGGCTGGAGGCCCCTCCCCGGGTGACACAGTGAATACTGTACAGTCTGTTGTGTGGAGGTTACAACAACAACAACAACAACAACAATAATAATAATCCTGGCATTTGATACAGTGGTTTTCATGTCTTCTGGACGTCTCAAAGCGCTTCACAGAGTTTACTGTAACGTGAACATTTTGTGGGAGAAACAGAGCAGCCAATCAGAGCAGCCAGGCTGCCCCGCGGAGCGAGGAACCAAATCATTATCAATTGATTTGTTTATTTTCAGTGAGGCAAGATTCACGGTTACCAAGCGATGCGCCATCCCGAAACGGTTTAAATACTTTTGTATCGTTTTAGAAGCTTCAAAAACAAACCGGAGTCTTAAAGTGAAACGAGTTATTCCTGGTCGAATGATTTATATTAGATCTATATTAACTCTTATAGATCTATATTAACTCTTATAGATCTATAGTAACTCTTAGAGATCTATAGTAACTCTTATAGATCTATATTAACTTATAGATCTATATTAACTTATAGATCTATATTAACTCTTATAGATCTATATTAACTCTTATAGATCTATAGTAACTCTTATAGATCTATAGTAACTCTTAGAGATCTATAGTAACTCTTATAGATCTATATTAACTTATAGATCTATATTAACTTATAGATCTATAGTAACTCTTATAGATCTATATTAACTCTTATAGATCTATATTAACTCATATAGATCTATATTAACTTATAGATCTATATTAACTCTTAGATCTATATTAACTCTTATAGATCTATAGTAACTCTTAGAGATCTATATTAACTCTTAGAGATCTATATTAACTCTTAATATACCAGAACAAAATGACACCTGTAGAGCGCCTTTCACGTCAGGAGGTCGTCCCAATTGAACTGTGTCTCTTGCTCACATTTTCTAGCGAGAATCTACATTTTATAGCGCCTTATTTCAAATGTCTCAAAGCACTATACTCCGTCATAATGTACATTTGTTTTTACATTTTCACAGCTTATAACCAGCGTAAAGATGCATTGTAATATAGTCCTCACCCATAACCTAAATTTACAGATTTTGTTTTTCTCATTCCACATGAACCTTAAAAAAAACTTGCAATCTCTTCAGCTTTGTTTCAACAAAGAACGCTATCTCCATTCTTCTTACACAGCATCTTTCACACACTATTCTTGAACCAATTGACCTCACTGAACTTGTGGGTAGTCCTGTGATTGTGGCTTCAATTTCACTTTTGCCCTATTTAGAGTGTTGCAATAGATGATTACAGTGTGTTGACCAGTATTGACATTGAGAAATGTAACTGGGGGCAAATGTAGTGTGTGTTACTTATGTCCTAATTATTATTGTATTATTATTAATTGATCTCTAGTGAGGATTCCTCTTAGAAAAAAGTAACTTTGATGTCTCTCAAATTCTATTATTGTAATGCAGAATATAAGCGTTTATTTGTTCCCAGCAATAAGCATTTGTTTTGCTGTCTGCAGCCATGTTTGTCTAAGCTTCAGACTGTCCACAATTACCGGCCATTATCTTTTGTATGTGTCAACAGATTTGTGCGTCTGGGCAGTTTATTATATTTGTTTCTAAGGGAGCTTTAGCAATTCAAAAAACAATTGCTAAATTTTTCTTTATTTTAATTTAACTTATTTATTTTTGAATTTTATTTATTTTTGCTGTTGAAACCAATACTCTGGGATTAAAATGAGACTCCAGAACCAATATCCAAATGTTAAGCATGTCAATCCTCTGTTCAGTTATTTAGATTTTAAATGGAACCATATATATAGTGTATTTCCTTTAGATGGCAATATAAGGAACATGCCTTGATGTGTGCCATAAAAAAATTAAACTGCTGTAATGACTCTGTGTCACTGGGTACATTGCAAAACAAAGCCAACTAACTGCATACTTAACTAGTTTTATTTATAACTTTAATTTGTAGTTTCCTTTAATGAACTGCACACTCTTTTGTTCACAGGCTGCAAATTGTAGGTACCGAAAATATTCATCTGGACCTTCGTTAAACGTAAGTTAATACAACAATTAGTGTTAATGGTCTTTGGAAGATATCTTTGACAATATAAACTGTGTGTTCATTGAAGCAAAAGTAGTCAAGTACAGACAACATTCTCTTTTATAGTTTTAAAAGAAACTATTTGAAAATCTATTGATCAAATCATATCTTCAACTTCCCAACAATTCAGGCACCAATCCCTTCCCATTGAGCGATAGACAGTTCCTCCAGTTGGAGGTGCAGAGCTTGAGCTGCGGTTACTTATTTCTCTGCAAATAATCAAGGGGGATGCCAGGAGCTGGACGTATGAACGTATGTATGTTCATGAACGGACTCCAGGTAACACTTTCCAGCAGCTGTTACCCCAAGTCTCAGAGTATCCCATCAGCTGTCTGACGGACATCTCCCTTCAGTGTGGTAGGAGGACCTTTAAGTGACAGCTTGTTGCCAACCACCTTGAAGTTCTCAAGCCCCACGTCAAATGCCACATATCAGCACCAGGTGCTGAGTGCTGTATTGTAGCTTTATTATACTGTAGTATTTAACTATTATATTGTAGTAGCATTTGGAAATCACCTGGGATTCCCTGCACAGCTAAATATATACCGGTGGATTTTGTGTGTGTTTGGTTCAGTGCTTACAATATTATAACACCCACAAGTACTTCACAGGTAACTGTCATCAATCACCATCAGTGACTGTAACTGTAGGCAACTGCTCTGGTTTCTAATAGGTTTTGATTTTTAATGCAGATGTCACACCCAAAGGACAGATTGATAATGCACCTGCAGTTTTTAAATAAAAGTGCCACATCAAATTCAAGGATTATTATTATTATTAAATATATACTGTACAATTTTATCTTCACTTGGATGCATGTTATTAATGTCTGATTTCAACATTTATGACTTTAGGAAGTGGTCATTGTTAGTGCAGCCAGGACCCCGATTGGATCATTCAGGGGATGCCTTGCCGCATTACCGGCCACGAAGCTTGGTTCAATTGCAATAAAAGCTGCCATTGAAAGAGCAGGTATGAGTACATCATTTGTTCATCGTATAACATTTTGGCTCTTACCCCAGCTCAGGTCCACAGCAGTGGTGAGTGCTTCGGGATGGCCTCCCTGCATGTAAGGAGCTGTGTAAATTGTATTGCAGTTGATATAGCACCTTTTGAAAGGGAGAATGGCTCAAAGCACTTCACAGGAATTTTCTGTAAAGTGGAGTTTCATCTGCATGATGTAGGCAAATCTAGCAACCAGTTTACACACAAATATTTTACAAACAGCCAGGAAATGAATGGTCAATTGTATTTGGGGGATTGTTGGCTAGGATACTGGGAGAAACACCTTTTTCTTTTGGAATAGTGGTGCTGGATCTTTAAATTCACTACAAGAGACAAATGGGATCTTACTTTATCTCATTCAAAGTTATGTCGTTGTAGGAAACAGGAAATCACTGACTGGATGACACTTAGTGACTGGATACTCACTCTAGTGAGCAATCTTTCCTGCTCACTAGAGCTAGGGTTGTGATTTTATGGATCCCAAACATGAGATTGCACAGAAATCTTTTGGTTAAAATTCACAAAAATTGTGGAGTTTATTGCATAATCTTTTGGTTTAATTTAACAGGGATTTCTCCTGAAGAAGTAAAGGAAGTCTATATGGGCAATGTCCTACAGGCTGGGGAAGGACAAGCCCCAACCCGACAAGCTCTCCTTGGTGCAGGTAATATTGCATTGAACACGCAACACAGAAGAGTAAGAATGTCAAGAGCTTGTTTGTTAATAAGTATATCTGTGGCTCATAGTTTTTTGTGCCAGTAAATTATCTATGAATTGAGTTACCAGAGTACTTCCTTGTTTGTTAAGATGGGCGTGAAAAATTTATATTTGTTTGGATTTAGGTTTGCCGATATGTACGCCTGCAACAACAGTCAACAAGGTCTGTGCCTCTGGAATGAAATCCATCATGTTGGCAGCACAAAGTCTGATGTGTGGACATCAGGTACAGAGTTCCTGTTGATTTTAAGATGCTCGTGACTTTGGGTTTCAGCTGTAAAGTTCGCTACAGATAAACCTTGGCTAGATGGATTAATGGGGTGGGGGGGTTTAAGGCCACGGTTTACTTGGCTTGTAAAAATAATGAAATTTATTTTAAGGAGAAATTTTGAACAAAAGATTGTTCACTTGATGTGTCTCTTGTTGATTGATCTGGAATTTGGTGCATAAGGTAACATTTATTTCAGCCCGTTTTGGTTTTGTGTACAGTTGTGTGTCAAGTCTAATGGACAGGAATACATAATGAATGCTCAGGGTAAAACACTAACATTGCCTAACATCAAAATAAGTTGTGAACTCTGTTTTGCGACCTTTGATATAATTAGTCATTAATACGACACTACTCTTTACAATCCATTTCTCCACAGGATGTCATGGTTGCTGGTGGGATGGAAAGTATGTCCAATGTACCGTTTGTAATGAACAGAGAAGCACCAGGCTATGGAGGTGTAAAATTGGAGGACCTGATAGTGAAGGATGGATTAACAGATGTCTACAACAAAATCCACATGGTGTGTATCAGGTGCTCTCTAAATGTGTGTCCATTGACAGCCAGTAAATTGGACGTGGTTAACACAAGAGGTATGGAAAGAAACTAATTTGAAGAAAAGCTGATTTCTGAGCCACAGAAACGTAATGTTTCCATCGAGTTTGCTAAGACATTCTTTATTGGGAAATGTACATTCAAACAAAAATCATAAACCTTAATTGAAGATTTCTGTCACCATAGATAGATTTGTCAAACATTTCCTGGGTCAAAGGATTTCCAATTCAAGCAGTCTTGTTCCTGGACACTTGTTTGGCTGTTGAAACAGGCAAGCCAGATCTCTTGGCATAGGCTCATTCATGCTAGTTGCAAGTTGTAATTCTATTAAAATGAGCACACTAGCTAGCCTTTTGATTTATATACTAAACTTACTCTAAGGACAGTGTTATTCGGCTGAAGACTGCTTAAGATGAAATTATCATTTATCCACTATCCATTTTTTTAGCTGACCCAAGCAAATTGCTCGAGTCTTATGCAGATTGAATGTATTTTGTAACAGGGCAACTGTGCAGAGAATACCGCAAAGAAGCTTCATATTTCACGGGAAGACCAGGATACATATGCAATTAGTTCATACACCAGAAGCAAAGCATCTTGGGATTCAAAACTTATGACAAAGGAAGTGGTTGCTGTCAGCATTCCACAGAAAGGTACTTGAGTGGATTCTTCTGTAAGATTTTAGATAAATGTCATCCTTTTGCCCTCAATGGCCTCACCCCACCCTACCTCTGTGACCTCCCAACCCCCTCCCAACCTGCCCACCCTCCGCTCAGCAAGATATGGTCTGCTCCGTGTCCCCCGACCAACCCGCCCCACCATTGGCGGGTGAACCTTCAGCCACTCTATATGAGTGTAATTTTGTTGCTGTTGTTAAAGTTATATGCTGTTTCAGTATATAAATGAATATTGTGGTTCTTGTATACAACAAGATGTGAAAGATGCTGCGACAATGTCAAATGTATTTGTTCGCATCACAGTATTAGGGCCTTTTTTTAAAAAAAATGAGTCCAGTATCCTGACCTCAACCATACTCACTTGGCAACCTGCTCCAGTCATTGATTTACCCTCCTCAGCTTCAGGCATCAGGAGGTACCAAGTGCGCTTGAGTAATTCACCCAGAGATAATCAATAATAAATTAGTAATTTCAAACCACGACTGTTTGTGGGGCACAGCTGTGCGCAATTGGCTGCTGCGTTTCACCCACATATGTGCAGTCGATTCACTTTGCGGTAGTGAAGCGCTTTTGAGACGTCTGGAAGATATGAAAAGCACTATTTCAAATGTAAAGATTATTATTATTGTATCCCAACACCCAAATACAGTACAAGGATTATTAAAGGCCCATGGCGTAAAAGGGACAGTGGCAGCGTGGATCCACAACTGGCTGCGAGACAGAAAGCAGAGAGTTGTAGTGAGCGGCTGTTTTTCAGATTGGAGGGAAGTGAGCAGTGGTGTGCCACAGGGATCGGTTTTGGGACCATTGCTGTTTGTAATCTACATCAATGATCTGGACTTGGGTGTACGGAGTACAGTTTCCAAGTTTGCAGATGACACTAAGTTAGGGAGAATAGTAAACAGTGAGGAGGATAGTAGCCAGCTGCAAGAGGATATAGACAAATTGGTAAAGTGGGCAGACACATGGCAGATGAAGTTTAATGCAGAGAAGTGTGAGGTGATGCATTTTGGGAGAAGAAATGAAGGGAGGCAATATAGGCTAGATAGTACAATTTTAAATGGTGTGAAGGAACAGAGAGACCTGGGGATTTGTGTTAGTGACTCGTTGAAGGTGGCAGGACAGGTAGACAAGGCTGTTAAGAAGGCATATGGGATACTAGGCTTTATAAATAGGGGTATAGAGTACAAAAGTCAGGAAGTGCTGACTAACCTCTATAGGACTTTGGTGAGGCCTCAGCTGGAATACTGTGTTCAATTCTGGTCACCACACTACAGAAAGGATGTGAAGGCATTGGAAAGGGTACAACGAAGATTTACTAGGATGGTGCCAGGATTGAGGGACTTCAGCTATGAGGAGAGGCTAGATAGGCTAGGGTTATTCTCTCTGGAGCAGAGAAGATTGAGGGGAGACCTAATAGAGGTTTATAAGATCATGAGGGGTTTCGACAGGGCAAATAGAGAAAAACTATTTCCACTCGTGGGTGAATCTGTGACTCGTGGTCACAGATTTAAAATAGTTTCAAGGCGCAGTAGAGGGGAGCTGAGGAGAAATTTTTTCACTCAGCGAGTTGTTCGAATCTGGAATGCATTGCCTGAAAAGGTGGTGGAGGCTGATTCGATAACAACTTTTAAAAGGGAATTAGATCTTTATTTAGGGAGAACGGGTCTATTAGGCTATGGGGAGCGGGCAGGGCAATGGGATTGAATCGCTCTTTTCAAAGAGCCGGCACAGACTAGATGGGCCGAATGGCCTCCTTTTGTGCCGTAAAATTCTATGATTCTATGATTCTATGATTATTAGAGAGCAGAGGGAAGTTTGGGTAAATAATTGGCTATTTTTCTGATTTTGTATCTTTTGTTTCAGGCCATTTGTGTTAGCTATGTCTTCTACAAATTACATATTCTTCATGTCCTATAAGGGTAGTTTTTTAAAAATCAAAACAAATCTTCGAGTTTGGAACCCATATAAAAGTGGTCTGCATAGATACCACAAGAGGAATAGGGAAGTATGAGCTAAACCGCTCACACAGGATAGTCTTATTACTGTGATTAGCTAAACTATAAACTGGCAATTTTAACTTGATACCTCAGCAGTGCCCAGTCAAGTTGTGAAGCTTGTCTTTGTTTCTGATCAGTTATCTTTTAATAATATCAATTTGTGTATTTTTGAAAGGGATGTGTATCACATATCAATGTTAGGATAACCACATCTGTGACATTTGTGGCCTTCGTTGAAAGGTATAATCTATTCAGTTTCTCCCTCCGATGCAGGCAAGCCAGATCTTGTGGTCAGCGAGGATGAAGAGTTCAAACGTGTTGACTTCAGTAAAGTAGTAAAAGTTAAAGCGGTTTTCCAGAAGGAAAATGGTAAGTAAAAGTATCCTGGCAGTTTTCAGTTTGGTTAAATAAGCGCTAAAGACTATTGAATTGAAATCCGTGTTTTAAGTCTTAGAAAGCTTCCTGGGGAGTCAGTTTCTTCCGGTTTTATCTCATACAAAAATAACTTGAAGAGAAAGCAAATGAAGTTACACCCACTGTCAGGGCCAGTTTTATCACTGCCCTGATTTTAAATCTTTGCACCAATTTGTGACGGCATATCAGGCTGGAGTGGGTTTGGAGCAAATTCTATTTGGGGTAAATTTTAGTTAAGCCACTGTTAGTGGAAAGTATTCTGTATTCCATATCAACTGTTTTTACTTTGTTCGACAGCTCTCGCGGCTTGGTAAACCACTTTGTCTATGGTATTGTAAGAGTTAAAATATTTACGACAAAGATTTTGAAATAGCCGTTTGATTTAAAACATTTGTTTGTAGGGAAACTGAGCTTTCCAGGTGTTTGCTCTTTTGAAGAAACGTAGCTCATATCGCGTGTCTTGTTGGCTTTGTGTTTTCAGGTACAGTTACAGCTGCCAATGCCAGTACCTTAAATGATGGAGCAGCTGCTTTGGTGTTAATGACTGCGGATGCTGCTAAGAGATTAAATGTTACACCAATGGCAAGGATTGTAGGTATGATACCAGGATGATGTTAAATTTGTACAGACTATTTCTGTTCTAACAATAACTTGCATTTATACAGCACCCTTCACGCTGGGTAGAATCTCAGACTGCAGTGGTGAGGTTGGACACTAACAAAAGGGGAGGCTATCATAGACTTGGCTGAAGAGGAAGGTTTTTTTGGTGGGATTTAAAGATAAAGATGGGGTGGGGGTGAGGTTGAGAGATTGAGGCAATCCAGAGATAGGAGGCAGAGTGTCTGAAGGCTCAGTCATCAATTGAAGGTGGCAGAGAGGGCTCAGGGAATGCACAGCAATTGGCCTTTGCTGGGTAAGACTGCAAGTTGAACAGAATGGTATAACAAACATATGCCTCACTGATGTAAAACGGTTGTAATCTAGCACATGCTTGTTAGTTCCAATGCAGACCACTCAACATGAGTGGTTATCATTCCCTATAAAATCTAATTTCGAAGTAAAATAGTCCAATTTTCACAATGCAGTTCCATGGTGGCACCTCTACATTATCGGTGCTTGCTTCTGCTTATTGGAGTAGAAATCATGTGTGTTTTGGTGGCATTCGATATTAAACGCTTCACTGCAGATGAGGGAGGATATGACTGGTAAAGTATCGTTGCTGCCCAGTTGCTTTGCACCATTTGCATTGGATAATCTCTTGTTACATTTCCTTTTTCCACAGGATTTGCAGATGCAGCTGTTGAACCTATTGACTTTCCTATTGCTCCTGCGTTTGCTGCACCAAAGGTAACAACAACAAAATTACACTTGTATAGCTCCTTTCATGGCAGGAGGACGTCCCAAGGTGCTGGACAGTCAATGTTGCAGACCTGAGCTGGGATTGGAAACGGGGAGGGTGGAGGGAAGGGAATGGATTAGGGACGACTGGTGGGAATGTCGAAGAGGAGGGTCTTGAGGCAGGACGTGCGGGATGGAATTCCAGAGGTTAGGAGCAGAGTGGCTGAAGGCTCACCCACCAATGTTGGGGTGGGTGGATCAGGGGACATGGAGCAGGCTGAACAGATTGGTAGGAGGTTAGGAGGTAACAGAGGTAGGGTGGGGAGAAGCCGTGGAGGGCTTTGAAGGTGGCCAGGTTCGTGAATTGATTCCTCTGGGTGATGGGGAGCCAATGGAGTCGGGCGAGAATGGAGGAGATCGGGTCACAGCCTTGGAGCGGTAGAGGACATAGGCCTCAGAATCCTGGAGTAAGTGCACGGCATGTAAAACCAAATGTATTTATAATCATTTCTATTACTTTGTTCACTTTTTCCTTCAAAAGGAACATTAAACAGGACAATATTCATATTTAGAAGTGTCTGCAAAGACTCATTTGAAACTTTTCATGTGAAACTTAAAAATAGAAAAACACTTCCAACTTATTTATCTTGGCTGGTTTCCCAATGTTACACACATTGATTGATGAAGTGGCCAGTTCAATATGGTGCCAGGCCTTTGCTAAAGGCATTTTTAACCAGACTCAACTCACAGATTTGTCCAAAAGCTGCCCCATGGTGACTTTTCCCTCCTGAGAGCTTCCTTTTTTCATCTCTGCTCAGGTGTTTGGGCAACTTTGAATAGAACTTTTGTAGCAATAACTTTGAAGCATATAGTGTGAGCCTCTTGCTTGTGGTGCTAGCGGTTGTTGTGAACACTGAATGAAAATGATGTGCAGCTAACATTGATTTAAAATGTGTTTAAACATTTCAGCTTTTGAAAGCAACTGGTGTAAAGAAAGAAGATATTGCAATGTGGGAGATCAATGAAGCTTTCAGTGTAGTGGTTTTGGCCAACATCAAAATGCTAGATATTGATCCACAAAAAGTTAATATTAACGGCGGAGCAGTCTCTCTGGGACACCCTATAGGGTAAGTGTCACTTTGAAACTAGTTCATTCACAACACTTTGACATTGTAAGATTTTAAACGTACATGACTTGGTCAAATGATTTGCGGTTCCAGAGATGTTTCCATATTTAATCACAAAATTGTCTTTTCCTGCATCTCCTATTGGGTACCAGGTTTAGATGACTATGTGGTAAGAATGTAAAGCCAGGCCCAATAATTTATGGCACCAAGACAGCTCTTTTCACAAACTATGAAGAATCCCAATTTTTTTGTCAGAGGGGGAAAATGCTGCATAAATCGACAGTAGTAACCTCACATCCATCATCACTATTCAATCCTGTTCGGCTGCTTTCTACAAAAACACATTCCTAGAGCGTCTTTCACGTCGGGAGAACGTCCCAAGGCGCTGATATCTCTTTCTAGATATTTTTCCTGGTATACAAACTACAGTAAAAGCCCATTTATCCAGCACCCAATCAACTGTAACTTCCGTACAACCGGCATAGCAAAAAGAAGTCCGCATTCAATTAAACGGAATTTATCCGGAAAAATGCATTTAATTAAAAATTTTTTTTTTTTGCGTTTTCTACCGAATATCTGGCACACGCTTTAACTGGCATTGGCCAGGTCCCGAGGGTGCCGGATAAACAGGCTTTTACTGTACATTGTTGGAGAGTATTTAATTGGAATTCATACTTGTTTCATTCAGTCGTCAAACCTTTTCCTGCTTTTCCTGTGTTTTCTGGGAGTCTGTTCCATATATCAGTGATATGTAATTTAACTTTTTTATATTTAAGTCCTGTATTTCTTAATTTTTACCTAGGCAAAGCCATGATCAGTATCTACATTTTTAAGTTTACTCAATTTTGTTTATGAATTAACAATTTAAATTGATAATATAGCATCTTCCATGTTATACACAATCTCAAAATTCTTTACTTTTTTTTCCCTACGCTCAGCGCTGTGTCTTAGATTTGTAATCAGTTTGAAAAACTTAAATATACTCATAGTATTCTAAAATATATATGCCTGCCTTGCTGTAATTCTTTTAATGTAAGCAGTTTCACAATCTGTCCAGAACACTCATTTTCTGCTGACAAACTGCAGTCTGATAATATAATCCCACACCACAAACCTCAACTGTTATTTTCAAACAATGCTTAGCAATTCAAGATTGATTTGTTAACTATTGCATTTCTAAAGAGGTTTTTTTTCCTTTTGTTTTATTCTAGAATGTCTGGAGCAAGGATTGTTGGTCACTTGACTCATAATCTGAAGCCTGGGGAGTATGGCATGGCAGGCATCTGCAATGGAGGAGGTGGTGCCTCTTCAATAATAATTCAACGCTTATAAAATCTTGGCTGTTTTTACATATAAATAGTGTTCAGATTTCATACCTATACAATTTAAGGACTAAGTTACCTTTTTGTTACTGAGCAATTATGGTTAATATAAATATTAGCTAATTACAAATTGTATCAATGTTTGTTTTGATAGGGCAAAGATTCCAGCTGTTACAAACTATTTTAAGGCCATACGATAATGATGTATGGAATAAAGCCTACATTGATTGTAATAACATGTACCTTCAAAAGCATTAATGGAATTCAAATTACGATTTTCAGACATTTTAAGCTGTCCTTCACTCATCTTTCTCTCTGTTGGTTAAACACATTCGATGAGCTTTAAAATGCTCTTTTCTAAAATAAATATTGGAATTATGAATAAAAATTGTGGTGGATTTGGCTTAGTGGAGCTTAATGCAATAGGTTACTTTAACATTGTCATGTTTATGAACACATCAGCTACAGTATTCTCAATTAAGTTTGAAACTTTTATATTTTAAATACTGATTAAACTATTGCTAGAATTTAATGGAAAAATTCAACTTTTTATGAAATTTACTGTACTTGTACTTGTAAATCACATTATCACAAATAAACTTTTTTCTCCAATTTAAAAGCTGGGATAATTGCAGAAGGAACATTTGACATGGTATTTGATATGTATTTTCTCAGTGTAAGCTCTAGCTGAACCAGTGTACAGCTTGTACTTTCCTCTGGGCTTGTACACAGTGCATTCAATCCAAATGCAAACCACGTAGATCTGCAATACTATATTTTCTTTTATTCTGGCGTGTTGATCGTGTATTCTTCATCAGCATGAAGCTTGATGTCAGTCGCTGTATACCATCCTCACTATTGAGGTTTGTAACAGGGTGAAATTGTCTGTCTCGGTAATACAAGAAATGCTAGATGAAAAAACAACAAATCCCTCTAGTTTGCCTTTCTGTCAGCTGTACACACATATGTCCCATAATGTTATTTCCTAAAAGAAAACTCATCTGTATTTCAAGGCTTCCAACAGTCTCCCTAGGGAGCCTATTGCATGGGTTAATATTTGCTCACTGAAATCGTACCCACTTTGTAAACCACAAAAGTGATTCTTTGTGAGGCATAAGAGGTCTTGCTTTTAAAAATAAAGTCCTGGAATATGATAAAACATGCAGTTTAAAGCTTCACATTCAATAGTTCATTTAGTTGTTTATTGAAACAATTTAGTTTTAATCCAAACAAAATCCCTAAACCACCTATTCATATAATGAAAATCATTGAGCTCTGGTTTGCTCAGTTTTGAGAGGCTTAGAGAGAATGTAACAGTGGCCCATACAAATGAATGTTCCTTTGGCACAATGAGAAAAACTCCCAGTACCTGATCGTCTAATCAGATTAAATACGAGATGTTGCTTGCTGATGTTAGCAGACAATGCCACTACATCCACTGCCCCCAATAAGAAATGGATTGAAACTAACTACAGTACCACCAAATGCTGTCAAACTTTCAACTGAACCTTAATATTTATACTGTGTATATATATTTCTGTATGTTTGTTATCCACCATGGAAAACTGGTGCATTTTGCTAAACACATAAATGGTCTCTATTCTGGCTCAGTTTCAAAGAGATAGAACATTTGAGGTTGGATCCCTAGTCTGTACTGTGGTGTACTGAGCAGGGCAGCAAAATACAAATTGTTTTTTTGATGGTGGGGAGGAAGAGGATGACAATGCCAATCTCTCTTAACAAAATGCATTATCTTTGTTAATCAGGTGAAGACAGGATCTATTTTGGTTTTGAGGTGTAGCTAGGAGACTGCTACAGGACTGTTAGCATCTATCAGGATGAGCCCAAAAAGGGTGTGGGAGGGAAATTCAGAATAGAGTCCATTAGAACAATATAAGATACATTAGTGGCACATGGAACAACTGTATTCTTAAAAAGTAGATCTGTTAATACAACCTGGATTTGGTGATGTAGATCGATCAGTAAATACCACTAGTTACAATATCTAAACTAGTTTTCTGCTCAAACCAAGGACGTGGCAAATTGTAACACTGGTCACTGACAGCAACTAATAACTGCTCCTAACCAGGAACCAGAAATGAATCAACTGAGCGATAACAACGTAGATTGTCTTGCACCTGTGATTCCTATAAGGAGTTATTAGTTTCCAAAGTAATCTTTGCATCAAACTCCAGTTTAACCACTGCTGTGTTATACAATTACAAACTCCTGTTAAAGTAGAATGGTTGAACCGCAGTGGATTATTTCAATAAAGCATAATAATGGAATGACGATTCAATGAGGCCAGATACTCATTGCACAAAGCAGCTTTATAATCAAGCTTTAAAGTTACAATATGTACAATTTGACAGTTTTTATGATCAACTGTAAATGAAAATACAAGGCCTAAATCCCAAACAAGTTTATTTATTTGAAAAACAATTTCAATCTTCAATCCCAATTATTTACAAACCTTGCCCTTCAACCTTGCCCTTTGGGACGCCCTCCTGACGTGCAAGGTGCTCTGTAAATGCCATTTTGTTGTTGTTATTTAACCACAGGAAGAAGGTGGCTCACCACGAGTGGTGAGAAGTAAGTGCTCACCACAATCGTTCTCAGTGATAGTTCTTGTAATTAAATACCGGAAAATTTACACTCCAGATTAATGGGATTGAATTATTTACAATATTGTATATCCACAATACAACGGCAGGAGTGGGTGATCATGGACAGATGTATTAACAGCAGAACCTATAAACAGTTCCATTCCTCACCCTCATTTCCAAGATTAAGGCTATTTAAGAATTCTGTTACTGGACGATGGGGAGCAATCACTCATCGTACTTCAGTGAATTCAAAAACTTTTCCACATCCATTTCTACAGGAAAAGAATCCAGATGCTTCTTTTTCTTGTATTTCTGTAAAATGAAAAAGGCAAATTAAGGTACACTAATAATAATTAATTAATAACAATCTTTGCATTTGTTTAGCACTTTTCACGTTAGGAGGATGGGTTTCAGCATATTGTACAGTGTAGTCATTGCATATGTGAGACAGCGAATCCACTCATTTTGCTTAAAGCTTAGAGTAGCATAATTTTGCTTGACATTTTGTCGTTGTCTGTAATATAATGCCACACCAATGCTTTGCCAAAAAGTTTGTTTGGGAAATATTGTTTGGTTGTCATATTTAACAAAAACTCACATGTAAAATATTACTAGGTTCAGTGCAAATGAATTTTTGTTTCTAAAAAAATCAAATAACGCTGCTGAAATGATAAATTCTGCTGGAAATGCACCAAATGTGCATTTTAACCTGATGCGTTCAAGTGAAAGCTGAACAATTATTTAGCAAAAGCTACAAACTCTAGCCAAATTCCAGTCAACATTTTTATTATAAAAGATCTCCAAATTTCATTTTGTAATCTTTTTGCTTGTAAAGCATATACAGTCTAAACCATTAAAACATTTTGATCTTGGTATTTACTTTCTCAAAACATCCAGACTGCAGGCTGTTCATTGCATTCAGAAAAAAAATAAGAGGTGGCCGGCATGGGAGCCCAGTATGGCTGATCTAAAGGGTCCTGTGGCTACTGGTCAGCGTGCGGGAATCCACCCCAATGGTAATGCACCTATCTGAACATTGTCATTTGTCAGCTGCTGAGCGAGTGCAGTAAATGGAGAAGAGCCGTTGTATCGCTGGCTAGGATTTATGAACCCCAACAACTGACTTAAAATGGCTCTACTCTAGCTAGACCAAATCAAGTTAATATACAGAATATTTATTTTAAATTTCAATTGACTGACTATCTGTCTCATTGTTGATTATGGGATGTTGCTGTCACTGATTGGCTGCTGTGTTTGCTTAAATGATATTTGCTGGTCTAATAATTTTTCTTAAGCACTTGAGGACAGTTCTGCTGTATAAACAGGGATGTTGGTTCTACTTACACGTGATTTTGACTTTTTCTTCCTTCCGGGTGAGCTGGAATTCTGAACCTCTGTCTTGCTGGATAAGGGCTGCTGTCTACAATCTTCCTCCAGTTCATCTAACTTTCTTTTCTTTGTCTGGCTATGCGCAGACCTGATTTGACAGGTACTGTCCTTCAGCGGTGTTGTACCAGTAGTCCTTACACTGGCTGCCCTTGACAGGATCATGAGTGTGTGGGCAGCCATATTAATACTGTTTTCACTTCCCGTCTCACTTGCTGGACTGTACGAGGGCAGGTCCGGGGTAGTAGGCGGGGCCATTACACGAGGAGACGCTCGATCATCTCGAACACACTTGCTTTGTGGAGTCCGTTGAAAGTCTGAGCAGTCGTACTGCCCTTCATGTGCGTTGGAGCCGGGCGTCCTGGGCACTGGAAGCTCATTGTTACTGCTCTGTTTGGGGACAGGACTTTGCCCCTGAATGTCCTGGAGCATCTCAGCCGCTTGCTTAGTCAGCGCACTGGTCAGACTGAAGCTTTCGTTTGCACTTTTATCCAGATTCCTTTTAGAAGACCTGTCTTGAGAGGCTTTTAACGTAGAGCTCCCTTTTTTACCCTCATGTTGAGAATTGGAAATTTTACGGCTGGTGCCCTCCTTGTCAAGACCACCTGCTTGAGAACTCGGCCTTTCATCTTGAGAACCCTTTTTTTGCTGTTGCACGTTTGAAAGGTCTGACGCTTCTCTACATCTTTGTCTGACTTGAACCCTGCTCTTCTCATTTTCCTTATTCGCTGTTGCTTTGTGGAAAGTGCCTTGGCTCAGACTTGAAGATGTGCCTTCGTTCTTCTCCGACCTCCCCTGTGTTTCGCTCCCTTTACTAAGACTCGCATCTGTCCTTTCAGATGTCTCTTTGTTCTGTTCTGAAGTGCTTTGAACACTAGAAAGATGGACACTATCTGTTTGATCTTTCTTCTTATGATTTGCTTGGCTCACATTGTTTTCTGTTTTATTATCCTGAACGGGGATGGATTCCACTGTGGATGGATTGGTCTCAGTGGAAACAGTATTGTCAAAGCACAGCACTCTTCTGTGACGTTCATTTGCTGGTGATTTTAAGCTTGGTGCATCGCTTTTCAATGGGGGATTGCCTGGTTTTCCAATTGGCTCCAAAGTAATTCTCTGGTCTTCAATTCTACTCCTGCAAAGGAATGGAAATTATGCAAGTGGTTTCAGATTCCCATCAAATCACACACTATTTGTGGAAAGCATTTATGGCTGCTTGACACCAATGAGCCCCTTCCCACAAGGTAAATGTCTCACTTCCACTATTTTCTTCCCAAAGTGTCTTGTGTGAGATCGCACTGCTGGTGATAAGAGTGGGGGAAATGGAAGGCGGGAGAGAGAAAGATAGAGATGGAATTAAACTTGGGGCGGAGTCAATCACAGTCTCATATTTCCAATACTGAGAGATTAAATAACACAAGCCAAGGCTTGGAAAAGCAGAGAAAGGGAAGCCTTCCCCAGCACAGACACAAACAGAGGAACTCCAGCTTAAAGCAAAAATGGTCAAACAAAGAAAGGCAAGTTGTTTTTAACTAATAAGAAAATTAACCTCATGAACTGTGCAGAGAAAAACTACTGGGACAGAAATGCAAAGTATTCTAATGGCATATTTTCTTCTAGAATCCAGAAAAGAATATACCAATGGATATTCTGCTCCCACTCCCACAAAATGCATTTCTCTGATTTAAAGCAAAATCTAGTTTCGCTACACCAACATTTCCGTGCAAAACATAACCCGACGGGAAATGTAATAATAATCCTTCCATTTAATATAGCGTCTTATCATGTTATTGAGTGTTCACTACCATGCTACTATGGAAATACATTTGACCTTACACTAGTAGCTGCATTTCATTGTAAAGTGAAGGGATTATTTATATCAAATGCAAGGCTTTTTATTATCATAATGAATATTGCAGGCTCCCCTCTATCTCTCCCATCTTACAAAGCCATGGCAAAACTCCCTCAACGAAGCCATGGCAAAACTTGCCCACTGGAGAAGCCAAAAGATAAATGTCAATCAATGATAATGTTCAATGATAATTTATGCTGCACAAAACATTTTACATTATGACCAAAAAGAAAAAGAAAGCTGCACAGGGAAAGGACATCCCAAAAACAACCCTGAAGGATTTATCCCAGTCTACGACCTTACCTCTGTAGTTGGCAGCTACCTTTTGCGACTGGTGAATCCAATGAAATGAAAGTGCCAAAAGAAGACTGTCCTGAAAAACAAGAGCCACAAATTTCACTGTTTGAATACATTACAGACCAAATCATTAAGCAATTCAGCCAATAACAGAGCCCAGAATTGCCAAATGGAGATAGCAAATATAAAATATGCCTCTTTACTTCCAGTGTTAGTATTACCTACTGTACTGAGACACTGTACAAGATCACTCCACTAGCAAGCTTAAACATTTGTTTATTTTACACAGGGAATGCTGCATATGATACTATTCAATTAACATCTGATCATGGAAAGACATGAAAACAAGGAAGCAGCAGGCAGATTTAATGTAATATTTAAACAGTTGCATTTGTTTTCAAATGAAAATAGTTTACAGATCAAATGTATACCAGAAAACAGCTCCAAACATGTACTCACCTGCTTTGGAGGTGTCTGGACTAACTGCTAACCGTGGCTGTTTCCGTGAAATGGGAAGTTTACTAAACCTGGGACACTGTTTGCGAAGTGGAGATGAAGTGGGAGGTTGGAAAACCTGAGTGAAACAAATTACCATCAATTATTGCACGTTTTAACCCAGGATGAGTTTCATTTTCACTATTTTCAAGCCATTGTAAACCCCAGTAACATAAACCCCAAACCTGGGTCTTATTTCCGTACCTCGACCCATTGTTCTGCACAAACATCTTTTGGTTTGAAAATTCTCACGCACTTTGTGTGAGAAATAGTAATTAGCCATGGATTTCAGATGTTATTACAGTAACTTGTTTTTGGGAGTTCAAGTGAGAAACGAGTGGAGAAGGACAAGGGAGAAATGGGGACAAAAGATTGCAAGGTATAGCTAGTAGGGGTAGGGGTAAGATGCAACTAGGCAGATATTGGTCATAAGGAAGTCCATGACCCCCTTGGAGAGAGAGGTGAAGATGGAGGGGGCTTGAGGAGGCAGCAATAAGTGGTAGACTTCAGGATGACTCTGTGTTACTCAGCGCCTTGGGATGTCCCCCTGATGTGAAAGGTGCTATACACATGTAATTTTGTTGTTGTTACAAGGTTTGCACGTTGGAGATGGCGAAGTGACAATTTGGCGGTGGGTGGTCAAGCTAGATTTAGTGATTGAACAAAACGGCAACATCAGTGTTCAAGAGTGGGTTCTCAAGCTAAAGATTTTGATAAACATTCAGAGTGCCGTGTATCAAATAAACTTGTATTTAATCAATTAAATTGATTTAAGCAATTTGCTTCTAATCTCCCAATGTCCTTCTTGGTTTAATGAAGACCATTCAATATGACATATACTTCTTAGGGCCCAGTGGGTCTTTAGGAATGCCAAGCGCTTACATTGCCCTTCCCTTTCTGCATGTAACAGTAAAGTTTCCTCTTGGTTCTCCCTGCAGTGAAACAGCCTAGATTGCTAACTCATTGCATTTTGCAGACTTGAACCCTATGCCCTCCCATTCTGTAATACCAAGGTGCATTGCAAGCTCCAGCCCCATGTCCTTCCATTTCATGATCATGGCTCACTGTTTGGAGAATGGTAGGATGCAAGTCTCATCTAACCCTTCCATGACACGAGGCTAAACACACAAAACTTAACTAAGTTTTCTGTTCATGCATTGAACAGAAAAATAACTAGTGTCTAGAAGACCTTATATGGAGGATTGCTTTTCCGAGGGTAATAACCCCTTCCAAAAAATAAATAATAATTTGGTCATTCAACCCACGACTGTTTGTGGGACATTGCTGTGTGCAATTGGCTGCTACGTTTTGGCGACAAAATATGTAGTCAACTCACTTTAGGATACATTCTGTGAAGCGCTTTGAGGCATCTCTAAAATGTGATCACACTATATCAAATGAAGGATTATTATTACTATGCACTTCAAAATATGTGCGAGCGTACTGGTGGTCCATTCATAATGATCTAAATAATAATCAGGGAAAAGCTTACTTGCTATCTGTGAGTCAAAGCTCTGTGCCCAATTAAGGTGGTATCTGATTATAACAAAATTGTTGAGGTCCCAAAACATTATTTCCATCGCTATAGTGGTCACTAGTCACTGTGGTCACTATACTACTATAATCGGTGGTGAACGTTTGCACATTCACTGCACATATCTGCAGAATGTCAAATGGCGCACAAAGCCAAAACAGTGAACTGGGTCATTGGGACTTCTTGATGGCATTTGTTGTGCATTGACATCAGTGGCAACCCAATGTCCTGGAAATCAGCCTTTTAATCTACTCACACTGGAAGGTTAAGTTGTATTTTACAACACGCAACCAAATCTACGAGTGTGAGAGGTTTGGTTGTGCATCTTCACTTTCTGTGCAGGCACAGCATAGAACTGGCTGGGCTGTGGGTCCATAAGACACCAGCTTTATAAGCAAACCTGTGTTATAATAAAGTACGTTGTAACAAGATTTCACTATAATACAGTAACAGCCTCCCCCAAAAACGCATATCATTCTTCTTTTACACAATAATCCTTTCATTTTGATATAGCGCTTTTCATGTCTTCTAGACGCCTCAAAACGTTTCACAGAATATACTGTAAAGTGAATTGACTGTATATCTGCAGGCAAAACACAGCAGCCAATTGCACATAGCTGTGACCCACAAACAGTGCTGGATTGAAATGACCGATTTATTATTGGGTTTTTATTTTCTTGAGGGAGTACTATCAGACGTGCGGAGTAAGGAAACTTGAGCAAGATTTTGCTCTGGCTGGGTCCTCTCGCTTGCAAGGAGAGTGCTCTAGCCATTGAGCTACAGGGCTCCACATGTAGTAATACTAGTAGCTTATAGTAAACCAACCCCTTTTTCTCAGTTATTGCTATTACATTCTGACAAAGATATATTCATAGAATCATAGAATTTTACGGCACAAAAGGAGCCCATTTGGCCCATCTAGTCTGTGCCGTCTATTTGAAAAGAGCAACTCAATCCCACTGCCCAGCTCTCTCCCCATAACCTAACAGACCTGTTCTCCCAAAATAAAGATCTAATTCTCTTTTAAAAGCTGTTATCGAATTGGCCTCCACCACCTTTTCAGGCAATGCATTCCAGGTTCGAACAACCCGCTGAGTGAAAAAAATTCTCCTCAGCTCCCCTCTGCTTCATTTAGAAACTATTTTAAATCTGTGACAGATTCGTCCACCAGTGGAAAAAATTCTTCCTTATTCACCCTGTCGAATCCCCTCATGATTTTATAAACCTCTATTAGGTCTCCTCTCAACCTTCTCTGTTCTAAAAAAAATAAACCTAGCCTATCCAGCCTTTCCTCATAACTGAAGTCCCTCAATCCTGGTACCATTCTAATAAACCTTCTCTGCACTTTTTCCAATGAGTTCAATTCTATGTGAACTCACCTGTTGGGTGGACACTGTGAATGGATTTGGGCTGCTCTGACCCAATATTGAAACTGGAATCACTCCCACCATTCCCTGCAGCACTGGTTGAATGGGGGAAGTGATGTAAAAAGTTGACCCTGAGGATTTAACACACGTGGGTTAGTAACTTGTAGTTTAAAAATATCAAACCATAGTCACATTAGGCATGAAAGAAAAGATTCAAACCTAATCACTCCCAAAGGAGAGTGTGAGAAAACAACAACCACCAAACAAATAGCATGCTTCACGTGAGCAGGGATTTGTATTTTGACCGTACAAAGAAGGATCATACAATTGATTCACTGAGGGATAGGGAAGTGCAGCTTCAGACAGCTTTTCAGGTTGACACACCATTTACTCTGGTGATTTTCCCACAAGCCCTTTCAAAACCCCAGTGTTAAACTGCACTGTGTAGAAAAGGCTTTATGTTTCTGAATAATAATCTGATTTGTCTTTGCTTGTTTTTTTTTGCTTTCACAATTTACTGCAATAGCAAAGCCACAAAATCTTATTTAATTGTTTGTGGTTAAAATACAAATTCAGATCAGTTTTTAAGGTGCGTGTTCTACCAGGCTGAGTGAGTTAATGAACTATGTGGTGCGGAACCTAGTCACAGACACCAGACATGATCTATGGTCTGGACTAAGTTAGCAGAGAGGTTTACCTGGTCAACATTCAGAGTCCAGCCTCACATATGATGAACACTGACTACTAGGTGAGTTACTGACTTATCCACTCTTTCAGAGGATCAAAACCAAATCAGAAAAGTCAATTGTACCAACTAAATCTCAACATTGGTTACAATAATCTTATTACAAGCTTTCACAGTTTGTTTGCAACACTCCACCATCAACAACTTGTATTTATATAGTGCCCTTCATGCAGGGTAGAGACATGGAGCTCTTAACAGTGGCAGAGCCTGACTCTGAGTCTGGGGGAGGAAGGACGTGATGGGAAACATAAGATCAAAGAGGAAGGTTTTAACAGTGTGACGAAAGGTGCTACCCCTACAAGTCACTCTACTTCAATGCCATCTAGTTCCTAAATACTGTATTCATCTAATTTGTATGTACAAGCATTGTATGCTCCTTCCCTTGAAATAAAGTATGTCGACATTATTATATAATATTTGGAGATAAAAACATTGCAATCTATTATTTCTAAATAAATAGATGAGACCTTAAATCGTTTGCCTGTTCAGAAGGATGAGAAAGAACCCATGGCACTGTTCAAAATAGAAGCGAATTTCTCCAAGTGTCCTTGTCAACAACCCACCCAAATAAAATTGGGTCATTCACTTCATGGCTGTTTGTGACAAGAAAATGGTGTCACATTCGTGTACAACTTTGCAATATATCAGGTGAGGTGATTTAGACATCCTCCATGGATGAAAGGCACTATATCAAATGACAGGAATTATTATTACTTGTGAGCTCAATATTCTATAGGGTCATCAGCTGTCCTAATACCTTGTGGAAAGCTTGAAGATACAGGCTGTCCCATGGTCAAAATAGCGCTTGGCCTCAGAGGGTTTGACAATGCTTATGGAACAGATATGGAGAAGGTTGCAGCACCACAGCTATTTGGTAACATTAAGACATTTGCAGAGCTCCCTTGGCCGCCCAAACCAAATGGATTTCTGTTATTTGGCTCAACCCTTTGGTTCACAGATCGTCCTAGAGAACTACAAAAGGAGGGCGAGTCCTGCAAGCAAGTTGCAATCAAAACACTATTGGATTGCCCGAAGGTGGTAGCTGCAGGTAACAGCTGTATGTAACCAGGGTTGTTTGACAGATCAATTGGCTTATTGATGGAAAATGCAACCCTGTCTCTCTGTGGTGAACTCACTGTAAGTGTACAGGTAGTTACACTTTGTGTTGGTGCCGATTGAACACCGACGAGGGCAAAATTCTGCCCAGAGCTTTCAGGTTCCTCTGCCACACCCAGAATATTAACAGCATTTTCAATTTCTTCAGCACTAACACAATGACTGGGGCTAAAGACAGACACCATCCGGCGTAGAGGGCACTATATAAATTGAAGTTGTTGTTGTTGTAACAGCCCCACCCTTTCCACTTGTGGAAGGCTGGGTTACACCTTTGCCTTGTAAAAACGTCTCACCTGGAGAGGACAATACAATTGTGGGCATATTGTCATTATTTTCATTTGTAATACTAGACACCGCGTTGGTTAATTCGGTGTCGGATAAAGACCGTTTGGGATCATCGCAGATGACAATCTTGAGATTTACTATATCTGTGGGATCCACTTCTACTGTACTGGAAGGCTCAGGGTCCGGAGCATCAGATGTGGGAATAACATCAGACGTTGCAGAGGTGATGGTTGGAGAGAACGTGGAGACTGTATCGGTTGAAAATCTTTCTCCTTCGGGAACAGGTTTAAACCCAGAAACCCCAGAGTCCAGGTGCAGGGTTGTAGCCTTGGCCTCAGAGATTGATCTGGAAGATACAGAGGAAGACACCGGTTCCGTTTGGTCAGGTAATTCCACACCCTCAGAAGGGTCGTCCTTTACAGGTGTGCTGGAATTAACGGAGTTCACTGAACTGGAATTCACAGTTGAAACAAGTAAACTAACTTCAGCTTGTAAAGACTGTGAAGTGATTAAAGAGGAGCTTGGTTCAGTCACAGATGCATGTGAAACCGTTGGCTGCTCTGGCACTGTTCCTATTAAGGAATTATTAGGATCAAACGACAATGGTTTATTTCCATCGTGATCACCAAGCACCGCCGCACAGCTGTTCTGACCTTGGAGAGGTGACTGTAACAAGGTTTCACTGCTAGCTGAAGGAGCCATCTCACCAACTTCAACTGCACTCTCGCCATCTGTCCTTTTATCCGAGACGTTTGGAGTCACTGGCTCTTCGAGCTTCCCTGGACTTGTAATCTCAGATACATCAGCATCACAAACTGAATGTTGCTCCTTAACTGTAACAAGTGGTTCACTTTGTTGGGTTATTTGAGAACAGTCTTGAGCTTTTTCATTGGGATCAGTCAGCTGTTGAATACCAGCAGTCTCCTCACTCACATCCTGTTGCAGGACCACAGATTCATTTGCACTTTCATGATTAGTGGATGGAGAATGGTCTTCAATTTCCATCTCAGCTACATCTTCAGGATCATGAGCCTCACACATAGCTGACTCAGTTGAGTGATCAGCACCAGTAAAAGAAAGGGTAGGTGTAGCATTGGCAACTTCTGCTGTCCAGTGGCTAGATTCAGATGCCTGGTCGGGGGAGGTAAGATTGTCTGTAGAAAGCACTGCATCGACTGGAGTGATCGCTTGGAAGAGATTCTCTTGTTTCTTGGATTCTGAACTGGAACTTGACTCCTGTAAGATTTTCTGAGTTACAGATACTGTGCTGTCAGCTTCGCATTCGGATCCATTTTGCACATTCTTATCAAGGACTGTTGAAGGAAAGTCCTCCGTCTTCTCATCTAGAAAAACAATGGAGAAAGTTGCAAAAATGTATAAGTAGCACCTAAAGCATTAAATACAGGAAAGTGCTTTGATGTGATCATCCTATGTGAAATGCACTATACAAGTGCAATTTATTGTTGTATCTTATTGGGCAATTCTTATATTTTTTGCTTTTGAATATCACATACATTTAAGAATTACCCATTAAGGTACTACAGCAACTTGTACTTAGCCTTTTAATGCAGGATGAATGGCTTGAAGCACATTACTGATATAATACAGAGCCAATATAACAATCCTTGCATTTGATGTAGCACTTTTCATATCTTCAAGATGTCTCAAAGCGCTTCACAAAATAGTGTAAAATTAATTGACTGTATATTTTGTGGGCGAAACGCAGCAGCCAATTGCACACAGCAATGTACCAAAAACAGTCGTGGATTGAAATGACCACTTTATTTTTATTTTTTTCTCTCTTGGGGGATTATTATCAGGGGTGTGGAGAAAGAAAACTTGTCCACGGTTTCACCCTGACTGGAATCGAACCCAGGTATCTCACTTGTAAGGTGAGTGCTCAGGACTCCACAAGAAGGGAATGGCGAGCTTTAAAGATACTGACCAAAAACCTGAGCAGAGATTTGATTCACAAAGGGCATTGAGGCTCAAAACAAACCATAATGAAATTAAAACGAACCCAATTCTTCTGTTTGAAAGGAGTTGAGGGTCTCCACATCTTCAGAGAAGGCTGAAGTTGTTCTACTTTCTATTATTTGTGAATCATCTTGCCGAGAGAATCCATGATCAGTCTCATCCTTCTGGGATTTACCTACATCAATCAGAAAGGAAAACATTTCAGGGACGTGGAGAAAGGGTAGGGCTGTGGGACTGAATGGGTACATGCACAATGGCCTCCTTCTGTGCTGCAATATTCTAAGATTCTAGAGAGAAAACAAGATACTGGAAGCTTTCCAAAGGACAGTGACTGAGCACTGAACCAATAATGGGACTGGAGGAGTGAGCAATAGGACTGCAGAATATTAGCAGGGGAAAAAACTGGCAGAGATTAAATAGTTAAAGGAAAGATAAGACCATGAAGGAAATGAAAGACAAGAACTAGTTATAAAGTTGATTTTATGGTGTAACTGAGTGAGAGCAATTGAGCTTTGTTAACATTAGGTGTGCGGAGCCCAAGTTAGGAATGTTATAACATTTGGGGGGGCAGAAAAACAGCAAATAATAATGAAATGAAAACTAACCCAATTCTTCTGTTTGAAAGGAGTTACGGGTCTCCATATCTTCAGTGAAGGCTGACGTTTTACTACTTTCTATTACTTTTAAATCATCTTCCCCAGAGAGCCCATAATCAGTATCCTCATCTTTTGGGGATTTACCTACATCAATCAGAATACAAAGCAACAGATAAAATAAATCCATAAGCACACAAAATTGCAAATAAAAATCTAGATTAGCAACATTGGACTGTCTGAATATCAAAATAACGCGCCTTTGTACATGTTTTCTAAAGTTGTCGAAATGTACGAATGAGCAAACGCTTGCCAGCGATCAGGTGTTTGGGGCCGTGGCGTGAGGGAGGGAGGCGCCCCTGGGGATCCATACAAGAGGCAGGTAATCCTGCCTCTTGTATGGCAGGTAATCCTGCCTCTTCATCTGAATGACTCCAACCATGCCCACTACCGCATCAACCATCTCCAGTGTTCTCTTAATTGTATTTATTATCTTATTTATATATTTACTAAACAACTACTATAAAATGCAATCAGCTAATATCCCTTCAATTAATCAAATTTTCTAATTTCTTTTTAAACTATTTATTAATTCATCAACAAAGTATAATCGAAACAACGTATATTGGGTCGACGTATAGAGAGGAGTACCAGTACACTTGTATAGCACCTTTCACGTCAGGAGGACGTCCCAAGGCGCTGGACAGTCACTGTGTCAGACCCGAGCTGGGGACAGGGGAGGGGAGGGGGGATTAGGAGTTGCCGATGGGAATTAAACAACCAAATCACATTTGTAAATCACCTTACACGTCAGGAGGATGTCCCAAGGCAAAATCGTTGAAAATATTATGACAATTTTGATAAGGGAACATCCATTTTAATAAATAATCCTCTTTCCTTAAGGAGATTTAAACCTCTTCCTTCCATAAAGCACTTAGCATTTTAATCATCCTTCCATACCTTTATTTAGGTATTTTTTGTTGTCTACAGTGCCGAATATATATGTATTATATATATCCCATTTTCACCCAGATGCCTCTCAATGCTAAACACACAAGAACCTCATTTAAAAGTGCTAAACTAGAGATTGTCTGAATGTCAGCAAATCCACAATAGATAAAAAGCAGCATTCACACAGAATCCCATACAAACCATAATCGAAGAGATCATAAAGTGCCTGAAAGGCTGGGTCTGACTCGGTCTGCTCCAAGATGTCCTGGATAGCTTCATCAGACATGTGAACTTCATCCTATGAAAGGCAAGGTTTTTTTTTAAGTGTTATGAACTTTAATTGTCCATCCGCAGAATTCATGTTCACATGCCTGACAATGGAATATACTTTCAATCCTCTTGGATGGGCTTGGTGGTAAAAGTTTCAGAGTCAGCAAAATATGGAGGACTGCAAGGAAATGCTGATGACAAACCAGGCAGCTAGTTCAACAGGAGTATTGGAGGAGCAAACCACTCACAGGAATTCTTCCCACTGTGCTCCTGATAACCTCACAGGATAAAGCCCCAATTGGCAAGGTTGGTTCTAGCTGTACATGCAGTGAGAAGCTTGCCAGTGTCAGTTTTGGTAAGATGCATGGTTTTAGCTGGTCAAATTCCAGCAGTACTCCCAACATACACTTCCCAACCCAGCCCTAAACTCGGTGGAATTTATGCATGAATGCTGCTTCCATTTGGGAAAGTGCGGATTCCATACCATGTGTAAATTTTTATTCATATGTGGAACTCTCTAGTTCCGTTTGGAAAGAAAGGTTAAGCATGGTGATGGGAGATAGATTAAGCATGGTGATGAGCTTTCATAGGAGTCAGACTACTTATAAGATTATGTTGCTTAAAAACACACCATTCAAACAAGTCTTACAAGTTGAGCTGAACACATCTTGAAAAATTGTACATTCAAATTTTTGTTTTTTTATTTTTTTAAATTTAAACAAATTTCATTTGTTCCAACATTCTTGCGCATAAATGGAAATAAAAATATTTCAAAACTGGATCAAATTTCACTTGCATCACTTTGATACTTCAAAGCATTGGATTTTTAAAGGCTGACTGTGGTTAGCAGAAATTTCAGCACAGGAGGCTGCAATACCGTACTCTGCTGGTTACCAACACAGCTTGGTATTAGGCTCCACCACTATTACCGTATATCTCTGCGTATAAGGCGCACTTTTTTTCAGGTCGGAAGATCTCGAAAGTGGGGGGTGCGCCCTATACGCAGGTACAAGCAATTTTGAGCCTCGGAAATACAGTAAACAGGAGGGGCGGCCGGCGCGCTGTCAGCCGGGGTTTGGTCAGTGTCCGGCGGGGGTTGGGAGGAGCGGGTGACGGGGCTTCGGCCTCGGCCGCCCGGACAGCGTCAGCAACAGCGGACTTCAGTGCTGTGCTTACCTTCTGCCAAACCCAGTCTGCCTGCCTCCCTCCCTGCCTCCCTCCCTGCCTGCGTGCCGGCCTGCCGCTCTCCCTCCCTCCCTCCCTCCCTGCCTGCGTGCCGGCCTGCCTCTCTCCCTCTCTCTCTCCCGGGCTGCCAGCCTGCCTCTCTCCCCCTCTCTCTCCCGGGCTGCCGGCCTGCCTCTCTCCCCCTCTCTCTCCCGGGCTGCCGCTCTCTCTCCCAGGCTGCCGGCCTGCCTCTCTCCCTCTCTCTCTCCCGGGCTGCCTCTCTCCCTCTCTCTCTCTGCCGGGCTGCCGGCCTGCCTCTCTCCCTCTCTCTCTCCTGGGCTGCCGGCCTGCCACTCTCCCTCCCTCCCAGGCTGCCGGCCTGCCGCTCTCCCTCCCTCCCTCCCTCCCTCCGTCCCTCCCTGCGTGCCTGCCTGCCTCTCTCTCTCCCAGGCTGCCGGCCTGCCTCTCTCCCTCTCTCCCTCCCTGGCTGCCTGCCTCTCTCTCTCCCTACCTACCTGTCTCTCCTCTCTCTCCTCCCTTCTGCCGGCAATATCATTGAAAATGCTTCCATTTTTTTTCCACCAAGAAAAGGTCAAAAACGGGGGTGTGTGTGCCTTATACGCGGGTGCGCCTTATACGCGGAGATATACGGTAAATGCTCTGAGACGTTAAGTACAAATTGTTATTGTTTTTACATTGGAGCTAATCCCATTTCTCGGCAGAATTAGACTTTATTGCATTCACAAATGCAGTGATAGAACAGTAGCTATTTTCCCCATACATTCTCTGCACCGTCATAAACCAAAATACCCTTTGTACAGTCCTTCTACTTTGCACTCACCATGCTCAGAAATCAGTCATTAGCCTCTACGCTCTATCCTACAAGGGTGTATCTATTTATTTCATGGATTAATCCAATTTTATGTACAGAATTATTCCAGAAAATATCCATCCATTTTATACTGTACATTAGATAGGAACATTATGCGCCAAATGCCTCTTTTCACATCTTACTTTCTGAATCCATATTTAACATTTAGTATTGGAGAGTCAGAGGATTCTGAGAGGAACTAAAACTTATGCTAAAAAAAATAGTTTACCCCAAGGCCTAGGATTTCATCAATCGACTGATCTGGTAAAGATGTATTGCTGTCTGGTGGCTTTGATGTGTGGGTATTACCTTCACTGTAAAAGATTTCAATAGATTTAGTTTAGGTTCAGAACTTAAAAGCAGATCATTGTTACTCTAAATGCAAGCACAAACATTCAAATTTCTTCTGCTCCATTTGAAAAATTTCTTCTTGCCCACATTATTAAGCAGGGATCGTGTACTTTCATTTCACTTTCAATATTCACCAATTCATGCTTTACTTACTACAAGACAAATTTCAGTTTTCAGAATTTCAAAATACAGTAAAAGCCCGTTTATCGGGCACCCTCCGGTGGGGGGCTCGACTAATTGACTGTGCCGGATAGATGGGCGGCAAGTTGCCGAAAACCCAACACAAAAAATTTACTTATTTTAAAACATACTATATTAATAATATGCTAAATAGTAACAGAATATTGTATAGCTATTTACCAATAAAGATTCCAGCACACTTGGTAAAAAGCATTTTTTACCGATCGGTAAAAACCTCCAAGTTCACAAGTTTAATAAGTGTGCATGCGCACGCATGCGCAAAGTGAGCATACTCGCGATTGCTGGAATGGGGAATTGCCCCGGGAGGGGGTCGAGCATTCCGGTTGATCAGATAAACGGGCTTTTACTGTAATCAGTTTCATTGCAGTTCAATAATTTCACGTCCAGAACACAATTTAATTCTAGAGACATTTCTAATTTCACTCGATAATGGGTGAAAGGTTACAGAGCATTAACAATAGAAAGTTCTGTATCAGACACCACATCAGTCTGTTTCAGTGTACATTACCTAAACATGACTTTATTGATGTTTTCTGCAAGTTTCTCCAGCAGAGAGCGATCTTTTAAGATTTTCTCCCTTGCATTTTCAATCACCCTTTGCTAAAAAAAAGAAAGTCAATTCAACCACACGTCATGCCACGTCAATTACTACCCTTGAGGGAAACACTCAATCAGTGATAATTTAAAATAACTAGTCTAATTTAGCCTGTTTATTGGAACATCTCTAACCTGTTTATTAGAGGTACATCTGATCCAGATGTAAAACATTTCAATTCCCTCCCTTCAGCAAAATACTTCATTTAGGGGAAGATGTAAGACGGGGAGATACGAGCAACAAAACATCCTTTAAACTAGCTGATTTGCTCTGATCAGAGACGTTTTAGAAGTCTAGGGTTTGCTACAACTTCCTCTATATCACTCGAAACCTCTGCTTCACCTTCAGTCACTCTGGCCCAAGAACTCTCTCAAGTCAATCGTCAAATTCTCTGCATGTTGTCCCTTCCTTGCTAGTCTTCAGATTGCTCCTGAAGACCAGATCGTAATGACACAGGCACAATGGACCGATTGCCATCTTTCTGTTTGTATCTACTGTAGAAGTCTTAGCCAGTGGGAGGGAGTGATAACTGTGAGTTAATGCCTGTTCAAGCAATACTTACTGGAAAGTTTTCTACAGCAATTTCCACTTGACTTTCCTCCCCTTCATTTTCTGCCGCTTTAGCAGTTGAATTCTGCCCGGACACTAGGTTGCTTCGCTTTCGCGGGGAGTCACTAAAATCAAAAACAGCAAATAAAATATTCCTTAAAACAGAAAATGATTCACGAGATATTTAGAAATGTATTTTTTCCAATGTAGTCTGGCACGGAGTGAATTTAATATTTAGTCATACTCTCTTGCCCAAATCCTTTACGTCATATTCTAGTCTATTGCTTTTTCCTGAACCCCTCCACTCTACCACTGATGGTCAAGCTAGGATCCGACCTTTGGTATCCTCCTTTAAAGCCTCTTTAGCCTCACTTCCTCTCTCTCTCTCTCTCGCCCCACCTTCAAAGGCTGGGGCACATTTTTTTTTCTAAGAATTACAAAGTTAAGACTAAATTCAACAATTTCCCCAAATTGTGTACATTCTAAAATGTCACGTAATTGAGAGAAAGCCAACTGGAATTTCTCCCCTTATACAAGCGTTGTGCCTTTTCTGTCCCTCTCTCACTTCCTACTTACTGTGATTTTCAAAGCACCTTTTAATAAAATCCCTTAATCTCTTTTAGTTTTAAAACAAGCTAAATTCATAAATAATGTTAATTCTCAATCACGTCTGTTCTATTTACAATATTTGGAAAAGTCAAGTTAATCAGTCACAATGGAATAAATAAGCATAAAGCATTTTTGACACACCAAAAGCAATACACAATTTTAATAAAAGAAACACCATGAAGAACTGATTGACTTCAAGTAATTTCCTTAATCCAATGCAGTCAGTAACACTTATACTGTACATAGGAATACTGACCACTTGCCATGAACACCAGCTCAGAACACCAATGACGAGGATACCATATACCAGTAGTGGCCACACTTTATAAATTTTCATGATTGAATATTTCTTGATTTACAGCATAAAACAAATAAAATGTAAACACTCTACCTATCGAACACTCTACCTATTGCCGAGACTCATGTAAATGTTTAGGTGGGGGTGGGGGCTGCTTCTTGACAGCCCGTGGGCCACAGGTTGGCCATCACTGCTATCAACACTGCAACAAACTGATCCTGGATTTTACAGCATAATCTTGTTGAGAAGAGAAAATGGAAGCAAGACCTCGACACAATTGACCTCTGTGCTGCTATATTCTGACTCTGGGAATATTCGGATTAGCATCAGAAAAGGAACATCTCAGATTTTGCAATCAAAACGGACAAATTATGGATAAAACAACTGCAAAAGGGAAAATACAAAACTGCATTTGAACAGATTTAAGTTTCAGATGACGGAATGGCATGACAATGACGCTCAAGTAAAATACAAGATGAAAATGTAACCCATCGGGACTGCAGCTTTAAAACAATCTTGGTTTTCATTGCGATCAGTTACCATTTTCGTTTTGCTGGGGAAATGTGCTCAGCGAGTATTCTTCGATCATTAGGTCCAGGGACAACGATGTGGAGGACATCAGCTGAACAAAGAAAATGAAATTGTTCATTACAACACAGATTTGTTCCATTCTCACCCCTTCTTTCCATGGTAAATTTGGTTTCATCCAAATTCATGATTCAGGTTGTATTACATTTTAAAACAGTGAATGGTGGCTCAAAATTAAGCAAGGTGGATTATGTCAGAAAACATTCATCAACCTACATCTCTCTTGTTGGTTTCAGGTAAAGGGATTTTTTTACTTTAGTCAATCAGTCTTCTTCCTGTGTGGCAATTACCCTTTCCTGCACATGTACAAACTTTGACATGTTTGGAATAAAAAGTGCAAACTTGTTTCAAATGACATAAACATTAATGAAAGCAACAAAATGACACATTAATTGTAGTAATGAACACACTCTTGCAGTGTTTCTTGTTTAGGTGCACCAAACATAATAAGAATTAAAAATGAAAACATGAAAAACTGCGAATGTTTTATCCAAGCTGTTCTGGGACTTCTATTACTGATAAATCTCCACTGCTAAACGTCAGGCGATAATAACCCACTTACCACTCAGATTAGCTGTTGGCTGAATGAGATCTTGTGAGTGGGACTGGTGTCTACAAAGATCAGGCACAGATTGTGGGATAACTGGATTGACTCCAGAGCTCGGTGTTATTAAGACCGGATTTGCTGACATCGGTGTAATAATCATCTGCTCAATTTGTGGAGAAATGGACAATAGACTGGAATTAGCTGTGGAGATTTTTCTTGAAGGACACGTCCCTCGACGCCTTAGTTCTGTTAAAGAATTCTTTGTGCGAGCTGTAAAAAAACAAATTTTGTTTTTTTGTTTAATCCGAGGACTCCTTAGAGGACATTAAACATTCAGGGCATAATTCCTATGCCATAAGCAATTAAAATACAGCATTCATCTACAGTAAAACCTTTGTTATCTGGCACTCGGGACCTGACCGTTGCCGATCAATCAAATAAGCCGGATATTCGAGTAGCAAGTTGCTGAAAATCGAACAATTTAAAAAAAACTTATTTCGAAACATACCATATTAATAATAAGACTAAATAATAACAGAATATTGTATGGATACTTACCAATAAAGCATTCCAGTACACTCGGTAAAATGATCGGTAAAAAAGTATTCCAGCTTTCGTTAAGTTTAATAAGTGCGCATCCACAAAGTGAGCATACCACGAGTGTCCCGGATGGCTATGGTATGAGATGCGGTTGCTGGAATGGTGAATTGTATTGGGAGATTGGTTGAATATACCGTTTGGTTGGGTACCGGATAAACAAGATTTTACTGTATATAGAAATACAGACCAAAGCTGGAGCAGATCACAGATGCCAGTAGACCAAGCCTGTAGTGCGATTTTGCCAACACCACTAACCTCCAGTATGTCACCCTCAAACTTGAAGTACAAGGGCCCACGTCACCTCATTCTGTGATATAATTGTCCATGATTCTATTTGTGTGACTATTTGAACAGATAATGTCCACTGAAAATTCAACTATGGAGAACATTAGAGCCAAGGCTGAACTTGTGGAACAGAGGGGGAAGAACTGAAACTGGGACCTTCCTGATCAGTATAGCACAGCATTTTACTGGGCAGTGTAGATTCTCACTAAACCATCATGGGAATCACCTGACCTTAAAAGTACAATTCACAAAACCTTTTGCTTTTCTTGAGGTGGGGGTGCGAAAGAAATAGCAGAATAGAATTTAAAAGGTTTTTGCATTTTTATGAAGTTACGGCAAATAAAATATACCTCTCTGATTTGAAGCAATCATCAGAGAACTGTGCTGCAAGTTCCTGTGAAGAGAAATGATGGGGATCAGAGACAATTGTAGCCCAGACAAGACAAAATACTATTCCCAAGCAGGGTTCAATTGTTAACTATAGCATCGGCAATTCTGAAGCTGAAGAGGTCAATTTGCTCACGTACAGCCCTATCAGTAAGTACGACACTGGAACAAATTTATTTACATAACAACAACATCGATTAATATAGGGCCCTCCCCGCCGGACGGCGTCTCAGAGCGCTTACGTTAGAAAACAATGTGGGCTGGGGAGGTCAGGACAAAGAGATAGAGGAAAATAAAGAACTAAATGCTGCTATAAACAGTTTAGTCTGCATAGAATACCGGGAATGTTCTTTGTACTTTACTTCGTACCCCGATTACCCCAGTCAGCAACAACAACTTGGATTTATATAGCGCCCTACATGCTGAACGGTGTCTCAGAGTGCTTTCCAATAACGAATCCCGGGGCCAGGGCAGGAGGAGGGGGAAGAAGGTGACCGAAAGCAGGATCGAAAAGGTCTTTAACACAGACCTGAAAATAGGAAAGGAGGAAGATGACAGTGCTGGTGAGGGACCAGATGTGGGAGAGGAAGAATAATTGGGATAACTGACGCCTAAGTTGCCTACGGATTCGGAGAGTTTTAGGGGCAGGTTGGGTAGGTGGAGGAGGTGGGAACCGTGTGATTGAAGATGTTGACTGGCTACAGCTGCTCCTTGCAGAATTTAGCCACAAGTCCAATATACCAATGGTATCAACAGCTGAAACAGTTCAACAGTTTAAAGTTGGTACATAAGTATACATGCAATAAAAAGTTAGTACATATTCAATATTCATCCAGTTCAATACTAAAGCAAGTAATTCCCATTCTCATCCAATTCCTTCTCACTCTGGCCTCGCCCCGGACATAGCTCTCTCTGGACTCTCTGCTCAAGTGCTTGTCAAACTGCACTGGCTCCATCACAGAGCGGATTGACTTCAAGATCCTCACTCTTGTGTTTAAATCCCTCCACTCCTCTGCACACTCCTACCTCTCTAATCTCCTCTCTCCTCACGGTGGTACCCGCTGCCACTGCTCTACTGGGTCCGGCCTCCTCGTCCCCCAAATCCTCCGCTCCACCATTGGCGGCCATGCTTTCAGCCACTACCCCCCAAAATGTTGCAACTCATTCCCTCAACCCTTTCATCTTGTTCTTTTTCATCTTCAGGTCGCATTTGAAGACCTATCTCTTCGACCTCGCTTACGGTCACCTCCCACTCCTTCTGGCTCAGCCTATGCCATTGTGAAGCACTCTAAGACACCACCTGGCATGGAGAGCGAGTTGTTGTTGTTGTTGTTGGGAGACTAAATTGTGCTTATCTAAAAATATTTCTTAATTACCTAATTTGAGAAAGTGTGTAATCCAATTTCCTCCATAAGGATGGCAGCACGGCTGGAGCTTCTGGCATTGAATCTACACATCAAGGGGAGAAAACGGTTAGTTCATAAGTTCTGAATAACAAACACCAGTCCCTCCTAAAAAGTGTGTGGACAGACAAGAACACAATTGACTAATCTGTCATCCTCGCCAGCTGAACAACCTGTAAACTCTCAACATCAGAGTCCACACATGAAGAATGACAAGCTGAGCAATATATCAGGAGGCTGTCAATCCTAAGAACCATGCTTCAGCCAGAACTTGAGACATCCAACAGAGGAGAAAGGGGTTAAATTGAAACTCACTCAAACAATAAGGCAGAAAAGATTGCTGCAATAACTCCCGGAGGGACGGGACTGGTTCAACGAGTCCTGTATTGTGGAGCACTCTGACAGAATGGAATTTACTACCTTCCAGCACAGCCCTATTACCAGGAGCATTAACAACAACAACTTGGATTTATTTAGCGCCCCCCACGCCAGACAGAGTCTCAGAGCGCTTCACAAAGCGGATCCCAAGGAAAGGGGGAAAAAAGATGACCAAAAGCCCGGTCGAAAAGAAAAGTCTTCAGGCGCGACCTGAAAATAGGAAAGGAGGGTGTGAGGCGAAGGAAGGAAGGGAGCTGCAGAGCTTCGGGGCGTAGTGGCTAAATGCACGGCCGCCGACGGTGCAATGGAGGATTTGGGGGACAAGGAGGAGGCCAGACCCAGTAGAGCGAAAGCAATGAGTACTGTCATGAGGAGAGATCAGGTAGGGGGATGCAGAGGAGTGGAGGGATTTAAACACGAGTGTTTAAAGTAAACTAAGTTAAGTAAATCACTAAATTAAGTAAACTAAGTTTATGCATCTCCTATCCTCAAGTAATTTTACATATTAGCCCAAAGAATTCAGGTTGTCCATTAACACTACAAGGTCAACTTTTCTCACGATACCTGGATTGTGCCACATTATCAACCACATTTGACTTTCCAAGTTACTTGGCAACTCCCCTCCCTAGTCCTTATCTCATCAACTTACATTTTCCTTGCATTTTTGTGATGATCTAACTTCCCAGTAATGTCCTAGTTACTTTTGTGCCATTACGCACAGGTTCACACAACAAGTTCAATAGCTGGCTTCACGCAGAAAAGTTCTCTATCAAATCACAGAAGGCTAATAACTATACATTACTTACGCTTCGCTTTCATCACAACGTATTCATTGAGGATAGTTTTCAAATTTTTTCCAAAAAGTGACTAAAAGAAAACAGATGCAGAACACGAGTTGATAGGTCTCCTTCACAACAGTGCAGGATCACTGTAAAGTTTCTGAATGTTTCAAAAAGAACGATTTGAAATTATATTATAACAGAAATTCATCATTTATTTATCCAATTAGGGGTCTTTATACAATATGTATCTTTTTTATACAATAATAAAATAATAATAATTCTGACATTTGATATAGCTCTTTAGAATGTCATTGAGATGTCTCAAAACACTTCACAGAATATACTGTAAAGTTAACTGACTGCTTTTGTGGGTGAAACAGGGCAGCCGATCATGCGCAGCAACGTCCTAAAAACAGTTGTAGATGAGCGACTAAATTATTATTAAAACTGCAAATGGTACATACTAAAATATGTGAAGTACACACATAGAATAGTTGCTCTCTTGTAGCTAGTTTTGTATGAGGAACTACATATAACAGCAACAAATTACACGTATAGCACCTTTGACATCAGGAGGACGTCCCAAGGCGCTGGACAGTCACTGTGTCAGACCCATAATGTTTAGAAGACCATGAGTTTTAACAGAATGAGTTTGCGAGTTCATTTCCCTTTTAAGTAGAAATCTTCCTGACACATCAATGAACATATTTCATTATAAAATTTTTTGAAGGAACAAAAACTTTACACGGTGCCTTCATTTTTGCTGGTCCTGCAGAATTAATTTGTGTTCTCAGCATCAACAACAACAAAATTACACTTGTATAGCGCCTTTCACGTCAGGCGGACGTCCCAAAGCTCTGGACGGTCACTGTTTCAGACGCGAGCTGGGGACGGCGAGGGAAATTAGGAGTTGCCGATGGGTCCATCGAAGAGGAGAGTCTTGAGGCGAGACTTGAAGGAGGCCAGGGAGGGGGCGAGGCGGAGGGACTGCAGGATGGAGTTCCAGAGGATGGGGGCAGTGTGGCAAAAGGCTCGCCCATCAATGATAAAAGCCATACAATAAGATTTGAAATGTTTACATGCATCTAAATTCTGGGCCTCAGTAGAAAACACGCACAAAATTGCTAGGAATATTCCAAGATCAAAGTTGCCACTTGCGCTTTCTTTTGAAAAATCACCACCCATCGCAAATATCATATATAGTTTATGGCAACTCCTGTCACAACAATTTGCCAATTGTTAAAAGTATTTATTGGGACTGCCAGACAGGTGGAGATAATAAGAGCAAATTAATTTCTATTTGGTCATTAAATTCAATTGAGAGAATGTTGGGATTTATTTTATACAGTATTTTAGTAATTAATAATAATTTATTCGCTCAATTCACCACTGTGTGTAGGATACTGCTGTGCACAAATGGCTGCCACGTTTAACTCATAAAATATACATTCAATGCACTTTACAGTATATTCTGTGAAGCGACATCCCAAAGACATAAGGTGCTATATCAAATGCAAGCATTAATACTACTGTATTTACCTTTTAACCGTGGGCTAAATGATACCACAATTTGTTTCTGGCCTCTACACTTATGCAACTAACTGTTCAGATAAATATAAAATGTATACAGTACCAGCAAACAAGCAGGAACCACTCCATCCTCTGTACTGTGCTCTGCATACTCCTTTAGATCAACACTCTCCAGTATAAAGGCTCTGTAAGTGTTAGAAAGTTTTTCCTGCTGCAAGTAACCTGGAATATAAGAAAATCAAGTTTATTATATGCACTAGATTTCTATAATTAATTAAAATGAATTACAATTAATGTCCTCCATGCTTCTATATGTTATACTAACAGCCTTAATATAATACAGTACCAACATTAACTAGCTACTTTTGATACCTGAATATGGTTGGCAAAATTCAAATGATCAATATTCTTTCTCAAATAAAACAAATAAACCCCGCCCACTCAGCCGTCTTGCTGAACCTTTAAAACATTTCAAATAGATTAGATAGGATACAGGATCTCCCCCAGAGGCTCATAACCTAAAGTTACTTAGTATGAAACTTGAAGTCCACAGACTAAGGTTTGATGTCTAGGCCTCTTCTGATTTGGCTAATCTTAACAAGGGTAGCACTATGCCATTTGCTGGAGAATCTCAATCCAATGTCTCAAGATAGAAGGTGAAAGCCACTGGCCAATCAGTCATAGGTTATAATTATAATCCTTGAATTTAATTTAGCACCTATAACTTTGATTAAAAAATGTCATAAATGGTTTAATGTAATTCCTGTAAAATGTTTAGTTTATTTGTAAACGAATGTGGCAGGTAATTTAGTCTATTACAAGGTTCCACACACAACCATGAAGTAAATAAAGAATTTATTGAAAGATAATTGGTCAGGATATTTTAAGAGCCAGCCAAAAGAAGAGCGCTTATATATAAGAGAATCACAAAGTGAAGAAGATAAAACGTTTCTATACATGGTGATGCTGAAGCAGGATCTATAAAATGTTTGAAAACAGAATTACTGTAGAATTAGTGAACAATATGGATGTATGCGGTGCCATCCTTCAGATGAGCCATTAAACTAAGGCTCCCATTGTTAAGCATACCATTGGATGATTTGAAGAGAAGGGAGTTTCTCCCGATATCCTGGCCAACGATACCCCAAATAAATTGCACAAACTGACTGTCACATTCTCAGACAAAACACACAGTCACTGCACAGTTTACAGCAAATCCATGAAGCACTTTGGGCACCATTCTAACATCGAAGGTGTTATACTAAATGTACAGTTTTAAAATCCTTGCATTTGATACAGTGCCTTATCACATTGTCGAGACGTCTCAACGCTTTTCACAGAATATGCCATAAAGTTAATCAATTGTATATTTTGCAGGCAAAGCTTATCAATAAAAATACTTATAAATTACACTTATAAAAACAAGGCACTGCATTGGTGTACCATCTTAAGAGTTGCAAATCTTGACATGGGAATCTTACAGAGAGCAAGCATGAGAATATAGTACAGTATAGAGAAAGCCCTGCACCCCAAGAGTTCAAAGGTTTTGAACAAACTCAGTGGTTAGAGCACTCGCCTCACAAGCGCGAGACCTGGGTTCAATTCCAGGCAGGGAGAAACCTTGGGCAAGTTTCATTACTCCACTTATTATCCTGATAATAAGGATAATAATCCTTCAAGAAAAGCTATTTTCAATCCACGACTGTTTGTGGGACCCTGCTGTTTGCAATTGGCTGTTGTGTTTCACTTAGTGTGTATATATATATACGCGCTTTGAGACGACTAGAAGTCTTGAAAAGCACTAAATCAAATCAATATTATTAATAATTATTAAGCAAGGATTATTATTAACTTTTTTTTAATATGGGAATAAAGTAAGGGGAGGGACTCCCCTTGATAAAAAAAAACTCTGTGAGTAAGATCCCCCTCCCTGAGGAGCAGATTGAAGGTAAACACGAGGAGCCATCCCTCGGGTCTGGGTGTTGTTGTGGTGGTGGTGGTGGCTGCTTGTTGCTGACCCCGGGCTCTGGGGCCGCCCGGGTCCCTGGAAACCGTTGCCAGGACCAGCGCCGAAGGCCACTTACCCAAGACGAGCCTCGCAATATCGGACGGCAGCAACATGATGGCCTCATCAACCCTCCCCAGCCCTCTCGCCCTAAACCTCCCACCCCCACCCCCCACTCAAGTCCCGGAGCGATGCTCTCTCAGCCCCGCGGCGGCCGGCGCCTTGTCTCTTGTCACAAACACATCACCGAGAGCTGCCGCCGTCGATGACCCCGAAAAAAAGGCGCGTTTTTAGGAATCCTCACATACTATTTCCGGGTAGGCGCGCACTGACCTCTGGGAGTTGTAGGAGATTCGCGTTGGAACTGCGGCGGATCAGAGAAACACTTCAGCTCCCAGTGTCTATGGCGCGGCTGACGCATGCGCATCGCTGAAGGGGGGGGGGGTGGAGGGGGATGAGGAGTGAAGCTGGGGCCAGCGGTTCGGAGGTGAGTACGGAGGTTTCATTACTGTCTTGCAGCTGGGCGTATAAACACACACATACCTCCACACACACACAATGGCAGCTTTGGTTATTATGGGCCATTGACGTATGTTTCGCGACGAGTTGTTATTTGTTTTCGCCAATAACAACAATCAGCTAACAGCTAGTACAGACGGTTGGCGGGGTGCGGGACGAGTTGGGGGCAGGAAGTTGTTTTCCCCCCCGAGGCCGCTGTTAGATTTACTGACGGTGCTGAGAGATGATAATACCGATAGAAATAACATGTCATCGCTAATTAATTTACATTATTAAATATTACATGTAAAGTTTGCGCCGGTGTTGACGGACCCGTGGCTCTGCACGTGCGGCTCGAGACATCCTGACGGTTAACCGCCGCGGCACTGGCCACGCCCCCAGCGCCTCCTGTGATTGGCAGATTGACTTGCAGAGAGCAACGAGATTGGACAACAACAACAACAACAATAATAAAGCACAAAATACCACAAGCTGGGAACCTGAAACACAAACAGAAGCTGCCGGGAAACTCAGCAGGTCAGGCAGCATCCATGGAGAAAGGAAAAGGAGTCAACGTTTCGGGTCCACAACCTTTCGTCAGGACCGGATGCAAATAATAATAATAATAATCCTTGCAATTTGATATAGCGCTTTTCACATCTTATCGACGTCCCAAAGCGCTTCACAGAATATACTGTGAAGTGAATTGACTGTATATATTTGTGGGCGAATCGCGGCAGCCAATTGCGCACAGCAGCGTCCCCCACACAGTCGTGGATTGAAATGACCAATTTTATTATTGTGTTTTTTTTTTGGAGGGATTATTATTAGGCGTGTGGAGTATGGAAACTTGCCCAAGGTTTCGCCCTGACCTGCCTGGATTCGAACACAGGTCTCCCCAGCTTGGTCTCCCCAGCTTACAAGACAAGTGCTCCAACCCCTGAGCCACAAGAACTCAATAACAATAATGATAATTCAGTAATAATAATAATACAGTAATAATAAAACGCAAAATACTGCAGACCCTGGAAATCTGAAACAAAAACTGAAATCGCTGGGAACACTCTGCAGGTCAGGCAGCATCCATGATGTACAGCAGCTCTATTATCAAATACAAGGATTATTATTATTATCACCTATGGAGAAAGGAAAAGTGAGTCAACGTTTCGGGTCCACAACCCTTTGTCACCCTTTGTGTTTCGACGAAGGGTCGTGGAACCCGAAACGTTGACTCACTTCTCCTTTCTCCCGAGATGCTGCCTGACCTGCGGAGTGTTCCCAGGGATTTCTGTTTTTGTTTCATAATAATAACGGTAATCATGGAATTTTACAGAACAAAAGGAGGCCTTTTGGTCCACCGAGTCTTGGTTATCTCTCCCATCACTTTTCCGCTGACTGTGGGTCAGACTATGCCACTGTCAGGGGCTCTGGAAGGCTACCCCGTGTGAACAACAATAACAAAATTACACTTGTATAGTGCCTTTCAAGTCAGGAGGACGTCCCAAGGCGCTGGACAGTCGCTGTTTCAATAACATCAAATGTATGATAATAATTCTTGCATTTGATATAGCACTTATCACGTCTTCTAGACGTCTCAAAGCGCTGCACAGAATATACTGTAAAGTGTATATTTGTGGGCGAAATGCCACTATATTAGCTGCAAGTTATTATTGTTTGATCAATTTCAATCACTCAAATTGAATTTCATTTTGGTGGACAATCTTATGTCAGACAGATTCAGTTGGTAGCACATTTATATAATAATAATAATCCTTGCATTCGATATAGTGCTTTCCACATCTTATCAACATCCCAAAGCGCTTCACAGAATATACTGTAAAGTGAATTGACTATATATTTGTGGGCGAATTTGGCTTGGATCAGACACTTGTGGGTTCAAGGCCTAGGTTGAGTGTTGAGCTTAGTGTAGAATGTCACCGGTAGCTGGTGGGAGTGCTGTTGATAAACACTTTTGTGTTGTGTTAGCTTGACTCATTTGGGTAACAATCTTGCATCTAAACTAGAAGATTGAGAGTTATATATTCATTGCATTGTTAAGGCTGCTAACTGTCCGATCAGACATTAGAGTGTTCTGCCTTTGAATGAGGAATCACTAGGTTTGGGAAAAAATCATGAGTACAAACTTGCATGCCACAATCACAAAAAATCAATTAAATTGTGCTCAGTCTTTACATTTTCTGTATTTCATTTTTATTTTTCAGAATTAACGACAAATGTTTGTAGGGGAACCATGAGCCTTGCTCTTCACGAGCTCCTCCTTTGCTGTCGGCAGTTTGAAAGTGACAAAGCTGCGGAGAGAAAGGTAAATTAAAAATTTATAAATTAAATGAAAGAAAGATTGGAGAAACCTTTAATTATTTTTGAACATCATTGCTAGGTTCTTTCTATTATTCGACTCATGTTTACTAATGTTGAAAAAGAGCAGGCCATCCTATTGCGAGGTTCAGCAGTTATAGTCTTGCTTTGGTACAGCCTAGGCTGCTATTTAAGTTGCCACGGTACTTCATATAACTTACTCACTTAAATTTAGCAAGTACTGTATATCTAATGCGTGGTTGAGCATCTTCAGTTCCATATTTGATCCCCTGATCTGAGCTAAGTTAGCTGATCTCTGCTTGGATAGCAGTAATTGCAGCAATGGAGTCCTGTAGCTTAGTGTTTAGAGCATTCTCCTCACAAGCAAGGGGACTTTGGGTTGATTCCTGGCAGGGCGAAACATTGGACAAGTTTCCTTTGCTCACATATCTCTGTTTACCTAGCAGCAAGTAGGAACCCGGTATTTATTCGATTAAAGGATCGCTTTTCTGGGAGTAATGATTCCTTCAAAATAAAATTAAAAAATAATTTGCTAATTCAGTCCACAGCTATGCAAAATTGACTACTATGCTTCACCCATAAAATGTACAGTCAATTCACTTTACAACAACAACAACAATAATATTACACTCATAGTGCCTTTCACGTCAGGAGGAACATTTACAATATATTCTGTGAAACACTTTGAAATGTTTCAAAGACATGATAAAATGTCAGCATTATTATAATTGGCCTCATTATCTTTGGGTTGGAAAATATTGGTCTCAATATTACTGGGTTGGAAAACAATAACCAGAATGTCCTGGACTAGATCGCTATTCAGCAACTTCCTGCTGGAGACTTTTTTGAAACAAAAATGACCAACTTTAGCGAGTGGCCAAAATATCTGCTTCAAAACACTGCTATTGAAATATAACTGACATGCCTGCAAATGCATGGATGCAACACTTTAAAATCCAGTGAATCCTGAGACGTAATAACATTGTGAAGGGAACTATATCAAATGAAATGATTATTATATGGCCTGTCACTGTGTAGTTAGCACTGTTTGAGAACAAAAATTGCTAGCAACCGTGTTTTTCAATCTTGTTTGCACTGTGTCAACCTTCTAAATGTTAAGATGAATGTTCCAGTAGTAGTTGTCGTAAAGGTTTAATATAAGTGTAGATTGGAAATGCCAGACTTCTACCACGCTCATCCATTCACCTTTCTTTGATTTCTAGAAAGAAGTTGATAAATTCAGACGACTTATTCGGACATCGGAAACGATAGAACAGTTGGATCGAAATTCTGAGTCGAGACATTCAAAGCAGTTAAACTGGGATATTGTTTTTAGGTAAAAGTTTTCAAATAATTTTAGTTCCAGATTAAGTACTGCAATTTATAGTTGTGTGCTCCCTATCAATATCCTTTTACGATTCTTTGGTTACACGGTCTTTACTGTGAATTATAGTACAAAGCAACTCCATTGTAATGCAATGGTCTGAGTCCATAAGATCATACATCATGTCAAAAGAAAACATGGCGTCATCATTTCCCTCACCCCCTTTTTGGTAAACATCAAATTAATTGATCCAATGCTCTAATTTTCATAATTACAAAGTATTATTTTATTTTAAGGAATTGTCTGGTTAAATAGCTCGTTTGTCAAATATTTATCTGACAAATATTTCTAATATATCTGTTAAATATTTGCATGTATTTTTTACAATAATTTCACTGTACTAATGTATTTTCTACAGTTCTGGAAGTTTTCTTGCAATTCCACAAAATGCTTGTGTTCTAGGTCTTTACAGAGGTACATCCAAAAAGAGACGGAATGTCTCCAGGCAGCCAAAGTCAGCTTGTCAGCTACTACCCAAGCCAACCGGCGAAAGAAGATGCAGGAGATCAGCAGTCTGTTAAAATACTTTATTAGATGGGCTAATAAAAGTGAGTATTGATTGAAGTTTTGAAAGTCTTCGTTGCTGAGTAATCTTCTAATAAAACAAAAATACCTGTCTGTGCTTCAAGAAGGGTCTCAGTAACCGAATGACATATACATGGTTTATACCTCAACGAAAAGGTCTTGTTGATCATAAGTTATTTTCAGTTTTGCGTTTCTCCCTGCAGTTATATCTGGTGGCTGTGGAATCGAGCGTTACAGAGCACCTATGCGCACACTGCAGTTATTCCTGGTGGTCGTGCCGGCTGACTCTGGCGCTGTGGCATCATGCCCTTCTGGGCAAGATAAATGTTGATATGCTACTACCATAGCATTCTATTCAAGAATATTCTCAGTCAGCAAATAGGTTATTTTGTTGGTTTTATTATCGCTACAAAATAATTTTATAGAAAACTAGCTTCAAAATTAAGATTGTATTCAAGAATTTGCCAGATTTTCAATGCATTTGGGGTATCAGAGCTGTTGGTACCTGTAGAATTTTACCTAGTTTAAATTTGTGCCGTCAGGAGAGAATGTTAAGCAATTATTTATTGTTCTTATTTACTGCTATTCACTCACCAAATTGTCTTACATAGGAGGACCACGGCTGAAATGCCAAGACCTGTTGAAACACATCATGGATATTCTGCAGGATAAATTTTGTTGTACTGCCTATGGAACAGATTATAGTAGCATTTTGCTGAAGGATATGCTCTCGGTCAGAAAATACTGGTGTGAAATTTCCCAAGAACAGTGGTCAGGTACATTACGCGACTCTTATCACCCCCATCCTCACCTGGCTCTACTTGCTCCGCATGACTCAGAGTATGCAGTTCAAGACCCTGGTCCTCACCTTCAAAGTCTTTCACTGCCTTGCTCCTCCCTACCTCTGTGACCTCCTAACCCACTACCAACCTGTCTGCGAGCTCCGGCCTGCTCAATGTCCCCTACCATTGCCGGGTGGGACTTCAGCCACTCTGGCCCCACCCTCTGGAACTCCATCCCACAATCTCTCTGCCACACCCTCTCCCTTGCCTACTTCAAGCCGCGTTTCATGACCCTCTTTGACTGTGCCTTTGGTCACCATCCTATCTGTTACCCTCCCGGCCTCCATCCCTTATGATCCTGAACAACCAGTTCACTACCTGACTGTCCAGCGCTTTGGGCCATTCTCCTGACACGAAAGGCACTAAACAAATGTATTTTGTTGTTGTATTGACTCTAGTGTAGCTTACAACACAAAATATACCACTGTGCAGATATAAGTAGTTGGAATAAATCAACAAAATATGCCATTAATTTTATTGAAATTCAATCTCCATTTTACTTCCAGATTTAATAACCTTGTACTTCAAGATGCACCTGAAGCCATCTGAAAATACCAACCGGGTCCTTGTGGCCAGAATAATTCAAACTCTTGTCAGAGGCTGCTGTGTCCAGACCAAGGGCCTGACATCCAAACTGTTTGAATTTTTTTCAAAAGCAATGCAAAGTGCAAAGTAGAGTATTTGTTTATAGATCAGTTATTTACTTACTCAATTATTAGCACAAATTTTTTGCTGCATATCTTTTATTTCCAACATATATATATTTTTAAAGTGTAAAAATGCCTTTATTTTCAAATACTATTAGCTTTATTGAAATAATTTTTAGCTATAACATTATTTAAAGTAGTAAAAAAAAATCCTGCTTAAGATTCATGTTAAAATTATTCTTTGCAAACATTTCATTTTACATGGATTATTAGTTTGTTCATTCACCTTTGTGAAAAGTTCAATAGAAAAGTGCCCAGTTTTGGGGATAGTAATAATAATAGTAATAATTCTTGCATTTGATACAGCTTGTTCACATCTTCTAGACTTCTTAAAGCGCAGAATATACTGCAAAATGAATTGACTGTATATTTGTGGTTGAAATGCACAGTAGTGTCCTACAAACAGGCATGATATCCCAAAGTGTAAAGTGATCAACTATTTTTTTGTAAGGATTATTATCCTCAGAAAAGCAATTCGCGAATCGACTAACAACCGAGTTCCTAATTACTGCTAGGTAAACAGAGGCGTGTGGAGTAAGGAAACTTGCTCAACATTTGATTGGCATAGTGGAGCAAAAGAACATAATGATGATAATAAACCTTACATTTGGTATAGCTGTGAGAGGATATCCCAAAGTGTAAAGTGCAGTGACTGTGTATTTTGTGGGTATGTATTCTCGTAATAGAACTAATGATCAAAAAGCTTTGGTAAAGGAAGGTATGGGCAGGTAGTTTGATGCCGTCCACCAAGAATGTTCATGCAAAATAATCCTTTGAAATAAAATGTTTTCTTATAGTGGATGAGAGCTGGCACAGTAAATTTCAGTACCTTTCCATATGTTGTTTTCAATATATGTTTGTATTTTATTACAGGCAGGAGCAGGTTTTCGCTGTTGTGGAGCACATCATGGCAGCCCTAAATATCTTCTTGAACATGTGTGTGATGAACTGTCGTATCCGTGTGTGCAAACTGGGAGAGGACATCTTCCCAACATTGCTGTATATTTGGACCCAGAAACGGCCCCAGGATTCACTGAAGGAAGAAATTGTTGAATTTTTTCGATTGCAGCTTCATGCCCATCATCCAAAAGGAGCCAGAAGTCAAGAGAAAGGTACTTAGGTGGATTAGCAGGAATCCTCAGTTGCGTGTTGGAGCCTCTTGCTTCTCCACGAGCCATACCAACGGGCTGACCATTCCCCGCTAATTCCCTGATAGTTCACTGTCAGTCTCGATGTAGCACTTTGGTTACCACCCCCGGCCTGTACTGCTTTTACCCCCGAATGCCCCCATTCCTGTCCTCCTCTGGGTTTTCAGTTTATATTGTACTTGTGCTCAGGTTGTGTGGAATATGTGCCAGTTTTTAGCATTCTCTTGGACATCTACAGCAAGATTGATCAGCAGCTAAATGAGCAAGATAGGAATGGGGTCTGACTCCATGAGGAATCACCCCTATGTTTTCCTGGATGGAGTTCCAGAGTGTGGGGGCAGAGAAGCTGAAAGCCTGACCACCGATGGTAGGGCGGTTCGGGCGGGGACGTGGAGCAGGCCAGAGCCTGCTGAATGGAGGGGACGGGCAGGCTGATAAGGAGACAGCAGGTCGGAGAGATAGGCAGGGGCAAGGCCGTGAATGGTCTTGAAAGTGAGGATGAAGGTCTTGAATTCGACCCTCTGGGAGATGGGGAGCCAGTGGAGACGGGCGAGGGTGGGAGTGATGTCGTGGAGCCTAGAGCGGGAGAGTACATGAACTGCAGAGTTCTGAATAATCTAGTGAGTGATATCTCATGCTTCACTCGTCTGCCTTTAATCAACAATATTCTGATTGCGGAATTGGATTTCCCCCACTGTATACAGTAAAAGCCCGTTTATCCGTGGCCCGATCAACCGTAACTTCCTTAAAAAAAAGTCCGCATTTGATTAACCGGAATTTATCCGGTAAAATGCTTAAATTTTTTTATTTTTTTTTTGCCGTTTTCGGCCATATATCTGACACATGCTTTAACCGGCATTGGAGGTCCCGAGGGTGCTGGATAAACGGGCTTTTACTGTATATTCTTTTTTGCTGAAAATCTTTGGTATGTTTATCAGGCAAGACCTAGAAGGGTCCCAGTGTTTTATATGTGAAATTGGTACAAAGTTTCGCATCTGCAAAGTATTCCTTTTTCAAATGTGTTCTGTGGTTTGCCTACTGTTAATAGGTGCGTTTGCAGCTGACTGGCCTAAGTGGCAGACCCTGCTTTACAATCTCTATGATACTCTGGTCAGTGAAGTGAGCCACATAGGGAGCAGGGGCAAGTACTCCGCGGGGTCGCGCCATGTGGCTGTCAAGGACAACTTGGTCGATCTGGTTGCAGATATATGCCATCAGGTAAAGCAGCTATTAAACATCAAGAGGGTTTGTCTCTGCCATTTTATTTTAGTACAGAATTGTGAGCATGGTTAACAACAAGTTCAACAACAACTATGTAAACCATTTACTTATTTTTCCCCTTCCCTTCTCCCTGAAGTCTCTGACTTCTACTCTGTTACAGTTTTATTGAAATCCAGTATTGACCTTAAAGTAACTTGGTAAGTAGAAGACCGTTTATCCGGCACGCGCAGGACCTGGCCATTGCCGGTTAAAGCGTCTGCTGAACATTTGGGCGGCCCGCGGCCGAAAATCCACTACAAACAATTAAAGCTCTTTTAACACACACCATGTACACCAGACTAAATAATAACAAATAATAACACAATATTGTATTGATACTTATTGTTAAAACTACTCTTGCGCTTCTCACCTTTACTGATTGAGGTTTACAGACCAGCAATTTTTTTGTAAATGGAGGACGCCAAGCGGGTGAAAAAAACGGCAGCGCGACTTTACTAGCTGTAAACCAATAGCCCTGGACTCTACTAGCTGCAAACCGACATACTACACCTGCACGACAATGTGGGTTATCGGCTAACGTTATCGACTTGCCGCTAGCATGACTTTAAAGTCATACACGCTCCGTTTTTTTCACCCACTTGGCGTGCTCCATGTTAAAAAGAATCGCTGGATTATAAACCTCAACCGCAGCATCATGGCTTCAAGCCCAGCATCTACCAGCAAAGGTAAAAAGCGCAAGAAAGTAGTTTTAACAATAAGCACCAATACAATATTCTGTTATTATGTTATTATTTATGCATTTACAAATGCTCCACTGCTATTGTTCTGGATAAGTTTCGGTTTATCGAATGGGGACTATTTTTTGGTGTGCCGGTTATACGGAATTGCCGGCTCATCGAGTCATGGATAAACGGGCTTCTACCGCATAACAATTCTTAGCTCCATTGACAATTCCCGTACTATTTGAAAATCCAGAATTATATTCATTTGAAAATTCTTGGCCGCTTCACCTTTCTATTTGTTATTGCTGGGAATATTCATTTAATAATAATCCCTCAAAAAAACATGACAATAAAAATTGGCCATTTCAATCTACCACTGTTTGTGGGATACTGCTGTGCGCAATTGGCTGCCGCGTTTCGCCCACAGATATACAGTCAATTCACTTTCCAGTATGTTCTGTGAAGTGCTTTGAGATGTCGATAAGATGTGAAAAGCTGTGTATCAAATGCAAGGATCACTATTATTACTACTCAACGATGCTTCATGCATCAGTCCAGACAAACTTTTTTAAAAAATCATTTCATAGCTGTTTGTGGTACGCTGCAAATTGGGTGCTGCATTAACCTACAAAATATACAGTGATTACACTTTACAATGATTACTGTGAAGCTCTTTGAGACCAACTTTGAATGAGAAAGGTGCTCTACCAAATATTATTATTTTGGTCCACAGCTTTACACGTTAAGTGTACAATCTTTGCCAGCCTGCACATTCTGGTATTTTGACTCCAGGTTGCTGTTCATTCAGGAACCTGTCTTGTTTGACTGAACTGTCCTTTCTCCCCCATTTCCGTGCCATGACCAGCACCGCCTTCCGACACCTCCACAACATCGCGTGTCTCCGTCACTGCACCACTCACAAGATGACTTAAGATGACTTAAGCAAAATCTTTCCACGCTGGCCTATAATGTAATAGCTTTCCATTTGCTTTTCAGTTGTTCAGTCAGGATACCAGAGTCTTTGTGCCGTCGGTAATGGAGATTGATTCTACTCAAAGCGCCTCTCCTCAGGCTATACCGAGCAAGCGTCGGCGTATTGAACTGAGTTGGGAAGTGATACGTGAAAATCTGCAAAAATCCCAAAGTGACTTTGATGTGATACCGTGGTAGGTTTGATTTGTTTTTTTTAAAAAAGAATCTTCCCCAGTACTGTTTTTTTTTGTTATAAGGAGCTTAACCCAAATTTCTCGTTCCCATCAATTTGTTTTGTTGGCCAGCCAGATGTCTGACATGTGGAAACCCATCACACATGGAAATTTCTCTTGTGTCTGGAATGGAATGTTCACTGTCACCATTGAAGGACTCTTCGTGTTTGCTCATTCCGGGGAGTGCAGAATTATGCTTGTGCTTAATACTTAACTCCGAAATGTAATGGTTCTTTGGGTTACGACTGAAGTTTAACAAGCTAAAACCCTTGCTAATAAGAGCACTGTCTGGCAAGCTTTTTACAATTGCAGATAGTAAAGAGTACACTGAATGAGTTTTGAACATCATAATCTTTGCATTTAATAATAAGAACATATTAAACTCTGAAGGTATCTGTAAGAAAATCTAATCAGTGGTTTCACATTGGACTTGCTTCAGTATCATTTTAGGTAATTTTTCATTTCATTTAACCTAATGTTTCTGATCAAATATTTCGATTTAAAAGCACAAACAAATTTAATGCACTGAATATCTTTTTGGTTTATTTTCAAGGTTACAGATCACCACAACTTTGATTGCTAAGTATCCCTCAGGGGTGCCACACTGCGAGCTAGTTCCCATTCTGACTATATTGCACCAGATCCTTTCCCAGCAGAGACGTGGAGAAAGGACTCCTTATGTGCTGTGGTGTCTCAGTGAAATGGCCACGTGCCAGCAACTCAGGTCAGATCTGAGACCTGCACAAAGGCTCGACCTGCAGAAGCTCTGGGCCAAGATCTGGGTCATCACACTTCGGTGCATTAGTTCCGAGAAGACTGAGATTTGTGGCTTTCGGCTGTTGGGGGCCATTCTTCAAGGAGGCCTGACTGTCCCAGACAAAGATTTCTGGAAAATCTTTTCAGGATCCACATGCAAACCATCCAGGTCAGTCGTGCTTCCTTCAAATCGAGAACTAGAACGAGCTTCTGCTTAAACTAGCAATACAACAACAGCAAAATTACATTATATAGCACCTTTCACGGCAGAAGGATGTCCCTAGGTGCAGGAAGAATGAAAGAATAGGGTAGCTGAAAAGCTAAGACACAGAAAAGGTGTCAGACATCAAGTCCTGGATGAGAGCTAGCTTTCTACAGTTGAACGTCAACAAGACCAAGGCCTTCCTGATTGGCTCCTGTCAGTGTCTCCACACCTCAGGCGCCAGCAGCATCACCATCCAAGGACACAGCTCCACCTCACTAAGCCAGTCCGGAACATTGTTTGACCCTCATCTACCCTTTTCACCCCACATCAGTGCCATGATCCGTTCTGCCTTCCGCCACCTCTGCAACATCGCCCAGCACCACCACTGTCTCAGCAGATGAGATTGTGCAGTGGAGGTGATGGGTCTTTTCTGTAGCTCCATCCTTGTTCACATTGAATGGAATGCAGTGGGTGCAATTTCTTGCTGTTGTTTTTCCGACAGTAAATTAACTGGAAAAGTTCACATCAAATCACAAATATTGAGAACTGTCCAGAAACATGTATGGCTTTTGCAGATTTGGCTTGTTTGGAACTTAGATTGGCAATGTGATAGACTGCTGGAAATTAGTCTTTTCTTCTCATGCTCCTTTTGTATTCTCCAGTGCCGCGGCTGAATGCCTCTCGCAAGCATTGATCAAGTACACGCTGCCGGAACAGATGGAAGGAATTGGCGAGTACAGTGCAGGATCAGATGATAGTGGGAGACAACCTCTCCGCGAGGCCATAATGAGGTGGTTACTGATGTATTGCACAGAGGAAGACATGGAGGAAAATACAGAGCTTCCGTCTGTTGTCTACAGGTTGGTGTGCAATGGTTCTGAAAATGTGAGGCTAGGGTCTTATGTGCAAAATAGCAGTTCTCCAGTTGACATCAGCAAGAAATACAAGCCCAGCTTGGTCAATTCGTCTTTAAAATTAATGTTTATGTTGTGTGTTGCGTTTATGATGACAAACTGTCCTTTTACCTGTAGGGCCTGGTTAGAAATGCAGGATCAGGAATTTTGTGGGAGCTTCCTCTGCAGATGTAAGATTAAATGAAATGAGTTTGGGGTCCAGCCAACCCAGTTCCTAATGGATGTAACTCAACTTCATAATTGATGTGGAGGGAGTGCTATTCTGAGTTGATGATTAAGCAGAACAATGTGAACTTCAACGAAATAAGACGCTATCTCAAATTCAAAGATTATTCTTATCATCCTTTGCTAAATGTCATTGAATCAAACTACTAAAGTGTCCATTAGGCCTCCTACCCCACCTCATTAAGTGTATGCAGTTAGGTTGAGTCGTACGGATCAGAAAAGTTCCTGGTCTACCAACCTGCTCTTCATGCACTCCAATTGGCTCTATCCAGCCTCTTAATTCAGGAATTGTAAAGTTAGCAATGATTTTCTCATGATTGTAACCTTATTGGAGGTGGACTTGACGTAAATAGACAGTTCATTCAGAAAGAGTTTCCTCTCTTTCTGTTCCCTTCCAATAGTTAAATATGCTGACAGTTAAGGCTGATATATAAATAAGAGCCCCAAGGGTGAAGAACTCGATGCTACAAGTGCTCATGGTAATGCACGCAATAAAAGGAGTCTGACTTCAGAAGAGAAAGCTAGCGACAAATAGGGGAAAAACCTCCATTGCATATTATTTACTATTAATATTGTTTATTTTAATGATTTTAATTCTCAAGTACTTCCATAGGGATTTTCCAAATCAGCTGGTCTCACAGATCCTGGTCGGACTCACGCTGAAGGATTGTAGAACTGGAATGGCTTTCCTTCAGTCTTCATCTGCAGAAAGGTAAACTGTAGCAATGTAAAACTGTGAGCTGCTTATAGAACTCAGATATACTTAATATTGTCACTGTCTCTCTAATGAAGTACAGCTACCTTGTTTTCCAGCTTATTCATTGAGCTCAGAATAAACAGGGTATTATGTCCTTCAGATGTCCAAAGGGACGGACTGGTCTTTATGTGAGAGAAACTGTCTATTATGCACCTTGTAGAACAGATCAAACAAATTTCAAACCTTAACAGAATCTGCAGCTGAGCTTCTCATCTAGTTGCAACTGGGATGTGGGTCTTCATTTGATGTATAACATACCTCACATGATAGATCCATATTAGGCACATTATTTGGAATATATAATTATATCAGGTGGGTTATGGGTAGTGGTGGGGGGGACGTATTTGGAAACAGAATGTCACAATTAAGACAACCCTCGATAGTCCAGCTCCTGAGCCAGCCTGGTCTGCAGTTTCGTCCCTCCAGGGAAGAGTATGCATTCCATTCCAACAATCTGTCTCTTAAATTTTCATGTGGAGGTGGTTTGCATGGAATTCTTAGTTTGATTTGGATACTCTTTAAGTATGTTGATGGGTTTCTGTATTTGTCTACAACAGCAACAAATTTACATTTGTATAGCACCTTTCACGTCGGGAGGACTTCCCAAGGCACTGAAACACCTAGCTGACCAAAAATAGTGCCTTTCATGTCAGGAGGACATCTCAAAGGTGTAAATAATTACTGATATCCTTAATTATGTATTTAACAACCAATAAAAAATATTCAATTTTCATTATTGAAATATTTAAGAGCACCTGTAATTTTGTCCGTTGATATGGTTTGCATATGGTTTTCACATGGGGCAAAATAGGCCTCAATATCTATGGACTGATAGAATGTTGGAATAAATGGCTAGGATATAAAGCCATCCATGAGAGTGAATGGAGATTAATTTAAAAAACAAATCTTTGCATTTGATATAGCGCTTTTCACATCTTCTAGACATCTCAAAACACTTCACAGAATATACTGTATGCTTGACTGTATGCTTGTGGACAAAACACGTCAGCCAATTGCGTACAGTAGTGTCCCACAAACACTCGTGGATTGAAACGATCAAATTATTATCGATTGGAAAGACAGGGAAACTCTTTGTTTTTCTTCAGGGAGAAATAGTACCTGGGATTGTTATCTGAGCTGATAGTGCTGTACGCATTTTTCACATTTGATCATGTTAGTCCGAAGAGTTTCTGTTATGAATGAACTTGTATTGCGTTTCTATCTTGCCTTAGTGTGCTACCAGGAGAGGATCGTGCTCGAGACAGCCGAGGAGGCACCACCTTCTCAGAAACTGAACATCTTTTCCTACAAACCACATTCGATGTCGCTCCAAACTACACAAGTGGTGTGGCTATCAGGGGCAAGGGAGCTGTGACATCAAGAATAAGCGTGAAACTTGTATTGAAGAAAAAGCTCGAAACATATCTCTTAGCCCTAATTGAACGACTCCTTTCCACTGAGGCGAGTAATATAACTTATAACAAGCTTATCTTGGATGAAACTGAATGTATTCACAGACCTAAGTTAGGAGATATTAGGGTCCGTTGATATGGAAATTTTCCGATATGGATACATCGGTGGGCTCATATCGATATATACCAATATTTAGATATCGCGGGTTTCTTTATTCGGATATGCGCGCGCACTCCGTGCTCTAGGCCCAGGAGGTTTGCAATGCCGGCGACAAGGTAAGTTGAAAAAGTTCGCATTATACCGATATAACCAATATATCGATATATCGGCGGACACGATATACCGATATTTGCAATGTATCAATTTTTTTATACAGAATTTTTTGATATACCGATATATTCAAATTTCCAATATCGGCATATCGATATGAAAAATTATACCGATATATCGATATATCGCTGGACACTGGGAGATATTAGTAAAAATCCAAGAGGCTCGACGAGAGAAGAGAGAATCTCTCACTTGGTCTGATTTTTGACATGGGGGATGTTGCTAAATTAGTTAATTTCCACTGGGTCATATCAGTGGCTGTATGTTTCATTGGAAAATAACTTTCTGCAAGTCACAACTTCCATCAATTACTTAACAATGAACCTTGCAATTGATATACCACCTTATCAAGTTGCCGAGATGTCTCAAAGGGCTGTAAAGTGTATTTTGTGACGAAGTGCGGCAGCACAGTATCATCCCATAAACAGCCATGGAGTGAGTGACAAATTTTATTTATGGGATTGTTGGTCAGGTGCCAGGAGAAACTCCCGTTTCTTTTTGAAAAGTGCCATGGGATCTTTTAATATCCACCTGTACAGGCAGAATAGACCCCGATTTAACACCTCATCTGAAGGACGGAGAATATAGTCAAGCACATGAATGGGGTAGAACAGGAAATAGGATCTGAGTGTTTAGTGCTTTTGATTTCTGTGCTGCTGTTACCTGAGGCTGATGGCTCTGTAATCTGCTTTCAGGTGGTGCCTCCAGAGTGTCTAGTTCGCTGTGCAGACCTCATCACTGGAGTCCTTCGCTCTTACTGTGACATTGATGTGGTTGCCGATGAAGATGCATGCAAATCACTACTGTTTCAGAAAGCTAAGGTATGTACAAAAACGCAAAATCCTGCAGAAGCTAGAAATCTGAAACAAATAGATATCGCTGGGAACACTCAGCGGGTTAGGCGGCATACAGAAACATGGAAGACAATTTTACACAGCTGTGTCCCACAAATAATCTTGGATTGAGTGACCAATTTTGTTTTGTCTCTGTTGCTTTATTTCCATCTCCATCTCTCATTTTATCAGATGTTTTCCTTTCTTTGTTTGATCCTAAATGGTTTTGTTTAGACTGTTGGTTCTTTTTTCCCTCCTCTGTAGGCTCTTATGCTGGATGCTGGTGAATGCATTTCTACAGCAAGAAATAAGCTCAATGAGGAAACAAAGCTGGCCTCTCTGAGGACCTTGGTTACACTATGCACAAACTGTTTGCACTCTCACTCCAAGGTATTTAAACTCCATTCAGTTGCAAAGAGAATTAAATGTTGCAAATGAATCTTGTGCGTATACCCTTAACTTAGTTTACTTCACGTTTTTATCAGGAACGATGGTTCAGTGGGCCAGAAAGATAGATTTTTCAGTTGGTCGGAAAGCGCAAGTGTTCTGCTGTACTGAGAATCTAAACCATGTACATTTATAATTGTTTAATGCAATTTAGCCAAATGTTTCTTTTTGGTTTTGTTGATGATGCACAGAGTTTTTTAAAGTAAAACATTCGAATCACATTCATTAGATTTGGATTGGATCAAAATAAATGTATATTTGCATGAAGTTGTTACTCAGTTCATAAGAACATAAAGCACCGTGGAATGTCACATTTCCTTTTAAAGTAACCAATTAACTTTGTCTTTTGAGCAGTACTGGATGAACAGGACCTCAGCTTCCCTTTTCCTTCAACTATTCCCCGCATGTTTTATGAATAACCTTATCGATATTTGCAAACAACTGGTAAGAATTTAAATGATGTCTTATAGCAGATAATAGTGTCCCTCGATATTTAATTTTTCCGAGACCGATATATCGGTGGGCTCATATTGATATATATTGATATCACCAGGTGTTTTTTTTACTCACGTTCCAAACCTTTACGTATGAATGGCTTGGGAGGATTGTGCGCAAGTCTGATTGTGTTTGGTGGTGGGGGGAAGGGAAGAAGGGGGATGCGCACGCATTCAGATATGCGTGCTCTATGCCCAGGAGATTTGCAATGCAGGCGACAAGGTCTGTTGAAAGTCTGTTGAACTTTGTTGTTACTGTTTTTGTTGTTTGTTGTTGTTGATAGAGTCCTTTGGCGCTTTAAGAAAATTAAGCTCTTGTGTGTGTTGTGTTGTCAAGTACATTTGAACCTTTGGTTGTATATTTTCTGTATGATGCAATGTGACATTTGTTGATGATATACCGATATTTTGTGGGTATACCGAATTTTTCGATATACCGATATATTCAAATTTCCAATATCGGTACATCGATATGAAATTTTTTATCGATATATCGATATACCGCTGGACACTAGCAGATAATGTGATTTTTTGATTATTCACGAAGCTTCCCTAAACTGGAAGCACCAAGATCATTTCTTGATCAAGTGGGGATAAATATAAGTGTTCTCCTTGCAGGCAGTCTACTCTGGAAAATCTAGCGATGATAGTGAGATGAGGGAAGAGAGTTTCATGGAAGTAAATGAAGGAGGATCCCAGGATTTATTTAATGATGATCACAGAAGAAGCCTTGAAGCTGGTGATCATGGTGACACGGCAGATTCCATTGTTGGAATGGGTAAGAGTGGTCTGTTTTAGTAATTGATGAGCAGTTACTAGGCTTTCAAAATGGATGGATGCAGATTCAATTTTGTCCACTCCACTAACTTCCCAAACTCAGTCAGACTGCTATTGTGTTGTCGACAGTGGTGCTTCTACATGGTATGAGAATAGAGGGAGTCACATTGCCAGGCAACTGCCAGGTTATCTTCCAGCTGAAGCCTGGGTGTGGGTCAGCTCTTGCTTTCTCACCTTTGAAGTAGTATTGTCTGGTGAGAGCTGTGTGGGGTGTTGTGTACCCTCATGATAAATAGTAACAAAAAGTAAATGAATGAGAGCATATGGGGGTAATTGGACACAGGTCGCTAAGAGCTAATTGATTCCAATAACCTTTCAAGGTTAATCTCACAATTTCTTTTTATTGTGAAATCCACGTGAAAGATCAAGGCCCATAGTTCAGGACGCTACCAAGACTAGGAGAGAGGACGGGATAAATCCTGTAATGGAGTCCTGCAGCTCAGTAGTTTGAGCACTCACTTCGCAAGTGAGAGACCCGGGTATGATTCCTGGCAGGGTGAAACTTTAGACAAGTTTCCTTGCTCAACACGCCTCAGTTTACCTAGCGTGAGTAAGAACCCGGTTTTTAGTTGATTGGTGGATTGCATTTCTGGGGTAATCATTTCTTCAATAAATACGAATAATAATACTTTGGTTATTCAATGCACGACAGTTTGTGGGACACTGCTGGTTGCAATTGGCTGATGTGTTTCAAATATAAAGTCAATTCACTTTACAGTATATTCTATGAAGCGCTTTTGAGACATCTCAAAGACTTGATAAGGCGCTATATCAAATGTAGGATTATTATTAAATCAAAAAGTAGATAGGTGACATCAAACTTTTATTTAAAAAATTTAGGAAGCAGGGGAAAGTGAGTTCCGCAATCTTGGTGGTGGGGTGTGGGAAGATGACCGAAGGCACTGTCAAAAAGCCTGTCTTGAGACAAACCGTGATGGAGTTGAGGGAAAGGATGAGGCGAAGGGTTCGAGGAGTTGGGAGCAAAGCCTGACTGCCGATGGAGGGGAGAGCTGGGCGTGGTAAACAGTGCTTGACAAGTTCCACTTTTTGAGTTCCTGGGAAAGCATCAGTTAAGAGAACAAGATGGTGCGATGGGTTTAGATTTCAACAGTGAGCAGGCACAGAGCTTGAAGAGCATGGTTTTCAGGCAGATAACTATAATGTTAGTTATGAAGCTAGAGTATTGTCATAAATTTCTAATGTGTTCTAGGAGCAAAGAGCATTTTAGTTGAAGAGAATCTGACTAAGCATGATGTCCTCCTGCTCGATGCTGTCCGGTTTCTCTGCTGTTGCACTGCAGCGGGGCAGAACTATGTTTTGTCCTTCCGGCCCAGTGACATACAGAGAAAGCTGCTCATATTGATTCAAGAACATGATATCCAGACCCCAAAACACTTGCACCTGGTGAGTACCACTCATCTCCAGTGTATATAGTACAACAACAAAATTACATTTTAGAGAGCCTTTCACGTCAGGAGGACGTCCCAAGGCACTGAATAGTCAGGTCGGGACTCGAGCAAGGGGGAGGGGCAGGGTAGGGGGGAGAAGAAGGAATGAGTTGGAAGGGGAGGGAGAGAGATGGGAGGGCAGCAGTAGGCATGATCGAAGAGGGTCTTTTGACTGCCCTTGAAGGAGGCAAGGGAGGAAGTGAGGCACAGGGACTGTGGGATGGAGTTCCAGAGTGTGGAGGAAGAGAGGATGAAAGCCCATCCACCGATGGTAGATCGGGTCGAGTGGGGGACATAGAGCAGACCGGAGCCCGATGAACGGAGGGGGTGGGTGGGCAGGTTCATAGGTAGTCAGCAGGTTGGAGAGATAGAAGGGGACAAGGCCGTGAATGGTACAAGCATCGGTATTACAATTACAATAAAAATGCTGTAAACCGATAATTATCCCTGCTTTGACAGGATCTTTTGCTTTGCTCAGTAAGGTGTAATATCATTAGAATTAGGTACATTGACAACCTTGTCTTGGAAAGGGAAAGTGGTAGATGTGAATAAAGATTTTAAGTGGTGTTTTCATGACTAATATCCCTATGGCTAGACTCGGTCTAAAACCCCCTTTATAGATAATTTCTCCACTTCTCGGTGTTGGGGCTGAGATGCGGAAACTCCTCCCTAGTGGAGTTCTGTAGCTCAGTGGTTAGAGCACTCGCCTCGCAAGTGAGAAGACCTGGGTTCGATTCCCAAGCAGGGCAAAACTTTGGGCAAGTTTCCTTACTCCAGACACCTGGAAATAATCCCTCAAGAAAGAAAAACAGTATTAAATTGGTTACTTCAATCCACGGCTGTTTGTGGGACACTGCTATCTGCAAATGGTTGCTGCGTTTCGCCCACATATATAGAGTCAATTCACTTTACAATATATTCTGTGAAGTACTTTGAGACGTCTAGTGGATGTGAAAAGCGCTATATCAATTGCAAGGATTATTATTATTATTCATAGTTGACCAGACTGTTCAGCGATTCAATGAAACATGCCTTCAACCTTGCCAAAATCTTTGTGTTTGTGGTGACCTTAGCTATATTAATAGTGAGTAATTTAATCTTGAAAGAATTTTTCAAAAAATGTGTGTACTTTTACTTTGTTTTACTTTGTTGCATGATATCTATGTAACATTTTTGTTTTTGATTATCTGCCTTGTTTCTATTCTACTTTACAGTATTTAATTCTTCTGCAAGAGCTCCCTTCTGAAGAAAGCATCATACCTGTAAATGATGTCTCAATGCTTCTGAAGCCACTCCTGTAAATCACGTTTGTTACCCACATTTGCCACAGTTGATAAATTGACAACAGAGTTTATTAATATAAACTCGGTCACAAGGGGAATCTTGCTGGTATTTTGCTATACGTCATGGCCAACTCATGCAATCTGTGCTCTGAAACTCCATTTGTGGATCACCAGGATCCTGTGAGTTTGCCATGAGACCAGCAGGATTATCTGTTAGCAAATTAGAGTGTCTGTTAGTGAGCGTGAGTGACATGATGCTGGTTGCCAGCAGGATTCTCTACTAGTGACTGAGACTATTAGTCAATCCTGCTATGTTCAGTGCTGTAATTGTTTCACTGAATCCTTTATACACATTTCAAATATTATTTCTGCTCTCTTTAAATTTGAACAAAATGTGCAGTGTTTGTTGTTCAATCAAATGGCTTGTTTCTGTCTGAATGGAGAGATTTACTAACCACTGATTGTGTTCTGTGCAGGGAAGTGTGCTCCTTCTATCGTTCTGATCAGGAGGTTTGTTCAGCGGTGTTGACGCACCTTCTTCCATTACTTAAAGCACAGGGTATTGGTTCTGATGAAATGGTTGATGTTCAGGGAATACTACTGAAGGCAATAGGAGCATTTTGGTATGTGTCCCTCCATAATGTTACTGCTTTTACTATTTTGCTTGTTTTAATGTGCAAAGAGGTTCCCAGGATATCTGTGACTTTCTTGTCCTCTGCGCCACAGTAGTACCAAATGCCATTTTGAGACCTGTCGACCATGTGGAGCTACTGTACCTCAGCGGGTAGAGCACTCGCCTTACAAACGTGAGATCTGTGTTCGAATCCAGGCAGGTCAGGGCGAAACCTTGGGCAAGTTTCCTTACTCCAAACGCCTAATAATAATCCCTCCAAAAAAAAACAATAATAAAAATTGGTAATTTCAGTCCACAACTGTTTGTGGGACCCTGCTGTGTGCAATTTGATGCCACATTTCTCCCACAAGTATACAGTCAATTCACTTTACAGTATATTCTGTGAAGTGCTTTGAGACATTGAAAAGATGTGAAAAGCTCTATCTCAAATACAAGGATTATTATTATTTATTGTTATATTTATGTTTTAAGAATATATTTTTAAAGGTTCATTTTAGTCTGAGTGGTAGCTATCTCACCGCTTAGTCAGAAGATGGTGGGTTCAAGCCCAACTTGAAATCATATTGCCTAAGCTTGTTCAATGTAACGCTGGGGATGTGTTGCATTGTCGGAGATGATGTCCTTCTCATGAGATGTTAAACCAAATTCCCGGCTGTTTCTTCAATGAAAACAAACATTTGATATGATAATAACAATCCTTTCATTTGATATAGTGCCTTTCGCGATGCGCTTCACTGGAATTACCTTGTAATGACTGTATATTACAGGTGATGTTTACTTGTTTGCATATTTTTCAAAGCTAACTTTATTTGTGAATTTCTATATCTATTGTAGTCATCTAAGCAAAGAAGGCAAATGTAATGCACAAGTGAGAGCTGCTCTAGTCAGATGTATGACAGCATTACTGGAGGTGAGTCATCTATAATTTTGCTCAAATATTCAGTAGCTGACTAAAGGAATTGTATTTGAATGTCATCATACATTGGATGCAGTGCTGTTATAGTCAATGCACTGGAACAAAAATGCCATCCTCAATCTGGCATCCCGCCTGCTCCCTCTGTTTGTCAGGTGCTGTTTACCCCATCCGGCCCTCCCATCTCCTCCATCGGCAGTCAGGCCTTCAACTTTTCTGCTCCCACACTCGAACTCTTCGCCCTTACGCCTTCCCTAGCTTCCTTCAGGGTTAGTCTCAAGATCTTCCTCATTGATAGTGCCTTCGGTCATCTTCCCAAAACCCACCCCCATTGGCCCCCACCCCTCTCAAATCCAACCCCCAGTTCAGGTGTCAACTCATGACTCTACGGGAGGCGTCTTAGGACATCCTCCTAAAGAGAAAGGTGTTATATCAATGCAATTTATGCTTTTGTCCTAATTTTCAAATGCCCTTGCAGTCATTGCAGATTGTTATATGTAGTGTTGTTGCAGTCAATGCATTTATTTTGTATATAGTACAGTATATAGTGATAGAATCAATACTTTTGTTGGCTGGTTTCCTGGATGAGAGCTAACTTTCTAACAGTTGAATGTCAACAAGACAGGTCTTCCTGATTGGCTTGCATTAGTGCCTTCACATTTCATGCGCACACAGCATCAACCTTCATGGTTGCACACTCAACCTCACCAAGCCAGTCAGGAACCTAGGTGTCTTGTTCGATCCTCAACTGTCTTTCCTCCCCCACATCCAAGGAATGACTCGCTCTACCTTCTCTCACCTCCGCAATATTGCCAGACTCCACTACTACCTTACCCCCAAGGCTGCTGAAACCCTCATTCATACCTTCGTTACATCCTGGTTTGGCTATGCAAATGCCCTGCTTGTCAGCCTTCCCAATTCCTCCCTTCACAGGTTGCAGATGATCGAGAACTCTGCGGTCCATGTCCTATAACGCTCGAAGCTTTGTGACCTCCATCTCCCCCATCCTCGCCCAACTCCATTGGCTCCCCATTGCTCAGAAGATCCAATTCAAGATCCTGGTCCTCACTTTCAGAGCCCTCCACGGCCTCACCCGACCCCTCCGCTCAGCAGGCTCCAGCCTGCTCCAAGTCCCCCGAACCACCCACCTCACCATTGGCAGCCACTCTGCCCCCAGCCTCTGGAACTCAAGGCAGTACTGATCATCTACTGTGAATTTCCATCAGTTTTCTGTTTTTAAAATTATGCATATGCAGGTATCCCTCCCCAACCGCAGCCTCGCCAACCACGAAACGTATGTATCCATGGTTTGCTAAATGCGACAACCCTCGCAAACCACGTTTTGTGTTTTGCGCATCCGCGATTTAAATCCGCGAGTTAAAATTTTCGAACAGCTAACATACAGCACTAGGACCCAGTTGCGATGTTGCAAGCAACCATGACAATGCTTCTCTCTTAGGATTAAGGTAAATATAGTAACATGCATTTATTGTCGCTTCTCCACAGCTTAGCTAGTAAGTTTGGGAGCATTGCCTGCCCCCCACCCCCCGCCCCCTTCCCCACACCCTTCCCTTCTCTCTCTCATCTCTCTCTCTCTCTCTCTCTTGACTCACCTTCTCTTCCCCCCACCCCTCCCTCCCCATCCCTCCTCCAGCCTCCCCCAGCCCTCCGTGTCACCCTCCACCCCCAGTGTGTCTCTATCTCTGTGTGAGTCCTTCAGACAGCCCCCCAGCCCTCCATGTCATTCCCCACCCCACCCCCCGTCTATCTCTATCTCTGTGTAAGTCCACCAGACAATCCCCCATGTCACCCCCCCCACCCCCGTGTGTTTATCTCTGTGTAAGTCCGTCAGACAACCCCCCCACCAGCCCCCGTGTCACTACCGCGAAAAAGCACACGTACTCCCCCTATCCCCGTGTTTGCCATAGGGTCCTGCGTTTTCCAAACGCGAATTTTACCAACCACGAAGGTTTACAGAATGTATCCCTCGCGGTTGGGGAGGGATACCTGTACAGTAAAAGCCCATTTATCCGTCACCCGATCAACCGTAACTTCCGTATAACCGGCACCTCAAAAAAAAGTCCGCATTCGATTAACCGGAATTTAACCGGAACATAATTCATTTTTTTTAAATGAAATTTTTAAAAAAATGTTTTCGACCGAATATCCGGCATGCGCTTTGACCGGCATTGGCTAGATCCCGAGGGTGCTGGATAAACGGGCTTTTACTGTTGTACCTTGTCACATTGAAACATCTCAAAGCACTTCATAAATAGTAATTTCTGTTGTGTACTGACTATAAATATATTTAGCAAATCCTGTAATCTTTACTATGCTGTTTTGATGCCATTGCATGGCTATAGTTGATGCATAGACAAGTCTTGGATTAACTTTTTTTGTGGGCTCCTCCTCCAGACCGATCCACATTCCAAGTGGACCACACTTCTCGTCCGAGATCAAGAATTGCCATTATCTGAAGTCTATTCAGAGTTTCTGGCAGACCCTCATCACCAGGTTCGCATGCTCACTGCCATGTCCGTCAACAGGTAATCTCTTGGGAGGTAACAGTTACTTGTGGGAAGAAAACAATAACAACAAAATTACACTTGTATAGCGCCTTTCACTTCAGGAGGACGTCCCAAGGTGCTGGACAGTCACTGTTTTAGACCCGAGCTGGGGGGGGGTGGGGTGGGGGAGGGAAGGTGGGTATTAGGAGTTGCCGATGGGTCTTTGAAGAGGAAAGGGTTTTGATTCACAATTAAGAATTACAATTATAATTTTATTTTAATCATTAATAATAAGCTCTAAATTTGGTGCAACGCCTTTCGTGTCAGAGGATGTCCCAAAGCACTTTACACAATACACTAAAACTCTAGCTAGCCAGATGAATGGGGTGGAGATCTGGTCCTGCTAGCTGACATTTCTGGCTCAGTATAATCACAATGGCCATTACTGGCATTTTTTAATAGTTTTTTTTCAGTGTTGAAAAATACTGGTACTGGCATTAAAATTGTTTCTATCCTGAGAGCAGAAAATAGCGAATAAGCTGTCTTCTCACAAGATTCCAACTGAGCCAAAGTGAATATCCCTGGCTACTGAAGGCTAAAAAGCACGATGAGGTGGGAGCATGGGCTTGTAGAATGGGGCCAACAGGAATCTACATCAGACCTGTGGAATTGTTTTTAAAACTTCTGATTTGTACGTGGTCCAGCAGGACCAAATTTTGGATGCTCATTCTGGATACCCAGAGTCCAGAAAGCTGGGGGTTTCCTGCACTGCATAGTGGGGTCACTGTATTTTTGTATATTCCACAAATCAAGGTTTGTTAATGGGAAGTCATAAATGGTTATCTTGTAGCCGCATTGTAGCCAAACATGCCTTTAGGTGACCTTGCGATGTCACCCTGTAATATTTTTCTCTCTTGTTAGGCTTTTTCAGGAGGTCCGGTTGTGTGACTCAATGCAGCCGAAAGCACTTCCTATCAAGCAGCAGCAAAAAGCCTTTGAAAATGTGCATCTGAAGGTGCAAGAAGGAATGAAACTCCAGGTGCTTCATGTTGGTGTTTTTTAGAATTATTTATATATAAAGGAACATACTCCATTCACCATTTAGGTGAATGGAATGCACCCAGGTGCTTGTCTCCTAAATTCTCTTGGAACTATTAGGTTATTCTATTGCACCAAGCTCTCATCTTCCCTCCTTATTCCCTTCCACTGCCAGCTCATTGTTCTCCTTTTTGTGCTGACTACTCAAATGCTCTCCTCTCCGGGCTCCCTAGCTCCGCTATCCACAAAATACTGTGAATTCAAAACTCTGCTGCCCACATACTCACTTGGACTAAAGGTCACTTTCCTCCCTGTTCGGCGTTGTGCTCTGCCACTGTGTGCCACACTGGAACTTTGTCATGTGTGATAGGCAAGTTGTTGTTCTTGTGTCATATGCCATTGATTCTCAATTTAAAAAGGACTGATACCTGAATTATCTCATGGTCTTAGCTTTGAAACCATAGTATTTAAATTCTTAAAGAGAACAAGTGCAGAAAACCTGGCATGTACTCTATGTGCAAAATCTTAATTTGAATTTAATGATCTATGGCTAAACTTTCACTCTGTAAAACAGAAAAGTTCACCTAATTGAGAGGCACTATATAACTGAATGGTTGTCCATGACCTCATGACGTCACCAGTGGTTTTGGTTGCAGTATGGATCATCAGTGAATTCAATACTGTACTTCTTTCTAACATCTGAATTTCTGAATAGGAATGTGATAAACATCATGAGGAGCAATCCTGTTTTGAAATGATTGCTCGGATCCGGCTAATCTTAACCTGTGTTATAAACAAAGGCACAAACCACTGCCAAGTGTTAGCATTTCCATTCATATCATCGGAGTGTGCTGCACACACACAGTTGCTCTTGTGATGCAAAAAACTTTAATGGAATAAATGTGGCAACGCCATATTTAAGGGCATTATAACAGTTTTGTCTTGTGTTTATAACTGTTATTTACGGCCCAAAGACTTTCCTCCATTGATTGTTTGAATCGTCCTTTAGAATTATGCAACCCAAGAAGAGCTTCAGGATGAAGAGTATAACAGAAGAGCTACTTTGCTGGTGCTGGTTTCATCCATCATTTGCTGCAGCCCTGTTTGTGAAAAACAGGCCTTGTTTGCTATCTGTCAGTCACTAAAGAACAACAAACTGGACCCAAAACTTGTAAAAAAGGTAATGACAGCATACAATACCTCATAGTGTGTTACTACTTGATAGGGGAAATATTATGCTAAGTTTCACATTTGATCATTGTACATTAGTTCTTTCATCAGCTCAGACCAATACAGGTTAGATCTTTACGCCTATGTAGGATTATACTGTTATTTTGTTTGCATGAATTAATTGTAGTAGCTGGATTACGTTCCATAAACTAAATTCAGATAAAACAATTTAGTTTGGGATCATTTTGTGGGATCAGCTGGATTTCTGACACATGCAGAAACCTATCATCTTGCTTAAGAGTGGTATCCAAACCAAACTGCGAGTTCCATACATCCCATGGTTGGGAGCTTGGGGACCGCAGAGGGTGTGTTGAGGTACTGCTGGAGTCTAACCAGGGAAAACCACAGTTTGCCACTATACAAGCATTCTTTCGAGACTCAAGGCACCTTTAAATTGATCCCAAACGTGGTGGTTTCATGGTGAACTGACTGAAGCTAATAAAATCAAACTTTCCAGTGTCTCAGTTTTATAAGTTTATTACTACTCAATAATGCTCAAACATTAGGGACAAGGTAGATCTTCACTTAGAAAGATATAGGCTAATAAAGGACAGTCAACATGGATTTGTTAAAGGCAAATCTTGCCTTACAAATCTGATAGAATTTTTTGATGAGGTAACGGAATGGGTGGATAATGGTAGCGCAGTTGATGGAGTTTACATGGACTTTCAAAAGGCATTTGACAAAGTGCCACATGAGAGACGTATTAGGAAATTAAAGGCCCATGGCGTAAAAGGGACAGTGGCAGCGTGGATCCACAACTGGCTGCGAGACAGAAAGCAGAGAGTTGTAGTGAGCGGCTGTTTTTCAGACTGGAGGGAAGTGAGCAATGGTGTGCCACAGGGATCAGTTTTGGGACCATTGCTGTTTGTAATCTACATCAATGATCTGGACTTGGGTGTACGGAGTACATTTTCCAAGTTTGCAGATGACACTAAGTTAGGGAGAATAGTAAATAGTGAGGAGGATAGTAGCCATCTGCAAGAGGATATAGACAAATTGGTAAAGTGGGCAGACACATGGCAGATGAAGTTTAATGCAGGGAAGTGTGAGGTGATGCATTTTGGGAGAAGAAATGAAAGGAGGCAATATAGGCTAGATAGTACAATTTTAAATGGTGTGAAGGAACAGAGAGACCTGGGGATTTGTGTTAGTGACTCGTTGAAGGTGGCAGGACAGGTAGACAAGGCTGTTAAGAAGGCATATGGGATACTAGGCTTTATAAATAGGGGTATAGAGTACAAAAGTCAGGAAGTGCTGACTAACCTCTATAGGACTTTGGTGAGGCCTCAGCTGGAATACTGTGTTCAATTCTGGTCACCGCACTACAGAAAGGATGTGAAGACATTGGAAAGGGTACAAAGAAGATTTACTAGGATGGTGCCAGGATTGAGGGACTTCAGCTATGAGGAAAGGCTAGATAGGCTAGGATTATTCTCTCTGGAGCAGAGAAGATTGAGGGGAGACCTAATAGAGGTTTATAAGATCATGAGGGGTTTCGACAGGGCAAATAGAGAAAAACTATTTCCACTCGTGGGCGAATCTGTGACTCATGGTCACAGATTTAAAATAGTTTCAAGGCGAAGTAGAGGGGAGCTGAGGAGAAATGTTTTCACTCAGCGAGTTGTTTGAATCTGGAATGCATTGCCTGAAAAGGTGGTGGAGGCTGATTCGATAACAACTTTTAAAAGGGAATTAGATCTTTATTTAGGGAGAACAGGTCTATTAGGCTATGGGGAGCTGGCAGGGCAGTGGGATTGAATCGCTCTTTTCAAAGAGCCGGCACAGACTAGATGGGCCGAATGGCCTCCTTTTGTGCCGTAAAATTCTATGAATCTATGAATTGGTAATGGAATTTCATCAGTGGTCCAGACTTCACTAGAAATATTTCAATTTATAATTTAGCATAAGGAGTTGAACACATGCAGATTGTAATTTTAGTTTGTTTTGTTTGAGTTTGTATCTAACTACTTGCCTGTACCTTTACACCCATGTTCTATCTGTTTGTCTTACAGGTTCTTGAGACATTGTCCACACATTTGTCCTATAGGAGTTTGGAAAATTTCATGGTTTACCATTTGGATTACCTTATTCATGAATGGCTGAAAATGGACAATTGTGGCTACAGCTTGCCTGCATTCCCTTATATCTTACTGAACTGTTCCAATCTGGAGGAATTTTACAGGTAAAATAACCACCGCTGTTCTTACAAGTCATACAATTTATTGCCTGTTAAATTCTTATTCTTTGTTTGATGCAAGGCTAATGTGCAAGTTTTAGATACGCTCAATCCAGTTCCCAATGGATTTTGTGTCACTTGGCATAAATTAGTAATTCACTCAGAAAGGGAAGAGAAAGGATGTGGAGGGAAGTAGAAAATGTCACTGGTGCTTTTCAATTGAGCTTGCTTCCTGTCTTTGTAGTGAAGCACATTATTGGGGCAGAGTATAGAGGGAGCGTTCGTTTCCATCTTATCCTCCTGTACCATACTATTTGCTCTTATCAATTTGCCTGAATTTTTTTTTACGTTTTATTTTCCCTCACAGAGCATTGATCATCTTAGTACATACGTTCACCTTCTTTCCTTTCTTTCCTCAAGCAAGTTGTGCAGCTGGTTTCTTTGCACAAAATAGTTGAAAAGATTCAATCAATGGTTATAGCATACAAACCATACAGTTAATTCACTTCAGTATATTCTGTGAAGAGCTTTAAGATATCTATAAGATGTGATTAGGTGCTATATCAAATGCAAGGATTATTCTTATTACATTTTTAATGAAGTCCAACCTGTAACCGTTGAATTTCCATGTTGATATCTAGCTGGTGACCAGACCATTGCTTGGGCCCCCACCATTTTAATCTGGTAATGTCAATGTGCTCACATCTTACGCCACCACAATTCTATTTGATTGAAGTGACCTTGATTGGGACAGTACTGATGTAATGTAGTTTCAATAAAACAGGAGCCTTCAAAGAAAGTCTTCTGATAAAGATTATTGTTGTGGATTGAATATAGTTGACATTTGGGAATCTACATGAAAAATGTTTCTACCTCCTTTTATCGACATTCTCATTAGTTAAAGTTCCCAAGAAAATTCAATTTGCAGGCTCTTACTTTGGCTTCAGTCTGAAACAGTGAATTGTTTGGTAAAGTATACTGAGAGTTGCATTTTTGGAGGTGCTGTCCGTTGGATGAGATGTTATATTGAAGTCTTACCTGTTGGGCGCTTTTGGTAAAAAATGAATGTTGGGGATTATTTATTTTTACATAATCTAGTTTATATCAATAATCTCTTCACAATTTCTCAAAAAACCCAACAATGTTTTTCCCTCATTCATGTTCACCTAAAAATGTTAATTGAAATGTAATGGGTGATCTAATTTCTGATTGTATGGTGTTTGTGAGGGTTAGCTGTCAGATTTGTCTGCATATGACAAATGTATGACATTCTTTGAAATGCTTCTGCACCTATCGGTTGGTTTATTATTAACAGTTTTTATGAGTTTTTCAAACAGTTTAAAGAGCTATTACTCAATTGTACAATTATTTGTTTAACTTAAATATTGATCATGTATTTTAGGTCCTACTACAAGATCCTTGTTCCACATCTGATGGTTTGCGGTAATTTGGAGGAAGTGAAGTCCATTGGTGTGCAGATCAAGAGGGAATGGAAAGAAATGCTGGCTGATTGTCTTCCAAAGATCATGGTTAACATCCTGCCCTGCTTTGCATACCAAGGTAGAGATGGATCTGGAAATTGCACTTACACGGCTCAGCAAAGAGAAAATGCATCCAAAATCTTTGACATGCTAAAAGAAGAAGGGAAGCAGGTGAGATCGCATATAGATTTTCCTGCACTTTGTCTGACTTTAACTGTACATTTTCTAGTATAGTTGAGTAAGAAACCTCTCAGAATTGGATCCACTCTGGTCTCTGCTTCTGACCATAATCCATAACCTACTGTGAATTAGCAAACCAGCCAGCATTGAGCCATTGAACAGCACTAAATCGTAGAGTTTATAGTGTCAACCATTGCCCTGCATCTAATTTTGATATCAATTATTTTTAAGAAGTAAATTTTGTAAACTAAACCAATATAGTGTTAGGAATTGTTCAGATTCAATCATTTTTTTCCATCTGCAGCAAACTGAAGTAAATCTTAATGGGGCAGGAGGAGTAAGATATGAGTGATGCTTACTGTTTTTAAGATTAGTAATAATTAGTATACTTTAACATATAACCAAACACTTATAATCTGTTTAGTTCAGTATAGCTTTCTTTACATATTAGGGCATACCAATGTTGTTTGTTCTCAATGACTAACTTTGGGCTCCTGACAAGAAACATGTGCCAATTAGCGCTGTAAAGGTAAAGATATATTGGCTTGATCCTGGCTGAGGTCCGGTTCTGATAACTTTCCCTCGTCCAGTATCTGGGTCCAAGTGTCAACCTCCCATCTAGGAATTGAGTTATCATGTCCTTGAGCACTGATGTGAAAACAAGGGAGTTCAGAGAAGACAAGCATCCTTCTGGACATCTGATTAGCCGAAGACTAAGAAACAGGAATTCTTCCAATTAGCTGTCCATATCTCCTCTTATCATTTATTTTCTCATGCGAAAAGAGCCTGCTCAAAGATCACTCTCAGCCTGCAATGAATGGGAGACAAGGAAGGGAGGAGTTGGAAACACATACAAGAAAGATGTAACAATGAAATAGTTGGAGTTGTGTAGAGGGTTAGCACACTTCCCAGTAGAATCGATATTGATGCTAGTGAATGTATGATCTCAGTTTTAACAATACGTTAAGATGTTTGTATTTCTTAACAAAACCTTGGATTATTATACCACCGTGTTGGTCGTCTCCATCCAAAATACTGAAGTATTTTACTCAAGGTCATAGTGAAACTGTATTCTGTCCTCTCTTTTATCTTTCATTTGGCAAACGTATCTAATTTGCCCGAAACAAGTTTAGGTAAAAAGCCTTTTTAATGAGAATTTTTTTTCCAATCATTTATCTTGAAGAACATTGACCAATTGTGTCACAACAACCTACCAGAGATTGTGGTGGAGCTGCTCAACACTTTGTATGACTCTCCTGACCCAGAGGCAGCAGAAGGTGCAGAGCTGGTGAGGTTTGCTGGGTAAGAGAATTAGTAAAGCTGCTGGGTGCCAAGCGGAGTAGAGAGAGGTGACCATAGGCACAGTCAAAGAGGTAGATTTTCAGGAGACTTTTATAGACAGAGACGAGGGAGGTGAAGCAGAGGGATTTAAGGAGGGAGTTCCAGAGGGTAAGAGCATAGTGCCTGAAGCAGCTGGCATTGGGGACATCAGGGACAAGATGAAAGCCTTAAAGGAGTTTGAGGTTTAAACATGAGATTACAGCATTTATAATTGCCACAAGGACATTTGCCAGCGGGTATGGATGGGTGGGTTCATGCAAACCTTAATATACTCTATAAGTAATTTTTTTTTGACTGACGAGATAAATTTATAATAGATTTGACACAACCATGTCAGTTTATCCTCTGATATCTCGCGATCGCAACTTGTTCTAGCATGACAACCCTGAAAGTTGAGGGAATGAAGAGTCTGCTATTTGAATTATTGGGATCCAGATTGTGTGTGTGACATTGGCATTTCAAATAGCAGATTTTCTGTAACATTAATGAAAAGAAGCTATTGCTGATTTTTGTTTTCCCCTCAATTATAGGACACTGGATCCTGCTCCCAATCCACCTTACTTTCCGTCCAGAGTGATTTTAGCTTCGTTTGATTACATCAGTAGCTGTCATAAAGAAAAGTTGAAGTCATTTGTTACAGTTCTTTCAAAAACCCCAGTAAGCTTGATATTTTCTACCTACTCTGCAAATTGTAATTAAGGGCATTTTTTTCTATGTGATGCTATTTACATGCAATATGTGTAATGTGTACTGTTTTATGATCATTACGGTTATCACACTGTTATTAAATCTTATTGTGGAACACGTGGACATGAAAATAATGGACATAACCTGTCTGCAAAGTCTCTGAGATATTTGTGTTGCTGCAGGATTCCATCCAGAAGATCTTGCTAGCAATTTGTAGGAAGGTGGTGGAAACGAGCAATTCCTATGAAAAGCACCGCATACTGAGGATGTATCGCTTGTTTGTGAACTTACTGCTAAAGGAGATAAAGGATGGGCTGGGAGGAACCTGGGCGTTTGTTCTGCGAGATGTTATCTACACGCTTATCCACCACATCAACAGCCGGTCAGTTTTTGTTTCATTTAGATGTCATTCCACAATGTTAACGTCAGCACAAGGGTGGAAAAGGGCTTCAGCAGAAAAAACTACAACATAAATAGTATAGCTCCTTTCACGTTTGGGAAGACGTCTTAAGGTGCCTGGCAGGCAGATTCGGACCCGAGCAAGGGGTTGGGATCAGGAGGGAGGTAGGGTAGGATGCTGGCTGAAGTCAGGGTTGAAGAGGAGAGTCTTTAGATGTGCCTTGGAAATGGCAGAGAGGCTGAAGACCTGACTGTCCATGGTGGGGTGGGCCGGGTAGGGGCTCTTTGTGTTAGTGGTGATTGAATTTTGTACAACGTTACTTTGTTATGTGGTGACTTACGGTAGAAAACCTACCAACCTACCTGCACAGGCAATGTCCCACCGACAGTAATGAGGCAAATGACACAATTTAATTTGGATGAAGGAGAGCAGCAGTAACTTTGGCAAAAGCACTTGTTTTAGGTTATAATAACCATTACATTTGTAAAGCTTCTTTGAATGCTGGGAGGACGTCCCAAGGTGTTGAACAATCGGGTCGGGACCCCGAGCATGGGGGGAGGAGCAGGGGCAGGGTTGGGATGAGGGAGAGCACAGAGGCAGGATGGTGGCTGAAGGCATGGTCGAAGAGGAGGATCTTCAGACCAGTCTTGAAGGAGGCAAGGGGAGCAAGGCGAAGGGATTGTGGTATGGAGTTCCAAAGCGTAGGGGTAGGGCTGAAAGCCCAGCCACCGATGGTAGGGTATGTTGAGCGGGAGACATGGAGCAGGTCAGAGCCTGCTGATCGGAGGGAGCAGACAGGTTGGTAGGGGGTCAGCAGCCCAGAGAGGTAGGAAGGGGCAAGGCACTTTCTCGGGCCTTGAAAGTGACGACGATGATGTTGAATTCAATCCTCTGATAAATGGGGAGCCAGTGGAGCTGGACAAGTATGTGGATGATGGGGTCGTGGTGCTTGGTGCAGGAGATGCCATGTTCTACAGAGTATTGGATGATCTGCAGCTTGTGGAGGGAAGAGTTGGGGAGGCCAACAAGGAGGGAATTGTCGTAGTAGAGCCTTGAGGTGACAAACGTGTGTGTAAGGATTTCAGCGGCCTGTGGGGTGAGGCAATGGCCTCATTCCTGATTGGCTTGGTTAGGTGGAGGGTGCATCCGTGAATGCTGATTCTACCAGTACCTGAGATGTGGAGGCGCTGGCACGAGCCAATCAGGAAGGCCTTGGTTTTGCAGACAATTAGCTGTAGAAAGTTGACTCTCATGCAGGGCTTGATGTCTGACAGTCTGTCAGGACGCCAGTAGTCCTGGAAGTAAGGGTGGAAGCAGAGAGATAGAGTTGGATGTCGTCTGAGTACATGTGGAAATTTACCCCATGTCTGCGGATGATGTCAACAATGGTGGAGCGTATAGAGGATGAAGAGGAGGGGACTGAGGACAGAGGCCTGAAGAACACCGTACCGTTGACGGAGATATGGTGGAGACGGTATAAGAGGACAAATCGTTGAAGGTTGAGGTGAGGGGAAAGGCGATGGGTGGAAGAGGATTGAGTGCTCCAGAGTGTCAAAGGCAGCAGAGAGGTCAAGGAAGCAGAGGGAGCCCTGGTATTAGGTTATCCATTGGGTTATTCATCTTGAGTCAAATATTATCTTGTGAAATTGAATTACAGTGTTGTATATCTGACTAAGTAAACAAAGTTTACTGGAGGAAAAATACTTTAATTTTGATATTGGTGGTTTGATTAATTTGTATTGAATTTTTTTTCCATCCTAGGCCATCACACATGGATGATGTATCTGCACATAGCTTTTCTTTGTGCTGTGACCTTTTAAATGTCACCTGTCGTACTGCAGTGAAACACTGTGGAGATGCACTTGAGAGTCACCTTCATGTTATTGTGGCCACACTTACACCTCTGGTCCATGAGCAAGCAGAGGTTCGGCAGCAGGTGGGTTTGACATCAGACCATTAAACTGCAACACTACTTTTGGATGAACCAAGACAGCAGAGGAGAACACTGGTTTTTGGAGGGGGGCAATTGTAGTGTAGACGCCAATAAATATTTCTATAATCGGATGGTAATTGATGATAATTAGTTTTTCCTCATCCCACTCTGTTGACATTTATCCTGTTGAAAGTGCGATGGTTGGAGGGGAGGCCACTAGATATTCGCCAACAACAACCAAATTACATTTGTATAGTGCCTTTCATGACAGAAGGACATCCCAAGGCACTGGAATGAGTTAGATTGCCAATGAGTGCCACTTCACCTTCAATCTTTCCTTTCCCCAACCTGCCCACCCTCTCCGCTCAGTAAGCTTTGGCCTGCTCCACGTCTCCTGACCCACCATTAACGGGCGAGTCTTCAGCAACTCTGCACCCTACCTCTGGAACTCCATCCCCCAGTCCCTCTGCCTCACCCCTTCCCTGGCCGCCTTCAAGTCCCACCTCAAGAACCTTCCTCTTCGATGGTCCCATCGGCAACTCCTAATCCCTTCCTTCCCTCTCCATCGTCCCCAGCTCGGGTTTGAAACAGTGACTATCCAGAGCCTTGGGACGTCCTCCTGACGTGAAAGGCGGATATACAAGTGTAATTTGGTTGTTCCCCAGCAAGGAGGGAGATGCTTCAGTCTCTATTCAGCATCTACTCATTCAGTGGTGACTCAGATCGGAAAAGAGTATGAACGTTACTACATTTATCCCCATTCAGAGTATCTGTGTTTTGCTGCCTGAAACACATTTGATGCTTTCCTGAAATTGTTTGGATTTAAAAGTGCAGTGAATTATAGTTATGGTTTGTCTATTGGCTCTTTCAGGCCCTCGATTTACTGATGTTCCTAGTGATAACAAACCAAGACAATGAGAACCTCCACCATGCTATCAAGCGGTTGGATCCATTCCCTGACCTTCCTCAGTTTCGTGACCTGCGTTTCACTCAGGAGAAGATCAAATACAGCAAGGGACGGTTCACTTTGTTGAAAGTAAAAAATCCTTTTATTTAAAAGGTGTTGGATTTTGCTAAGCATTTGATGTGAAGAATATACCTGAGCTGGTAACTCCTGTAGTGGAGGGTTTGAAACTGTCTGACAGATAAGTATGAGTCTACATGTTGTTGTTGTTGAGTCTAGTATCAACAGTTCTCCAGTATTTTAACTCTGATCGTTGTACCAGTCTTACAAATTCTTATCTAGAATACTGTATGTTAAGTCCTGTGGAAGTCGACCTCCATTTGGCTGATTTAATACTTGACCATCATGATGGTCTCAGCCTAAAATTCAAGATCATTCAAGTTTTGGAAATTCTCTTATTCAATCTTAATTTTTTTTTGTTAAGTACTGTGACAAAATCACCTTCCAATTAAGAAGTGGTTTAAGAATTTTAAGGTTTTGCAAATCTTAAATTTTAAGGCATTATAATAATAATAATCCTTGCATTTGATATAGTGCTTTTCACATCTTATCGACGTCCCAAAGCGCTTCACAGAATATACTGTAAAGTAAATTGACTGTATATTTGTGGACAAAATCGCGGCAGCCAATTGTGCATCGCAGTGTCCCACAAACAGTAGTGGATTGAAATGACCAATTTTATTATTGTTTTTTTGGACGGATTATTATTAGGCATATGCAGTAAGGAATCTTGCCCAAGGTTTTGCCCTGATCTGCCTGGATTTGAACATAGGTCTCCCCAGCTTGCAAGACAAGTGCTCTAACCACTAAGCCACAGGAGCTCCACGAACATTAGTCCTGAGGCTGGGACTAAGAAATATCAGGACCGAAATTTTATGCCAGACTTGGAAAAGATGCTCTCTGAAAACTGAATAAGAAAATGGAAGTAGACAGATAAATAATTAAGAAGTATTTGAAGTTAATTGCTGCCTTTTGTTTGCTGTGAATTTCCTTACTTAATGGACTTGTCGTTCTCTGTTTCAGGAGATCTGTCATTTCCTTTCAGTCAGCTCATGTGATTCCCTACCATTGACTAGACTTGAAGGATTAAATGATCTGAAAAAGCAACTGGAACAACACAAAGAAGATATTAAGCAGTTGTTGAAAGAGTGTCAAGGTAAGGCTGGCAGAGTTGCATTCTATTAAATTAACCGTCAGAATTCCATCCTCTCCTCAGCATGTCTCTTGGTCTTTATCTAAGAGTTGATCCATGTCCTCTTCCTCTAACCTCTGTTGAAATCACTGCCTCCAGCTCTTTCAGGTTATTTTACCATACCCTCAAAACATTGGAACTCTTAATCTTTCTCAGTATTCCTACCTCCTCCAATTTGTGTGTTTTTAAAACCCAATGTTGTCTTCCCTCCTATTCGTTTGAACAGTTGTAGCCCTTTCAATATGCTAAATGTCATATAAACTGCAGATTTCATTTAATTCCAATGCACCATGTGTGTCAAACAACGTAACTGCTTTGGAATTATTCATCAACTACTGGGGGGGTTGTAATCCACTTGTCACAAAGCAAAAATTATCCCATAGATTGCTGGATTGCTTTGACTGAAACTAAACTCTGCTCTATCAATAGATAACCCAGAATCCAGCATCCTGGTGAGACTGGTTGTGAATCTGTTGCAGTTGTGCAAATCTGCTATCAATCACCCAGCCGGAAAAGACATACTAGGTGAGCATTATAACCAACTTAATGATTGGGCTCCTATAGCACTGGCTCCTGTTGGACTATGGGGTCTTGATGCATAGGCTGCTTTAGGGGTGTAGTGGATAGAGCTGCAGCTGACAGACTTGGGGCTCACTGCCTTGCATTTTGGTTCATGCTGAGTTTGCTACAAGGGTTCACGGAAGTCTAAACTGACCCCAGCCTTTCCAGAGTTACGGAGGGGAATGTGCATTTGTCATGGTCCATTTACTCCACTTCTGCTGTTTGTGCACATTATGGCATCTGGTTGAGGAGAGTTCAGGTTAAGCTATGACTTGCTCTACAGTCGAGGCCTGCTGACACTCCAAGGTTGACATACTAATGATGACCACTTGGGCAGGGTACTACAACCACAACAAAATTACATTTATAGGGCGCCTTTCACAAAGGGAGGATGTCCCAAGTACTAGAGGGTAACCAGCAGCTGTGGAACCTCACCCCAACATGTGAAGTCCAAGAATATGTAAATAGGGAGAAAATTAGAATATAATTCAGACATTTGATGTAATAAATTGGTATATCCCCACATCGTGCCATGACCCATTCTACTTTCACTGACTCAGCAACATCACCATCCACATAACAATCAGATGTAGACTCAACTATGGCAACTCTCTGCTTGTCGGCCTTCCCAACTTTTCCCTCCACAAGCTGCAGATGATCCAGAACTCTACAGTTCGTGTCCTGTCCCGCACCAGGCTCTGTGACCCCATCACCCCCATCCTCGCCCGGCTCCATTGGCTCCTCATCCCCCAGAGGATAGAGTTCAAAATCCTCACCTTCAAGGCTCCCCACCCCACCTCTGCAACCTGCTGACCCCATATCAATCTCTCCACTTAGAAGGCTCTGTCCTGCTCCATCGTCAAAGGTCAGGCCTTCAGCCTTTCTGCTGCCACTCTATGGAACTCCATCCCACATTCCCTTCTCCTTGCTCCCTCCTTTGCCTCCTTCAAGGCACGTCTCAAAACCCTGCTTTTCGACTGAGACTTCGGCTTCTCTCCCGATCTCCACCCTCCCTGATCCCGACCCCCAGCTGGGGTTCAAATCCATGACTGTCCAGCGCCTTGTGATGTCCTCACGATGTGAAAGACACAATACAAATGGAATTTTGTATTATATTCCACCTTGTAAAGCATTTAAAAAATAAGATGTAAAGTCTAGGGGGAGTTCAAATTGAGTTTCACTTGTATTTGTTACAATATCAGATTGCCTTACCACGTCTTGGACTTTTTATGTTGTTGTTGTAGTTGATATAATGTCTGCAGATGTGTTTATGCTTGTGAATATGACAGGGCTTGAACCTAAGCTGTGCTGTTGTTTCAGAGGCTGCTGGCAGTTGTTTGGGAGAAGTGGGACCAGTTGACTTTTCCACAATCGCTTTACAGCACAAAAAGGATGAACTTCATTCCAAGGCAATGGAACTCTTCGATGACAATAAATTTAAATTGATTTTCATTCTCCTAAATGTCATTAATAATGCACTGATAGATCAGGGGTGAGTGTGTACTAAATTTGCTAACCCACAGAATGCAAACTAATATAAAATATTGCAGATATGAATAAAAGTTGTTGCATCCTAGAGTTTAGAACTTATTTATCAAGATTTTTCTAGTTGTACTGCTCATTGATGTATTGTCGAATGTATTGTCATGCAGAATGTAATTGCATGAATGAACGTGGCTTGATGTAAAGTATATAATTCATGTTTTGTCTCTGGCTATAACTAATTTGGTAAATTGATAGGGAAACAGTCTGCATTCTGCAAAAGTAACCCTTAATAAAATAGTGTAAAAAGAGGATGGGTCATGTGGGGGGAAAAAAATCTTCTAAATGTCTCAAAGCACTTCACAGCATATACTGTAAATTTCATTGACTGTATATTTGTGGGTGACATGCGGAAGCCAATTGTGCGCAGCAATGTCCTACAAACAGTCATGAATTGAGTGACCAAATTATTATAGCTTTTTTGAGGGATGATTATTAGGTGCGTGGAGTGTGGGTAAGAGGCTGGGTGGGGAGGGTAAGAGGCTAGGTGCAGAGAAATATAGTTACTTAAAGCAACCTTGTTTGTATGTAGCATATGTTGAGACAGGAAAGTCCTGATCGGTTTAACGAAATGTGTCACCCGTGTGCTTTCTCCGTCAGTATTGAAGTTCGCTTTGCGGCAGCTACATGTGCAAAGAATATTCTTGCTACCCAGTCTGGTCACCAATTTTGGGAGCGGAGTAAAATGGACCCCAATGGTCCAGATCCAATGCTGATGTATTTACAGCCATTCCGAACGGCCAAAAAGAAGGTATGTTCCATTTTAATTGTATTTTGATTATGAATGAAGGGTAACTTGTGTCCTGTAAACTCAATGACATTTTAATTTTAAAAAAGTTTTTGTTTTTACTAGGTAAATGCTATTAGATGTTACATAACCGTGTTTGTATATGTATTTAGGGGAATAATTTAAAAGGTGGAAGTTACCTCTGGTGCATTAATATTGAGATCTTTCTCATTAAAGCCTGCTAAATTGTAAACAGACTTGAGGAATCAATCAAGAAAAATGTGATGAATCCCTTTGGCTACAGCTCAAACTGAAAGTGTTGTATTGTTGAGGGTCTGTCTGCCTGTTCAAATGGACTCTAAAGATCCCGTGGCACTTTTCAAAAAGAGAAGGGAGATTCTCCTGATGTCTCGGCCAACAATCCCCAAATAAAATCAATCACTCAGTTCATGGCTGTTTGTGAGCAAATTGCCTGCTGCACGGGCCTACGCTTCATGGTAAAATCCTGTGAAGCACTTTGAGATATTCTCTTGATTGCGTGAAAAGGCGCTACTGTATATTAGGATTATTATTATTAAAACATACATACAGACTTTAAATTATGACTTAATTTCTTACTATTGCTGCATACAGGAAGGCAGTTACATTTTAATTTTCTTTAATTACATTAACAGTAATAATAAATCATTGATATTTGTCATGAGGTGAGAATGAGCCATTTCAGATGTGTTTACAACATGAAATGTAAAGACTAACCTTTTTCTAAAACTGTGTTTTTTGTTCTGGTTCCAGGTTCACAATTTGCCATTAGCAGAAAGTCCTGATCCTCCACATACCCTCGACGACAGCACTTTGTGGATACCGCAGAGCGGGTGCCATGAAAGCTGGCTAAAAACACTGACCTCCTCCCTACTGGACAGTGGAGGTGTAATAAGTGAAGGTCTGAGGTTAATCAAACCAATGTGTGAGGTAAACATTAATCATTCAATTAATTCAGCAAGTGTTTAGTAAGGGTACAGTGGTCATTTATTCCACTTTGCCCTTTGTGAACTTCTCATCCCATTACTGGCTCCTTAGTAACCTGTAAATGACAAGTTTCCTTACTGCACACGCCTAATAATAATCCCCCCCAAAAAATATTAAATAAATTGGTCATTTCAATCTACGGCTGTTTGTGGGACACTGCTGTGTGCAATTGGCTTCCATGTTTCGCCCACATATATTCACTGTACAGTATATTCTGTGAAGCGCTTTGAGACGCCTAGACGATATGGAAAGCGCTATATCAAATGCAAGGAGTATTATATTTATTATTAACCAGTGTGATGGTACATTTCATGCAACAAATGTTAACCTATTAATGTGCAATGCACAAAATTTCACTTAATCATTGGTTTTCTGTAGAAAAACATGTTAGCTTTGCTCCACTTGTTTTACAGTATTATACTCAATACTAAACTCATAATTGTGGTGGGATCTATATAAGGGTTATGGGCTACATGTGGTTGGATTAGTATTCCAAAGGTGTAACAGCCATCTGAGTAACACTAAAGGTAGATTACATACTGATCAAACCAGTGTAGAAGCGTGAATGATAGTTGAGTTTGATAGTAGAGCAGCTGCCTTAACTACTTAATTAAAAATCATGGGCCTTTTGGTAGGGGAAGTGGTTTCTGACTTGTCCAAATTTTTTATCATTAATGTAACTGCCCTTATTGTAAGATTGAAATTGGTCTTCAATTGATTACCTGTTGTGTGTGTCTCTCTCTCTCTCTCTTCACCAGGTGAAGACTGACTTCTGCCAGCTGGTTCTTCCATATTTGATCCATGATATTCTCCTTCATGACAGCCATGGCTCCTGGAGAGCACTGCTATCGAAGCATGTTCAAGGCTTTTTTAATGCCTGCTGCCGAGCGGGGTCAAGCTCCAGCAGGTCCACCACACCAGCCATTGTTGACTCAGGTAATTGTTCATTTGAGATTTCTTTTTAACAAGAAACATCTTTGAGAGATTGGAGGTTCCTGCTGGTGTTATCCTGTTTATTTATTGAAATGACCATTGCAGTCGTATGTGTACTTTTTACACAGTTGAAATGTTTCTAAGTTGCATTTTACAACCCAGCATTTTAGCATTCATTTTCTTGATCAGTTTGCTAAGAGTTGGTTTTTGCTTTAACCAGAAACTGATAGCCTCCCCCATGGGCATTTGGACAAGACATCTCGGCGCACCATGCTGGCTGTGGTCGATTACTTGCGAAGACAAAAAAGGCCTCAAGAAGGGTTAGTAAAATTTGCCACAGAAAATGTCTTTCTTGTCTCCAGTGGGGCAGGCTCTAAACATTTGTTATTGGACAAATATAGCAAAACTTCGATAATCCGATATTCCGAAAGCCAGCAAATCATTAAAACCAACTAGTTTTCCAAAATACATACAGTATTAAAAAAAAATCTGAGTCCAGCAAATCTCTCAAAGTTGGGAACAGCTATTTGTTGCCGCTCTCATTCAGCGCTGTGGTTGGAGCTCAGCCACTGTTTGGCGTCAGTACTGTGTTTACAGCACATGTGATGTACGGGGCAGGGCTTCCCCAGCTATTTCTAGGTAGGTTCGAAATACCGAAATCCGGGAGGTGCGTGGTCCCAACCGTGCCGAATTATCAGATTTTACTGTAGGTCACAAATGGAGCACTGAATGCCAGTGAGCCACCAGATTGACTCTGGCTGTAATTCTGGCTGGTAGGGAAAATGCCTCAAAATCTGAAGTATATACAGTAAAAGCTCGTTCATCCGGCACCCGATCAACCATAACTTCCATATAACTGGCATCGCAAAAAAAAGTCCACATTTGATTAACCGGAATTTATCCAGTTAATGCATTGAAACAAATTTTTTTGTTTGTTTTTTTCGGCCGAATATCCAGCAGACGCTTTAACCAGCGTTGGCCAGGTCCCGAGGGTGCCGGATAAACAGGCTTTTACTGTATTCTTCTCCGCTGCCATGTCTGCCTTTGATCATCACAAGAATTCACTAATCTTTCTTCACTGCAGTGATAATGCAGGTTGTACTTTGATGTTCCTTGGATCACATTGATTTTGAATGTCTAAAATGCGTTGTGTATTATTTGATTGTCTCTTTCTCATAATAGGCAACAGTTCAGTACTGAATGGGACAACAACTTCTGGCTGGAGTTGAATTATGTGGAGGTTGCTTTGACAGCGCAGACGTGTGCAGCACATTTTACAGCCCTGCTATATGCTGAAATCTATACAGATAAGGTCAGGTCAGAAGAAGAGTTAAAAAGGTAATTTGTTTATCAAACTTTCAAAATCATTTTTTAATATATGCAGAGATGTGTTGTTAATACTGAAAATGGTAGTGTAAAAATAGATCTTATATGACAGAAAACAGGCTGAAAGACTGCATCACTCTGCCTTTAGGAACCTTTCCTCGGTTAAATTATGTTCACAATTTGCTGAATGGATCTCGCGTGAATTAGAATGGTAGACTTTTCACAAAAAGTGTCGGGTAGCAATAAAGAAACAAAGACTGATGAGATTTAATGCTCAATCTTGTTCAGTTAAAATCCCTTGAATTCATGTTCAAACTACACATTACACTGGTCAAGCTGCACCGGGAATATTACATATAATTCTGGTCTCCATGGTATAAATGAAATCCACAAGCTTGTGGTAGATTGATGAAGAGACGGTAATGCACAACTGGTTACCAAGAAGGCTGGTACTCGGGTTTGTGCTGAAACCTCATCATAAACTCAGGATCTTAAGTGACTTTCTACAGATGTCTGTCCGTTGTTTATAACCACATCTTTGAACACTTAGTTTAACATGAGATGTACATCCTGGTACACACAATAATCTGAATGTTAAATGTTGGGTTTCAGGTGAGCCCTGACTATTTAGAGAAACTAGATTCTCTGACTAACCATTTGTACTCACACATACTTTGTAGGTGATTGTGCTACAGCGTGACTTGCATTTCTGCTTTTGTCAGGTCTTCCTTCAAAGCATCACGCAGATTACTATTTGATGAGGCCAGCCAAGAGTTGACTGTATCTAGTCTGAGCAGCAAAAGCAAGGAAGAAACAGGAATCGGTTTGCAGGTAATAGAAACAACCCATTAATATGACGCCGTGGCAGTGATTAACCTCCTGCTTCTATTTTGTAGCAAATCCAACAGTTCTTTAATGATTTGTTGTTTTGAAATGAATCACAAACTGCAAGCTATTCGAATTTTGTGCTAGTGAATTTCGAAGGCACCACATTGTGATTTGACTGTCAATACAACTTAGTTGGTTGAGGTCATTGATCAAAGTATTGTTCAGGATTCTGCATTTGACTGGGCTTTCAGACGCTTCCCCCCTTTCCACCTCCTTGGCTTCCACTCCAGCTCGCACAGCTATTCGGCACAGTGAAACATCCTCTCAACATGAAAGGCACCATATGAATGTAAATTGTATTATTATATTGTACATTCAACAACAAATGACATTCGAATTGTGCCTTTCACGTCAGATGGATGTGCCCAGTCGGGGGTTTGGCTAAATGCATTCAGACTATGTATAATCCTACACTCTGCAGATGTAAATGGTACTTTGATCTCTTTACTACATGCCTAGTGGTGTCCCTATCTACACTACAACAATGAAAGAGCGATCTAATAAAGTTCTCTGTGAAGGAATTTTCAAAAAGTTTAAACAAAATTTGAAATGCAAGATACAACGTATTAGCTGCTAAATCCAGTTGTATTTATGCTTTCGTGACATTCAGACAAAGTTTAAATTATATCAACTTGTTTTTAACTTTTCCATTTTTGGTTAACAGTAGTCATTAGCACACAGAATTTGTCTGTTTGAAAATTCTATACAGTGACACAATGAGCAAAGCTTTGAAAACTCACATAACATATGTTGTAACAGGAGCTCCTGATTGATGTGTACAGAAGTATAGGAGAACCTGATAGTTTGTACGGCTGCGGTGGAGGGAAGATGTTGCACCCTCTCGCCAGGTAAAATAACATCCAGTGCTGTATCTCTTGACAGTGTCTGTATTGCTGGACTGTTTGTTGGACCCATATGTTCTTGTAGGTGGTGACACAATCTCCTGAATCGGTCTTTTTATGTAAAGCAGGGAGTCAGCGCCTTGGGACGTCCTCCTGACGTGAAAGACACAAATGTAATTCATTGTTATTGACTGTTATTAGATTGTCTGACCAAAGCTAAACCCCATCCTAGGCTTACCTAATATCCCCTTACATCCAACTGGAAGCAGAAACCCTCATCTTCTTGAAACTAATTATAGTGTCCCACTGCCATCTTGCTGAGATTTGTTTTTGAAGCACAGACCAAGAATCTATCCTAGAGCCTGCTGCGTGCTATATTTACACTTGAGTTATTGAGGCTGCTTCTGGAATAATTTAAAAATAAGATCTGACTTCTTACACATTGCAGAGTTCTTGACTTTACAATGGCACTAAGTGATAGGACATAGGTTTACATCTGTGAGTCTTTCGTACACTGAATGTGTGGGGTCCTCCACCTCAATACGTGTGTGTGTGTTCTAGAGTTTTCTTCATTGTGTGAATCCAGTGCATCTTCTGCAAAAGCCCTTACAGAGACTTTCCACATAATCCCACTGCATGGTGGATGCTTCAATCTGAACAGTGTAAAAAGGAAGTAACGGTACAACTGAGCATAGACCACCATGAACTGAATACATGGATTGGAAAATTACGCATGTTAAAATGTTTTCCCCATATTTGTCCTACCTAATTTTTCTTGAAATTTGGAAATGTGTGTACAACCTTTATTGACCTTTGCTTTCTACCACATCATCAATTCAATCTGCCTTTCAACAGAATTCGGACGTATGAACATGAAGCACTGTGGGACAAAGCCCTTGTAACGTATGACATTGAGATGAATCTCCCTGACTACACTCGTCAGGCTGGGATAATACAGGTAGATATTCTGTCCTTTGTTTTCTTAGTGTAAAAATATAACCATAGCAGCTGCCCAATATAATAGAAGATGCATAATGTTTATGCCGTGAATGAAGGGGCCACACAGCTAAGTCCAATTCTGTTCTTATCCAACGAAATATCCAATACAGGGCAGTGCAACCTTAGAAAGATTCTACAGAAAGGAATATAACAATCTATTGGCATTCAAGTACAGGTACAATGTGGTGCTTGTTCATTTTGTTGTCTTGAAACATTGTGTCTCAATATCAATGAAACTGATCACAGCATGAGCAGACTGCTGATAAGCTATAAATTAATTAATATACAAATGTATAGATGGATATAAATATGTAGGTAGATATATGGTAGATATATCACCCACATATATGCATTCAATTCATTTTACAGTACATTCTGTGAAGCACTTTGAGACGTCTAGAAGACGTGAAAAGCGCTATATCAAATGCAATGATTATTATACATATATATATGTAGATGCATTGTATAAATGATTTAATTGTATTGAATCTAGGCACTGCAGAACTTTGGACTCTGCCACACTCTTACTACTTATCTAAAGGGACTAGAAGCTGAAAATTCTGAATGGTGTGAAGAGCTCCAAGAAATCCGCTTTCAGGCTGCCTGGAGAAACATGCAGTGGGACTGTATGTCTTCCAATAGGTAACCTCCCTCTCCCTAAACCCCAGCCTCTTCAGCTTTTAATATTCTAGCAATTTTTGGTATGAAATGTTTGCCTTATTACATGTTGCCACTTATCACCGGATCAATAATGTTATCAGTAATGTTACTGCTTGTCTAAGATCAGTTCTCAAATGTCACAGCTAAGTTTGAAGTCCAATGAATTCCATTTTTTTACGATTAAATTCTGTTTAAAATTGAAAATGCACTCTCCTGTTTATGTTGTTTGTTGTTGAATGGCCCATTTGTTTTGTCTGTTCTAGAAATGAGACCACAGGTCCTGGGTATCATGAATCCGTGTATCATGCTTTTCAATCTCTAAAGGACCAAGAATTGTACGCTTTTTATGCAGGCTTGAAATTTGCCAGGTAACTCCGTAATCATAAAGCATTTAATCTACCTTTGGCAGATGCCAAAAGCCAAGGCTGCCTATTGATTTGTGACTAAACTCCTCCCCTGCTTCATCTTGTAATCCATAAATACGATTGAGGTTATTTGCCCTTTACAAGGCAGTTTTGCCAATTTTGTTTCTGTACTTCTGTTTGATCTTCAATCTTCTGTTATGTTAATAATAGATAATTCCTTCAGCCGCAAAACTGATTGTTTTTAATAGTTATTCACATTGAGAATGCTATATTCCGTGCCTATTTATTGTCACTTCTGAGCATCAGATTAATAGCACTGAATTCCATTACAATTTATTGTGCCAATAGGATGAAGGAAGTTGAAGAATTAAGCAAGGGAAGCCTGGAATCGGTTTACTCTCTGTACCCTGCACTGTGTAGACTGCAGATGCTGGGTGAATTAGAAACCATTGGAAAGATACTGCACAGGTAACCAGCCAATGTGCATACTGTTTGCGTCAGACGTCTCGAGGCTCCATTCAATAGAATACGAAATATACCAAATGTCATAGTCGCTGCTTGTAAAAAATCTGTTGAGTGCTTTGTGATTTCTTGACAACATAGGCACTATATCGTGCACAGATTCATTGTACTAATGAATATCAACAATAGCTGGAAGACATAATACAATACTTACCAGAGTCTGGGTGTTCGGAATTCAGACATAGTTGGACTGATCCCGAAAGCAAATTTTTTTTTTGTCACGTGTAGACTCCAGTCAGCCCACTCTGCAAGCATGAGCCCCGTCTCACCAGCTTTGTTGGCGTTCAGTAGCCAGGGATATTTAACTTTGATCCGTGAGCAGAAGTTAGTTGATTCACTATCCTCTGTTTGCGGGATTCAAACAATTGCAATGTCAGTACTGGAACTTTTTCAGCACTGAAAAAAGCCAATGCCAAAGAAAGCTATTAAATGCGAGTACCAGCATGGTGTCAATAATAAACCTTGCATTTGATGTGGTGCCTTATCACATCCTTGAGATGCCTCAAAGCGTTTCACACAATATACTGTAACAGAATTGACTGTATATTTTGTGGGATAATAATTACAGTTATTAACAGTGTGATTATAATTACACTTAGGTCAGCTCATCAGATCAGGTCTCCCCCACCCACCCCATTTGTCTGGCTAGCTGGGGGTTTCTGTGTTACTGTATGACCTGATCCCACTTTAAAAAAAATAGGTATCATACAGTTGTTTACTGCCCAACTCACACAGTTTGGGCATTTTTGCTTCAAGCTTAATTTACCAGTAATCAGCATACCATGTCAAGTTTTTTTTCTCTCTCTGGTATCTTCCTCCCAAGTGGCTCGATTCTGATCAGGAACTCACTGCGCTGTGACACAATTTTTATTCATTTTTGGAAATTTATAGAAACAAGAAGCTAACTTTGCAAAACTTATTTTGAATTTAATAAAGGTGAACCTGTAAGGGACGAGGGGACGAAGTCTCCTTACATAATTTTCATACTTAAATTTATTCTTGTAAACATTTTGGGAACTTTGAAAAAGTTTAGTTCTTTTTCTAAAATTGTGATGTTCATATCGAAAAAATAGAATTTGGGGTTTCTTCCCATCATATTTAGATTAACTTCATATTTTATTACATGCTGCAGTTTGAGCCTATAAAATTCACTTGACTTGTATCAAGCTTTAATTTTCGCCCTCAAAATATACAAGTCAATTCACTTTACAGTATATTCTTTGAGATGTCTCAATAACATGATAAGGCGTTTATCAAATATATTAATTGAGGTATATTATTATAATTTGCTAACCAAATTGTTTCTTCTGGCTTTTTAGGCCTATGACTGTTGAGACTTTGAATGAGGCTCGTATAAGGTGGCAGAGACAGCAACAGCTTCTGAAAGACAGTGACTTTACCTTCCAGGAGCCTATTCTGGCCTTAAGGACAGTGGTTCAGGAGATGCTTATCAGAATGGAAATGGATGCTTCACGGAAAGAACTTATTCAAGAAATTCTGACCGAACATTTGCTTGAAATGGCAAAATTAGCACGTGCAGCAGGGAATACACAGGTACAGTCTCTTTCTTTTTCAATTATGTGGGGAAATTGTTATCTTAATTCAAAGCACCTAAAGGGGAAGTTTGAAAATATTCTCCAGCACAAGCAGAGTCCATACACATGAGGGAATTAGATAGATGCTTTGAAAACAGAGCTTTCCCTTGATACAGTTGCACAGCAATATTTTGCTGGCTGACCGTTTTCTAGAATGTATTTTGTGTTTCCAGCTGGCAGAGAAAGCCATCTTCCAGATCAAGCAGCACAATCCCATTGGGTTTGGTAACTCCGCCTGGCAACTGGAAGAAGCCCAGGTTATTTGGGCCAAACGGGAGCAGAGTCAATCACTTGACATTCTCAAACAGATGATTGCTGAGCTGGAGGTATGTTCTCTGATCTGTGTTTGCCATGATAAAGTGGCTTCAAAAGTGTTCTTCAATATAGTAAATTTTTTCCAGTCTTCTCAAACAATTTTTGGCTCGATTTTCCTTGCACTAGGGCAGTGTTCCAGGGTGCCTGAAACGTTCCAGTAACTTGCTCAAGTGGTGGTTATTAATGTATATCAGCGCCTTGGGATGTCCTCTCGATGTGAAAGGCGCTCTATAAATGTAATTTTGTTTGTTTGCTGTTTGTTGTATAACATTCTAATTGACTTCAGGAAATATCGCAGGCAAGCCTGATCCTCGCTTGATATCTAGACACTATGGTCCATCGATATGGAAATTTTCTGATTAAATATATCGATGAGCTCATATCGAGATATACCGAAATATCGATATTTTCAGGTTTTTCGTACTGCACATGCGCGCGCGGTGCGCGCATTTGGAGTGCGCGCGCATTCCGGGTGCGCGCGCATTCCGGGTGCGCTCGCATTCGGGGCCTATCTCCTCAGGAGGTAAATATCTTTCTCTCTCTGTGTCTCGCACTCTCTCCATCTCTGTGTTTTCTGTCTGTGTCTCTCTCACATACCCCCCATCTCTATCTATCTGTATATTATCACATCCACCCCGTCTCTCCCCCCCCCCCCCCCCCCAGCCGTCTCTCTCCCCCCCCCACCCCACCCAGCCGACTCTCTCCCCCCCCCAACCCCCCAGCCATCTGTCTCCCCCCCACCGCCCCCCCAGCCGTCTCTCTCCCCCCCCCACCGCGCCCCCAGCCGTCTCTCTCCCCCCCCACCCCAGCCTTCTCTCCCCCCTCACCCCTTTGTAGAATACATTGTATTCTAGGACTATGAATACAATATGGCAGCTTTGCACCTCGGTCTGTGCATAGAGATGAGCATTCTGGGTCTTGTAGTTCAGTGTGCGCGCATTCTGATTTTTTCCCTCGATATAGCTATTTTTCGATATATTGATATTTTTGAAATGCCTGTATCGGCGTCTCGATATGAAAATTATATCGGGTTTTAGCGATATATCGATATATCGCCGGACCCTACTAGACACATGCAACTCCTGCAGACAGGATTAATCATCAGAGGTCTGAAATACTTCAAGGTCTTAATCTTAAAACCTTGAATTTTTAAATCATGCAGAATTTTGGAAAATCCCTAATTTAAAATCCAGAATGCAACAGTTTTGTTTAACATTGGAGATTAGTTTCCAATTTAAGAAAGAATCTACTTGACCCAACCAAAATTCTGAACACTTAACTTTTAAGACAATTGCAGGGCATTTTCTTCCTGGGTGTTTTTTTTCATTACCACTTTTATGAGAAGCGCACTTTCACCCTCACTATCTTCCTTCTCAGATCTTTCCATTTTTTTCTTTCCACCTTTTCTGGCCTCAGTTCAGCTCTGATGTCCCGCTGTACGTGGAGTGTCTGCGACTGTGTGGAAACTGGTTGGCAGAGACCTGTTTGGAAAGTCCTGGGACCATCATGCAGAAGTACTTAGAAAAGGTTAGATTGATGTAACCAGCACACTTGTATACGGTAGTCATGCTTGAGAAACGTTTACCTTTAAAATCTAAGATAATGAATCTGAGGCAAACCAAAGATGAGTTACTTTATTCTGTTCACTAGATGCATCAAACGACAAAGTAGAGCATTGTTGTCGGCACACTCGCAAGAGAGTCTGGAACTGCTATTGAGTCAATTTGCTACTTTTTAATTTGAGGAAAAGTTACCTTGTGCATATTATTGGTTATTGATCCTGCAGTAACCTATTGGGACAGTGTCTGTTACCCAACTATCATCAATCTGATGCCCAGATTCCAGTCACTAGAGTCCTCTCGTCTGCACTGGAGATTAATAATACAATCCTTTCATTTAATATAGCGTCTTCAATATATTGCTTTTAAATACTTATAATTAATTAGAAACTTGTTGCATCTATTCTCTGATCGTTCTTCATCATTATTTTCATATCCTCTACAAACATCATAGGTTTGGACACGTCTCCTTTAGGAAACTCCAGTGGCCCTAGGCCATGCCAGCTTTAGTCTCTATAAACGAGTCAGTTTTATCATGCACTCTTCTGATTTAGAGGGAATAAAAGTCTGCATACTCTTATCTGACCTTCTTATTCATTATTCAGGCTGTGGAAATTGCTGTGACTCACAGTAAACAACACAAGGACACTGTTCAGAGTGGCAGGATGGAAGCATTCTTATCTCTGGCACGTTTTTCAGATGCTCAGTACCAGAGTATTGATAACTATATGAAATCATCTGAGTTTGAAAACAAGCATGCCCTCCTCAAAAATGCCAAGAAAGAAATCCGCCTGATGAGAGAGCACAAAGTTCAAACCAATCGGTGAGTGGCTATGTTCATTGTTTACATTCTTCCATTGACATGTGGGTACATCAAATTCACAATACTGAGCACACAGGAACAGAAATAGGCTATTCCGTTATCTTGTTTATTCATATTAGCACCTACATAATTCTGACTGCGTCACAACCCATCAGCCTCCTTGGGTGCTTTCTCAGACTGAAATAGCTGAATTTCCAACCAGGAACAGGCTTCAGGGACTGAGCGGCCTTCTAGTGTTCATCTGTTCCTTTTATGCTGTTGAAACTCTTATCTATGCATTCTGCACCTCAAAGATATACAGTAAAAGCCCATTTATCTGGCACACTCGGGACCTGGCCAATGCCGGTTAAAACGCCTGCCAGATATTCGGCCGAAAACGAAAGAAATGTTTTTTTCGTGCATTTTTCCGGATAAATTCCGGTTAATCGAATGTGGATTTTTTTTGGAGGTACTGGTTAAACGGAAGTTACGGTTGATGGGGTGCCGGATAAACAGGCATTTACTGTATAAATATTTTGTTTTTGTAATTCTAACTTCACCTACCTCCATTCGAGAGAAGCTTCAACTAATCTGGAACTCTGCAGTCAAACTCTTACACAAAGCTGCACGCCCCCTTTATTCCCTTCCTTGCCAAGATCAGTGACTCCCAGTATCAGAGAATTGCCACGTTTTGCCCACAATATACATATATAGAAGTATTTTCTGTGAAGTGCTTTGAGACGTCTAGAAGATGTGAAAAGCGCTAAATCAAATGCAAGGATTATTCTTATTGCGGTTCAAAAACTTGTGCTGCTTCTCTAATACATTCATATTTTCACTCCACCGTACCTATTCAGTCATTGTCAACTCTCCTTTCCACCCAATGTCCTCCACTCCTGCATTTCTGATCCTATGCTCTCGACACTCCCTTTACTTCACTGCAGTCTGAGGTTTTAGCCATCGTACCCATGTCTTCTGGAAATTGCTTCCAGCCCTGCTGCCACTCTCTGTCTTCAGAAACCAGAAACCTCCCAACAACTGCCCTAAGTCTGCGTCCTTACATCTTTTCTTGTTGATTTGTTAAGTGCTTCAAGGTAGTCTTTCATATTTATGCAGACTTAGTAAATCCAAATCGCAAACTGTTTGAGAGTCTGAAAGTCTCTATCAACTATTCTTCATTGGAGAATCACTGTGGTGGGCACCTTCTGAAATGTTTTCTGTTGAATAGGTATGTGGTGAAGGTGCAGCGGGAATTTGAGATAGATGAACGTGCAATTTGCGCACTGCAGGAGGATCGTAAAAAGTTCCTTTGCAAAGCGGTGGAGAATTACATCAGCTGTTTGCAGAGCGGAGAGGAGCATGACATGCGTGTTTTCCGTCTGTGCTCCCTGTGGCTAGAAAATTCTGCTGTTCCTGAAGTCAATAGCATGATGAAGGTAAAAGCAAATGAAATGATAATAGAGGCTCATTATATGGCTGTAGTCAGAATTCACAAAATCTCAATCCACTTTATAATGGGCCATCATCGGCCATTAGCTCTTCTTTTACACAAACATATCATTGATCATACGACTGCCTGTTGACCCAGAAATCGGCAATTTTTTTAGCACATGGGAAGCCAACCAGCCTTATAAGTGAATCACTGATGTAAAGAGGCAACCTTCTAATGAAGTTCTGTAGTGATAGTGAGTGAGTTAAACCTATTTTTGGGTGATAGGGGAGAGAAAATAATTGATGTTATATAGTATTTCATCAAATGTTACAGTACAGAAACCAGCTATTCAGCTGATCAAATTTGCACGGGTGTTTTTTCTCTACATGTGCATCTATTCTAAGCTGTTTCCTGCCCCCTGTACCCTTTGATATTTATTGTTCAAGTAAGAATTTATTTTTTACAAATAATATGGATTGTCTTGAAGATATTATATTAACTTACCTCATCAATTGTTTCATATCCAGTATGCTTTGTGTGGATAGGCAAACAAATTGCTAGACTTTTCTTGCATTTGGAAGATTTCTTTTCAGAGGCTAATTTAATAATAATAATCATTGCATTTAATATAGCGCCTTATCCTGTCTTTAAGTGTCTCAAAGTGCTTCACAGATCATACTGTAAAGTGAATTGACTGTATATTTTGTGGGCAAAACACGGTGGCCAATAGCTCACAGCAGTGTTCCATGAAGAGTTGTGGATTGATATACAGACAAATCATTTTACAGTATATTCTGTGAAGTGCTTTAAAGATGTCTTTATCACTTCCAGGCTCAACTACGGCCTTCCCAGCTCCTCCCTTCACAGGCTGCAGATCATTCAGAATTCTGCAGCTCGTGTGCTCTCCCGTACCAGGCTTTGCGACCACATCACTCCCACCCTCGCCCATCTCCACTGGCTCCCCATCCCCCAGAGGATCAAATTCAAGATCCTCGTCCTCACTTTCAAGGCCATTCACAGCCTTGCCCCCGTCTATCTCTCTGACCTACTGTCTCCCTATCAGCCTACTTGCACCCTCCATTCATCAGGGTCCCGCTCTGACTGTTCAGCGCTTTGGGATGTCCTCCTGACATGAAAGGCGCTTTATAAGTGCAATTTTGTTGTTGTCTCGACGACATGATAAGTAACCATATCAAATACGGGGATTATTATTAATGTTGAGCAATACCATTGCAGTATAATGTTTCACTGTGGGCTTTGTTTTTCAACAGAAAGGTGTAGAAAATATTCCATCTTACAAGTTTTTACCTTTGATGTACCAGCTAGCTGCTCGAATGGGGACAAAAATGCCTGGAGGGGATGTATTTCATGATGTTCTGAATATGGTATTCTATTTATTCAAATAATGAAGCATAACATTGTGGTTAGAAACCAAGGGAAAGAAACCTGGAATTGAGATAAGTCTGAGGCATTTTTAGCTGTTTACCTAATGTGGTTGTTGTCACTGTTATGCAGATGTACTTTTTTAATCTTAAATTTTTTCCTCTTCTGAAAGTGAACTTCCGCTCTGTTCAGTGGGCTCTGGCCTGCTCCACGTCCCCCACCTGAACCTCCCTACCATCGGTGGCCGGGCTTTCATCCTCTCTGCCCCTGAACTCCAGCCTGCAATCCCTTCGCTTCCTCCCTTTCCTTCTAAACGGCCTGTCTCAAGACCTTCCTCTTCAACTGTGCCTTCTACTCCCCTTCTAACTCTCCCCCCTTTCCTACTCTACTTCCCCCTACCCCTCCCCACTCCCCACCCGCTCGGGTCCCCACCTAACTGTTCAGCGCCTTGGGACGTCCTCCCAACATGAAAGGCGCTCTATAAATGTAATTTGGTTGTTGTTGTCTAATTTTCTTTGTCAAGGGGTTTAGTTCCAGACACTCCAGTTTAAAAAAAATATATAAGTGCCTCTTTCTTGCCCACCCCACCCCCCATAATAAATGTTTGTATTTGCATTACCTTCGTATACTTGTAATCATTTAACAGTTTGTGCTCTTACAGTTTTACACCTATTAATATCTTACAGCTAATTGTCAAAACGTCACTGGATCACCCTCATCACACTTTGTTCATTATCCTGGCCTTGTCCAATGCAAACAAAGACGACATCCTAGGAAAGCCTGAAGAACCGAAAAGGAGCAGATTAGATAAATCTTTGCCTAAGGATACCTCCAACTTGGATCAGGTTTGTTCAACAAAAAAAAACGAATTGTTAAACGTTTGCAAAATACATGATGGATAAAGAAAATTTTATAGGATGTCCAATCAACACTAACTACTTGTAAGAGAGATTTGATTAAAGAAGATGCCTCAACCGATTTGATTCAGTTGTTTCAGTGACATGTATCAGCTCTTGATTAAAATTGATGTAAAGAAATGCTTCCTCTTGTCTGTCCCAAATTTGCTAAACTATGCACTCTACTGCCTAGCTTGTCTGAAAGAATTGTTCTGAGTTTATTTCACGCCATTTCAGGTATTGTATTCCTATAAAGGGTGCTTCCCTTTCAAGCCTGATTGAAAAATATCTTTAGTTCATTTCTCATAACTCAACTCTGGCATCAGTGAGTCACTGATGGTTTTCCCCAACGGTTAATGAGCCCAAGGTGAGACAGGCAGTCACAATCAAATCTTGATTGCCCTTCTAAGCTTAGAAAAAGCTGATAACCTTGTTTCTAGGCATAAAGCATACATTTCAAACTAAAATATTAAATAATAATCCTTACATTTGATACAGCGACTCGTCATGACTTTGCAACATATCAAAGTGCTTCAAAGAATATATCGTAAATTGAATCGACTGCCTATTTTGTGGACAAATCTTTATTCAGTTCCATTTTGTTACATTGCTTCTCTAGGAGAGAATTGGTGCTGCCAGCAACATTATAAACATAGTCCGCAAACATAAAGCGAAAATGGTTAAAGACCTTGAGAGACTGTGTGACGCCTACATTACCCTGGCAAACATGGATGCCAGCAAATGGAAGATGGAAAGGAGTAAGTGTTAAACGATGACAATTATATTATTGTCAAGGGATTAAAACTGAAACCCTGTAAAAGCCTATTGATCTTGTACAATGCTTTTTTATATACATGCTTCTTAAGTTATGAATTTCTTCAGGGCAAAACTTTAAATGGTTCAGTTATACTAAATTTTACCCTTCATATTCCAGAAGCCATTGAAATTCCTCCAACACAGCCCATCAAAAAACTAAAGAATCTTGATGATGTTGTTATTCCAACTATGGATATCAAGGTAAGATGAATAGTATCTTATTAAGAATCACTCTTAGTTCCATAACTTGTGGAGATAAGGACTGTGTAGCTGGCTTTGGAAGTAGACTTCATTCACTTGGAACTAGAGCCTGAAATTGTGCTAGTTAATAAAGTTACTGTCTGTGATCTTATAATAGTGTTTCTAAGTGTAATTTATCAAGCTGTAGATCGTCATTCCTTTTGGCAATACCAGTACAAGCAGTTTTCTGTCAACACCTCTTCATGACTTGTGGAAGAATTGTCTGAGTTGATGTTAGTTTTGACTTCTCCCCTCCTTCCCCATACGTCTCACCAGGGACTTTGTTAAACGTCTCCCAGTAGCACCAAGCTTGGATTGAAAATTCCCATGTTAAAAGCCGAGGTATAAGCACATATTCCACTTCATGTGGCATTGCCTAAACATTACACTGCTTTACGGATATCAAAGGGATATCAAAGACCTGCTCTTAGTGGGGAGAGGGAAGCGGGTTTGGAGGCAAGCCCACAGCTATTCTCTGGAGTTTCACTCTAGATAATGGCTTTACCGGCTCAGTTAATAGATATATTAAATCTTGAAAGTAACTCTCAAGTTACTTGGAATTGTTCTTCTTGTCTGACTTTAGGTTGATCCATCTGGAAAGTATGAAAATCTGGTAACTGTGAAATCATTCAAGGCACAGTTTCGCTTAGCAGGAGGAGTGAATCTCCCCAAAATCATTGATTGTGTGGGATCAGATGGAAGGGAAAGACGACAATTGGTCAAGGTAAGATGATGTAGGCAGTAAATCCACACAAATAATATGAAACAATGCAGTGATGTGCAATCCTCTGGGTATGTGAAGTAAATTTGGTGTCTTTCCTGAAGTGAACCTAGTCGCTGTAGACTAGGAGCAACTAGAGGTACATAGCAAAGCATAAATATTACAGAGCCTAACTTGTAGAGAAAGCAGAACATAAATTGAATTTTCTGAAGGGAAATCCTTATTTATTACACTGATTTCCATTATACCTTGGCTTCAGTCATCCTTTGGCACACTATCCTATAGTTCCTTTGTCTTGCCTGCTTCAAGGCACATCTCCAGAACCTCTTTTTCAACTGTAACTTTGGTCACCCTCCTACCCCTACCCTCCACCCCCACCTGACCGCAACCTCATACTCGGGTCTAAATCCCTGACTGTCCAGTGCCTTGGGAAGTCCTCTTGATGTGAAAGGCACTATACAAATCTAATTAGTAGTTGTTAAAATTTTGCTCCCGCTGAGACAGTTGTTTCCTTGGTTTCCCCAGGGTCGTGATGACCTGCGCCAGGATGCTGTGATGCAACAGGTTTTCCAGATGTGTAATGCACTTTTGAAAAAGAACACGGATACTAGAAAGAGGAAGCTGACTATTCGCACATACAAGGTAAGACAGAATCACAGGGTGTTGAATGAACTGGTGGAAAATTGGGAGATTCTCAGCAATGAATCGTTAGTACGAAAATTGCTATTAATACCACACGTCTCATACCACACATCTTTGCTGTTGTTTGTGTGTCTTGCCGCAACTTGCACATATTCAAGCAATTCATTTTATAGATTAAGGTGTTCTGTTCATGTTTTCCTGGCCAGGTTATTCCTCTGTCTCAGAGAAGTGGCTTTCTCGAGTGGTGTGCAGGAACCGTGCCCATTGGAGAATATCTTGTCAATATAACAGAAGGAGCTCACAAGAGGTATCGACCAAATGATTGGAGCAGCATGGAGTGCAGAAAACGAATGACTGTGAGTAACAGGATATTACAGTTCTTACGTCCCCTACTCTGCCAGCTTGACTGTCGGGTCAGACTTCAGCCTTTCTGTCCCCACCCTATGGAACTCCTTCCTGGAGCCCCTCCACCTCATTCCCCCTCCACCTCAACCCCCTCCAGTGCCTCCTTCAACAACAACAACAAATTACACTTATAAAGCGCCTTTCACGTCGGGTGGATGTCCCAAGGCCCACCACAAGGCATTTCTTTTCGACTGTACCTTCGGTCATTTTCCCTCCTCCACCCACCTTCCCTTCCACCCCTCTCCGATCCTAACTCACAGCCTCGAGTGCAAACCCATTTGTCCAGAGTCTTGGGACATCCTACCACACGAAAGGCACTATTGCAATACCATTTTTTGTTGTTGTTGTAAATTCTTGTGGTTTTACCTGATTATTTAGAAAGAAAAGATTGTAACTTTCAATAATACCTGGTTTATGGAATTGGCCGTCTTAATTCTTGGTACAAGTATTATCTTGAGTCACGCTGGGGTTGAAAAATCTGTGGTCAGGAAAATGGCAGCGTAAATGTTGCCTTGCTCCAGGAAAAGACTTGTGAGAGCAGGTGCAGCAGAGCTTGTAGTTTCTTCAACTAGTGTGGACGCTATTCCGGACAAAGGGAATTTCTCATCTGTAGGTGTTTCTTATATGTAGACGTTTGTGGAATTGATTTTGGATACTCTAAATCAAGGCAATGAATTCCCACATCAATCTCAGTAACTTAATACTCAAATTCTCTTTGTAGGATGTACAGAAACTGAGCTTTGAAGGGAAATATGAAGCCTTCCTGGGTGTCTGCAAGAACTTCCGGCCAGTATTCCGACATTTTTGTATGGAAAAGTTTCTGGATCCAGCCGTTTGGTTTGAAAAACGCCTTGCTTATACTCGAAGTGTGGCCACCTCTTCGATAGGTTTGTCATATTGTGTAATATCCCCTATTGTATTGCATTAGATTGCTTGAATCTTTTTATACCCGGCTGGTATGTGGCATTTGTTTACTGAGCTTGCTTTGATATTTTCAGTTTGCTACATTGTTGGTCTTGGTGACCGACACGTACAAAACATCCTCATTGATGAAGAATCGGCTGAACTTGTGCATATTGATTTAGGTGAGTGCAAGTTCCCTGTTACACACCAATAGCGCAACTCTCAATATTCCCATTTATCTCTACAATTTTTGTTTGTTAAGTGTATTTCCATTATGTTGATGGCTTGATGTAGCTATAGCCTTACAGTAATGTCCTGATGGAGACCAGTGTGAACTCCATAAACACCAACAGCTTCAGAAAATGATCAAAAGTCTAGAAATTCTTAACCTGTACAAGGCTTGCAGAGACCATGTTTTGGAGTGACTAGGAGATGACAGAGGCAAACTAGACAACTGTTTTTTTCAGTGAGCTGGGAGTCTTGAGATTCACACAAACTTCTTCTACTCGTGTTTCAGTCTTCAGTTCTAGTTGTGGGGAAAGTAGGGGGAAGATACAACTCACTTACACATGTCATTCAGAATTCTGCAGCTCGTGTACTCTCCCGAATCAAGCTTCGTGACCACATCACTCCCACCCTCGCCCATCTCCACTGGCTCCCCATCCCCAAGAGGATCAAATTCAAGATCCTCATCCTCACTTTCAAGGCCATTTACAGCCTTGCCCCCACCTATCTCTCTGACCTACTGTCTCCATAACAGCCTGCCCGCACTCTCTGTTCAGCAGACTCAGACCTGCTCCGAGGCCACAGTCCTAACTGCCCAACCTTAGGCGGCCGGGCTTTCAACCTCCCTGCTCCCACACTGTGGACTTCATCCCGCAGCCCCTCCGCCTTGCTTCCTCCCTTTCCTCCTTCAAGGTTGGTCTCAAGACCTTCCTCTTCGACCGCGCTTTCGGCCCCCCCACTAACTCTTCCCCCCACTCTTTCCCCTCTCCCCCCCGTCCCGCTCGGGTCCCGACTGACTGTTCAGTGCTTTGGGATGTCCTCGCGACGTGAAAGGCGCTATATACAAGTGCAATTTTGTTGTCGGGAAAGCACACTTGGCACAAGCCAAAAGGGTAAGCTTCTCGCTGCTTCATCTAGGGCCACCGTACCTGTTTGAGCTTTGGGTTGCAAGGTTATCAGAAGCTAAGTGGGAAGAGTTACAATCCCCAGTGACTGAACTTTTTAAGAGCATGCTGGTCTGGTTTCAAGTGAACTACAGAACTGCTTAGTTGATTGAACAACTGAGTTCATCTATAGAATCAGCTGTGTTTCTCTGTTCTCTTTCCTACTCCAGTCAACTTGGAGCCAATGAATCCACACTTGCCTTCCTTCACCCCCTGAAAATAATTGCTTTATTAATTGATCAACTCAACTTTCCTTTTACTTGAATAAGCAGCTTGTACATTTACCACTTTAGGGGTTGCATTTGAGCAAGGAAAAATCCTTCCTACTCCGGAGACAGTCCCATTCCGATTAACCAGAGACATTGTTGATGGAATGGGTATCACTGGTGTGGAAGGTGTTTTTAGAAGGTAGGTGCTTTAAATGTTACTTGTTCTGTATTGACTCTGCTCGTCGAGGGATTGTTATTAGGTGTGTGGAGTAAAGAAACTTGCCCAAGGTTTTGCCCTGCCTGAAATCGAACCCAGGTCTCTGTGATTGTAAGGCGAGTGCTCTAACCACTGAGCTACAGGACTCCACAGGAGTCTGCAAGGATTAATATTATTATTTTGTTCATAAGTGATTTGATTTTCTCGGTGTGATAGCTAAAACCAATCCTGTGCTCACATGATTTTAGCTAACTCTGCCTTAGCGTAGCATTCCAACACCAGGGCTCTGCCCCTTCAACTCTATCTACAGTTCACCTCGTTAAGTGGAGGTGGGAGGGGAAAGTCTTCAGGAGGGCCACAAGCAGTCCTCTGAGCAACCCTTAACCGAGGCCCCATCTCATCAGCTGCTCCCCAACCACTTTTAAGTCTAGTGTGCTAATCATCCGAGCGTCCTCACCTCCAATTAGTCAATGGAATTGTTAGTCAAGCTAACTGTTCACCTGTTTTAAAGAGAACTGAAACTTTAACTTAGTTTTACTCAGTCCCCCCACCCAAGAATATTATCACCCATCGCTTGTGGGTATCATTACTGCATTGCTGGAGATGCATTGAGAAATATTAATTGCTGGTAACCCAGCTCTGATTAATAATACTTTCAATATTTTGTTATTCAGGTGTTGTGAAAAGACGATGGAGGTTATGAGAAATTCTCAGGAAGCCTTACTAACTATTGTAGAGGTAACTTCTCTTTATCAAGTGTTGCCTTTGCTGTCCCACTAAACCAGTGTTAGCTAAATATAATTGGGCTGGTGCACTTTTCTTCATTGTAAGTTTGTTTTTAACTTAATTACTACAGTATTAAATAACAATTTCTGCAATGCATACTGTATGTTGAATGTGAATTTTGCACTGATAATGAAATTATCTGTTCAGCTACAATATTTAGTGCAGGCAATTTTCTTCCCTCTCCTGAATGAACTAACGTGTTACAATGCAGTTCCACAAGTGCTGTTCAGTACCTGATCCAAGTGAATCTGGAAAATAAATGTCAACAGCCTGAAATGAAATCAATATTGGGATCAACCGAGTCCATATACATTCACTTTCCGGTAGAAGTTTCTCTCCTACCATTCCAGACCTTCCTGGCTCAATTCAGCAAAGCGAGCCATTGGAGGAATATTGGAGGTTGATTAAGATATTAAGAGTTTATTAACATTTCTTGTAGCCGCCAGTCACGCAGATGCCTCTCTTAAACTTTCCTCCTCACACAGGTCCTGTTATACGATCCTCTCTTTGACTGGACTATGAATCCTTTGAAAGCACTTAATCTGCAGCAGAGACCTGAAGAGGATGCAGACATCCATTCAACACTGCACTCCACTATGGCTGGAGATGACACTGAATGTGACCCAAACAATATGTAAGCTTCCAAACATTATATTTTATTCAATTATAATATCTAGAACATTTTGAAAACCTACACTATCCCTCTCAAATCATCCATAGCAACAACATTAATTTGTAGATTGCCTCTCATGTAAGGTAGCATCCTAGAGCGCTTAACAGTGGCAAAGCACGACGCTGAGACAGAGGGAAGTGACGGGAAGGTCTTCGTGCACAACCTGAAAATGGGAATTATAATCCATATTATATTACTTCCAATATTCTGTATTGTAACATGAACAACTTGCACTCCACAGATAGTAGAAATACAAGCAGGGTAGGAGGCATGGGGAAAGAGGTAGGTTATTAGAAAGGTTTTAAAAGCGTAGGATGCAAGGTGGAAAGATTCAGGGAGCCTAGAAAATTCTCGTTCTAGAAAACAAGGATCAAAGTGGTTAATAGCTTGTTACTGATGGTGGCTGAAAAGGCGGTGTGATGTGAAGCAGGCCTGAGTTAGCAGAGAAGAGGAAGTGGGTGAGGAGTAAGATTGTGGGATATTTTGCAGGTGGATCAAGGGAATGGAGGAATTTGAAGGCTGGAATGAAGATCGTAAAATCAACCCATTAGGGAATATGGAACCAGTAGAGCATGGTAGCAGCAAAAGCAATGTGATGTGGTAGTGTTGAACGCTGGTGATGTTGTGGATATGTTGTGGAAAGCAGGACTTGGTCAAGGACCAGGCTTCCTAATCAGAGACATCTTTACAGCATAATCAACAATAACTTGCATTTGTTTAGTGCCTTGCACGACGGGAGGGGACATCTTAGCTGTTTGGATACTTTCAGTTGTGAGTGAAGGACAAACCAAGCCAATTGTTCAGAACACTTCAAGAATGGGAAAAGACTCTGTAATGTAGAGGGTGCAACAATGTGCTTGTCCGCTGTGTTTTCTTTCAACAGCGATGTCCAGAGTATTAACAAAGTGGCAGAGCGTGTGCTTCTGAGACTGCAGGAGAAGCTCAAGGGAGTTGAGGAGCGTGCCGTGCTCAGTGTGGGTGGGCAGGTCAATCTCCTCATACAACAGGCCAGGGATCCCAAAAATCTCAGCCGCCTCTTCCCAGGATGGCAGCCTTGGGTGTGATCCACAAAGGAAGAAAAAGCCCATTTGGTCCAAAAGCCTACTTCTGTTAATTTCATAACTTCAGTGCAAAAATTGTACATATGTTTGCATTTTGTGTATTGTATCTTTGGATTCGAATCCAGATTGATGCTTGTTAAGATTGATGCTTATAAAAATGTGATATAAAGTTCATGGGCATTGAACCTTCCTTCAGAAGAAATTAGTTAGTTAGAATTCTCTATGCTCTACATCTTAGAAAATAAACCATAGGTTTGATTTCATTTGGCCTGAGTTGGATGATGATCTGATGTACGATTTTGTACATCGTGTATGATGATCTCAACTAGTAGCAGTTAGCTTTAGGGCCCCTAGACTAGAGAGTTGGACAATTATATGTTTATATGAATCGCAAATAAGAATGTATCAGCCTTCCTTGGTCAAGCAGCCTCTGGACACTTCTTTGGGCGATTACCAGGGCAGAGTGGAGAGGGGCTATGCCATTGTAATTCAGCATTTTCAAAGAAGGGAAAGGAAATTGTTAAAATTAATGTTTGATTCTACCAGATTACACATTTGAAACATATGTATTAATGCGCAAAAAAATTAATGAGACAGCAGAACAGCATGAGGTACTTCAGCGTCCTTGACAGGGTTTATGTATATTTGAAAGTCAAGTGCACACAACTAAAATTCTAGGACCAGGTGTTTTTTCACTCCCTTGCCCAAGGGTCAATTGTAGAGCTGCTATTGCTACCATTATTGTTGGGCTCTGGGAATAACATAGTCAATAGTGAATTTGCCCACAAACTATAGTCAGTTCACTTCACAGTATATTCTATGAAGTGCTTTGAGGTGTCTCAAAGACGTGATAAGGCACTATATCAAACACAAGGATTATTATCAATCTCACGTTTTAGCAATTGGAATAATTTGAAAATGAAAGGTAAAACATTATTTTTTTTAAAAAGAGCTGCTGCAGTTGTTCACAGTGACTGAGCAATGACTATTATCCTGACTTACCTTCAGTCCATGTAACACTAATTGTTGTTCATACTTGTGCCCAATAATACAATGCAGCAGATAATTAAACGTCCAGTAAAGTAGAGCTGCATAGACTTGTATTCCTAGAATCACCTGACATTAGTACTGATAACCCCCAAATCTTTCTCAGGCATCTTTCATTATGAACTCTTCTGAAAGAGGTAACAATATTTTAGCACTATTAATGCAATTGGCGGTTGCTTGAATGTAGTTTTATGTTACAGTTGAAAAATGCAGTTAACAAATATATACTAAGTGAATGTATAGCAGAATTGTTTTCAGTCTTTCTAAATGCAACTTAATATCCGATGGAAATAGAGCATAGTTGTTTCTGAGTCTGGTAAACAATGCAGGTTTAATATTACTCACCATTGTAATATAATGTGAATTCCCAATATAGCTTTAACTAAAGTATAATCCTCCAATTTGAATGGTCACGAGGCACCTTTTCAGCTTTTAGAGAATCCTGCTTCATTCAAAGAAATGAACTCTCCTTCTGGCTTCACACTTGAGACTGACAGTGAACTGGTTTATCTTCTGTGACAAATTGTTGTATAAAATCACATGCATATACCGTACTTTGAAACCAAAGCCATTTAAATCTTCTAGCAATTCCGTACCCTCCGTCCCTGTAAGTAGTACATTATTTGTGTTATACATTGGATGAAATTTCTAGCAGTGTTTATGCAAGCTCATAAAATATCTGCTTTGTATTGGAGATAATTTCATGTGGGGAGAAGAGTGCAAATACACATGGCTCCTCTTAAATCTGCTTTCCTGTAGTCATATTTCTCCTTCCTTCCTTTGGCTTTTGCAGAGAGACCAGCAGAACAGAATAAACAAATTATTTTAATTGCAGGTGTGCTTGTGAATGTACAGCAGCAGGCAGGCAATTCAGATGTGTGGATTTACGTATCGAGCTGTGTACCTATTTCGTTTTTTAACACTGCAAATTGATGCATTGGTGAATAGGTGAGGGTTGACTCAGTTTGGACAGATTGATTTTTTTGTGATCTTTTGTAGAATTGGCGTACGTCAAGTTCTCTAATTTTGCACTCACTTGAGCATAAATGAAAGCATTCATTGCTTAACTTTTCCAAATGTGCCTGTTTGAAACCTGAATAGCCAGAAAGGCCTTCCTTAACCAGGAAATGTTAAGATGGCTCTTGATTTTTTGAAAATTTTAAATACAGTTACATGTGCTGTACATGTGTTGTATATGCAAAACGTGCTGTCAGCATTTGAAGGGAGTACAGTACTTTCTTACAGTACTTTGTATTTCTTTCTGGTTAGCTAGACATGATTTTGAGTGGAATCTCTTATATATTCCAGAAACAGTGGCATGTTCATACACGGGGATATAACAATATGGAATAGGTTTCAATCCTTTATTCCCTGCATCGTCAGCAGTTGATTCGGTTGTGTTAATGGTAGGAGGTTAGACATACCACACAGAGAGGAGTTACTCCAGTAATAACTCATAGAGCAACACTGGATTCCACACCCTCCCTCCTCATTACTGAAATTTCTGAGGAACCCTAAGAATAGATTGGGGAGAAATGCAAAATATATCCCCCCCCCCAGGACAAAAAAATGGGATTTACTGTAAAATGGAAAAATGTGTATATTATTTTTGCTAATGCGTTATAGTATCAATCATATGCAGCAAGAATTGAATCATTTGCTTTTTTTTGTTATTAAATATTTTTAATAAACAAACCTTAAAAACACTACTCCGGGTTTGAGTTTTTGTTACTGTACTATTTGTACTGCTAATTCTTGTGTTATAGTCAGCACTGCCCTCAATAGGCTGAGCTGAGCAGAAAATTACCGTCTTCGGAAATGAAAGATATATGAATAGACTAGCCATGATTCTGATGGCCGAGCACCTTGGAATTTATGTTGTCTCAATTGTTAAAAAAAAAGTTTGGTTTCATTGGATTTACACAAAGGGAAACACGGTATTAATTTGAGTAGTTTTTAAATTTTGTTTGATGTCCATGACAGACTCCATTTTCTGCTCTTGTTTAAATGTGCAATGTTCTGCCTTGCAATTCCTCACACAATAAATTCCAGATCTTCGCCAAAGCAGTGTGCTTTCGAATCAAGGGTGACATGGAATGGATCAGATTTTTAATAATTTGCTTATTAATTTGCTCCCAGAGAGATCCAACATCTGAACAGTTTACCTATTATTGATTCTAAAACTTGCACCTTTTTTTCTGTTGTGATTCTTCTTCCCGTCTTTGTAAGCATTTGGTAATAATAATCCTTTGCATATAGCACATTATCACCTCGTTGTGATGCCTCAAAACCCTTCTCAGAATATACACTAAATTGAATTGACTATAATTTGTGGGTGAAACGTGCAGTGACATTTTTGAAGGGATTATTACCCCTGGAAATGCAGTTGACCAGAACTGCATTCCTACTGTTAGGTAAACAGACATGTGGAATAAGGAAATTTACCTAAGATTTTATCTCACCGGGGAATGGGACCCGGATCCTCTTGCTGTGGAGGCGATTGCTCTAACCAATACACGGCAGGACTGCTTGGTAATTTGTCTGGGGTTATAGGAATCAACTCCCTCTTAAAAATCCAAGGGGCAGAGTAGCTCCACTCCACACACCAGCCTCGGACAACTCCCTTATTACCACATTCATAAGCTTTACATATATTAGTTTGAAAATATAATTTTATTACACAGAAGAGATATTCAACTTATGAATGTGAAACTAATACAATAAATAATATACTTTCATTTCCCCTTAGGAAAATGTCTCTATAGGATATATTTTATAGGCAACTGTGGCAGCCAATTTTGTGCACAACAATTCACATGAGGTCTTGTAGAAGTTTCTCTTGATGTTTGTAAATTTAACTTTTAAAATGATTTGCTACTTATTTCTGATTATAACTTGTTTGCGCTATACAATACTGTACAATTATATTAAATGTGACTATTCTGGGTGGGGAGGAGCTGGCTGAAGCTGAACTGGCTTCTTGGTGACAAGGCAATGGAATCGAGCCAGCCTCTGCGAGTGTCGGTAGTCCAGTTACCGAGCTGACGATGCCACAGCCATTGTGGCTTATCAGGGGGTCTTGAAGGGACATTGGAAAACTGGGTAATTCCTGCTCTGCTTCTATTAATCCTCCGAACAAAGCCATAAAGGTGGAGTGGATTCAGCTAGACAAGCTGTCCTCAATGGTTTCACTTAGCCTACCTTTGTAACCTTTTGCAAAGCTCAGCCACTTTTTCCTTTTCCTGACTGCTTTTGCTTATCATTCCTGGCATCACCTATGACACACATACCCACCTTCCTCAGCTCCCTCCTATATCCCGCTCAGCTCTGTCAAGTGCTGTTGAGCACTCCCAAGACGCAGCCTTGCGTGAAGGACGCTGTAAACGTTCTCCAGACGTGAGAGGCTCTATACAAACTTAAAATTGTTGTCACCGTTTGTTTATTTGTCGGTTGTGGTCTCTCATTCGTGCAGCAGAAACAATCCAACTTAGCTGTGAGGCACACTGAATCAAAAGTACATGTGTACAAACTACACTGCCTGAATCTCACCAGGCACGATTTACAATTGGTCCATGTAACCAACTATTTTAGTGGCTGCTGGGAAATTTCTAAAATGTAAAAGTAAAACTGAAAAATAAGATAGTAAAAGTTGCTTTTTCTAAAAAAAATCAGCATGTAAATTGTCACCCATTTTTCACAATTTGAAAGGATGAATCATTTGTGTTATAACTTAATAAACAAGATAATACATTAAAAATGTATTTTAATGATTATAAATAATAACCTCTAAACACAACTGCCTGATGACAGAAAGGAGGAATCAGCCTGCCTCCCATCACCATTATCCCACCACGTCACCCTGAGAGTCAAGATCATTCCCATCTCACCCAATTTGTACCTTGTCTGTTTGTTTAGGAAATGAATATTTGGGACATATGTGCTTGCAACTACCAGGAAAGGTGAAAGGCGAACTAGATAGACCTTGGTCATTGTTCGTCCAGCATTTCTTATGTCCTTATGTTTTGTGGCTCAGTGGTTAGAGCACTCGCCTTGCAAACTGGGTTCAATTCCCAGGAGCTGAAACCTTGGGCAAGTTTCCTTACTCCACACGCCTGATAATCTCTTGGGGAAAAAAATTGGTCATTTCAATCCATGACTGGTTGTGGGACACCGCTTTGCACAATTGGCTGCTGCGTTTCGCCCATAAATATACCATCAATTCACTTAGCTGTATATTCCGTGAAGTGCTTTGAGATATCTAGAAGAGGTGAAAAGCGCTATATTAAATGCAAGGATTATTATTACAGAATACTATGCAGTTACATTAATGTAGGAGTAAAGCTGCTCTTCTGGAATAGAAGCTTTAATTTGTAATTACAGCTTGATACTGAGGCTAAACACAAAAAATGCTAAATTGATTTGTGTAATGCTTTTGTCCCCACAGTCCTCTCTATACCTCTGTTGCTGTGGGGAGATAGACACACAACAGTTAGCCCAACCTGCTTAGTCAGGAGGAATGGAAATAAAAACAAAAACTTTGTGCCACTTTCACATGTCACATAGGTATTTTCTATTGTATTGTATCTCCTGCCTGTTGCCATGGACTATCTTTACCAAAAATCAAAGCCAATACCATATAGAAGTAAACTATTTAGCCCATCCTGGTTGGATGTACTCCACAAGTTCAGCACACCAGTTAATGGCTTTAAAAATTGAAACTTAGTTAGGTGCTGATGATAGGTTGTTCCCAGGAAATAGTTTGAATAATTTATACTTTTACTGCATAGCGCCTGTCAGCGCTTTGGGACGTCCTCCCGACGTGAAAGGCGCTCTATAAATATATTTTTTAAATGTTGTTTGTTGTTTCATACCAGTAAAATATCTTTGGATGGACTGGATCCTACTAACATTAGGATTCTTAAACAGAAAACAAATTTATGCATTAGAACTGTGTGAGAAACGTACAGGGAACTGTGTGCAGTTTTGTAATCATTTTATATCTGCTGTTGAGAGATATTCATTTTTGTCATTGAAAATAAAGATTAAATCCAATGCAATTTATTATTATGCTGAGATTGTTTACAATATCACCAATGTCTAGTAACAGTTAGTTAAAAGTAATGAACTAAATCTTTCGAAAAAGGTCAGAATTAACAAAAGTCTGCAAAATAAGTTGCTAAATTTAATTGGTTTGTGTATATTTTTAGTCTATTACACAAAATAGTAACCTTCGAGCCCACATGTACATATGAATAATGAGACTATATTATGTTCAATTATTTTCACATATAAGATCTTTTACATGTACCACAAAAATATTTATCAAGTTAAGCTTTTTACCTGATACAGGGATCACCCACAAGAACATTATTTATATATGGAGATTAAATATAAAGTATTAGGTACTGTAAATACCACTGAATTTCTTCTAGGATAGAACTTTTTTAAGTCAATGCATTAAACATTACACTATGCATGACATACTATAGTATATCAGAGTACTATTAAAAAAGGTACATTTATATTTTTGCTGCAAAAATAAACTAAGGACTAATAAACTAATGCTTTATAGTGTTGATTATTGTGTTCTGTTAAGTTTTTCTGTAATTGTGTGAACATAATAAATCAGTATTTTCTTGTATTCTGGCAGCTCTTTATAACGTTGGGATTTGCTTGTCTTATAAGTACATCAGGGTCATTCTTTATTGGGATAATCCTTGCACCTAAATGGAGAAAAAGAGTTTAAGCTACAACTTGAGCAAATTAACATTTGCCTTAAAATATGAACATTGTTTATGTATAATTGAAGCACATCCGTGGAGTCCTGTAGCTCAGTGGTTAGAGCACTTGCCTCACATGTGAGAGACCTGGGTTTGATTCCTGACAGGGCAAAATCTTGGACAAGTTTCCTTACTCTATACACTCTATCCACCTGAAAAGGTTTTCAGGTGGGACTTGAAAAGGGGGAGAGAGGGGCCAAGGCAGAGGGGCTGAGGGAGAGTGTTCCAGAGTTTCAGGGCAGAGTGGCTGAAATCTTGATATCTGGTGATGAGGCAGAAGGTGCAAAGGATGAGCAGGAGGTCGGTGCCAGTCAAGCGGGGGCGTTGGGTGGTGGAATGGGGAGTGAGGAGGTCGGACAGGGAATGTAGTGACTGTGTATTTGTAGGTGATTGCGGCAGCAATGTATTTTATAGTTAACGAACATTTTTACTGTTTATAACATTTTTACTTTATATATCTATGGGCCTAATAATCACAGATAAAATACTTATTTTGTTGTCATTTCTTCCAACATGAAAATAACTTAATTTATATTTCTAGATATATATTACAACAACAACTTGCAGTTATATAGCACCCTCCACATTGGGTAGTGTCTCGGAGCTTTTAACAGTGGTGGAGTCTGAGTTGAGGAGTGGGATGGGGGAAGGTGTTCAGGTGGGACGTGCAGAGGGGGAGAGGGTTCAAGATGGAGGGAATGAGGGAGAATGTTCCAGAGTTTGGAGGCGTAGTGCCTGAAAGCACAGCCTCCGATGGTGGGGCGGAGGGTGCAGGGGACGAGCAGTAGGTTGGTGCCAGTCGAGTGGAGGCGCCTGGTGGTGGTTTGTAGAGTGAGGAGTTTGGAGAGGTAGGGAGGTGCCAGGGAGTGAGTGGATTTGAACATGAATGTGAAGATCCTGAAGTCGATATGTTCGATGGGGAGGCAGTGGAGACTGGCCAGTACTGGTGAGATGTAGGGAAGGAGTTTGGTCCAGGTCAGTATGCAGAGTTCTGAATGAGCTGGATTTTTTGAATAGTGGAGCTGGGGAGACCGGTGAGGAATGCATTTGGGCAATCTAGGCGGGAGGTGATAAACGCATGCGCAAGGGTTATTGCTGCATTTGGCATAAGGTATGGTCTGAGGTGGGCAATGTGGCGGAGATAGGAGAAGACAGTCCTGGTCAGGGATCAGATGTGGAGGAGGAAGGACATCTGGGGGTCGAACCAAATGCCTAGATTGGACATTGGTTTGGTGAGTCTGAGGGAGGTTGAGGAGTTTAGAACTACAGGAGTGAAGAAGTATGGCTTCTGTCTTGTCCATGTTCAGGCCTTCAAGTATTCGGGTATAACAGCCGCCTTCAGGCAGGGTAGCTCTTGGATCATTGATATAATTCACCATACAGCATAACTCCTCAAAATAAAAATAAAATAATAAATTGGTAATTTCAATCCACGACTGTTCGAGGGATACTACTGTGCGCAATTGCCTGCTGCATTTCGTCCACAAATATACAGTCAATTAACTTTACAGTATATTCTGTGAAGTGCTTTGAGATGTCTAAAAAATGTGAAAAGCGCTATATCAAATGCAAGGATTATTATAATAAAAGTCTTGTTAGCTTTTTTATGTATTTTTACTTTAGAAATTTGGTTCCTGATTTACTCTGTGAATGTAGTTTTTTTCTTTAAAATTTAAAATTGATATTTTGCTAATATTTTGAATTAATGTAAATTAATTAATGTTAATTTCACCCACAAAATAGACAGTCAATCCATTTTAAAATATATTGTGTGAAGCGCTCTGAGACACCTCAACGATGTGTTAAGGCGCTATATCAAATGCAAGGATTATTATTATTATTATTATAATGCTGTATAGCATTTCAGAGCATGCAGAATTTGGCAATGTCTTAATCACAGATTTTATTTAAAAGTTCCTTTAAGAAGCACAGCAAACCCATCTTCATAGATAAGACTAAATTCTACAATTTGACAAATTATGGACAGTGTAAAATACATAAGCAAAATAAACCTTCCTCGTACCCAGTGGAATGTCACCCCAAGTGGATCTATTTGTATGTTTGGTATGTTTATGCAATATTTTACATTGTTCAAGAAGTGACTTAAAATGGTGGTACCTTTAAAGTTTTCAGACTTATTGCTTCTTCCAATGTCCTTCCAGGTCTTCAAATATCTGAAAATGAATAGATAAAAAATCCAGTTTGTTTGATCATTTTGTTTGGTGCTCTGTCAGCACTGAATCCTCAGCTCGTCTTCAAAACCTTCATTCAACTGGCATCTCCCTACCTCTCTGACCTGCTTACTCCCAACTAGGGTCCGGCGATATATTGATTATATCCGATATAATGTTCGTATCGATACGCCGATATAGACATTTTTGAAATATCGATATATCGAAAAGTTGATATATTGGAAAAGATCGGAATGCGCGCGCACTGAACTACAAGACCCAGAATGCTCATCTCTATACACAATGCACAGACTGAGATGCAAAGCCATCATATTGTATTCATAGTCCTCGAATACAATATACAGGTATGCAAGGGGTGGGGGGGTGGGGGAGACAGCGGGGGGGGTGGGGGGGGTGGGGGGAGAGGGAGACGGCGGTGGGGGGTGGGAGGAGAGAGGGACAGCGGGGACGACGACAAACGGGTGGGGGGAGACGGGATGGATGTGATAATATACAGATAGATATACAGAGATGGGGGGATGTGAGAGAGGAGAGAGACACAGATAGAAAAACACAGAGATGGAGAGAGTGAGTGTGAGAGACACAGAGAGAGATATTTACCTCCTGAGGAGATAGGCCCCGAATGCGCGCGCACCTCTGAATGCGCGGGCACCCCCCGAATGCGTGCGCACATCCGAATGCGCGCGCACCTCGCGACGCGCACGCATGCGCAGTACGAAAACCCCGAAAATATCGATATCTCGGTACATCTCGATATGAGCCCATCGATATATCTAAATCGGAAAATTTCCATATCGACGGACCCTACTCCCAACCCACTACCCACTGCCTTGGTCGACTGGCTCTGGCCTCCTGCTTCTCTCCCGTGCCGTGTGCCTTCATGGGTGGCAGTGCTTACAGCTACTATGCCACAAAACTCTGGAACATTCTTCCTCTATCCCTCTGCCTTGCCACTCGTTCCCCATCTTCAGGTCACACCTAAAGACCTTCCTCGTTGACCTTCCCCAGCTCAGCGTCAGGCTTCACCACTGTCAAGAACTCTGGGACACTACCGCGCATAGGAAACACCATATAAATGCTAAAGTTGTTTTAATTGTTGCATAGGATGGGATGGACGTGTAGCAATACTTCACGTTTAGAGTTTAAATTCAAATTCTACTTAATCGCATTTTTTACTGGGACCAAACACACAAAATTATCCTTTTGTAACAATGGTTTTAAGGATTTTACTGGCATATTTGAAGACTGAATTCTGGGTTCTCCACCATCCTGTAACTCCTGTAGCTCAGTGGTTTGAGCACTTACCTTACAAGTGTGAGACCTGTGTTCGAATCCAGGCAGTTCAGTGCGAACCCTCGGTCAAGTTTCACTACCCCACACTCCTAATAATAATCCGTCCAAAAAAATCCCCACAATAATAAAAATTGGTCATTTTATCCACAACTGTTTGTGGACGGAGAGAGGGCAGGGGCAGAGAAAGGTGGGGAGAGAATTAGAAAATAATTGGACACTAAATAAATTTTTAGATAATTAGATTGGACAGAAAATTTAAATATTCTTCACTTGTTCTCTGGAGGCCTGTAGCTCAGTGGTTAGAGCACTCGCCTCACAAGTAAAAACCTGGGTTTGATTCCTGGCTTGGAGAAATCTTGGGCAAGTTTCCTTACTCCACACGCCTGATAATAATCCCTCAAGAAAAAAATCCCAATAATAATTTGGTCACTTCAATCAACGACTGTTTGTGGGACACTGCTGTGTGCAATTGGCTGCTGCTTTTCGCCCACAAATATACCATCGATTCACTTTATAATGACTTGGAGATGCCTAGAAGACGCGAAATGCACTATATCCAATGCAAGGACTATTATTATTATTACTTTAGAACTTCCCACTTACTGTGCCTATTGTGGGTGTGCACCATCACCCATGAAACACTGTCAAGCCAAAATGGCAGTGAAACTTCATTAGGACCAGACATAATATTTATTTCCAAAATTTCTTGTGGCTTGACAGCAAGGTTCGTCTTTTAAAGTGAGAGCTAATGCTAGGAGCAAAGTTGGCCTTGATGAGAAGAGAGGAGCAGATTGGTGCGTCATTGAGGAGAAATGTAAAGCTGCCTGGCAGAGAGGCAAACATAATTGGAGTCATGTAGGTGAGCCGTCTTGGAGGCTTGAGTCAAAATGAAAAGATTGAGACCAACTGAAAATGGCAGCTCAGTTGTTGAACAGCTGTGGCCTTTAAAAACATCAAACATTGAACAGCTGCTGGACATTCAAGACTTGACAGGTGGGAATTCTAGATTCCGGGTCTTTCACATTCTGTGAACCTGAATGTTTTTCCACAGTCCCAGAAAGCCAATCACCTTATTCATTATAACTCACATAACTACCATCAATGCTCCTTGCAGTATTGTGTTTAGCACACTTTAATAATTTACCTTCTACAAGTGCACAGTTCCATCCACATCGAGCATAGTAATAATAATATTAATCCTTGTATTTGATTTAGTGCCTTATCACATCATTGAGAAGTTTCAAACCAATCCACAGAATATAATGTAAGGTGAATTGGCTGTATATTTTGTGGGCGAAACGTGGCAGCCAATTGTACACAGCAGTGTCTCACAAACAGTCATGGATTGTGTGACCAAATTACTTTACTTCCCAATTGAACGGTGCAGTACAAATGTAATTTGGTTGTTGTACTTAAGTACTTCCCTCCCTTACTCAATCCCTGCCTTCCTTACTTACTTATTTTTGAAGGTATTATTACCTCCTGGAAAGCGATCCGCAATTGCCTAATTGTGCGGGTTCCTATTTACTGCTAAGTAAACAGAGGTGCGTGGAATAAGGAAATTGCCTGCCTGGGCATTAAACCAGGTCCTTTTGCTTGCGAGCCTAGTGTGTTAACAATAATGTCCAAGTGCTTATTATTATATGTGAGCCTAGACAGCGAGTGTTGGCAAGCTATTCACCTGTTGACATCAATGCCTAGCTCAAAGCTATCTTCAATCAATCCACACCCACACCCACGAGTAGTCTAGTGATAACAATGGGAACCTAGGCTGATTTCTCCTGCTTGACTCATGGCATACACTGAACCCACACAGAACCTGGTGCTGCTCTGGCTGACATCAGCTAATTCAGCATTGACCTATGACCAGCTAAAACCCCAATGTTCTACCAGGGCTGTGCTTTACTCAATATGTCATTGTCGAGCCATATAAAAATGTTTCAGTGACATCTTGGGAATGACATTTTTTTAAAAAGCTAACTTACTCTTCGAAATTCAGCGCATTAGTCCATTCCAGCAGCTCATCCACCTCCCATTCCAGGACTGTGTTGTGGCCCTCCTTATCTACCATATTCATCAATCCAATTGTTGCGTTCTGCACCAGATTAGCTATGAAAGGGTCAGTTGTTCGAGCCTCCAGCATATCGTCACGGTACCTAAATATTCAAGGCACAAATGCAGTAATAAAGCCCAGGTTTATTAGCTGCGAAATTTACTGGAGTCGGGCCAAGTAATTTATATATAAGCAATGATTTAGATATAACTTATAACATGTTACAGTATATATAACCTGTACTGCATATAACATATATTACATATTATATTAACTTATATCTTATATGGCTGGTTTTAGATCAGGAATCCAGATAGTCAAAGGCCTGAAATTTTTCATGTTCTTAGCCTTAAGAGCTAAGGTACAGAATTATAGAAAAAATCTTAAATTAAAAGTGTTAAATATGTCAGTCCTTTTTTGGAGGATTTTGCTTAAGCATGGAGCAAACATGTCTTACAAATTAAGTCTGAATTTGAACAATTCCAGACTCCCAGAGCTTTGTCAGCCTTGGGGTGCACACCCCAGCATGAATCAAGATTACACAGCCCACGCAATGTCACCACACTGTACACAATGTGTAGACAAGCAGTCAACAACAACTTGCATTTATATAGGGCGGTGTCTCAGAGCGCTTCACAGTGGCGGAGCCCGAGGCCGAGCCAGAGGGAGGGGGAAGATGACCGTTAGCCCAGTCAAACAGAAATGGCTTCAGGCATGACATGAAGATGGGGAAGGAGGGGGTGAGGCGAAGGGGTTGAGGGAGTGGGAGGACTTCAAAATTTCAGGGTGAGGTAGCTGAATGTTTGGCTGCCGATGGTGCAGTGGAGAATTCTAGGGACAAACAGGAGGCCGGACCCAGTAGAGCGGAGGCAGCGAGTACTACTGTGAGGAGAGAGGAGGTTAGAGAGGTAGGGAAGTGCCAAGGAATGGAGGGATTTAAACACTACAGTGAGGAACTTCAAGTCGATCTGCTCTGTGACAGGGAGCCAGTGGAACTTGGAAAGGACTCGAAAAGTTGATGTCCTTGGGAAGGAAAGGGTAATCGGGGAGCAAAGTTTTGGTGCGGGTGAGAATGTGGGCGGCGGAGTTTTGGATAAGCTGAATTTTGTGAATGGTGGCCGGGGTTGGGGGGGGAGATGGAGACCAGCAAGGACAGCGTTAGAGTAGTTCAGCCAGTGCTGGAGACCACACAGAATGAGTGGCTTCTCTCCTACTCTGCTCTCTGGCTTAGTGAAGCCCCCCAAGAGCTAGTGACTGCCCTGAATATACTGTCCTTTATCCCTGTGTATTACAGTGTCACTAAAGGACATCAATAAACCCAGCAGCAGAGTGGCTGTGTTAGAGAAACAAAGTGTGACTGAGACAATTCTCAGCCATTGCTGCCTCTTGATAACATCTATTCTCAGATCAGTCTCACTGAAACTCACATTGATTGCATCCATTTTATTTTTTTGTCTTTTCGTTTCTTTTGCATTTGTTGTTTCCTATGGTGGCTGCAGTGGTGGAAATTTACTGTAGTTTCTTTAGACTCCATGAACACTGACTTTAATATGATCTAAATAAAAAGAAACATTATTTAATTACAGTACATCTAAATGTATTATAAAGTGAGCATTTTTTTACACAGGTTTTCTCTCCACTTCTCTTGAGGACTCTGACTATTGCCGGGCAAAAATTAGTAGTGTTTGTCTACATAAACAATCATATTCTATTTGACAGCAATTACTGTAAAGATTTGATGCATATAAGATGCACATTTTTTCTATCACACTACTCCACTCTAAAACCTCAATTTTTAAAATCCCTAATTATACAGTTGTATTATCATAATTCCTAACTCAACTCCTATATCCAGATCATTTATAATTGTTTATTTCATAATAGCGACCCGAACACAGCCCTCAGTGGAAACAACACACTGCATCTTCCCTTTCTGAAAAGCATTTTTTAAATCTGTACTCATTGGTTTCTGCACTCCAGCCTTCCCTCTATCCATACTGTCAAGACTTCTCTTAATCCTAAACCATAATGTTTGTTATCAGCCTCTTATGCTATATCCTATCAAATGTATGTTTAAACTCCATATGGACCACATTCAATGGAGGCCTGTAGCTCAGTGGTTAGAGCACTCACTTCGCAAGTGAGACACCTTTGATTACGGCAAGGCGAAATGTTGGGCAAGTTTCCTTACTCCTCATGCCTCTGTTTACCTAAATACGAAGCTGGTTGTTAGTTGATTAGCAGATCGCTTTTTGGGAAATAATAATTCCTTGGAAAAAAATAATGATAATATATTGGTCACTTTTTGTGGGATATTGTGCGCAAATTGGCTGCCACATTTCACCCACAAAATATACAATCAATTCACTTTACAGTATATTCTGTGAAGCACTTTGAGGCATCTCAAGATGTGATAAAGTGCTGTATCAAATGAAAGGATTGAACACCAATAGAAACCTCTCCCTGACCTCCCTGCCCCTGATACACAGGTTGATAAACTGAAACAATGGAAACTTGTGCACTGTACCCTTTGTGAAAGGCGCCTCCAGCCGTTCCTCTCCACTCGTTTATACCATCCACTCTGATCATCTTCCATGATTTCCCATTTGTTATGAAGTTGCCTGGGTACTTGTTGTTTCGCCATAGGATTGGTATAATCTTTAGGGCTGTTTGCACAAATATCCACAATGGGTCGGTGAGTGAATATCTTGTAGTAGATGTCTGGGGGAAATGATTCCTGCAGCCACAACAAGAAAAATTAATTAATTAATTGATCATTATTCATTAAATAATTAATCCTGTTACTCCAAATTAATTAATCTAAATTGTCTGGACTTCTATAATTGCTGCAGATGAACATCGTAATAGAAGCAAAGGCTACTTTAGCTCCTGTAGCTCAGTGGTTAGAGCACTTGCCTTACAAGCGTGCGACCTGTGTTCGAATCCAGGCCGGTCAGGACGAAACCTTGGGAATATTTCCTTACTCCACACACCTAATAATAATCCCTCCCCCCAAAAAAAAAATTGTTCATTTCAATCCCTGACTGTTTGTGGGACACTGCTGTGTGCAATTGGCTGCCGCGTTTCTCTCACAAATATACAGTCAATTCACTTTACAGTATATTCTGTGAAGCGCTTTGAGACGTCAATTAGATGTGAAAACTGCTGTATCAAATACAAGGATTATTATTATTATAATCTGCAGAAAAATATTACGTAACTAAGAAATTACAATGCTTTCCAAGATGCCTGGCTCCACACATAACGTTTTGTAGAGACAGGAAGGTACCTTCTGCATGTAAATAAGACAAAGATAAATTCAAATGCGCTCACAAAATCACAAGAGATCAAAAGAGGATGATGGCATGATGAATCCTTACTAGCCCATTAGATCACATGTTTTAAAAACATCAACCCTTCCAACTTCCCTCTACAGCACCACACGGTTTCTTACATGAACTTGTCCTCTAGGCCCCATCTTGCTAAGCCATTCCATATTTTGATGTTAAAGAAATACCTGGTTGTCTGACCTAAAATGGTCCTTCATAACCCATCATCTTGACACGAGGGCAAATTAACCAAACAAATTTTGTAAATAAATGTACCATAGTTAGTCGACAGCCAAAGAAACAGGTGCATAGTTAATTCTAACATCCTACACAAAGTGAATAGATTTAAAAACACTTAACACATCTAAATAGATTTTTTTTATAGCTGAAGTCAAGCTGAATAATTTTGTTTTTATTTATGAACTGTATCATGGCAAACAAATGTACTCTAAAATTGTTATTGAACTTCCTCCACCCCACCCAACCCACCCTAATAAACTGACTTTCCACTTTGGATTAGTTTTGACTTTATCAGACACTGGATCAATTGGGAGACAAATTCTATCAATAGTCCCTAATTCCATGCAATTTTATTTTGCCAAGAATGGATTAATTGTACTGTGATTTCACTATTGAGACACAGAAATGCACTTGCGCGTCACAATGTGTATTTTCTTCATCATTGAATAAACATACACATAATGCCACGTGTTGTGGTTAACGGTGACGGAACCTGATTCCGGTGGAGGGTTGGGGTGGGAGGGGGGAGGGTGGGGAAGGCTCATTTAAAAAGCCACTTGATGAGGGTTGGATGTTCTGAGGGTTGAGATTGAAAGGGCTGTAAAATTCTATGATTCTATGAAAGGACTTCTTTTGTCCGGACCAATCTTGTGATCTTATCGAGATTGACAAAAGCAGTGAAAGAACACTTACTCCTCCCAGCCTGAATCGGATGTGAACACCAGCTGCTGCGTCCAGGTAGCTAGCCTGTGGAACAACAACAGCATGTAACAACATGTGCTTAAATTGTCTCTGCGTTAGTTACTTAATTTTATGCTTTATCAAAACTGTATTTATTCAAAAAACCTTATCAATAAGCAGAATGTTTCCCTGTTGTAGCCTTTCATCTTGTTAATATATAGGAGAGCCCTGTAATCCATCAGCTTGCATTTACACTCTATCGTGCCTCTCACGCAAAAGAACGTTTCAATAGCATACAGATAACAAAAATATTATAATGCAAATGACAGATCTTATTGTGTCCGATACATTGGTGACTGGACCTCACTTGTTTATCAGACGCATAGGGAAACTGTCCAATTACAAGGGAACCTGGGGAGACTTTCATTGAACTGTGCAACACAGCAACATTGCAAAGTTACTTGAAAACTTTCCACTGGCATGTGCTTCCCCCATCTCAGCCCAAAGTATTATCATCCCTGATGTGGAGAGCAATGATTCACCAAGTTATGTTGCCCAGGTGTGAGCGAAGAAAGCAGTCTTTACTTATAGCTGCATTGCTTACATATAAGTAGATTCAGGTCACTTGACTATTAATGACTAACTGTGATAGGAAAATCAAACAATCAATTCAAAGGGAGTCATGATGAAGGTTAAATGAATGCTGGCATGTTGCTTAGAAGTTAATTTCCCCCTCAAAATTGAAGGAAGTAGTATAAAGACAAAAGCAGTAAATAAGATGGTCCAAAGTGTAGAAAATAGCATTGTATGGAGAATTGAAAACATTCTGCATTTTGTATATTCCATAGAAATAAGACCAGAACTGTAGTCATACAAGCACACATACATGTATTCACAATCGCACGCGCACATACATACAGTGTCACATCGCTACCAGTTCCTCTGAGGAAAGCCAGAAGCTGAATGGCTGCACCCAAATGACAAAGAAGAATAGTGTTTCCACCAGGAGGCAGCAAAACATCATTTGCGATGTGCTTTCCTGACACTAATTTATCCAATCCCTTCCTGAAACTGTCCAACTCCTTTGTGTTTCTATTTCTAAGTGCCTAAGAAACCCCTTGGCACCTCAACCAGATGATGAGTGTTCATGTGTCAGACCAGATACTTTGTCAGAAAAAATTATTTGATCAGAAAAAAATAAACCTTACCTCGATGGGATTGATAGATTTCATTAGGATTCGAGGCTCTCCTTTCCCTTCAAAATGAATCAATTCCTTGTAATACTGAAATAGGAGCTTGTCCTGCAGACAGATAAAGAACAGTTCAAAATGACATCTGTGACAGGCAAAGCCATGCAAATTCATGCAAAAATACTTGGTTCCAAATGTGATATTTACAGCCCATAAATTAGAACATAAGAATTAGGAGCAGGAGTAGGCCATTTGGCCCCTCGAGCCTGCCCCGCCAAACTGAAAGTCATGGATGAAATTGGGGCTATTTCTCTACCGAGCTTCCCGCTGCTTGTCCAGTGTGGCAGGAATTTGAGCTTCAGTGGCAAGCTATATGGTTTTAGCTGGTTAAAGTCAAGCAGTACCCAAACTCTCTGGGGTCCCCAAACCTTGGCTCTTGCCAATCTGTGACAAATGCTCTTTGGATTTAATTGGCGTTCCGTCCATAATGTACAGTCACTTCTGCGATGATGTGATGGGGCGCTGTATAAAATGAAGGATTACTATTATAACACTCTCTGGACCCCTTTGGAGAGAGAGCGCACATTCCATTCTCGACACAAATTTTCACATGAAGTTGGCATATGTGGAATTTTCAGTCGTATTGTTAGCACAGTGATGGATTTTCACAGGCATCAGACATCTGATTGACTGGAAAAAAGGAAAAGCCCTAAAACGCAGATTAAAGGTCCAAAAGCTAAACGCTGGCAGCAAAATAGTTCTTATACATCTTTGTGATTAGAATTTCCTCTCCTCCAATTTTTGTAATATCAAATTTCATGATGAGTTTTGCAATTTAATTCTCATAGAAGCTTCCATTATCACAGCAACCTCTAGTTTGCAAATCCTTGCATATCCAACTTTAGTGCTGGTTGATTAATTCAAGCAAGAAAGAAAAAAATACGATACAGGCAGTTTCTCTCACACACACACTCAACCACAATGAGGATTTTTATACAGTATTTTCTCTCCTTGCCAGAAGACACTGACATGTGCTGGGATACAGTTCTGTGCATAACTGCCCTCTGGTATCTGACATGAGAATCATTTATATATACTGCATATAGGTGCGATCTTCGTAAAATTGTTTTAGCATTAATATAGGGTGTTGGTGGTGATATGGGTTGGCAGTGGAGAAGGGGACGGTTTCTTGGTTACAGTTGATTTACGACATTGTTTCCTGCAGATAACAGAAAGCATAGAAATCCATGCTGATGGTGAGAAGTGTTGTTCAATAGATGCACAGCTACTGGTAGAACATTCAGTGAGTCTGTCAATAAATTCCGCACCGTCAGTCATCTTGACTAATGTCAAGTGCTGTTTAGTGCACAACAGTCATCATTTCTGATTGCTTTCTCTCTGTGACATTTGAATCCTGCAGGTAGTATAATACCCATCAAGAACTCTTATTTGTGTAACCAGCAATTGATGGAACACAAATAATGTTTGCCATCAGAAGCATTACACGTGATGCTAGTTTGCCACTGATAAAATAATTACAATTGACCTGAATGTCATTGCATTATTCAGGGGAATCAGCCAAGGTTTCTGTTCCTGATTGTGAGTTACCCCCCCCCCCCCCTCCCACACACAATACATGGTTGAATAACATGGTGAGTTCAAGTTCAGGTAACAAAAAAGGTAACCTTCAAGTTAAGGTAACAAATAAAGAACAATCTCTTACTTGCTCAAGGTAGCAGAAGAAAGCTACTGATACCTACACAGCTGTACAGGGTAAGTGAGTGCATTTAAGCGAAGAGAATGAAAAGCTGAAGCAATATTTTGTTCATAATTGACAAAAAGAATGAAGTTTTAAAAGTTATTAAGGGAGTTTAAGTGTAATCTAATAAAACCTATTTCTGGCACCATAAAAAGTGCCACAGCCTGAATGGCAGAAATAATTGGATTAATTGGGGCAGAGCATACTGTGCGTCTACACTAGATGGCACTCTTTCACAGCATTCTCTTTGAATAATATAGGTAAACCTCTATTTAGGACGGGGTTGCGGTCCTGGCCTCCTTCAAGTCTCGCCTCAATACTCTCCTCTTCGATGGCCCTTCGGAAACTCTTAATCCTCTCCTTGCCTCCTCCCCCACCGTCCTCAGCTTGGGTCTGAAGCAGTGACTGTCCAGCACCTTGGGACGTCCTCATGACGTGAAAGGCGCTATACAAGTGTAATTTTGTTGTTGGCGTTGTTACTCAGATCACCAGAGAGGTTTGGATAAAAAAGCACTTGACCCATTTTATCTAACGCTTCACAGCATCGAGTGCTTTGTTTTTAAATTAATCCAGCAAACTGGCTCAACCACTAATCCTTGTAGCCTGTTCCAGTCTTTAATTATTCCCTGGTTGAAGAAAAAAATCCTTTGGTCCATCCTGAATTTGCAACCCTAAAGCTTTGCGCTCCGAGATGCTACATTGCTAAATGTTCTCTTGTTCTGTTGTCTTGGTGCATCCTACAGCCTTGCAACATTTTTAAATCCCAGTAAAAATTATACATACAAGACCTGAATTTGTCATCTGCCAGTGGGTGGTTTGCTTGCCAGGGGTGGCTTGCTTGCCAACACAGGTTTGGAATTCTGGTGCGGTATGTTTTCTGATGTCTTACCATAAATAGCAAACATTAAGAATTAGAGCGAGGCAGTCGATGAGTACGTATGTACAAATTGTTCTCCAGCCTAGAGCAAGTATTAATATTCGGGAAACTTTGAAGCTGCTCTTCACCTTGTTCTGGCAGGTTTGTTTACTTTATCTAGAGAGCATTCTGGTTTCCTGTGCTTCACCGTCAGCAGAATTTGGGGATCTGTTTAAATCCATGAAAGCTGAGCTACTTGAACGGTCTTTGGGTGGTCAGTATAGCTTGTTTATAATAATAATAATAATCCTTACATTTGATATAGCGCTTTTCACGTCTTCTAGACGTCTCAAAACACTTCACAGAATATACCGTAAAACTAATTGACTGTATGTTTGTGGGCAAATCGCGGCAGCCACTTGCACACAGCAGGGTCCCGCAAACTGTTGTGAATTGAAATGATCAATTTTATTATTGTGTTTTTTTTGGAGGGATTATTATTAGGCGTGTGGAGTAAGGAAACTTGCCTCAGGTTTTGCCCTGACCTGCCTGGATTCGAATACAGGTGTCATGCGTGTAAGGCGAGTGCTCTAATCACTGAGCTACAGGACTCTACAATATAGAGCAGAAGGTGCTCTGACAGACAAAATGATACAATAATAATAGTCCTTGCATTTGGTATCGTGCCTTATCATGCCATTCAATTGTTTCAAAATACTGTACTTTATAGGATTTTACTCTAAAGTGTAGCGTATTTGTAGGCGAATGTTACAGCCCATTTGTAAACTGCAATAATCATTTTTTATCTGAGAGTTTGTGGCCAAGACATTGGGAGAAACTACGTTCTATTTTCAGATAGTGTAATGGAATCGTTAGAATGCAACTGAACACGAAGATAAATATGACAGGTTAGTTGTTAATTAATGAATAATAATCCTTGCATTTATATAATCACAACAATATGCATTTCTATAGCGCTCCTCACGCAGGGTAGCGTCCCAGAGTTCTATAAAACTTTCTCATGTTGTTGAGCTGCCCCTCAAAGCACTTCACAGGCTTTAATGAGTGATAAGTGTATTTGTGGGTGAACGCAGCATCAAAAATTGTACACAAATAATCTGTTTTATCTGAAGGTTGTTAGCTCAAATACCAAGAGAAAATTCCTTCTCTTGTTGAATGGTTCTTTAACAGCACTTTAAGAGGCAGATAGGACCTTGGTTTAATGTCTCAAAGAATGGCATCTTCACAATACAGCCATCCCCCAGGACTGCACTGGACTATTACCCAACACAGAGCTGCTGGTGATGCTGATAAATATCAAAGGATACAGTGAACCTCAAATACGTCTTGTCAGTTGGGACCATGCATTGAATATGACTTCGCGCAAAGTGTGGGTTATTTGATAGTAGGGTCCGTCAATATGGAAATTTTCCAATATAGATATAACGGTTTGCCCATATCGATATACACCGATATATCGATTTACACCAATATATCGATATATCGAGGGTTTTTTTGCGCGCGCATTCGGATATCGACAAGGTCTTGAGCCCGGCCTTGAATAAGGCAAGGAAGGGAGCGAGGTGACGGGACTGTGGGGTGGAGTTCCAGACTGTGGGGATAGAGATGCTGACAGCCCAGCCATTAATGGTAGGGCGGGTCAAGCGGGAGACATGGAGCAGACCGGAGCTCACTGAACGGAGCGGGTGGGCAGGTTCATATGGAGTCAGCAGATCGAAGATTAATGGAGGTTAATGGAGAGCGAGTGAGTGCCTGGGGATTAGATTAGATGGTGTCCTCTTGATGTGAAATTATTAGTCAGAATCTTTAGTAGGGAGAAATTTGGAGGGAGTAACTTTTTTAAGCATTTTTTAAAATCTTGTAAATTCACTGTAAAATTGCTAGTGTTCACATATTTAACGCCTTCAAAAAACGCAAGATTATAGAAAGGGAAGTGTAACTAATTACAAAGCATGGATTTGAAAGATTTAACAAAAAGCTGGCGATGAGGTAAGGCTTTAGAAGTGTTTGGAAAGTGGAGGCAGAGTGCAGGCTGGAGGGATTTCATTAGAGAGCTCCAGAGAGCAGAGACAAGATGATTGTACTGTACACAGGCCCACTGTTGGTGGGGCTGAGAGGACAGGGGACATACAGCACACTTAAGTCAGCTGCTGATTTGAAAAGACAACGAATGAGCTTGGAGGGAGTTGTCGATGAGCTAGTTTTGAGCTATTCAGAGCTTGAATTTTCTATTGAACGTGGGCAAATTTTGCATATTGCATATTTAAAGGACCGGTTTGACTAGAATTAATTCCTTCAAGTCACATAAAAGCTGAATCAAAGAAAGGTGTCTATGGAACCACACCCCATGACGTTTCAAGATTTGAATCATGATCCTCAGCAACAAATCACACCCAACTGTCACAGCACCTTCTGCTCTGCAAACAGGTGGTTCCCGCTGGCTGAGCCCAACAGCGACTGGTGTCAACTTGTAGGTTTCAGTAGATTTCATTGGACACCAAAATAGATGACACACACAAGAATATTCTATAAATAACCTGTAGTTTGCAGGCAAATTAATTATAACTTTCAAGAGGGAAGATAAACACTCAAAAAATAAAACTAAATACAGTATAAAAGTATCAGGAAATGGGATAAGAGTAGATATTTCTTATCTGGAAGAGCAAATGAGGCACAGACAGTCTCGCCTGAATAACGCAGCCACTGTTCGTGTCATCAATTCTCCAACGTCTAATACAGTTTATTTCAAAATGTTGATTAAGCATTAGAGGAGACATTTGTGGTGATTTCTAATTATACAATGTACATTTATATACCCCTTCCACATTGGGAGGGCATCTCAAATGCTTCTTCTTATCACTGCAAAGGGTTACAACATTCCTTTGTTTTCAGTGAAATTAAGGCTGTCTGTGGGCATCTCCTAATTTAATTTTTCTATTTGAGAATCAACAACAACAAAATTACATTTATAGAGCACCTTTCACGTCGGGAGGACGTCCCAAGGCACTGAACAATCAGGTTGGGACCAGAGCAGGGGGGTAGGGATTGGGATAGGAGGAAGGAGAGTAGGAGAATGTACTGTATATTTGTGAGTGAAACGCGGCAGAACCTGAAATCTTTATAAAATAGAATTGAGTGATTTGGAAGTGAGCACATGTAATAGCCACATGACTCCAAATGTATATGAGTGAGTATCTTTACATACGCCTGTATCAAAAAGACAGAATCTAGTAAAAGCTGAACAACTTCCGTAAAGACTTTAGAACATTCTGTAGTTAAACATTAACCAAAATCAATTAATTAATAGATAATATAGAATATAATTCGTCAATGAATACACAAGAAGCCATTTAGGGCAATTTATTAGATTTCCAGTTCTAAAATTTCAAAAAGCACATATAACAATTATGCTTCCCCCAAAACAAATACCTAAAGATCCATAACAATTTATCATTGTTGTATTAATAGGGCCTGAAATTCACAATCACAAAAATGCTCATTCCCTTATTATTTATTTCCCTATTTATTATTGCCATTGATTGGCATACAAATTGTTCAATTCAGGAGCAAGCTGACAGGCTATGAAAATAACTGAGAGTCTAGGTTTACGACTAATTCTCTCAGCAGCATCTAAGCAAGTGCTGTAAAAATAATTCCTTTCACACTTGCAACCCTTGTATTTTTATGGGGTGGAGCAAAGAAGTAAATAGATACCATAAAATTCAGATGTTGTATTGCAGATTTTTTGTAACCTGTGTCTGTTAAACCATTTTATTAAACCCATGCACAACTGAGGCATCAGTTTCAATCCCCAACTGTCCTTCCTCCCCCACATCCAGTCCCTCACCAGCACCACTTTTTTCCACCTCCGACGGATCGCCTGTCTCCGACAATATCTCGCCTCAAAAGCCGCTGAAACTCTGGTCCATGCCTTTGTCACCTCTCGGCTGGACTAACCCAATGCCCTCCTCGCCGGTCTCCCCTCCACCACAATCCATAAAATCCAACCCATTCAAAACTCTGCTGCCCGCATTCTCACCCACATCAAACTTTGCTACCCCAGTCTTTGCCAGACTTCACTGACTGCCTGTCCCGGAGAGGATCGATTTCAAGATTCTCACCCTTGTTTTCAAATCCCTCCACTCCTCTGCACCCCACTACCTCTCCGACCTCCTCTCTCCTCAAACCAGCATGTTGCCTTCGCTCCACCATCGGCAGCCGTCCCTTCAGCCACTACGCCCCGAGGCTCTAGAACTCCCTTCCTCACTCCCTTCGCCTCGCCCCCTCTCTTCCCAGTTTCAGGCTCAGCTAAAGACCTTTCTCTTCGACCGAGCTTTTGGCCACCTTTCTACCCCTGCCCCTGGCTCGCCCCCGGGATCCGCTATTGTGTAGTGCTCTGAGACGCCGTCCGGCGTGGAGGGCGCTATATAAATCAAAGTTGTTGTTGTTGTTAAACATCAAAGCATGATATTCAATAGAGGGGAACCTCAGCAATGCTTGAATAATTTTGAATTTAGAGTTCAATGCTTGAATTTAGAGTTAATCCTTGACTGTGATCAAAGCTACTATGTGGGAATCACATCTAGCAGTTTGCAAATGTAACCCCTCCCGCTTCTTCAATGTAATAATAACTTCCTCAAGAAGGGTAGGATTGTTGCGGTTCTTCCCTATTTATAGGATGTCACATGTTTTCAACATGTTACATAAGGTCACACAGAGGGATACAACATTAATAGCTATTCCACCCAAACACTCAACACTGCAATATCAACACTCACCAGCCACTATTCCAATTAAAAGATAAGTCTGTATTTTGTTTAATCTAACTGTCCATGTTTCAACGTTCCTCAGGAATAAATATCTCACTAAATATCTCACTAACATTGAGGTCCTCAAGTTGCTAGGTATTCAGAGATGATGTTTACCTAGGTCTAAAACTATGACAGAAGATGTCATCAACTATGACAGGAAAGTCTGGCAAGTGATGTGCGTATCACTGGCCTGTGGTGATGATCAGGTGGACAAAACACATGGGTTCATAAGGCCCAATCGTTAGTATCAGAGTTGCAAGTGAATACCAGGAGTTTGGCCATCATAATTGCCAGTGGTAGGAACAGTTTCACTTTCACTGCATTTTAAGCTGCTGGGCAAGAAATGTTACAGCAACAGAAACTGGCTTGGGACATCCTCCCGACGTGAAAGCCGCTATTCAAGTGCAATTTTTTTTGTTGTTGTTATTTGGCCCACACTGGTGTTTCCCTTCATGTGAGTCACCTAACCAAATCCTACTGTTCTTCACTCTCTCCCACCCCACCCCATTACCCTTTATTTTCAATTTAAAGAATCAATCTACAGTAATTCCCTTTTTAAATAATTTATGGACTCTGTTTCACCTGTAGTTGTGACAGAGAATTCCACATTTCAAACTTCCCCTGTGAAATAATGAAAATAACAATGTTTGCATTTGATATAGAGCCTTCTCACATCAATGATACGTCTCAAAGAGCTTCACAGGATATACTGTAAAGTGCAGTGACTGGATATTTTGTGGGCGAAACACAACAGCCAATTGTGCATAGCAGTGTCCCACAAACAGTCGAGCAGTGGATTGAAGTAAGCAATTATTATCCCCAAAAAAGCGATCCACTAGTCAACTAGTCAACTAACTAATTACAGCTAGGAACCTCAAAATCCTCTATTTGTTTACCCTCATTCCTCTTAACTTCCCCAGCACTAGTGAACACAATTGCTGTATTACTGAGTAATTGAATTAGTAAAACATTTAGACTTACAATGAATCTTCTCCATGCCTTCTGTATTATTCTTGCTGCTTTGTCTGATTCTGTCTCTAGTTCATGCACATCTAAAACGTTGTCTGTAGCTTCATCAAAGTTGATTTCCTGCAGTTCAGGAAAAAGACTTGGAAAACAAATAAACAATAATGATGTTAAAAAATCTTTGCAGTTGATATAGCATTTTATTACAGTACTTTGATATGTCTCAAAGTGTAAAGTGCTTATGGCACAGATGACCAAAGCTTAATAAACCCAATATGTAGGTCTGCAGCACTTCAATCGCTTTTTTGCTGTGCAAAAATGCACAGTTACTACCCACTATAGTAAATTGTGTGAAGTGCTTTGATATATCATCCACAAGTGAAAGGCTTTACAACAAATATAAAGATTAAGATTTTTCATCATTATTATTAGAATCTGTATGGTTCACTTTATTCTTTTGTTGATAAGGTAGGAAAGCAGAATCAGCATGTTGAGTAGCAGCAAAAAAGAAACATGACATAATAATTCTTGCATTTGGTGTAGAGGCATTCACCTGGGAAGGATGTCTCAAAGTGCTTCACAAGGATTTCCGGTGAAGTGGAGTGACTGTATATTTGCGGACAAACACAGAAATGTCCCACAGCAAACCCCAATCCCACTATCCCAAACCCAATCCAGTCTCCTATTTGCCATTGGAAAATAAACTCCTTAAATAGAGTTAGTGGTGGTAAAATCATCCATACTTTATGGAACCTGCAGATTGAAATAATTGTCACAACTGAGTAAGATTAGGAGAGAAATAGAACGTGAGTCAATGGAAAAGAACAACAATATTCCTTATACAGTATATGCCTTTCACGTCTGGAGGACGTCTTAAAATGCTTCATAAAATCATCTGGTAGCCTGAGCTGAGCGTGGGGGGTGGGGAAGCTGAGGAAAGAAAAGAAGACAGAGAGATGACCAAAAACGCAGGCAAAAAGAAAGATCTTAAATTGGACTTTAAAGGTGGGGAGGGAAGGGCAAGGTGAATGGAGGAATGGAAAGAAAATTAATGCACGCAAAATACAGGAAAGAAATTGTAAAGTAGAAATTGAAAAGACTTATTTATTCCTTAATAATGCTGGATTGCTGGATCCATTGCTGGATACAAGTGCTTCATATTCTCCACAAGTTAAAGATCATCAATTGCAGAATGGATTGTACACATCCGATTGTAAATAGAAAAATCCTCAGGTCCTGATAGCAGGTCATTAGATTAACATTAATAGGTAGATTTTCTACAGGTCCCTGAATAGTAGTGAAAAGTAGCTGCTCCCTGACTATCAAATATTGCCCTGTACTGATCACATTTCTCAGTCAAATCGGCTTTCGCTTTTAAAAGCCATTGTCTGCTGTAATGTACACCTTAATCACGTGATGAGAGATGAATTATCTGCTTTGTTTGTACAGCCAGTTTTGTGTTCATGTTTTCTTCTGTCACATAAATTGTGGAGTCCAGTAGCTCAGTGGTTAGAGCACTCGCCTTACAAGTGAGAGACCTGGGTTTGATTCCAGGCAGGGCAAAGCCTTGTGCAAGTTTCCTTACTCCAAATGCCTGATAAGAATCCCTCAAAAAAAAGAAAATTGGTCATTCCAATCCACGACTGTTTGTAGGACACTGCTGTGCACAATTGGCTGCCGTGTTTCACCCACAAATATACAATCAATTCAGTTTACAGGATATTCGTAAAGCGCTTTGAGACGTCTAGAAGACATGAAAAGCACTATATCAAATGCAAGGATTATTATTGTTATTATTATCACATAAAACATTCTGAGATATTCCCTACATAGAATATAAGACCATAAAAGCATTACTTGTAAAAGATGTGGAAGGCATTAGTAATGGGGAGCTACTGTGTATTCATTAGTGCTTTGATTTACTGGCTATCAACAGCATGATACTTTAGCCTCTTGAGTGGTCTGAGATGCTACCATACATGAAGGGTTCTGTATAAATGCAAGTTGCGACAGTTCTTTTTGTTATCTATCATGAGATTTGAGCTCAAATTATCAGGATAAATCCCGTTAATGATCGGAGATTTGCATTATAAATAACCAGAAATATCTTTATGAGATTGCAGTTACAACCAAAGCGAATTCTCAGAATTTGAGATGGTGCTAATGCGTCATGTCATATGAGTAAAACAATCTTTATTGCTCAACTCTAGGATGTGGTCAAGATTGCCATGGGAATGTTTATTGCCCATTTCTAACTAACTTGAGAAGGAAGTCATCAGTATTTTTGTAAACTGTTGCAATCCAAATAGCATGGTGATCACATGATGTTGTTCTGCAGGATAGTCGAGCAACAATAAAATGAGTAGTGATATAATCAACAATAATAATAATCCTTGCATTTGATATAGCGCTTTTCACGTCTTCCAGACGTCTCAAAGCACTTCACAGAATATACTGTAAAGTGAATTGACTATATATATGTGGGCAAAACACGGCAACCAATTGCGCACAGCAGTGTCTTATAAACAATCGTGGATTCATATGACCAATTTATTATTGTTATTTTCGGGGGGATTATTATTAGGCGCGTGGAATAAGGAAACTTGCCCAAGGTTTTGTGCTGCCTGGAATTGAACCCAGGTCTCTCGCCTGTAAGGCAAGTGCTCTAAGCACTGAGCTACAGGACTCCACTATATACGTCCAGGTTTGACTTGGAATGGAACTTAAGAGGTAGTGGGATCCCCACAATGAGGTTACCGTTACTCTGGATGGTAGGGGTTGTAGGTGAGAGGTGTTGAGTGGTGTTGCTGAATCATGGTTGGTGAGATGCGAGTATTGTTCTGCAATCTTTTTTTAAGATTAAAACCTTCCTATTTAATGTATTTTATCCCCGCCTTGCTCTTGCCTCTACTGTGCATATGTATCACCCTAGACAAGAGGATAGGTCCTCCAACCAACAAGCACAGCTGGAGGCATGCAGATGAAACTCTATAGCACTATACCTCTTAGGCTGGGATTGAAAAATGGTTTGACTTAAGTAACAAGGAAATTCTAATTCCAATGGAGGAAGTTAAAAACTGCATTTGATATAGTGCCCTGCAACACATTCAACCTAGCAAATAAGTGCACCTAAGATCAACAGTTAAAATCACAGGCATACTGATGTCACAAACAAAGCCATTGTAATTAGGTATGTACCTAGTGGTATTACCATGGGAATTTTTGCCTCACAATTGTAAGTTTGGAGATACTCTAGAAATGTGTGCAATGTTCAACACGCCCATCCACTCGCAGAAGAGAAGAAATGTGTTCAGAGATCAATCAATCAATAAAAACTTGCATTTATATAGTTTCACGTCAAGAGAACATCCCAAGGCACTGTACAGTTCGGTAGGGACAAGAGCAGGGGGGAGGGGTCAGGGCAGGATGAAGAAGAGTAAGAAAATTGACTGTAAACTTTTGGGTGAAACGCGGCAGCCAAATTGCGCACAGCAGTGTCCCACAAACAGTCATGGAAGTGGGGCCAGGGGAGAAAGGGGGAAAAGAGGGCAAGGGGGGGTGAGCGAGGTAAAAGTCAGGGAGGAAGAGTGGGGAGAAAGGTGGGTTAGGGAGAGAGGGAGGGAAAGGTGGGTGGGGGGCAAGATCAGGGAGAAGGGGGGTAACTGAGATTTGACTAACTGACGCGTAGTCATGAGAAATGTGTATATATCATCATTGCAAAACTTGTGTGAAATTTGCTGGAAAGTTCTTCATTCTATAGACCACACTCTTAAGTTATGAAAAATAACTTTCAGCTAATCATTCCAAAACTAAGAGAAGAACATTCCTCCATTCAGCCTCAATCTGAACAATTGAACACTAAGAGTTGAACACTTACCCCAACAACATTATGTACAGGATTCACGTTGGTTTTATTTATCACAAGCTGCATTGAGCTGCCTTTCCTGAGCGTTACCTGTCGACTTCCATGGAAGTGGAAATACAGCTCCCATCACACTAATGCAATACAAGCTTATTTGCACACAACAATTTCCATACTAATATCAGCCTGGTTCAATAGTTTCAATAAATGGTATCAATACTGGCAGTTCTCGCTTCTCAGTCAGAAGATTGTGCGTTCAAATTCCAAATTGGGAATTTGACCTTATAATCTAGGCTCGTAGTCAATGGAAAGCTGGGTAAAGTGCTGTATTGGCAGCGGTGATGCGTTTTGGATGGAACTTTAAATCAAGGTCCTGTCTGGCTGTTCTGGAGGTCTTTGATGATCTTGTGGCAATATTCAACCAAAAAAGGGAGTTTCTCCCAGTGTCGTAGCTAATAATTCCCCAGATAAAATTGGTCATTCACTCCATAGCTGTGAGTCAGACATTTCTGTGTGCAAATTGGCTGCTGAGTTTGCATACAAAATACACACGGTTTCTACACTCTGTAATAAATCCCGTGAAGCACTTTGGGTTGTTTCAGCAATGTATTAAGGGGCTACATCAATTGCAAGGATGATTAATATATTATTACAATTAATGCCAAAAAGAAAGAACAGTAGAGAATAACCAATTTGGACCCCAAATGCGTTGACAAAACCTGCTACCTGAATTTGTGGATTGTGTGCCCAGTGATCTCCATTCTCACTAATAAATGAATCCAATGGCTTGCAGCGAGAGGAAATTATTTCAGTCTGCCTTACAAAAGCAATTGTGTCTAAGTAAAGGACTTGTCAGCAAAGCCACATCATTTTCTTAATTGTTTTGTCACAGTCTTTGAAAGCATGTGTTGCAGTGTGATGATGCCATAATTACCTAAAGTTATGCAAATTAGATTTTCAATATTTCTCCTTTCCTGTCCTGTCCTTACCAAACGGCTGCTAGTAGATTACTACTGAGGGCTAATCCCTCAACTCCTCTGCACCCCACTACCTCTCTGACCTCCTCTCTCCTCAAACCAGCTCCCGTTGCCTTCGCTCCACTGGGTCTGGCCTCCTCCATGTCCCTCGAATCCTCCACTCCACCCTCAGCGGCCGTGCCTTCAGCCACTATGCCCCGAGGCTCTGGAATTCCCTTCCTCACTCCCTTTGCCTTGCCCCCTCTTTTCTCATTGAATAGAACAAAAATATACATTTATAAAATGCCTTTCACATAGGAAGGAATACCATCTCAAAATAGCGTGAGATGGGATAGAGGTGACTAAACACACAATTCAAAAGCTAGGTCTTAAGATGGGTTTGATAAAGTGAGAGGGATTCAAGTTCCATGGAATGTAGGCAAACTAGCTGAAAGCTCACCTACTAATAGATATTTAGGATCACCGATTTACCTATTTCCAAGTCTGTAATAATAATAATCCTTGCATTTGATATCGCGCTTTTCATGTCTTCTAAACATCTCAAAGTGCTTCACAGAATATACTGTAAAGTGAATTGACTTTATATATGTGGGTGAAACACGACAGCCAATTGAGCACAACAGTGTCCCACAAACGGTCGTAGATTGACAATGACCAATTTATTACTGTTTTTCTGAGGGATTATTATTAGGCGTGTGGAGTAAAGAAACATGCCCAAGGTTTCACCTGCCTGGAATCGAACCCAGTTCCTCGCTTGTAAGGTGAGTGCTTTAACTACTGAGGTACAGGACTCTACATAGGCAAAGATTGGAAAGATTAGTCTAAGGGACCCCAGAGTGTACAACTGGACTCTAAATAGATAAAAATGCATAGCTTGTTATTGAAAGCACTGTCTGGCAAACGTACCACTATTACAGCTAGGACCACCCTACCTGTTAGTTTGCAAAGTTAACAGGAACTTCCTGGGACGAAATCCGACCTCTCTCGTGACTGGTCAAAGAGGACATTAAACAGGTCAGTGTTTGTTGCAGGAGTAGCCTGGTTGGGAGGGTTGCAGGGATTGGAGGCAGAATGTTTTTACGCACGAAGGCTATTAGACAATGTAATGCTGTAAACACATGCTTCTTTAAATAGAACCATCATTATAGTTGCTAAATCATACTTAAGAACGAATCTATGAATGGCCAGTGTGGTGACAAATGACAGAAATCAGTATTTGATAAGAGAAAGTCATTTATTTCATGGAGAAGCTGAAGTGAATAGCTAAGGTCCATTAGACAAGACAACATAAGCAAAGTTGAAAAAACAATTAAGGCAATGCAACGCTTGGATCATGAGAGACTCTAGATTGTGGCAGAAAAGGTAAACAGGAGCTCCATAGTCTTGAGATCTTGGGAAAGAACGAGGTCTGGAGGATAGTGTGATCATTTACATTTACAGCAAGGAATAAGGAAGGCAAGTTTATAGAAACAGATGTTTGGCACTGCTTCACATTACTTTTAACTATTGAACAATCAAGAGAATCTGTTAACATGATATTGTAGCAAGATTTGTGCAATTGCAAAATTGTTTCCTACCGGTTGACTTGTGCTAAATCTGAAGTCATTGATAGTCTAGTACCAAGAGCTGCCTGTAATCCAGAATTAATTTTGAGTTGCCGTGGTTGTATTGTTTTGGAAAAGAGCCCTAGGTTTTGACACCTGCAATTAAAAAACATTGTTTTGTGAGGCACAAAGATGCCAAATGCATTGTTCCTATGTAAACAATTTAGAAGGCTATTTACTGATCACTACTACAACAACAAAATGACATTTATACGTCGGGAGGACGCCCCAAGGCGCTGAACAGGGCTATTTGACATAGTGCTTATCACATTAAAAACATCTCAAAGTACTGCATAAAGTTTCTGCGAAGTGTAGTGACTGTATATTGTGGGCAGCCGATTTGCACATAGTTCCATTAATAACTGTGACGTGAATTACCAATTTTATCTGATTTTATCAAGTTATCTGATATTCATGCACATCTCCTGCCCTCTGCTGTTATTATATCAGTCACAGCAATTATATCAAACCTTCTAAAGGTTTTGAAATTGCATAATTCTGACCAATTTCATTGTGGGAGGATCTCCCAAGGTGCAACATACACCTTGACCTGAGCTGGACCTGTTGTTGGACCTGAGCTGGGGTCAGGATCGGGGAGGGTGGAGTGAAGAGAGGGGAAGGGGGTGACCAATGGCATGGTCGAAAAGGAGGGTCTTTAGGCAGGACTTGAAGGAGGCTAGGGAGGGGACAAGACAAAGGGATTTGGGGACAGAATTCCAAAGTTTGGGAGCAGAGTAGATGAAGGCTCGCCTGCTGATGGTGGGGCGGGTGGGTTAGGGGACATGGAGCAGGCGAAAGCCAGCTGAGCGGAGGGAGCAGACTGGTTGGTACAGGGTTAGGAGGTCGCATTGGTGGGGTGGGGCATACCATGTAATGCTTTAAGATGAGGACCAGGATTTTGAAGTGTCATCCGCACACATGTGGACATTGACCCCATGTCTGCAGATGATATTGCCGAGAGGGAGCGTGTAAATTATGAAAAGAAGGGGGCCAAGGATGGAGAGTTGGGATACCCCCGGGGGTGACTGTTTGGGGGCGGGTGGAGAATCATTTTTCCAAGATAAATTGTTGGTAGTTAGTGAAGTAGGACTCAAACCACGTGAATGCAGTCCCGCTAAGGTGGATGAGCGAGTAGAGGTCGTGGAGGTGGATGAGCGAGTAGAGGTGGTGGAGGAGGATAGCATGGTCGACAGTGTCAAACGCAGAGGAGAGGTTGAGGTGAACGTGGAGGCAGAGGGAGTCCTGGTCACAAATAGAGGACACAATTTGTTACTTTGATGAGCGCTGTTTGTGTGCTGCGGGCTGGGTGAAAACCAGACTGGAGAGGTTCGAGTAGGCAGTGGAGGTGGAGGTGTGAGCGAAGTTGATTGACAACCACGTGTTCCAAAACTTTGGCAATGAGGGGCAGATTTGAGATTTTTCTAAAATTTGAGACGAGTTTATACAGTTGGAAGGATCGAAGGTATTTTTTTAAGGAGATTCAAGGAGTGAGAGAGATTTTTCTTTGTAAACAAAATAAATAAAAATTTGGTCACTCAATCCACGACTGTTTGTAGAACTGCTTGCGGTTGCAACCATAGCTGCAATGAGTACAGAAACGACAACAACAAATTTGATTTATATAGCACCCTCCATGCCGGACGGCTTCTCAGAGCTCTTCACAATAACGGATCTCAGGGGCAAACCAGCAGCAGGGGGTGAAAGGTGACCAAAGGCGAGGTTGAGGAGAAAGGTCTTTAGCTGAGTGTTGTGGGGCGCTGCTGTGCGCAAGTGGCTGCGTTTTGCCCACAAATATACTGTCAGTTCACTTTACAGTGTATTCTGTGAAGTGCTTTGAGGCAGCTGAATGACGCGATAAGGGGAAAAATCAAATGCAAGGATTATCACTATTTGTATTTGTGATCTTTACCAATAAACCACACTCAATAGAGGTGCGCTCAATAGTGTGGTATGCAGAAGCTTGCCACGCCCCAGAATGTAGCAGGTTTTTTCACTAATGGGTCAGAAACAACAACAACAATTTACATTTATAGAGCGCCTTTCACGTCGGGAGGACAGAAGTATGTCTCTCACAAAAGAAATCAGGTGTGAGAAACTTGCATCACAAACCAGTTATGCTCCATTTCTACTGAGCTTTCGCCAGACTTTAAACATAGGTTATTTTAGGTTTAGGAGAATATTTATGAGTATTTGTCATTTTACGTCTTGTGCTCTCGTACTCTGCTTCACCAGGCTCCGGGACACCATCACAACCACCCTCGCCCAGCTCCACTGGCTCCCATCCCTCAGAGGATCGAGTTCAAAATCCTCGTTCCCACCTTCAAGGTTCTGCATGGCCTTGCCCTCTCCTACCCAACCGATCCGCTAACCCTTATCAACCTATCTGCTCCCTCTGCTCAGCAGACTCTACCCTGCGCCATGCCCATGTCTGCTCCATCATCGGCGGACTTTCAGCTTCTCTGTCCCCCACCCTCTGGAAACTCCATCCCATGTTCCCTTCACCTCACTCCCACCCTTCCCTTCTTCAAGGCATGCCTGAAAACCCTTCTCATTGACCACTACCCTACACTCCATCCTCCCTGATTCCAACGCCTTCCCTTCAACTCAGGTCCTAATCGCTGATTGTTCAGCACACTGGGACGTCACCCCAACCTGAAAGACACTTTACAAGTAACTATGCATTGTACATCTGGAATACTCTTCATTGTTGAATTACCTGACCAAATAAGTTCTCCAGACTTTCTGGATTTCAGCTGCTGCTATTGCTTTTCTCTCTTCTTCATTCTTACCAACAAGTTTCTGTGAAAATAAAAAGCAACATTCAGCTATTATCTTTAGCAATAAAGGGGTCAACTGAACTTTTCCAACAAAGTGCTTTCCATTCCAGCGAGACATTAAAGAGTACTATTCGAAAAGAGAAGGGAGTTTCTCCCAGTATCCTGGTCAACTATCTCCAGATAAGATTGGCCAAATCATATAATAGGATGTGAGAAATAAGGAGGGGAATGAAACTCATTCATTAAACCTTAGAGTACATTCCGTGAAGTGCTTTGAGATGTCCTCCGAGGTAAAAGGCGCTATAGGAAATTAATGTTATTCTTAATGTTATTAATATCATCAGCAGACATCATGGGCTGAATGTCCCCCTTCCGTGTGGTAAACTTACTACTATACTATACTATGCTTCAATCATTTAAAAACCTCTCATTTTTTAATGTCTTTATTAAAAGCCCAGTCTCTAGTTGTTCTATTTTAATCTAGTTGATTTATTTTAGTTAACATGATCAAGTGATGCCACTCTGACATGAACAGTTGCAATCTCTCTGAAGCCACAAAAGAAAATTGTTATAATTAAGTAAAAACAACCCAGTCTTTCCTGTGTGGATGAAATATTCAGATAAATTGCAGAATTCATCTAAAGAAGTACTATTTCAGTGAGCGTATAGTAAATCTTTAGAACAGGCTTCCTGGGGAGACAGTTGAAGCAGGAAATACAAATTCCTTCTAACAGAGATTAGATTGTTTTCTTTTAGGAAATAACATTATGAGCTATAGTGTATATGTAGCTCAGAACATATGTGCATGCAACTGCCAGGAAAGTGGAAGGCAAACTAGATGGATAATAGGGTCCGGCGATATATCGATATATCGCTAAAACCCGACATAATTTTCATATCGATACGCCGATATAGGCATTTCAAAAATATCGATTTATCAAAAAAGTCGATGTATCGAGGGAAAAAATCATAATGCGCGCACACTGAACTACAAGACCCAGAATGCTCATCTCTATACACAATGCACAGACCGAGGTGTATTCATAGTACTTGAATACAATATACAGGTATGCAAGGGGTGGAGGGGGGATACAGACAGCGGGGGGGGGGGGGGGGGGGGGGGAGAGAGGGACGGCGGCGGGGGGGGGGAAAGAGAGAAGGATGGCGACGGAGGAGGGGGTGGGGGGAGAGACGGGGTGGATGTGATAATATACAGATAGATAGAGATGGGGGGGGGTGTGAGAGAGGAGAGAGACACAGAGACACAGACAGAAAAACACAGAGATGGAGAGAGTGAGTGCGAGAGACACAGAGAGAGAAAGATATTTACCTCCTGAGGAGATAGGCCCCGAATGCGCGCGCACCCCGAATGCGCAGTACGAAAACCCCGAAAATATAGATATTTCGGTATATCTCGATATGAGCCCATCGATATATCTAAATCGAAAAATTTCCATTTCGACGGACCCTAATGGATAATAGTCTTTATTTTAACTAGGATTTCTTATGTTCTTATATTCTAATAACAAGAAAATAGTTGAGATCATAGGAGTAAAAATTCTATTTTTACTGGGTCTAGATGTGTTCTAATTATGTAGCATTTCAGTGTCCACATTTTTTTTTACTCAATCCTAAGTTTGAAGCTGTTTTTCTGTAGTTCGTTATAGATTGTACAGGAAACAAGCTTCCAACAACAAGAAAATTACATTTAGAGTGCCTTTCACGCCGGGAGGACGTCCCAAAGCGCTGAAGTCTGAAATTGAGGCTGTATTTGAGAATAAGCTGACTTCTGGATGCTTTGAAATGCTACAGAGGCACCTAGGTGAAATTTTTACCTGGTAGTCATTTAAGAAATAAAAACAAGAAATTCAATTACCATTTTGAATGCATTCCATGAATATTGTACACCAATATCTTCTGATAGATTTAATGTATCTGTAAAAAATTTGAGATAAATATTGTTAAAATATTAAATGTGTTTTTCAGAAAAATTCTGCTCCTATACAGTATTTGTGCTAAAAATTAATATTGGTACAAAAGTCCCCCAAAAAATGTTTTAATACAGATTTGCTATATAGTATTAACACTTATTATAAGTCCATCTGCACCTGCATATTATTGTTATTATTATGTACATATATTTTCTTTATACAGTCAGTAGCATTAGACCAGTTTGTTATATGCAATTTGTGTGTCTTCAATGAGTCAATATACAGCACTGTATATAACGAAAGTCACCAGTATTAAAATAGGTTGCTTATGAAAATTCTAACCATTACTTCACCCATTACTAAAATACAATAATTGTATGCTTAAAATACTAAGCTATGCTGAGTGTAATGTTTCCAAAATGTGTTTAGGAAAACACATGTGTTTTGGATTTTTGTTTAGCATTGACACGTGTGAAAGCTAAAGCAATGTTCAGTAATATTCATTGCGCATGCAAGAGTTTGCGATTTCTAAACAATGGGCCATTCACAGCAACACATTGTAATCCTAGAATCATCCTATATCTAGAGAGATGGTAATAGATAAAGAGTATCTGGAAGATCTGGCTGATAGAGAAATGGCCAAATCATGGTTGTAAACAAGAGAGGCGCCATTAGGCAACAGCTCATATCACTAACAAAGATGTTTTGCAATCTGTTGGCACAATCAATAGGAACACAAAGAGACTTTCATTTACAACTGTGGAAGAATATCTTATAAACTCAGGTGTAAAAGTTAAATGCTGTACTGTAATAACTTTTTTTTACAAATTATACAATCTAATTTCAAATGACCCCACTTACCTGGAAGATCGCCAACATTTTGAAATTGCTCTGTTAGGCTGTTTCTTTGCATTCTGATGACTCCTCAATGTGGGGAACCCTCCGTTTTAGTAAATATCTATGAACGGTTCAAAAGTGGACAACAACATGAATTGGTGAGGCTCAAGAAGGTAATGAAAAAGTATAGTAACGGAATTTGATGAATGAACGCCTGAATAATATTCAACGGATTCTCTGCTGCAAGACTGTGCCTATCCCCCAAACAAACAATAATAAATTTGTCATTTCAATCTGCAGCTATTTGTGGGACACTGCTGTGCGCAATTGGTTGCCGTGTTTCGCTCATAAATATATAGTCAATTCAATTTACAGTATATTCTATGAAGTTCTTTGAGACATCTACATGAAAAGTGCTATATCAAATGAAAGGATTATTATCATTAATAATAATTATTATTAATAATAATCATTAATAATAATCATTAATAATAAGCATTATTAATAATAATCCTTGCATTTTCATTTAATAGTTATTATTATTAAAGCACATATTCATTCAGGAGAAATCATTTTAATACTTCACACAACAATACTTCACCATACTTTGAAGTATGGTGATTATTTTGTAGGAAAGCAATGTAGCTATTTTGTGCCACCAACATCCCACCAATTGCGGTGGAGTGGATGACCAATACTCTCATGAATTAGGAAGGAATTAGGAAGACCTTGACCCATTAGTGCTTTCTTTTAAACAGTGACACAGGATTTTTAATGTCCATTTGAAGAGACCTCAGATCACCATTTAACGTAAAGGACACATCTCCAACAGTTCAACCATCAATTCATCAGTAGAGTGTCAATCTAAACTTAAATCTTCCTGTGGGATTCAAAACCTCCTTTTGACATATAGACAAGAATGTTACCAGATGAGATAAACTGTTACCAGATGAGATAAACTTTCCCTTGAAAGTAGAATGGGTCAAAATTCAGAGTTGCCCAATTGCAAAAGCAACCAGATAAAATTGGATATTCACTTGAAGGCTGTGTGTGGGACACTACTGTGCTCAAATTGGTGGCTGCATCTTCCTACAAAATCCACAGTCAATTGCAGTACATTCTGTGAATTGCTTGGAGACATCCTCTTCTTGTGAAAGGCGCTATAATGAATGAAATAATAATCCTTGAATTTGATATAGTGCCTTATCACTTCAAGACATCTCAAAGTGCTTCACAGAATATAATATAAAATGAATTGATTGTATATTTGTGGGCGAAACGCAGCAGCCAATAACGCACAGCAGTGTCCCACAAACAGTCATGAATTGAATTTTTTTTTAAGGAATTATTATCCCTGGAAAAGCGATCCACCATTCAACAACATGCGCAACATTTTGCCCTGCTGCCGAGATCTCCAACCACTGAGCCACAGGAATCCACGCTATAACTAATTCAACGGTTTGCTTTTATTGCTAAGTAAATAGAATAAATCTAGAACTTGAACAGAACTCGTACCCATATATCAATTATTATGAATAATGATTATCATATCTTCATCAACTATAATTTGGATTCAAACACAAATGACTTGAAGAATCTACTCCATAGACAAAACTATGCTGATATATTTCAAGCAGTCAACTGCAATAACTGCTGCTCTAGCAGAGATAAGCTCTATCAGCTCAGGGCTCAAACATTTTTCAAAATATAAAAAGATGCAATTACTTCTGCAGGCCTTTGTATTTGGTTCAAACGTTCAAACAAGAAAATTGGAGTTCCTGATTCAACAGGGTGTTGAAGGATAATAGAGCTGTCCCAAGGCAGGAAGGAGATGAAAATAGCCTGCATGGAATGACAGATAAGACAAGCTAAATGATCTGTTTCTCATCCCTCCTGTCTGATGCTCTTGAAATATAAATCGTGTGTCATTTTATGAAATTGTATTTGATTCTAATAATGAAAGTTATGTTCTACATATAATTACACTCAAACCTACTATTGTTCTTCATTGTCCTTGATGTTAAAAAGAAATATTGCTTGCGGGTTCATATTTCACAAAATTTTTGTTTTTAGTTGTATAAGACTCCCAGCAATTTTTTTTCAGGTGGCAAAAGTATGAGAGGCAATGTTTGAATATGTACATTGAAATACAGTAGGCATTGTTTACTTGTAAACAATTTCTTCTGAAGGAGTTGTACTGAGAAACGAGTGGCGATAGCACATTGGCCTTTAGCTAACACGTAACACATACATGAAATTCCTTCCTCTTAATCAACTAAAACATGTCCTCATCCACACCAGGCTCCGCAACCCCATCATCACCACCCTCGCCTGGCTCCACTGGCTCCCTATCCCTCAGGGGAAATAATTCAAGATCCTCATCCTCACTTTCAAGGCCCTCCACAGCCTTGCCCCTTGTGCCTCTCTGACCTGCTGACCCCCTATCAACCTGCTCATTCCCTCCATTCAGCAGGCTCCAGTTTGCTCCATGTCTCCTGCCCGAACCCGCCCTACCATCGATGACCAGGCTTTCAGCTTCTGTTCCCCCATTCTTCAGAACTTCATCCCACAATCCCTTTGCCTTACTCCCTCCATTGCCTCTTTCAAGGCCGGTTTTAAGACCTTCCTTTTTGACCATGCATTCAGCCGCCAACCTAGCTCACTACCATCCCTCATCCCAACCCTGACCTCCTTAACCAACTCCCTGATCCTGACTTTTCAGCACCTTAGGACATCCTCTCAATGTGAAAGATGCTCCATGAATGTAATTTTGTTGTTTGTTGATGTTAAATCAGCTTGAGTGAATTAACAGAATAGAAAACTGATGCATCAGCTTCCATACCAGACATTGGTTGACAAATACAGCCTTTCCATTCCCTCAGCACCCATACAGAAAATTTACATTTTTCTTCGATAAACTTTAGAAATTATTGAAATTGCTTCGATTTGACAGTCAAAGCAGTGTTTTCAATGTTAGTGGTTCTACTGCCAACCATGAAAAGATGGAGGTTACTGCTCATTTGAAGAGCCGTTAAATATTTTACAAACACCTCAATGCATTTACAGATCATCAATAAAGGTGACTTTCAGACCACATTTGCTCAAATTGATAAACTGAACTGAGGGAAGAACCCAATTTGTTTACAGACAAATAGATAAAGTAAACAGAGGACTCCAATATAAATGTTCCCTTCGGACACACAGCACCAGAGATAAACAATTGAATAATGATTCAAGTTTACAGTGACGAGACCATTTCTCTTCCCCAGCATCATATTCCAGACATGAAACAAAAAACTATCCTTCAGCAGTGCCCTTGAATGTATGTATGTGCTTGGTCACAGGTCAAAACCTTTTCTTATCAAGTCGCTGTGTAGTCCTTCGCTTGGGCACCCTTCAATTGTACACCAGCTAAAGCTGAGAGGATTTAGGGGCAATTGTTTATTCAAGGCTTGGTGTACTATTAATAGTTTGGTGTACAAGAGTGATCGAAGATACGTTCAACTGGGGTAGCTCCTCACCTCCATCTGGTGCTTAATTGCTTTCCCATAGTGACATGTTATGGACGGGCGATTAAAACAAGCATGAAATAGGGAACACAGCAATGTAGGCACATTGATTTCCTGACCACTGTCCAGCACACTAATGGCCCAGCTGAATGAATACTGTGTCATCACATTAGAGCATATCATTATGACTGAGTTACTTCCAAAAGTGCCAGTCACAATGGAGGTGGTGACTGTGGTTCAGCCAGATTCGCCCTGTCTATATACACACACACTCACTCACAGTTACTACAGGTACTGACCTGCCCTTATTACCCCCCCCCCCTCCTCCCCACACACTCACTACAGGTACTGACCTGCCCTTATTACCCCCCCCCCCCCCCCCCCCTCCCCACACACTCACTACAGGTACTGACCTGCCCTTATTACCCCCCCCCCTCCCCACACACTCACTACAGGTACTGACCTGCCCTTATTACCCCCCCCCCCCTCCCCACACACTCACTACAGGTACTGACCTGCCCTTATTACCCCCCCCCCCTCCCCACACACTCACTACAGGTACTGACCTGCCCTTATTACCCCCCCCCCCCCCCTCCCCACACACTCACTACAGGTACTGACCTGCCCTTATTACCCCCCCCCCACTCCCCACACACTCACTACAGGTACTGACCTGCCCTTATTACCCCCCCCCCCTCCCCACACACTCACTACAGGTACTGACCTGCCCTTATTACCCCCCCTCCCCACACACTCACACACTCACTACAGGTACTGACCTGCCATGTCACACACACTCACACACACTCAGAGTTACTGTAGGCACTGACCTGCTCTACCCCACCCACAGTTAGTTACTGGCCTGCTCTGTGTCCCACCCCCACACATACACACACAGTCTTGTTGGAGGAACTGATCTGTTCTGTGCCCTCAACACCTTTTACCGCAGCCTCACTCGGTATCTGCTCTCCCTCCTCTCCTCTCTCCTCTCTCCTCTCCCCCATCTCTGCTCTCCCTCCTCTCCTCTCCCCTCTCTCCTCTCCCCCATCTCTGCTCTCCCTCCTCTCCCCTCTCCCCCATCTCTGCTCTCCCTCCTCTCCTCTCTCCCCTCTCCCCCATCTCTGCTCTCCCTCCTCTCCCCTCTCCCCCATCTCTGCTCTCCCTCCTCTCCTCTCTCCTCTCTCCTCTCCCCCATCTCTGCTCTCCCTCCTCTCCTCTCTCTCCTCTCCCCCATCTCTGCTCTCCCTCCTCTCCCCTCTCCCCCATCTCTGCTCTCCCTCCTCTCCTCTCTCCCCTCTCCCCCATCTCTGCTCTCCCTCCTCTCCCCTCTCCCCCATCTCTGCTCTCCCTCCTCTCCTCTCCCCTCTCTCCTCTCCCCCATCTCTGCTCTCCCTCCTCTCCCCTCTCCCCCATCTCTGCTCTCCCTCCTCTCCTCTCTCCCTCTCCTCTCCTCACCTCTCTCCCCTTCTTCTCTCCCCTTCCTCTTCTCTCTCTCTCCTCTCCCTCCTCTCTCTTCACTCCTTTCTCTCTCTCTCCTCCCTCACCTCTCTCCCCTTCCTCTTCTCCCTCTCTCTCTCTCTCTCTCTCTCCCCCCTCTCTGCTCTCCCTCCTCTCTCCTCACTCCTCTCTCTCTCTCTCCTCACCTCTTCTCTCTTCTCTCCTCTTGTTGCTCAGGTTCTCCGTCGCCATGGTTACCAACAACAATGGCTGCCAATGCCAACAACACCAACGGTGCACGTTCTCAGGGCAGAGAAAGAACCCACCCCCTAAGGGTGTCTGTCTGTCTATCAGGGGAGAGGGGGATGTGTGTCAGGGGAGAGGGAATGTGTGTCAGGGGAGAGGGCGATGTGTGTCAGGGGAGAGGGCGATGTGTGTCAGGGGAGAGGGCGATGTGTGTCTGTCAGGGGAGAGGGGGATGTGTGTCAGGGGAGAGGGGGATGTGTGTCAGGGGAGAGGGGGATGTGTGTCTGTCAGGGGAGAGGGCGATGTGTGTCAGGGGAGAGGGGGATGTGTGTCAGGGAGAGGGCGATGTGTGTCAGGGGAGAGGGGGCTGTGTGTCAGGGGAGAGGGGGATGTGTGTCTGTCAGGGGAGAGGGGGATGTGTGTCAGGGGAGAGGGGGCTGTGTGTCAGGGGAGAGGGGGATGTGTGTCAGGGGAGAGGGGGATGTGTGTCAGGGAGAGGGCGATGTGTGTCAGGGGAGAGGGCGATGTGTGTCAGGGGAGAGGGGGATGTGTGTCTGTCAGGGGAGAGGGGGATGTGTGTCAGGGGAGAGGGGGATGTGTGTCTGTCAGGGGAGAGGGCGATGTGTGTCAGGGGAGAGGGCGATGTGTGTCTGTCAGGGGAGAGGGGGATGTGTGTCTGTCAGGGGAGAGGGCGATGTGTGTCGGGAGTGGGCGATGTGTGTCAGGGGAGAGGGGGATGTGTGTCTGTCAGGGGAGTGGGCGATGTGTGTCAGGGGAGAGGGGGATGTGTGTCTGTCAGGGGAGTGGGCGATGTGTGTCTGTCAGGGGAGAGGGGGATGTGTGTCTGTCAGGGGAGAGGGCGATGTGTGTCAGGGAGAGGGCGATGTGTGTCAGGGGAGAGGGCGATGTGTGTCTGTCAGGGTAGAGGGGGATGTGTGTCAGGGGAGAGGGCGATGTGTGTCAGGGGAGAGGGCGATGTGTGTCTGTCAGGGTAGAGGGGGATGTGTGTCAGGGGAGAGGGCGATGTGTGTCAGGGGAGAGGGGGATGTGTGTCAGGGGAGTGGGGAGTGTCTGTCAGGGGAGAGGGGGATGTGTGTCAGGGGAGAGGGGGATGTGTGTCAGGGGAGAGGGCGATGTGTGTCGGGAGAGGGCGATGTGTGTCAGGGGAGAGGGCGATCGATGTGTGTCAGGGGAGAGGGCGATGTGTGTCAGGGGAGAGGGGGATGTGTGTCAGGGGAGAGGGGGATGTGTGTCAGGGGAGAGGGGGATGTGTGTCAGGGGAGAGGGGGATGTGTGTCTTTCAGGGGAGAGGGCGATGTGTGTCTGTCAGGGGAGAGGGGGATGTGTGTCAGGGGAGAGGGGGATGTGTGTCTGTCAGGGGAGAGGGGGATGTGTGTCAGGGGAGAGGGGGATGTGTGTCAGGGGAGAGGGCGATGTGTGTCTGTCAGGGGAGAGGGGGATGTGTGTCAGGGGAGAGGGGGATGTGTCAGGGGAGAGGGCGATGTGTGTCTGTCAGGGGAGAGGGGGATGTGTGTCAGGGGAGAGGGGGATGTGTGTCAGGGGAGAGGGCGATGTGTGTCAGGGGAGAGGGCGATGTGTGTCAGGGGAGAGGGCGATGTGTGTCAGGGGAGAGGGGGATGTGTGTCAGGGGAGAGGGCGATGTGTGTCAGGGGAGAGGGCGATGTGTGTCAGGGGAGAGGGCGATGTGTGTCTGTCAGGGGAGAGGGGGATGTGTGTCAGGGGAGAGGGCGATGTGTGTCAGGGGAGAGGGCGATGTGTGTCTGTCAGGGGAGAGGGGGATGTGTGTCAGGGGAGAGGGGGATGTGTGTCAGGGGAGAGGGGGATGTGTGTCTGTCAGGGGAGAGGGCGATGTGTGTCGGGAGAGGGCGATGTGTGTCAGGGGAGAGGGGGATGTGTGTCTGTCAGGGGAGTGGGCGATGTGTGTCAGGGGAGAGGGGGATGTGTGTCTGTCAGGGGAGTGGGCGATGTGTGTCTGTCAGGGGAGAGGGGGATGTGTGTCTGTCAGGGGAGAGGGCGATGTGTGTCAGGGAGAGGGCGATGTGTGTCAGGGGAGAGGGGGATGTGTGTCAGGGGAGAGGGCGATGTGTGTCTGTCAGGGTAGAGGGGGATGTGTGTCAGGGGAGAGGGCGATGTGTGTCAGGGGAGAGGGGGATGTGTGTCAGGGGAGTGGGGAGTGTCTGTCAGGGGAGAGGGGGATGTGTGTCAGGGGAGAGGGGGATGTGTGTCAGGGGAGAGGGCGATGTGTGTCGGGAGAGGGCGATGTGTGTCAGGGGAGAGGGCGATCGATGTGTGTCAGGGGAGAGGGCGATGTGTGTCAGGGGAGAGGGGGATGTGTGTCAGGGGAGAGGGGGATGTGTGTCAGGGGAGAGGGGGATGTGTGTCAGGGGAGAGGGGGATGTGTGTCTTTCAGGGGAGAGGGCGATGTGTGTCTGTCAGGGGAGAGGGGGATGTGTGTCAGGGGAGAGGGGGATGTGTGTCTGTCAGGGGAGAGGGGGATGTGTGTCAGGGGAGAGGGGGATGTGTGTCAGGGGAGAGGGCGATGTGTGTCTGTCAGGGGAGAGGGGGATGTGTGTCAGGGGAGAGGGGGATGTGTCAGGGGAGAGGGCGATGTGTGTCTGTCAGGGGAGAGGGGGATGTGTGTCAGGGGAGAGGGGGATGTGTGTCAGGGGAGAGGGCGATGTGTGTCAGGGGAGAGGGCGATGTGTGTCAGGGGAGAGGGCGATGTGTGTCAGGGGAGAGGGGGATGTGTGTCAGGGGAGAGGGCGATGTGTGTCAGGGGAGAGGGCGATGTGTGTCAGGGGAGAGGGCGATGTGTGTCTGTCAGGGGAGAGGGGGATGTGTGTCAGGGGAGAGGGCGATGTGTGTCAGGGGAGAGGGCGATGTGTGTCTGTCAGGGGAGAGGGGGATGTGTGTCAGGGGAGAGGGGGATGTGTGTCAGGGGAGAGGGGGATGTGTGTCTGTCAGGGGAGAGGGCGATGTGTGTCGGGAGAGGGCGATGTGTGTCAGGGGAGAGGGGGATGTGTGTCTGTCAGGGGAGTGGGCGATGTGTGTCAGGGGAGAGGGGGATGTGTGTCTGTCAGGGGAGTGGGCGATGTGTGTCTGTCAGGGGAGAGGGGGATGTGTGTCTGTCAGGGGAGAGGGCGATGTGTGTCAGGGAGAGGGCGATGTGTGTCAGGGGAGAGGGGGATGTGTGTCAGGGGAGAGGGCGATGTGTGTCTGTCAGGGTAGAGGGGGATGTGTGTCAGGGGAGAGGGCGATGTGTGTCAGGGGAGAGGGGGATGTGTGTCAGGGGAGTGGGGAGTGTCTGTCAGGGGAGAGGGGGATGTGTGTCAGGGGAGAGGGGGATGTGTGTCAGGGGAGAGGGCGATGTGTGTCGGGAGAGGGCGATGTGTGTCAGGGGAGAGGGCGATCGATGTGTGTCAGGGGAGAGGGCGATGTGTGTCAGGGGAGAGGGGGATGTGTGTCAGGGGAGAGGGGGATGTGTGTCAGGGGAGAGGGGGATGTGTGTCAGGGGAGAGGGGGATGTGTGTCTTTCAGGGGAGAGGGCGATGTGTGTCTGTCAGGGGAGAGGGGGATGTGTGTCAGGGGAGAGGGGGATGTGTGTCAGGGGAGAGGGGGATGTGTGTCAGGGGAGAGGGCGATGTGTGTCTGTCAGGGGAGAGGGGGATGTGTGTCAGGGGAGAGGGGGATGTGTCAGGGGAGAGGGCGATGTGTGTCTGTCAGGGGAGAGGGGGATGTGTGTCAGGGGAGAGGGGGATGTGTGTCAGGGGAGAGGGGGATGTGTGTCAGGGGAGAGGGCGATGTGTGTCAGGGGAGAGGGCGATGTGTGTCAGGGGAGAGGGGGATGTGTGTCAGGGGAGAGGGCGATGTGTGTCAGGGGAGAGGGCGATGTGTGTCAGGGGAGAGGGCGATGTGTGTCTGTCAGGGGAGAGGGGGATGTGTGTCAGGGGAGAGGGCGATGTGTGTCAGGGGAGAGGGCGATGTGTGTCTGTCAGGGGAGAGGGGGATGTGTGTCAGGGGAGAGGGGGATGTGTGTCAGGGGAGAGGGGGATGTGTGTCAGGGGAGAGGGCGATGTGTGTCAGGGGAGAGGGCGATGTGTGTCAGGGGAGAGGGCGATGTGTGTCAGGGGAGAGGGGGATGTGTGTCAGGGGAGAGGGCGATGTGTGTCAGGGGAGAGGGCGATGTGTGTCTGTCAGGGGAGAGGGGGATGTGTGTCAGGGGAGAGGGCGATGTGTGTCAGGGGAGAGGGCGATGTGTGTCTGTCAGGGGAGAGGGGGATGTGTGTCAGGGGAGAGGGCGATGTGTGTCTGTCTGGGGAGAGGGGGATGTGTGTCAGGGGAGAGGGCGATGTGTGTCAGGGGAGAGGGGGATGTGTGTCAGGGGAGAGGGCGATGTGTGTCAGGGGAGAGGGGGATGTGTGTCAGGGGAGAGGGGGATGTGTGTCAGGGGAGAGGGCGATGTGTGTCTGTCAGGGGAGAGGGGGATGTGTGTCAGGGGAGAGGGTGATGTGTGTCGGGAGAGGGGGATGTGTGTCAGGGGAGAGGGGGATGTGTGTCAGGGGAGAGGGGGATGTGTGTCAGGGAGAGGGCGATGTGTGTCTGTCAGGGGAGAGGGGGATGTGTGTCAGGGGAGAGGGTGATGTGTGTCGGGAGAGGGGGATGTGTGTCAGGGGAGAGGGGGATGTGTGTCAGGGGAGAGGGGGATGTGTGTCAGGGGAGAGGGGGATGTGTGTCAGGGAGAGGGCGATGTGTGTCTGTCAGGGGAGAGGGGGATGTGTGTCAGGGAAGAGGGTGATGTGTGTCGGGAGAGGGGGATGTGTGTCAGGGGAGAGGGGGATGTGTGTCAGGGGAGAGGGGGATGTGTGTCAGGGGAGAGGGCGATGTGTGTCAGGTGAGAGGGCGATGTGTCAGGGGAGAGGGGGATGTGTGTCAGGGGAGAGGGCAGTGTTTGCAAATGAGGGAATTGGCAGCTGGAGGGGAAATATTTGGTCAATCCAGGAACAAGTTAAGGATGGAAGCAGAGGGTGGGATAAAGATGAAAAAAAGCAGCGTTGAGCAGGAACTGGATGTCAGGAGAGAGAGAGAGCTGAGGGTCAAACAGAACACCAAGATTATCCACAGGCTTAGTGAGGTGGAGGGGGCACGAGGGTGGTTCAAGTCTTCAGAGGGAGAAGAAAGGAGATGGTGGTATGAGCTGGGGTGTGTGGTTTCCATTTAGTCTATACTGTATTACGCTGAAGGAAGTTGAGGCTCATGAAAGACTTCAAATCTGACAAACAAGTGTTTTGCACATCAGTGGATCTAGAATTAAAGATGGAAACACAGAGAGAGATTTGCGTCTTATCAGCATTCATGTGGAAATGGTAAATTAGGAAAAATTGAGGGTACGGGTAACTGCGTGGGACAGGAGCAGAATCGGCTGGACAAGTAATAATACTAATAATCCTCACATTTGATATAGCACCTTATCACATATTCCAGACATTTCAAAGCACTTCACAGAATATATAATCCTTGCATTTGATATAGTGCTTTTCACAACTTATCGACATCTCAATGCACTTTACAGAATATACTGTAAAGTGAATCGACTGTATATTTGTGGGCAAAACACGGCTGCCAATTGCACACAGTAGTGTCCCCCAAAACAATCGTGGATTGAGATGACCAATTTATTGTTGTTTATTGAGGGATTATCAGGCGTGTGGAGTAAGGAAACTTTCCCAAGTTTTCACTCTGCCTGGAATGAACCCAGGTCTCTTGTTTATAAGGCGAGTGCTCTAACCACTGAGTTACAGGATTCCACAAGTGTAGGTGATGGGCAGCTAGGATTGAAACAGGGAAGTTCAGACCAAAAGAAATGAGTAGGTTTGCCTAGGACATTTTTGCCTTTTAATCTACAGTATATTAATGTATTGTAGCTTTTTCCATTCATTTTCAGATTAGCAATTATTGATCAGAGGACTTTGATCTCTATTAAATCTGCAGTGGCTGCCAAAGTTACCAAAATAAATTTGCAATTTATAGTTCAGTTCCTTGGAAATGATTACAGCAATAGTGAAGCAGTAGCAATAAAAATAAGGAAGGGCAATTTGTGTTAGAATATATTACATCTTATCTCTAACTTTATTTCATTGCAATTTTAAAAAAAGTTAATAGTTAAGAAATGTACATTTCCTATCATAGATCACATATGTCTGCAGAGGCTTTTGAAACCTGTTATCTTAAAATTCATTGTGTTAGGAATGACATATTCTTCCAGTTGGCTTTTTGAAATGTGACTGAGTGGAATTCAGGAAATAATATGCGAAAATAGGTCACTGATTAGATCACAAAGTTAAAGATTTGTTCCTTTGAATTGTTAATGACCATCACTTGTCCCTTGTCAGACTCCATGGCCTTATAGGAGTCCTATAGCTCAGTGATTAGATAACAGACCTTACAAGCGAGAGACCTGGGTTCGATTTCTGGCAGGGCAAATCTTGGGCAAGTTTCCATACTCCACATGCCTGATAATAATCCCTCAAAAAAAAATGGTAATTTCAATCCATGACTGTGGGACACCGCTGTGCACAATTGGCTGCTGCATTTCGTCCACATTTTTACAATCAATTCACTTTACAGAATATTCTGTGAAGCGCTTTGAGATGTTTAGCAGACTTGCAAAGCTCTATATCAAATGCACTACAATAATCCTTTCATTTGTTATAGTGCTTTTCACGTCTTCCTAGATGTCTCAAAGCACTTCACAGAATGTACTGCAAAGTGAGTTGACTGTATATTTGGAGAAATTTAATAAGAAGCTTAGGAATACTTCATTTAGGATTCTTATGTGAAATTGACCTGTGCAGTTTTGAGTTTCTACTGATGAAATGTAGGCTCCTAAGCACTACACAGTAGGTAAAAAATTCTGATATAGAAATACCAGCTCCTAAAATGCAGAAACATTAAACTAACCACATTCCGGTCAAATTTAAAATATACTAACTACATGCTACTCTCATCACTTCTCCAAATTATCATAAATAGAAGACAAAACTGGAGGTTTTAAGTGGATATCAATAGATCAAAATGCTCTTAAAATCCACAAATGATGCTTTCTACTCCTGTTGACAGAAACTTTTATGTGCAATTGGCTGCTGCGTTTCGTCCACAAATATACAGTCAACTCACTTTACAGTATATTCTGTGAAGCACTTTGAGACGTTTAGAAGACATGAAAAAGCACTACAGTAGTCCTTCACCGAACGCAAGGGTTATGTTCCTGGAAAACAGCTCACTCGGTAAAATCGCGTTTGGTAAGCTTAATAATAATAATAATAATCCTGGCATTTGATATAGCGCTTTTCACATCTTATCGACGTCTCAAAGCGCTTCACAGAATATACTGTAAAGTGAATTGACTGTATATATTTGTGGGCGAATCGCGGCAGCCAATTGCGCACAGCAGTGTCCCATACACAGTCGTGGATTGAAATGACAAATTTTATTACTGTTTTTTTTTTGGAGGGATTATTATTAGGCGTGTGGAGTAAGGAAACTTGCCCAAGGTTTCGCCCTGACCTGCCTGGATTTGAACACATATCTCCCCAGCTTGCAAGACAAGTGCTCTAACCACTGAACCACAGGAGCTCCACATAAGTAATGGGAAAAAAATGTTATGGGAATCCATCCACAAGCTATCCAACCTCAAGCCTCCAGGCACATCCACACCCGACCAACGCAAGGTGCGTACTGCAAAAAAGTGCCACATTTATTTCTTCACATATAGTCGAATTCGCATTCGAAAAAGTCGTGTTCGGCAAGGATTTACTGTATATCAAATTCAAGGATTATTATTATTACTATTGTATTGCTGCAAAATAGTTGTTTAAAGTTGTGTATATTGTCACCCCTCAAAGAAAAACAAGCTAACAAAGTTCTACTCCTGTCTGTGAAGTTTCCATTTGTTGAGAAAAATATTTTTTTTGTTTGCAACAGTAATTTGCATCAGCAATTCTATAAACCCAGACAGAACCATGTCTGATTAAGATATATTCCCACAAAAGTGGCTTTACATAGTTTAGACAAGGAAAATACCTGCTGAGGAACATTAAATGAATTTTAAACTGACTCCATTTGAAAAATCTTCAAGCAGCAGTATCCCATATCGAAGTTACATTCTATACCCTTGTTGTTCAAGATTTGCTGTCATGTTGATTAACCATTCTGAAATTCACAGCATAGCATCACCGCTGTTTATATTAAAATGTATTCCCTACTCTTTGTCACCATTGAAAATATTGCGTAAACACTCTTTAAAAAAAATGCAAAAAGTGACCTTTTGTCTCAAAATGAGACTTCAAAGAAACATTGAGCGCAAATGAAGTGTAAAGAATCCAATTAACCAGACTGGATAAGCCCATGACAATCTTCAGAATAACAGCTAGTGGCTCTAATGTAAGGAACATAGTTAGCAGTTAGTGGATGAAAATTGTAAGAAATGTCTACTCATGCTTTATGCCGACGAATGCTGAAGAAAATGACAATTTCTCTTCCATCCTGCTCTTGCTGGCAATACAATTTACACCTGTGTTGTTTCACATGGATATAACATTTTCCACATATATAGTCAATTCACTTTACACTATATTCTGTGAAGCACTTTAAGACGTCTAGAAGACGTGAAAAGCGCTATATCACATGCAAGGATTATTTTTATTACTGAGAGGCAAGTATAAAAGATCGATGGCTTAAATAATCCTCTATTCGTGCCAACATTTTTGGCACAATTTGTTTGATCTGCATAATTTATCATGATCCCATTACAGAAACCAGTCAAGCTTTCTCACGCATCAGAAATTTAACTTTTAGCCTATGCAAAATTCTGTGGTTTATGACACAAGGAAAATCTATATGCATATTATTCTTATCTTCAAATCTCTTAATGCCCTATCTCTTAAACCTCATCCAGTCCCATTCCCTTCTCTCTGTAAACTTGGGTTTCTTGCCCAAGCCTTGGCCCTTCCAAACACACTATTAGCAGCTGAGTTTTTAGCTACTATTGTCCTGCGTTCTGACTCTCCCTTCAAAAAAAAAGCTTTATCTTCTTCCTGCTTTCAAAACCCTTTCCTACAAGAAAGGCACTGTATAAGTGCACAAGGGAAATAAGGAAGTTGGGATTAGAGGAGATAGATCCAGAGGAGGAGCTAGCTTGATGGGTAGAGTCCTGCAGCTCAGTAGTTGGAGCAATCGCCTTAAAAGCGAGAGAACTGGGTTCAGTTCCAGGCAGGGCGAAACCCATGGCAAGTTTCCTTACTCCACATGCCTGATAATAACACCCTGAAAAATACAAACAAAAATAAATTGGTCATTTGAATCCACAACTGGGATACTGCTGTGCACAATTGCCCACAAATATACAATCAATTCACTTTACAGCATATTCTATGAAGTGCTTTGAGACAGCTAGAAGATGTTAAAAGCATTATATGAAATGCCAGGATTATTATTATTATTATTATTAGAATGGCTTCAATCAGTTCCTGCACAGAGCCATTAAAGGCATGAACACTAGGATTAATCCTGGTAATTAATTGCAGCAGGTGGTGCGCTGTAAAATGCCTGTTCTCTCCTGCTATACGGTATGTGCGTGCATAAGCAGAGCAAATTCCAATTTCATGGGTGTTTTAAGTTTCTTCATCTTTTCTGTTATTGTGAAACAGGTTCTCTCCCCCAGGAGTTGGCATGTTAGATCCTAATTAACTCCACCGAAGACAGAAACAGAGTCCAGATTACAGAAATTAAAAAAATGATTACAACAAAAAAATGACATTTGTATAGGGCCTTTTACGTCGGGGGACATCCCAAGGCTCTAGAATCAGTCATTGTTTCGGATCCGAACTTGGGTTGACATCAGGGATGGTGGAGGGACCAAGCTATGAACTGCTCTACCTTTCTTCACCTCCGCGATATTGCCCAACTCCGCCACCACTTCACCCCTCAGGCCGCTGAAACTCTTGTTCATGCCTTAATCAGGTCCAGGCTCAATTATGGCAACGCGCTGCCTGTCGACCTTCCCAACTACTCCCTCTATACGCTGCAGATCAGCAAGAACTCTGTGGTCTGTGTCCCCTCCCGCCAAGCTCCATGAACCCATCTCCCCCAACTCCATTATTAATTATAATTAAAATGAAATAATTATTATTTCCTGGTCCTCGCCTTCAAAGCCCTCCGTGGCCTTTCCATACCCTACATCTGCAACCTCCTAACTCCCCACCTGGCCGCTACCTCCACTCAGTGGGATCAGGCTATCTCCATATCTCCCGACCTACCCGCCCCACCATCGGCGGGCGAGCCTTCAGCCACTCTGCTCCCAACCACTAGAATTCTATCCCGCAATCCCTCTGCCTCGTCCCCTCCTTACCTCGGGACCCTCTCCGACTCATCGGTCCCCCCTGCCTCCCCTGCACCCTCCCCGATCCCAGCTCAGTCTAAAGCACTGACTGTCCAGCGCCTCAGGACGTCCTCCCTAAGTGAAAGGAGCTCTACAAATTTTGTTGTTACATTTCCACATTAATGAGTCTTTATTTGGTTATCAGGCTTCACTGGCTCTCTTCAGATTGACTTCAGAATTCTCAGGCTCACCTATAAATCCCTTCTCAGCACTTCTCTACTTGTGATTTCTTAACCCACTGCTCCCTCCATTGACTTGGCTAAATCAGCTTTAATGTGCACCTCCCATACCCTCAGCTAATGTGCCCCCAACCTCTGGAAATTCTTCTATGTCTTTAAATACCTTTTGAAAACCTCTTCACCCGAGCTTAGTTTCACCTCAGTGACAGCCCATTTTGAAAAGCTCGACTGGTATTGGCTCCTTCCTGCTCTTCCCCCACATCCTTCGCCCCATCGGAGGTCGCGCTTTCAGCCACTATATCCTAAACTCTGGAATACTCTCCTTCAATCCTTCCACCATGGCCCCTCTGCCCCTTTTCAAGTCCCGCCTGAAAACCTTTCTCTTTGCTTACGGTCACCTCCCCCCACTCTCCCGGCTTGGAGTTAGGCTCCACCCTGTTAAGTGCTCTGAGACGCCACCCGGTGTGTGGAGCGCTATACATGGGCAAGTTGTTGTTGTTGATGGCACAATGATCGATGTCAAGACTTCTATGTAAATGCAAGTTATTGATGTAAAATGGGAGGTTTAATGCATCACACAGTATATAAAAGCCATATAAATACAAAATACACACATTTTTAAATAAATACATTTACTGGTAAACATTTTCTTGAAGGCATTACATTTCACACTGATGGAGTGGTTAAACAATTTTTGAAAAACTAAAATCTAAATTTATATTACCAAGACTTCCTCAGTAGCTGAACGAACAAAGGCACTATGTAACACATAGTAGGGCTTAACTTATAGAACAGAAGGTTCAACTGAAGATCAATATTATCATTTAGTAGCAGAGAAGACAGGGCAGCAAACTAAATTCCTTACAGTGGACCTTCATTCCCGCTGAGCTGGTGAGGGGGTGCGTGGAAGAGAAATAGGAAACTGCTGGTTTTCCCACTGCTTTGTTTTGGTCAGCCAGGTGTCTGACACAGACACCATGCTTAAGAGTATCCAAACCAAGCTGGGATTCCATGCAATCCACCTACACATAGAAATTCCAGAGATAGATAGTTGGAATGTGCAGTCTCTCCCTGGAGGGATGCATACTGCTTACGTAGTTGTGGAAAGTATTAGGCGGAGGTCACTACCTTATTACTAACCAGTGACCTCTGCTCAAAAGTGTACATGGGATGCCATAGAGTGGGAACAGGATCACAAACCTACTGCTGCACCATTCAGTCTATGGTTCATCACAGGTGGTAGCCCGTCAACGTCACTAGTTGCCCATTCTCAGAGCAAAAGAAAATCCCATCCTCTATTTTGCTATTGATTTATGACCTGAAAACTACTCAATAAGCAGAACAGCTGGCTGCTATGAATAACTCCATTTAGTGGTTTCCTTTACAAATGAGCAAGCCATAGATGAGATCAAAGTGTCACTCAAATTGGATGACAAAAAACACATACAAAAAATTGACAAACATGTATCATAATGATAGCAGCATTTCTGGGTCCAAGACAGTGACGGATTAACAAAAAGACCTTCCTCACCCTGTGAAGATGGAAATCACCGTGCCGTTATTATGAATTAAAGAGTTGGTGCACTTGTGTAAAATCGCATTGCCTTGGTGTGCAGCCTGGTATGACACGTGACTTTGTTCACTGTTACCCAGTCAAGCAAACAACAAACCATGTTCAAAATCTTTTTTTTAAACTACAAAATCATCCTACACCCGTGACTCAGATAATCTTGTTAGAACGGGTGAGTACTGCACAAAAACCTCTAATGTTGTTGAAAGCTATGATTTTTCACTGCAGATTCCTGGTATTTAACGCAAGTTTTATGAGAAGGAAACAACTACCAATGATTGAGCTCAGTCAAGTCTGTAGTATAATGACTCCTTGTGGAACACCTTTGTTTTAGGATTGATTTCTTAATACCATAATAAGAAACGTTGAATCTCTGAAATTGTAAAAAATATAGGTTTGTCATCTTTAAATATCACATATATTTGTCATCCCAAACTGATTTCATTCCTAGCATTATCTCCACTGCTAGATTACATACAATGCAACTACAACAACATAATTACACCTGTATAGCGCCTTTCAGTCAGGAGGACATTCCATGGCACAACATAGCTAACAAATAGAAACAAAGTTCATCTAAAAACAAGTTCAAATTGCATATTACACTACTGAAGATTATATTTTAAAGTAAATCCTAATTAGGAGAAACATTCACGTGAATGCCTCCAGCACTATATGCTTCAGACGTAACAGATTTCTATAACTACTCACCTGTATATCAAAAAAAATAAAAAGTTTGACCATGTGGAAGATATGACACAAAAGCACCAACAGTCATATATATATGTGGTGGACTGTAATTACTGAAAATTAAAGTCCTCATTTACAATTGGGAACTGTTCTAGTACATTCTGTCAAACTTTTAATAAGCTGAGAGAAACAGATTTTTCAAGTAGAACAAGCAATGAGTCCAAAAAAAACCCCCAAAGGATCCATGTGGATTGTGTTAAAGTTCATCCCTTATATTGGCTGTTCCCTCGCAGTCACAAATAGATTCATGATCAGTTGGCTGAGGTACATGTTCCATTCCCTCATAAATTTCTGGTTTACTGGTTTGCAGCTTGGCGTATTCCTAAAACATTCAAAATGGTTTCAATTAAGACATACTACTAGTTATATCGCATGTTTTCAGTTCAGCAAATGCTGCAGAGAAAGCCACTGAAGCCTGACGGACAATTACAATAGAGTACATCAACAACATTCCCAGATAGACGTCGTGATCAGCGAGTCACTTCTAGCCAGAGAGGGATTGTTTACAAAGCAGGGTAGAAATCTATGAATTCAATGGATAATTGGAGGTCTGATTCTTTGGTTGATAATACAATAGTGTTTGATGTGCTGTGCTTTGACACATCTCTCAGATTGCAGTAAATAACATTAATCAGTTGAAAAAGCTTAGCGAGACATCTACAATTGTAATCAGTTAATTGTTTCAGAGGTGCAGCTGAATGTTTAACATTTCATAAAGAACAAAAAAATACTGCTCAATTACAAAAAGACATATTTATTTAGAAATCCCCTAGTTTCTAGACTTCCATAGAGTAAATGAGTGACAGATGTTCAATAACTTTAATAAGATCCACAGAGAAATTCAGACTTCTTGGATGAGTATTTTATTCTTTACTCCTCCCATTAGCTCTTGAAGAATTCAACTGTTTGAACAAAACGATCAAAAAAGTTTCAGTTTATCCAAATAATAGTGCCCTCTGCACGAATTTAAACAACCTTTCCTTGAAACATTACAGCCCAACTAAAAGCTGTAAATGAAACAATAACAACTTTGTCTCGCCTGATGCATTAAAAAAAACTTTGTCTCGCCTGATTCAATGAAAGGATTCTTTGGTAATCAGAAACCAGATAATGCTATCTCCCTGTTGTATCACAACATTTAGTTGATAAGTAACTGTCAACTTGGTTTATTTGTGTCAGTGCTTAGTACAAGGCTATGGGTTCAAGTTGTTGGGACTTTGAACTCACATATTTTAGTTGAGTGTGGCATTGTCGGGAGGTGCTGATGAAATTTCAAACAGATGTTATGTTTGCCTGTCAGGGCAGTTCTGCACACAAATCTTAGGGACCAATATATAATCTAACAAGTGAAAAATAGCCTTACAAACCTGCAAAAATAGATAATAGTAACAATAAAGCCTGGATGGCTGTAGGAGCTCCCGGGCAAGAGCTTGTCCTGCTCTGGCAATTTTCTGAACTTCAGCATCATTATCCTGGGGGACAAAAAACAATAAATGAGACTCTAGCAACATAATAACCTTTGCATTTGTTGTAGCATCTTATCACATCCTTGAGATGTCTCAAAGCTCTTCAGAATATACTGCTAAAATAAATTGACTGTATACAGTATTTTGTGGGCAAATGTGACATCCAATTGCACAAAGCAGTATCCCACAAACAGTCTTGGATTGAGTGACCAAATTAATCAGTCAATTCACTTTAAGTATACTCTCTGAAGTACTTTGAGACATCTAGAAGATGTGAAAAGCGCTGTATCAAATTCAAGGATTATTATAAATTTCATTAGGACTTTTAGCGTTTTTGTTTTTCTCTTCTGGATAATTTGACTATTTTTCCTCCAACTGGGCCATAATCCCATAGGCATCAGATTTGCTCTTGCAACTTCGCCAAGTGAACATTATTTATAGTAGTTTTTAAACTATTGAGAATTAGATGATTTGTGTTGATATTTATATATTCTACTGTTATATTTGTGCACGAACTTTGGTCTTCTCCAGTGTGTTACATCATAACATTCCAATGTTTCTTATTAACTTCAATACAGTGCAAGACCTAGAATGCATTCCCTGAAAGGGTAGAGGAAATCGATCTGATAACAACTCTCAAAAGCGAAATAGACAGAAAAAAAAATTATCTAGCTAACAACATCTCAGCTCACTTACCTACCTTGACCCATTTAATCCGCTCAATGAGGTCACTCAGATCCCTTTTGAATGGGATATAGTGCTCCCAAGGTTTCAGAGATCCGTAAAAGTGCTCGTAGTACTGAGAATCCTGCTTCAGCACAAGGCTGTCGCCCATCATAAGGTACGGGAACCTGTAAGCTGCCACTGTACCATCCACGTTAACTTGGAACTTATACTGTGAGGGGTTAAGAAATACAGTTCAAACACTGCAAGATTCACAGCAACATAAAATACACAGTTGTGCACTACAGCATCATGTCATCCACAAACAACTGTGAAAATGTTATGCTAATAAGAGCAACATCATTAAATTTACATTGGGAATAGGGAGTCAGTGGTAGCTGGCGATGATGGGCCGCGGCAAGCACAATACTTAGTGCAGGAAAGGCTACAGGCTGCAGATTCTAGATAAACTAGAGCTTGTGTGAGCTAGAAAGGCTGGTACGGAAAGCATTGGCAAAATAAGAACTCAGGGTGCCAAAGGAACAAATTATTTGGACTGCATTTGGAGGCTAGTTAGGGAAGGAAGCAGGCGATATTGTGAAATGGAGTAAAGCAGATGGTCAAAGATGGAATAAAAGCCTTAAAGCAGATTTGATGCGGAACAAAATACCAACATTGCACACAGGCTCCATGAGCTGCAGTGAGCAGCGAGGGAGGTAGATTCAGTCATGGGTGCTGGCGGGAGCCAAACAGGATGGCTTTGGTTTTGTTGACATTCATCTGAAGAAAGTTTAGGCTCAGCACTTGATGTCTAATAAGTTTGTCAAGACAGAAATGATCCTGGAATGAAGAGTGGAGGCAGAGAAGTAGAATTGGGCGTCATCAGCATATATATGAAGTGGACCCCATACATGCGGATTACATCCCCAAGGAGAAGCATATAGATAAGGGAAAGGAGAGACCAAAAATAAAGCCCCGATCAGCATCAAAAGTGGTTATATGGAGACCACAAGAGATGACTCAGTGGCTAATTGAGTTTTCAAATTTTCTTTCTGTTTTTACATACGTCTAAATTTCCAATTTGAATCTCTATACAGTGCCTTAACGTATCAAAACATTTCAAGCAGCTTCACAGATAATAACTACCAGGCCTAGTGACTGTTTTTTTTATATAAGAAAACGCAATGGTCATTTTGCACATGCAAGAACACACAACCAGTTATTACCACCAAATAATCTGGACGATTGCTGGCCAGAACGCTTCACTAGGTGAATGAAACTTCCTTATCTTTTCTAATAAAGTCACGGGACCCTGTAGAACTAAACCATACCTTAAAAAAGTCAAAGAAACTAATGAGTGGAGCTTTTCCAAGATCTTTCTCTTTTTCACGAAAAAAGAAGTATGCGGTTATTCCAGCGTCTAACAAGTCCGGATGAGTTCTGGAAAGCTTCACCAATTGTAACCGCTCCTCACGGCTGTCCCTGCCTCTCCAAATAGCCTGCTCGGTTTTATTGCTCCAGGCAGGTCCTTGATTTTGGAAGAACAATTAGAACAACGTTAGCCAAGTATCAGAAAACAATTTATATGCCAAGTTCAGAATTAAAACTTGTAAATATTGCATTGCATTCCTTGGCAGCAGTCTGCTTCGTTTCCCATCCTAACCTCGACTGGTGGCAGGACTTTCAATCTTGTCCCTGCTCTTTGGAACTCCATCCCAGTGTCACTCAAACTTACTCTCTCCCTCCCCGCATTCAGGATCAACCTCAAGACCAAGCTCTTTGACCATGTTATCGGTTATCTTTCCCCTCCCCCACCCACTTCAGCGCTTTGGGACGTCCTCCCAACGTGAAAGGTGCTTTATCAGTGCAATTTTGTTGTTAAGTACCTTGGGACTTAACAACAAATGCCTTAACTCCTAATGCCATAACGTTTGTATTGTATTAAAATGCCAGGGAGCAGTATAGAACTACCTTCTCAAATCAAAGGGTTGCTAGTTTGAGTCACTGATAGGTGTGCAATGTGCCCTCAGGGGAGGAGGAGAAGTAGATTAGGTAATTTAATACAGTTCAAGGTAATATAACAATTCGTAGTATTCACAGAATAGTATTGCAAGCAGCCAAGAGATCACTCACAGTCTAATTGTAATACACCTTCTGAAGGTAGAGGTCAGTGTTGAACCAAAAGAGAAATCGAGCAGAAAATGCCTTGAGTACCAAATATTTAATATGGAATAATTTCAGATTACAAATAAATAATCATTCATATTGAAGGAGAGTGCTTTGAAAAAAGGGTACCATACATTTTCTGGCATTAGCTAACAATGTACAGAATAAATCCCCAAACACTTTGCAAATTACACTGGAAATTAGCAAATTTGGAATTAGACATGTTTTATAGTAGTTTCTTTGAAAGAAATGTTGCTTTGGGGAACGATGGTTCAGCCAGGTTTGGAGTTCTACATTCACTGATATTTCAAATATAAAAATAAAACTTTTTAATTCAAATGAAGATGTGCTGAAAAACAGAATAGTAGTCAGGACATTGGAACAATGACACCTCATTTTATTCCTTCTGATTTTAAACACAATAAAGCCATTTATATTAAATTTGCATTATAATAATAATTCTTGCATGTGATCCAGCGCCTTATCGCGTATTCTAGATGGCTCAAAAGTGCTTTACAGAAAATGCTGTAAAGTGAATTGATTGTACATTTTGTGGGCAAAATTATGTAGATTTTTTTAAACATTTGGTCTTTTTAAAAATAATAATGTAGTTGAAGGACCAAGGCACATTAAGGTAGAATGGGGCACAGCACAATTAAGGTGCCTTATAATAATAATAATAATCCTTGCATTTATTATCATGTTGCTGAAGTATCTCATAGTGCTTCACAGAGTGCATTGTAAAGTGAATTTTGTGGGCAAAACCTACAAGAGGAATGTAGGACATATCAAGGACATATCAAAATTAATCACCTATTTTTCGCTAACTAACACTATTAAATAGCCTCCTGCAGATTTATATTATTTCTGCTTTTCTTTCAACATTACCTGTGTGTCCTTGAATTGAAAGGAGGTCGTTTGTTACACCTCTCAGCGTTTCCAATGTAGATCGTGTTATGTCGTAGGTTGGAAGGACAATATCTCTTGTGTCCTCTGAGCCACACCAGGAAATAATAGGCAAAGGGTTGTCCTTTATCTGGCGAGTTTCCAGTGGCCAATCTCCAACATTTATATAGATTTCAACATCAGGCAGATGTACCTGGACAGAAGTAAATTCAGGTAAACAAATGCGTCCAAAGTTGTTACCATCTCAAGGAAAGAAAACTTGCATTTTTATAGAGCCTTGTCACATTAAATTACCTCAAGATTTAAAGAGCATTTACTACCAATATGGGCAAACAAAAGCAGTTATTTAGAGCATTAATAGCCATGTGATGTAAATCACTACTTTATCTGAGGAATGTTTTCCAGAAAGAAACTCCGTTCTTTTTGAATTGTGTCATAGGATATCAACATTCCATCTGAACCTTTACACTGAATGTTCAGGCTATTTGGCCCAAAGCACCAGTGCTGTAATTATTCTCCACTTGAATCTCCACCCACTCCTTATTCACTCCTTTACCTTTCTATTCCCTTCTCCCCCATGTAAAGGTCTAGATTCCCCTTATATAATAATCCTTGCATTTGATATAGCGCTTTTCACATCTTCCAGACGTCTCAAAGCACTTCACAGAATATATTACAAAGTGAACTGACTTTATATTTTGGGTGAAACACACGGCAGCCAATTGCACACAGCAGTGTCCCACAAACAGTCGTGGATTGAAATGACCAATTTATTCTAGTTTTTTTTTGGGACGGATTATTATTAGGCGTGTGGAGTAAGGAAACTTGCCCAAGGTTTCGCCCTGACCTGCCTGGATTCGAACACAGGTATCACACTTGTAAGGCAAGTGCTCTAACCACTGAGCTGCAGGACTCCACATATATCTCTTATATGCACATGATGGGCGCTGTATACAAATGTAATTTTGTTGTTATCAATGCAAGTCAGATTTATTTCAGATTTCCAACACCTGCAGTATTTTGTGTTTTATGTAAATACAAGTTGTTGCTGTATATACACCTATACTTTTTGAGTAAACTATCACTTCGGCCAGCAAATTCCACAATCTCACTACCCTCTCCGTGAAGTAGATCCTCCTAAATTATCTTTTGGATCCTGTAGTCACCACTTTACACTCATGTCTCTTCGTTAGCAAAAAAAACAACAATATACCCAGAAATACTAAGAAAAGTATTATTGCTGTCTCCGATCATCTTTTGTAATAAAATATAGACACATACCTTTCTTGCCAAGGAAAGCAGCATTTCATCTGAAAACATTTTGAAGTCAGTGTACCTTCCCATGCTCCGTCGATAAATCTGGTTGTTTAGAATGGTATAGTGAATTACACCTCGATCACCAAATCTGGTTGGTACTTGTTCCTGCAGGAGTTTGAGGTCTATTGTTGGAAAATGAGTGAAATCTCTAGAAATTTGATCTTCTTTGGCAGGACAAGACATCTTATCTTTCCATGCCTCAAAGTCCTTCTCTGGACAGTCACAGTATTCATGATAAACTGGTCCTGATGAAACATGAGACACATTACACAATAACATTAAACCAATACTTCAAGATGCTAGCCTACGTGAAGGGTGCAAATAGTTGCAAGTTGTTATCACTCCAAAACATACAATCACACCACTTTAGAGTATAAGGCACTATCTGTGATAAGGCACTATATCTGTGATAAGGCACTGTATGAAATGCAAGGATTATTATTAGAACTACAATATAGAATACAACATTTCATATAGCACTTTTCACATCTTCTAGACATCTCAAAGCTCTTCACAGAATATACTGTAAAGCAAATTGTCTGTATATCTGTGGGCGAAATAATAAGAACAATCCTTGCATTTAACAATAATAGTAATAATAGTATTGTAAATGGGACACATGTCCTTACTGAGCTGCGTGGAACTGGTTACTTTTGACATTCATGTCAGCCTGGTGAAGAGGTAACACTGTCGTCTCTTGAATCAAAAAGTTGTGGGTTCGAGTCCAACATTGGAACTTGGAAATCATATGGTCTAAGATGTCACTCTAACGCAGTGCTGAGGGAGTGTGCTTTGTTGCTAGAGGTGCTGTTGTTTGGATGAAAAATTAAATGAAAGCTCCATCTGCCTGTTCAGGTGGATGTTAAAGATCCCATGGTAAAATTTGAAAAGAGAAGAGTTTGGCTAACAATACTATCAATAAAATTAGGCATTCACTCCATGGCTGTTTGTGACATGTAGCTCAAATTAGCTGTCAAGTGGTAACAAAACTTTGTCAGAACAGATAAGATCAGTTGGATCAAAAATGAACAATTTTCAGTTTATCAAAGTAATTTGCCCAGGATAGTTAGAAAAATGAAATACCAGCCAACAAATTATTAAAATGTTAAACTTTCCAACATAATCACTATAAAGTCAGAGTAACTGACATTCCACAGCGCAAAGAAGCCAAGCAGCCAATAAAAACTAAAACTTGACTCTAAGCCAATGTTCCTCCCTAGTGCTCTGTCTCTTTTGTGAGATAGTCAATGGAGTAGGGGAAGAAACAAAATGAAAAGCAACTCTTCCTCCAGTCAGTTGAGTTCCTGCTGGCCTATTTCAATCAAAGCTGTAATCTGGAAACGTAGCAGGAAATTACCCTCTTAGCTGGAGGTGGCTACGGATTTAATAAAAAAAACATACACCATATTGGAAAGTGGTAAGAACTATAATTACAAACAAAATATCCAATATAGGAGGAATGGCCTATGAGTCGAGTCGACTTGCTCTTTGCACCATCATTTCCATTCAATGTGAGGATCTTTCAAAGAAAGTCTTGAAAAACCAAAGTACAAGGGGCAAACACAAACACTTTCTTATTGCTTCAGATTATAACCAACAGCATTTGATATTACCTTTCAGAATGTAGGGGGACTGGGCCACATGTTGTCCTTGATGAAATATTTCAATCTTTAGTCCCTCCTTGGCACTTCCATACATTCGATACCGCATAAGGAACGTCCCATCATTTCTATCCAAAGGTACGGGGACATACCGACGAACATGTTCTCTTGGCGATACGACAAGGACAGTCACACTGAAGGTTCTGCTTCCTAAATAGAGAATAAACACATTAATCCTGATATTCATTTCTCTCATTAAAGAATATTTGGGAATATATGTAGAAGAGGCATCAAACAATTGTCGCCAAAGGGAAATGCAAAGTATACTGTATAATGGTTTCACCATAGTACAGCTAGGTTATTTCCACTGCAAGAAAAGTGCATTTCCTCAGCAATTTTCAATTTACAAAAAATAATTTCAGGTTTAAATAAAAGAATGAATCCAGATTTCTCCTAATTTTTAAATTCAGGAGCATGTCGAATAGAGAATCAGCAGCTACATTATTTGAGGAACCATTACATTATTCAGTCATTCGCTAAGTAAACTCTGCTGGTAACTAGATGCATCAATGCCAGCCTACTCTGACACATTTTCCTTCCAAAATTTCCCGAATAATGCATCTTTAATCAAATCAGACTAACCAACCAATGTTTCCACTGGTTGGAGAATCTAAAACGAGGGGCCATAGTCAAGATTAAGAGTCAGCCTTTTCGAACAGAGTTGAGGAAACATTTCTTCACTCAGAGGTTAGTGAATTTATGGAACTCTCTACCCCAGAAGGCTATGGATGCTCAGTCCTTGAACATATTCAAAATTGAGATTGATAGGTTTCTAAAAGATAGAGGGATTAAGGGATATGGGGATAGGGCGGGTAAATAGAATTAGGTTAGAAAATCAGCCATGATTTTATTAAATGGTGAGGCAGGCTCGAGGGGCTGAATGGCCAACTCCTGCTTCTATTTCTTATGTTTTAAATCAAGACCCATCTTTTCAACAGTGCTTTTCAGCCACCATTTCTCCACCAATCCCATTCGGACTTCCAGTCAGTATGTATGAACCACTTTGATATATTCTTCCTTTCATGAAAGCCGTTGTATAAATTTAAATGGTAACTATAAATTGTCTTAAAACAGGTATACTAGCCAAACACATAAATATACTGAGGTTAAAATTGTTGGTATGAAAACGATTTTCTCTCCACTTTAATATTTTGTGTTGCTTGTGGCTTAACATTCCAAATTACATATGTTCTTTATGGTTTTATGCTACATCTCATGGAGTCCTGTAGCTCAGTGACTAGAGCACTCGCCTTGTAAGCGAGAGACATGGTTTCAATTCCAGGCAGGATGAAACCTTGGGCAAGTTTCCTTACTCCACATGCCTGATAATCCCTCAAAAAAAGCAAGATTTAATTTTCATTTCAATCCACGGCTGCTTGTGGGACACCGCTCTGCTCAACTGGCTGCCGTGTTTCACCCACGTACATGAACAACTTGGATTCATACAGCGCTCTCTCCACGCCAGGTGGCGCCTCAGAGCGCTTCACGATAACCGATCCCGGGGCCGAGCCCGTGGGAGGTGACCAAAAGCGCGGTCGAAATGAAGGGTCTTTAGGCGCGACCTGAAAATAGGAAGAGAGGGGGCGAGGAGAAGGGAGGGAGGGAGCTCCAGAGCCTTGGGGCGTAGTGGCTGAAGGCACGGCCGCCGATGGTGGAGCGGAGGATTCGGGGACAAGGAGGAGGCCGGACCCTCCTCTGTCGCGCCGTGGAGCACATTCTCTGAGGCGCCGTGAGACGTCTGGAAGACGTGAAAAGCGCTGTGTCAAATGCAAGGATTATTATTATAATAATAATCAATAATAACAGGGACTGCGCACTGCCACCCCCCCCTCCCCCCCCCCGGGGGCCTGCTGACCCCCCCCCCCCTCCCCCCCGGGGGCCTGCTGACCCCCCCCCCCCCGGGGGCCTGCTGACCCCCCCCCCCCCCTCCCCCCCGGGGGCCTGCTGACACCCCCCCCCTCCCCCCCGGGGGCCTGCTGACCCCCCCCCCTCCCCCCCCGGGGGCCTGCTGACCTCCCCCCCCGGGGGCCTGCTGACCCCCCACCCCTCCCCCCCCGGGGGCCTGCTGACCCCCCACCCTCCCCCCCCGGGGGCCTGCTGACCCCCCACCCTCCCCCCCCGGGGGCCTGCTGACCTCCCCCCCCGGGGGCCTGCTGACCCCCCACCCCTCCCCCCCCGGGGGCCTGCTGACACCCCACCCTCCCCCCCCGGGGGCCTGCTGACCCCCCACCCTCCCCCCCCGGGGGCCTGCTGACCCCCCACCCTCCCCCCCCGGGGGCCTGCTGACCCCCCACCCTCCCCCCCCGGGGGCCTGCTGACCTCCCCCCCCTCCCCACCGGGGCCTGCTGACCCCCTCCCCCCGAACCTGCTGACCTCCCACCGGGGCCTGCTGACCCCCGCCCCCCCCCGGGGCCTGCTGACCCCCGCCCCCCCCCGGGGCCTGCTGACCCCCTCCCCCCGAACCTGCTGACCTCCCCCCGGGGTTTGCTGACCCCACCCCCCCCTCCTCCAATCTACACGAGGACGGCACCGCTTTAGAGCGGGGGCAGGAGCTGCTGAGCCTGGCCGGGCAGTTACCTGGGGAGTGGGTGAAGTTGTCCCCGGCGGGGCTGACGGCCCGGATGTAGAAGTACCTGACGGGCAGCGGCAGGTCCGCCCTGAGCCCCGGCCCCCACACCAGGCTCCTCGCCGCGCTCACCGCCTCCCCCGCCGCTCCCGGGCACTGAGCGGCCGCCGCCGCCCACAGCAACGTCAGCACCAGCCGACCCCAGGGCCGACTCAGGCCCCGCATCCTCACTGTCCCCGCACAGAGAGAGTCAGGGCGAGTCGGTCAGTCAGTCAGCGGGGAGGGAAAGGCTGAGGGTCAGCGGTGGGGCAGGTCAGTGAGGTTGTGGTGCCGACCAATCAGATCTGGCGGTGACCAATCCAATCAGACGCCTGGGTTGATGGCCAATCAGAGCTTCTGTCGGGTAGTGACCAATCAGGTACTTACGTTGGTGACAATCAAACGCCCGTGTTGGTGACCAATCAAACGCCCGTGTTGGTGACCAATCAGACGCCAGTGTTAGTGACCAATCACATACCCGTTTTGGTGATCAATCAGATCAATCAATCAAAACTTACATTTATATAGCGCCTTCCACATTGAGAGAATGTCCCAAGGCGCTGTACAGTCAGGTAGTGACAAGAGCTGTGGGGGAGGGGTCGGGGCAGGATGATGAAGAAGAGGAGGAGGAAAATTTACTGTATATTTGTGGGCGAAAACCAGTCTAAGTGGGTGACTACTTGTTTTTTTGTTGTACTTTGCCATGCTACTGTTCAAAAACCTTATCAAATAAAATTAAAAGGCGAAATACTTGCAGATGAGGAAAATCGGAAACAAAAACAGAAGTCGCTAGAAACACTCAGCAGCTCAGGCAGCATCTATGGAGAGAGGAAAGTCAGTTAACATTTCAGGTCACTGACCTCTTTGAATGTCCATTTGGTCACCTTCCTAAAATATCTTATTCTCCTGCTGTCACTACATTTGTCAAGTCTTCGGCATGTTCTTTTACATAAAACACAAGCTCTTGTCATTAGGTAAAGATTCCCACTTTAGTTTTACTGATTCTCCATGATTCATTGATCCAAAATAATTAATTACTCACTCAGTGACTTCATATTACAGTAAATTGGTATAATGATTGCAAAGACATTCAAGTTATGTAGTTTATTGCATAGTCTTGATTGTACTTCTCTAGCTTGTAGCCCAACTTATTTCCAGGAAATCTCAGAATCTTGCTGGCTTCTTCCTAATCAGCATCTTGGGACGTCCCCCCGATATGAAAGGTGCTATACAGGTGTAATTTTGTACAGTAGAAGCCCGTTTATCCGTGACCCGATCAACCATAACTTTCTTATAACCAGCACTGCAAAAAAAAAGGCCCGCATTCGATAAACCGGAATTTATCCAGAAAAATGCAATTGTTTGTGTTGCGTCAGTATTTTGGAATGCTGCTACTAGGTGCCTGGTGGTGGTGCTAGCACAGCGTACTGCCGGTACAGCATTCTGCAGTGTACAGAGGTACACTGTCCGGGTTTGAGAGAGGAGGGAGAGTGAGGGTGAGTTCATTAATTTAGCCACAAAGCAGCAAAACACACACACACACACAAGCAAAGCTTGCAGATCAATGCATATCACAGCCTTAGCTTTTATTTTAATAAATTTCATAAATTTAATAAATTAATTAAAAAAACACAAACCCCTGCAACACTTCTCAAGTCTGGTTTATTTTACAAATACCTTTAAGCTTGGGAAGCTGTAATGTATATCAGAAACACACTCAGCGCCTCCCCTTACCCTAGTCTGATGTTAAAAACAAATCTAACTTTAAAACTGAAATGAAACGTTTGCTTTCAATGCCGATCCTTGGATCATTTAGAAGGAAAATTAACTGAACAGTGACAGCGGCGGCTGCTTTCTCAATAACATGTTTGCTTTCCTCTCCTGCCCCCGATGAGAACAGTGTCATTCAGACGTGTAACTTTTGCATCAGTTTAAAGATCTCTCTGAACTGCCTGGTCACTGTGTGTAAAATGATTATAATGATTATTTATATATTATATTATATAAATGATTATTTAGTCTATTATTAATATGCTATGTTTTTAAAAATGTAATTTTTAAATGATAATTTTTTTGTGTTGGGTTTTCTGCCAAATATCCGGCAGTCACTTTAACCGGCACTGGCCAGGTCCCGAGGGTGCCGGATAAATGGGCTTCTACTGTAGTTGTATTTTGCTGTTATTCTCTTCTCAATGCAATGAGTGACACATTTGTGTTTGTAGTCTAATGGAAATTGACAGAATTCATGTGGGAAGGTCAATCCCTGCATAAAGCAGTTTTATTTTTTCTATGGTAATTATCTACTGTATATGGGGATGTTTATGTTTTTAGCTAGGTAATTGCCAAACTCACTTTTTTTTAATATATGAAAGCTCAAAAATGGTACTATTTGATCGATTTACGCAACTTCTTTTGACCTTTTGACTTCTTGTTCATGTTTTTCAGACGTCTCAAAGCTCTTCACAGAATACAGGTCAGAGAGGCAGGAGGGGACAAGGCCGTGGGCCTTGAAAGTGAGGAAAGGATCTTGAATTTGATCTTCTGAGGAATGGGAAGCCAGTGGAGCCGGGCAAGGGTGGGGGTGACGGAGTCGCGGAGCCTGGTGCGGGAGAGGACATGAGCTGCAGAGTTTTGGATGATATCCAGCTTGTGGAGGAAAGAGTTACCAACAAGGAGGGAGTTGCCGTAGTTGAGCGTTGAGGTCACAAATGCGTGTGAAGGGTTTCAGCGGCCTGAGGAGTGCGGCAGTGATGGAGGTGGTGAAAGGTGGTGCTGGTCATGGCACAGATATATGGGAGAAAGGACAATTCAGTGTCAAACAAGACACACAGGTTCCTGACTGGCTTGGTTAGCTGGAGCGTGCATCCATCTGATGCTGCCAGTGCCTGAGGTGCAGAGGCATTGGCGCGAGCCAACAAGGAGGACTTTCAGCTGTAGAAAGCGATCTCATCCAGGACTTGTTGTCTGACAGGACACCAGTAGTCCTGAAATTGAGGGTAGAGGCAGAGAGGTAGAGTATGGTGGCATCCACATACATGCGGTGATTTACCCCATGTCTGCGGAAGATGCCACCAAGTAGAGGTCAAAGAAGAGGGGACTGAGGACAGAATTAACACTGCATGAGACAGTGCGGGGGCTCAAACTGTTGACGGAGACATAGTGAACATGGTGTGAGAGATAGGACCTGAACCAGTCAAGAGCAGAACCTTGAAGGTTGAGATGAGAGGAGAGACTGTGGAGGAGGATTTAAAGTGAATTGCCTGCATATTTGTGGGCGAAACACGGCCAATTGTGCACAGCTATTCACTTTTACAACGGTATTTACTCAAGAATGTGCCAACTGTAGAAAGACACTCCTCTTCGACGGTCCCATCAGTCACCCCAAATCCCCCCCTTTCCCTCCAACCTCCCCGTTGCCGACCCCAGCTCGGGTCTGAAACAGTGACTGTCCAGCACCTTGGGACGTCCTCCTGACATGAAAGGCGCTATACAAGTGTAATTGTTGTTGCTGTTGAGAGGTTGATCCACAGCATACATTGTGAGAATGTGAAAGAATGTTCTACAATACAAATCAACATATAATAAGTACCCAGTAAAACCAGATACTATAACAGCATATTTCTGTTTCCAAAGTTCTCTTTGTAATATTGTTTAACTATTGAAACTTTGTACCTGTGGGACCCTGTGAATGATTTGCAACATGCTGTAAATTCAATAGAAGTCTAATAATAGAATTGTTCATAAAACAAATTACAAGTCTCTAAAGGAAACCAAAGCATCTCAAACCAACCACTACTCATACAACGTAGAGAGCAACTGCATTGTTGGAGTTAAGGAGTGGTTGCATCAAAAGATATTCTTACACATCACAGGGATAGAGCGTAATTAAACTGATACAATAAGACTTATATTCAGTTACAAAGAAGAGGCTGTGAGGAAAAAAGGCTGTAACTCAACTCGAAGTCAATGCGAGAGAGTCAGCAATCACAGTATCACAACAGCTGCAACCTCTGGAGGTTTCTCCCATTGTCCTGGTTTAGATACTGAGTTTAGTGAGTTTAGTGAACCAAAGTTGTTGGGAGTGTGCATGAGACTATAGGAAATCTGTGACATTTCTACGTCCTAATACACTCCATAAAGGTCAATGTTGTCTCTTCTTGTCTCTGTGACTGCACCCTGTTGCTATAGTTATTAACAATACACACACTTACGTTGGTATCTCATAGCAGATCTAACAAAAATTGCTTGGTCACCCTTTAAAGTGATTGCAAATATTGTAAAACATGGTCATTTTTATTGCTGTTGGTGTGGAGGAATGTAAATGTGTTTAATGCCGAAATAATATTTAACAAATTCCAGTCATAAGATCATAAATGGGCATTTCCAAGAAGCATCTTAGATCATTATCAACGTATTTCAAAAAAAGTCCCACATTAATAACTCTAGACATTACCTAACAATAGACATCATTGCTCGATACGTTTAACTATATAATAATAATCCTTGCATTTGAATATTCTGTGAAGGGATTTGACTATCTGTTGTGGGCCTAAAATCACACGCAGGCAATCGCACGCAGAAGTGTTCCATGAACAGTTGCGGATTGAAGTGACCAATTTTAAAAAAATGTATTATTAGCCCTGGAAAAGTGATCCACCAATGGACTAACAACTGGATTTTTACTTAAAGCTAGGTAAACAGAATTGTGTGGAGTAAGGAAATGGCATTTCAACATTTTGCCCTGCTGGGAATCAAACCCAGGTCTCTTGCTTGCTCTAACCACTGAACTACCAGTTACAGCATTGTAATTATTTTACATACATTTGTACTGTTAAGGCGCTATACAAATGTAATTTTATTGTTGTTGTTGTTGACACTTTTATTCACAGATTTCATTTTCGGATGTCATTTTCTCCTCTTCCTTATACTTTAGACCTCTGTGTTATGCTGTAGTTTGTATGTCTGGAGAATTTGGTCCAATATCCATTGTTGCAAAGATTCTTCTTCACACTTTCCTTTAAATTGCTTTCTCTTTGAGTCTCCACTTGTCTTTAGATTTATTTACTTAGATTTTATTTTAGAATTCTACTGGCCAGCAATTGTTTGTAGTTTGTCTAAGTGGAATCCTGTAGCTCAGTAGTTAGAGCACAAGCAAGAGATCTGGGTTCGATTCCTGTCAGGAAAGAACCTGGGGCACGTTTCCTTACTCCATACACCTCATAATCCCTCAAGAAAAAATAAAAATAAATTGGTCACTCAATCCACGACTGTATTTAGACATAATTGGGAAAAAAAATTCTGTGGAGCATTATGGAGCTTTGATGATGTTGGCTACGAAAGGATTTTCTCATTGTACTTGTCTTTGCCAAAGCTGCTGCTTGTAAAGCTCAACAGGATGTTTACCCAGACATTTCCAGGATAGGAAAAGGAAATATCATTTGATATGATCAAATGTAAAGTGATGAGATTGAGGAATGAAAATAACAGTGGAAATATAAGGGTAATTATATTAGTCCACAATGAAAGGAGAGGGCAAAACCCAAAATACTGCAGATGCTGGAAATCTGAAACAAAAACAGAAGTTGCTGGGAAAACTCAGCAGGTCAGGCAGCATCCATAGAGAAAGGAAAGTGAGTCAACGTTTTGGGTCCACGACCCTTCATCAGAATTCGAGTTCTGACGAAGTTCTGACGAAGTTTTGACGAAGGGTCATGGACCCGAAATGTTGACTCACTTTCCTTTCTCCATGGATGCTGTCTGACCTGCTGAGTTTTCCCAGCAACTTCCGTTTTTGTTATTGATGAAAGGAGAGGCATTTGGGTGCATTAGATTACGGAATGCGTGAAGTGTGGCAGAAAGAGAGAGCACAAACAGGAGTTTGGGTGTGCAGCTAAAGGATAGACCAACAACAAAAATAACTTGTGCATATATAATACCTTTCATGTATTTAAACATCTCGAAGCACTGCCAGAGATAGAGTGGGAGACTGAGGAGGGCGGGATATGGAATGGTTAGGAAGGATATGACTGCAGATGCAGGCAAGGTGTGCCACTAAATGCTGCAAACAGAATAAATGTCACTAGAGCACTTAATTATGTTCATCCTCCAGTTTATTAAGGAAATCTAATTAAATAACCCCAAATCCCACATATTGTATATGATACAAATCTCCCAAACATGCGGTCTCTCTCTCTATATATATGAATAAAATATATATTTATACATTGCAGTCACTATGTGATGACATTCAGCTGTGCCAAAGTGCATTGAGACTTCCTCCCACCAAATAAGGTGTTGGGTAAATATAAATTGTAGTGTACTAACAATAGTCTCATGAATTCAACAGCTTAATTCATTTTCTCTCATTCTGTTTGTGTTTTGGGATTCATTCCAACGAAGAAATGCAAACATCCCTGGAAAATCAAACACCGATTGTATTCAAAGGCCAATCAATCATTCACAATTGTGTAGAAGTGCAAAATCACAAGACACCTCTTTAGTACTTCCATTATTGATTGCAGGGATATTTTATAGTTTTACAACAAAGAGGTTTGACTAGTTACATAACCATATATAGTATTTAAAGATGTCAACAGTTAATGTAATTTGCTGGAATTCAAATCCCATGCAATTATTGTAGATATATTTTTGGACCAGAGCATAAAAATGCATATTGTTCAGTAAATTTCTCTCAGTATCCCAAAATAAATGGAATAATGGAAAATAATAATTCTTGCATTTGATACTGAGCTTTACCACTGCAAAACATCTCAGTGTTTCACAGAATTTTCTGAAAAACTGTTCTGTCTGTATAGGCGAATGTGGACTTTTGCACACAGCAAGGTCTCACAAACAACCCTGAAATACAAATAGGATATGAGTTTTGATATGCATCATGGATCTACTTAGCTTTTTGTGCTTTTGAGGTGATTAAAATGTCTACAAATTGTAATCCTATGGAAATAAATGGTGTCCACACTGTCTCTGATGGACTTTCCTGATAAAGCAATAGTCCAAGTATTGTTGATGGTTGACCAACACCAGCTAATGGAGTCTTTAAACCTATAAGCCAAAGCCATAACTAGTAAGGAAGTCCCAACTTTGCAATAATTGTGCACTCTGCTATCAAAGAGCGACAGTTGAAACATTAACCAACATTTCTCCTTCAGATCCTGACTGCATTTAATTTACAGAGAATTGTTATATTTGTAGGTTTTTATACTTGATAAGACTGTTATCTCTGTTTTGAAAACTGATCATTTTACTTGTAAATATTGCAGAAAACGCGTATAACAGAACCAAACATGCACTCTTATTATTGTGTTGTCTGACCTATTGGTTCAACCCATGAGCCTACAGAAAGCAAATTATAAATGAATCTAATACAATAGCAAATCTGGGAAACCTGTTGTATAACAGATAGGACTGGAAAACTTAACAGAAACTTTTTTAAAAATCCAAAGAAATAACTGGTAGAAATATTTACACAGTTCTTTAGTGTTTTAGATGAGCACATCAAGAGGACATACATGGTCAACTTTAAGAACAGGATATTTATAAAGACACGATTTGTTACAAATCAGTAAGAGATACCATCGTTCATTCTCATGCAGTAAAATGTATTCATAATGAAGATTCTTTTACAGGCTCAGCGGCTTCCAGGAAGTATTCATCATCAGTAGTTGTGTCCGAGGTGGTGTCTGAGAAAACACACACGTCTTTGTAAACCACGGCTGGCGATCGTAGGTGCTGTGGTGAAATACACTCCTCTGACTTTCTGCTCCCTGTTGGTGAGGAACTGAACAGCCTCATTATGTCCGCAGGGTTTTCTTTGGGCCAGAATGTTTTAATATCTACAGGGAAATACTCGTTGGGCACATAATCAATCTCATCGAACATCTCCATTTCCTGGTTTGCTTCAGTGGAAAATGTGCTGACATCATCGCTGCTCACTGGAAAGATAATGTCCTCGTGAATATATTTGCTTCCTGCTGACAAACTCTTGACATTATCTTGATTTGTTTCTTTCTTCTTTTTTGATGAATTGTCAGAAAGATGTGTTGTGACTTTATTTCCAATTATTGGCTTAAACTTTTCCAGACTAGGTTTGTTAAGTATGCTAGATTTTCCAAGGTTGCAAAACTGGTGACTGGTGTTTGCTTGTTGATTCTGTACATTCTGTACAGGTGTGGACCTCTGAAAACTGTTTGTGGAAGATGAATGTGAAGGGATCTGTGCATTATCATGAAAATAATTTGCATAGTCATAATCCGAATTAATATTTTTCAAACTTTTTGATCTGTATATCTTGCTACACATAGTTTGTTCATCCCGTAGATTCACCATAAATGAACCCTTAAGCCTGGAGAAGCTTTTCGACTGGTAGTCATTGGTTACCAGTGAGTTGCTATTTTCATCAGTCCCGGAGGATTCTCTTCTGCATCGAGGATTATAGGTGTGAAACCTATTCTGAATGTTATTAATCATTATATCGGAATTGATTTTCCCCACTTCCTCAGAACTTTGCTGCAGAGAGTTATGAAAGTCTGTGTCTTTTGCTCTCAGGGACAAGATTTCATTCCGATATGATTCTGCAGAGACTTGCGTCCTTTTGTGTCTCAAAATTTTATCAGATTTCCTGCTGTAATGATAGTCTAGTGAACAGGTTTCAATGCTCTTTGGCCGACTATTCAATGATACATTTTTGTTGAAATATTCAGGAGATGGAATTCTTGAATTAGATGATAAAGAGGCACCACTGATCACATCCCTATAGTTTTGTACATAACCATTGTTAGACTTGCTATCAAATGTAAAACCACCAATCTTTGGGGTCTTTCTCAATTCCTTCTTCTTCATGTCATTCGAGACAACTGTATAATCAGTCACTTGATCTGGAAATAAGAGGCTAATGTCGTCTTCGGAGTTGTATTGTTCAATGCATCTCAAATTATTTCTTTCCAGACCATTGTTGTGTTCCCAGTTCTGAAATATATTTTTCTTGTTAGTATCTTGAATAGTATTTGTAGGAGACCAAGGGCGAGGTCCTGAACCTGGTGATAAAAGTGTATTGCTGTTTCCACCCTGTGTCTTCCTTACATAGTTGTTGCCCTGATTGCCCATTGCAATGCCACCACTGACTGGGGATTGTCTAAGCAACACATCTCTGTTACTTTTAGTGGAAACCGTAGGAGAGTGTTGATCTATTGGTGATTTTGGTGATGAAGGTTCACTCTTGATTTCATCTTTGTAGCTTGGTATATCACCACTTCCAGTAAAATGTCTGATTGTTTTGTCCATTGTAAATTGATCACTGAATGGGGAATGGGGAAGTGCTTTATCTCTGTTTTGCTCTGTGTTATCAACCGAAGACCTTTGCTTAGTTCTCATCGGTGGTGACAAGGACGGGCAATAACTTCTCTGGAACCCATCAAAGTTGAATCTTTCCCGAGGTGGCCTGTCACGATAGATGTTTTTAAGTTTCGATGAGTAATTCTGGGACACAGTTTTTATAATGTTGTCACTATTTGCAATGGCCTCTTGTCCTGGCAGTGGACCTGATGATGGGGGAACTCGAATGATTTCATTATGTTCCTTTTGTAAATATTCATTGCTTCCTAAGTCCAAAGTTATGTCAATATTCTTTGATAAATGATTCTGCGAAGTATCTTCAGTGCTATGTGTGGCGTCATCAGGGCACTGGGCAATCAATAAACCTGGTGGTGAAAGTTCACTGTTGGTTTCAGGCTCTAATCTTGGTAAATAATCACTGATTCCTCTGCCCTTTGCAATGTCATCATTGACTGTAAGACCCAGCGAATCTTCTTTGTTACTGTGTCTGATGCCTGTAAGACATTTCACTGTTGGTGGTGTTGAGGCTGCACTATTTTCCTCAATCAAATATTTCGATCCGAATCCTTCTCGAGATGTCCAACCATGATTGATATCTTTAACTGTTGATGAATGATTCTGTAATGTACTTTGCACACTATTGGTGTTCTGTGAAGCAGACTCTGGGTCATTGAGGGAATCTGGTGATGGAGATATGCTGACAGAACTGGATCTCTGAAAACCACTTTTATATTCGTTGCTTCCCCTGTCCACAGTTACGTTAAGACTCTTTGGTGAATGAATCAACGTCATACCTTTATTGTTGTGTGTGCTGTTTGTAGGAGACTTTGGGCCAGCCGGTGACTCTGGTGAAGAAGATTCGCTGTGAGTTTTGGTCTGGTATCGGTGTAAATAGTCACCTGTTCTGTATACTGTAACATGATCCCTGATCGGCAAGGAACTTGGTGACTTGTTTATCTTGCTGTGTCCAACATCTGTAGAAAAATGTTGCCCTACTGGCAATGTAGGGACGCTATTTGTTTTACGTAGAAATTTAAGATTGTACCGATCATAAGGATACTTATATTGATAGATCTCTGTAATGTTTGATGAATAATTCTGTGATGTACTTTTCGAAGCATGGTTGTTATTTACAGCAGACTCTTGTTCAGTGGGTGGATCTGGTGATGGCGATTCACTGATTACCTCAGGTTTGTCTTTGTGTAAATACTCATCATCTCCTCTGCTCATAGCAGACGTAGAACTGGTGAGCGAATAACTTGGTGATTTGGATTTACTGGCCTCTACGACAGTTGTGAGTGACTGCCTTGTTACTGGATCAGGCAAAAATGGTGCATGGCTGGTCTCAGCTTTATCTTGTTGTGCATGATCTTTACTAACTCCACTGCCCATGTTAAAGGCAGCACTGTTTAGGGAATGACGCAGTGTGCTGGTCTTGTGGACTGCTGAGATACTTGTAGTACAGTGCTGGGCACTAACTTTAACTGGCGCCGAAAACACATGTGGTGTTTCGGATTTGTTTGTTTGGAAGTAGCCAGGACTCTCTCTGACCACGGCAACACCAGCATTGTTTAAGGCATGACTTGGTGGCTTAGCTTCAATAATATCATCACTCTTTGTGGGAAGCAAGCTACTGGATGCCTGATCCAATGGTGGAAGTGAAAGTGTATCCTGTTGTATATAATCTTTATTAGTTCCTCTATCTGTCATTATGAAATATCGCTCCGCTGCACTATTCTGAGATAGAATTTTGTTGTCCTGGGTGATATTTGTAGGTGACTGCTGCCCAGGCTTTCTGTCTGATGATAAAACTGCATTAACGTTTCCATACTGTGACGTTTCAATGCCTTTTATACTTTTGTTGGCCTTTGCGATGCTACTGTTGACTGGGAACTGACTCAGTGACTTACCTTTGTTGCTCTGAGACAGTTGGCCAGTCAGTGTCACTGGTGATGAACATTCACTGTCGGTTTCAAGCTTATATCTGGGGATAGAATCACTGGTTTCTCTGTCCATTGTGATGTGATCACTAAGTGGCAAGTGACTGAGTGACTCGTCTTCAATGTTGGGCTTTACATCTGTAACAAATTGATCTCTATTCCCTAAATTTGACATTGCGGGTCTGCTGTTTGTCTTATGCAGAAATTTATAGTTGAATCTGGTGCTAGGCTTCCTATCACGATAGATATAGGTCAATTTGGGTGAATGATTCTGTGATGTACTTTTCCAAGCATGGCTGTTATTTACAGTAGACTCTTGTTCAGTGGGTGGATCTGGTGATGGCGATTCACTGGTTACCTCAGGTTTGTCTTTGTGTAAATACTTATCATCTCCTCTGTTCATAGCAACAGCAGAACTGGTGAGCGAATAACTTGGTGATGTGGATTTATTGGCCTCTGTGACAGTTGTGGATGATTGCTGGCTACTTACTGATTCCGGTGACGAAGGCGCAAGGCTAGTCTCAGCTTTGTCTAATTGTATGAGATGATTGTGAATGTCATTTTCCACACTGAAGCCACCGCTGTTTAAGGAATGTCTCAGTGTGTTAATTCTTGTGCTGGGTGAGGTTTTTCTGATAGTCAGAGGAGGTGATGTGGGGACACTGTTTGTTTTCCTCAAAAATCGAAATGTGTGCTGTTCAGGTGGTCTCTGGTAGGTATACATTCTATTAACCTTCAAGGAACAGTCTTGTGATGCATTTTTATTCATACCAGAGACATCTGTAGCAGAATTTTCACCAGTGAGTGGAACGTGGGATGAAAGTTCACTGTTGATTCTAGACTGGGAAATCTCTGCACCATTGTTACCTCCTTCATTCATATCATCAATGAATAATGAATGTCTCAGTGATGTGTTTCTCTTGCTGTATGTGAAACGTCCGAGATTGGGAGGCAACTGTTGCTTCGCCTCTGGAACTGCTGCCGAGGAGATGCTGGTCAAATCGGCCGTTTGATTTGGAATATTTTCAGCAGCAGGACTTTTATCTAAAGCAAGTTTTATTTTATTTGGCGCTTTCACCTCCAAATTATCTTTCTTACCAGATGTGGCATTTGTAGACGGTTCTCGGGAATCTGATGGTAGAACTAGACTTTTGATGTGAATGTGAGGCTCGCCATGTCTTTCATTTGTTGCCATGTCATTGCTGCTTTCAGTTTCTAAAGGAACACCAACAGTACTTGGAAGATGCCTTTGCACTTCTTTGTTGGAGTTTGTGGCATTTGTCGCAAACTGTGCTTCAGTGGATCTATCTGTTGAAAGTTCCTTCGCTATTTCACCTTTGTGTGCGTAACCATCACCACCTAATTGGAGGGCAGCAGCTGGTCTATTTGGTGACACGGTATCATACTGCACCCTGGATGGAAACTCTGAGCCAATTGCCTCAATTGGCGGAGACGCATTTTGCTTCAAATTGTCATCATTACTTTTCCATAAGGGAGAACGAGTGTTTCCCAATGTGGGAGTCTTCAGCCTGCTTTTATTGAACCTAATAGTGGAGCTAAAGGGTTTACTGATCACAGGGGTTGTTAATAAAGATAATCTTTCTCTTCTGTCAGTAGAGTTTTGTAAAGCACCAATATTATCTTGTCTTAGAAAAGCTTTTCTACTGTCTTCTGGTAAAGAACAGCACAGTTTACCTTTGCTACCAGTCGTGGAATACGGTGCAATCCTTGGAGGAATGGTTGCACATGATGAAGTAGATGGGTTACTGGATTGACTCTGACTGCTTCGTAAAGAATTATTACTGCTGTCCTTTTGTGAAGTGGTTTTAACAGGATGTATTGAGTTGATATGCCACTTGACTGTACTGTATCTTGGAAACAAAGTAGACTGTTGGATGTTCACTGGAAGTGGTGCTTGAAGTCCAGGTCTGGTTTGAGAGTTCCTCCCTTGTAGACAAATAAGGGAATCACTGTCGTGTTCAGTGACTGAACCAGCTGGTACATTTTTCTGAAAAATGCTGTTAATGGTAAGAGGAAGACTGCTTGGACCCCTATCTGACAGTGAAGACTCTAAATAGCTTTCATCTCTGTTCGAAGTCTCGGAAATATTGTCTGTTGAGTAGCTTTGCGATGTATTTCCAGCACTAAAGGCAACAACGGAGGAATCCTGTGAATTACTTGGCAGGTTGCTCAGTGTTAATGTTCTGGTGGTTTCATGTTTACTGTTTGATAGATCCCTGTCATTACGATTTCTTATCAAAATGTGATCAGTGGTAGGTATGTTAGCGTTACACTGCCGGCCAGTTGCTGAGTTTGACAGCGTTGCTGGATCTGTTATGCAATGACTTGCTTCAACGTAACCATCTCTGTTTCCTTGCTGTGTGGTGATGTGAACACTGTTCAAACAAGGCGTCTGCACCTCACTTTCAACACTGCATCTGACAGAAAACAGTGGCCCAAAGTCACCACTGAATGTGGTTACAGATGGCAATTTGTTTATTTCATTGTCATCTCCGTGCAATCTTGTAAAATTGTGACTTCTAACATTTTCAGCAGTTATTTCAGAGGTCGCAAGACTTTCAATCTCCAAGTTCTCATGACGTTGATCTACAATAGCTATGAAGAAAAAAAGTCTTAGTAATTGATAAATATCAGTGTGCAGGAAACACGGAAAATAATAATTGAAATTATCCATATAAAATCAGTCAAGCCAAATAACTACACGTTGGCTGTCAAATAAGTGCTAACTATGACAGGAGGTCTGAAGCCTCAGGCTAAAAAATAATAATAATCCTCAACTTGACATAGCAACTTTAACATCACGCACACACACACACATCTCAAAGCACTTAATAATAATAATCCTTGCATTTGATATAGTGCTTTTCACATCTTCTAGATGTCTCAAAGCGCTTTTTATGAATTATTATTAGGCGTGTGGGGCAAGGAAACATGCCCAAGGTTTCGTCTGGCTGGAACTGAACCAAGTTTTCTCACTTGTAAGGCTTTTCTGTAAAAGTACAGTGATAGTGTATTTTGTAGGTGAATGCAGCAGCCAATTTATACACCACAAAGTCCCACAACCAGACTTCAAGTGTATGACTAATTTTATTTGAGGCATTGTCCGGCAGGACACTGAGAGAAAAACCCCTTCTTTTAGCATCAAGATTTACATAAACTTAACCCACTCCACTACCCATCATTAATCATGCTTTTATCCACTATGTCCCGAAACATCAAAGTCTTTGCCTCAATCCATCCACCTTACCCCCTCCTTCCCCTCTTTTAGCAACTGAAGTCCTCCCTGGCCATAATGCAAGAACATAAATCAGTTGGAAATCAACAGGTCAAAGTACTGTTACTTACCACTAATAGTCTTTATTTCAAATTCTTTGACAAAGAGTTTCAAGTTGTCCTTTTCAGACTTATCTTTAGCTGCACGATGGACAAATATTTTCCTTTCAGGGCGAGGGACTAGCGAAGTCTTCAACTGAATCTGAGTTAAAACACATTCATATAACTACATGCCATGTAATACACAGTGCATTTATAGAGTTTACGCTGGCTGCTATTTAAATGACAAAATAAAAACGTTGGTTGGTGGAGAAGGGTGGAGGAATGCATTGTGCGATCAATAAACTTCTGTTTTTGTCAGTTAGGTATTTGATTCAATCAGAAAACCCAACATCATGCTAAAGAGTATCCAAACCAGCCTGAGAGTTCCACATATGTATGCCACCTACACATGGAAACTTGCTAGTGTCTGGAAGTGAAAACCCTAGTCCTACTCCGTCATATTCTATCGTGGGGTCCTGTAGCTCAGTGGTTAGAGCACTCGCCTTACAAGCGAGAGACCTGGGTTTGATTCCAGGCAGTTTTCTTACTCCACACTCCTGATAATAATCCCTCAAAAAAAAAAGTTGGTCATTTCAATCCATGACTGCATCACTGCTGTGTGCAATTGACTGCCGTATCTTGCCCGCAAACTGTCAATTCACTTTGTAGTAGCGCTTTAAGATCTTTAGAAGACATAATAAGGCGCTATATCAAATGCAAGGATTATTATGTACTATTATTATAATGTGTTTCTAGTGATAATTATAGTGTAACGTGTTCCTGGTAGAACATGATAACTCCCACCATCAGGAATGTATTATGCATTCCTAGCAATAACTATTCTGAGTGATTTTAAATTTTAATAGTCTGACAACAACAACAAAAGTACACTTGTGTAGCGCATTTCACATCAGGAGGACGTCCCAAGGCACTGCTTCAGACCCCAGCTGAGGACGAGGGTGGGGGAGGGAAGGGTGGGGAATAGGAGTTGCCAATGGGTCCATCGAAGAGGAGAGTCTTGAGGTGAGACTTGAAGGAGGCCAGGGAGGGGGCAAGGTGGAGGGACTGTGGGATGGAGTTCCAGAGATTAGGAGCTCGCAGCCTTGCAGCCAACGTTTTGTGAATTAACGTGCATTTCACTGTATCTGGAATGGAATGTGCATTCTCTCCTTGTATGAGAGATGAACACATCCTGATTACTTGATTTCTGGAGAGTATGAGGCAGACGTTGGCAAGAGCCATGGCTTAGGATCCCAGAGTTTGCAAATTGCCTGCTGCTTGTCCAGCAAGGGAACACTCTACCCATATCCATTTGTGAACATTGGAAGGGTTATGGCAGAATTAAACTGGATTGACTTTTGAGCTTGTTTAATATAGTAAAATAGTAAGATTAAACTTGCTCTCACCTCGAGTGCATAAGCCATGTCTGTTGGATGTAGTAGCAATAAATTATTATCAATGTATCTGTCAAAATAAAGTCATATCAGAATACACAATGCAACTAGTTACAGCAATAGAATACAAATCATTATTGCTGAGTCTACAGCATTTAAAAAAGAAAGTGAATAAACATTGAATGGAAGCATTAGAAACGTTTTTATGGGGGAGTCAACCAGATTTCTGACACATGCAGAAACCCATCATCATGCATAGGAGTATCTAAACCAAACTCAAAATTCCCAAGCATCCCACCTCAATATGGAAATCCCAGAGATAGATTGTTGGAGTAGAATGTGATGCATCCTGGTTACCTAATTCCAGAAGTATTAGGCACAGGTTGACAGAAGCCAAAGCTTGGGCCCGTGGAGTGAACATTGGGGTACTGCTAGAGTCTAAGTAGCTAGAATCGCATAGCTTGCCATTCATAGCACTGGCAAACTTTCCAGCTGCTAGTCCAGCTAGGACCACCCCACTTATTGGGGCTTTTTGGTTTGCAGGGTTTACAGGATCTGAGTGGGATGAATTCCTGCCCCCTGTCTCTGGTTTGCCCTTTCAGGTCCTTCCAATGAGGCCAGGGTGGCTGTGATGTGCCCTGGAATATTGTGGACCCTCCTGGCTCAGGAACTGGACTAGAAACCACCACAGCGAGCTGGCTCGATTCTGACATTCCATTCCTGTCACCTTGGAGCTAGTTGAGCTAGTTGAGCTCCAAAGAGATTCCACTTATAGAAAAGGGTAAATGAGGAAAGTGGAGGGAATTGGGATGAGAGTACAGTAAAAGCCCGTTTATCCGGCACCCTCGGGACCTGGCCAATGTCGGTTAAAGAGCGTGCTGCATATTCAGGCGAAAACGCAAAAAAAAAGCATTTTTCCAGATAAATTCCGGTTAATCGAATGTGGACTTTTTTTGATTTGCCATTTATACGGAAGTTACTGTTGATCGGGTGCCGGATAAATGGGCTTTTACTGTATACTAAATACAGTAAATACTAGTGGAGGAGTATCACCAGAGTAGGCTTGCTGAGGTGAAAGACTTCCTATCCCGTAGTTTCGATTATTTTATAGAAAATAGGACCGTTGTCACCAGTCAGCGAGAAAGCAAATACATTGGGAGTAACGTCGCGATCTGGCCAGCCACAAATCTGTGTCAAGAATCAATTGTGTGATCAGCAGTTTTTAAATGAATTAAAATGCATTATTTCAACTCACTGGCTTAGTTCCGTAAGAGGCTCTTGTTTAAATGGATCAGGAAGGACAGCATGACTGTTGTTTCCGCTGGAATTGTCTGAGGATATTATATGGCTGATTCCATTTTTGCTTGGAGGATAGTTTTTCAATCGTCTCAGGTTGAACTCACCTAAAGCTGTGACACAAACAGCAAGCAGAAATTTCTCAGAGGTCTAAGAAAAACAACTTTTACATTCATGCATTACAACACTGTCTTGGTTCACTGCAGAGTTGGGGGAGAGTCTATCAGAGGTTACCTTGCTTTGGAAGATTGCTAAACAGCAAGCAGAAATTCAGAGCATGAAGAAAAAAAGACTTTCACATTCACGCATTACAACATTACATGCCCTGGTTCACTGCAGAGCTGGGGAAAGCCTATCAGAGATATCTTGCTTTGGAAGATCGCTTGGCACTACAGATTCAGCCACTATGCATGAAACTCTGGAACATTATCCCTCAATCACTCCGCCTTGCCCCAACTTCCCTCGTCTTTAGGTCACGCCTGTTCGACTGCGCCTGCATTGTGCTTTGCCACTGTCAAGTGCTCTGGTATGCTACCCTGCATGAGGGGCACTATATAAATGCAAATGGTGTTTTGGCCAACAATCCCTCAGGTAAATTGGTCATTCACTTCATGACTGCTTGTGGGACATCGCTCTGTGCAAATTGGCTGCTACCTAAACATCTGTGAAGCGCTTTTATCTTGATGCTCGATATAAAATGCAATGATTGTTAAATATAAGCTTTCGAAGACGGATTTTCTCTTGAGACTTAACTCAGGTCAACTGTCTGCAAATGAATGTTACATAAAATAGTAATGTTTAATTTATGTAATGGCACAACTTGCAATGCAAATTGATTGACCTCCAGACAAAAGTCAAGTCGAAAAGACATTCAGAAATTGTACCAGATTATACCTTACTTGTCAAATCTGTTCTTATTCCATTTTAATGCCTGGCATTAAATCAAAACACTCGGAGTGTTACAACCATAAGTGTAACATTCACATATGTGTTAATTTGGCTCAATTGAAAGTACACTTAATTTCTGGGTCAGAAGGATTTGTGGATCAGGCTTGGAATGTTGCCAACTTGAGCTCACAATCATGGTTAACACCTGTGCCGTATTGGTGGACTAGTGTATTATTAGACGACTCTTCCTTTGGAAAAGATATTAAATTGAGTTTCTGTCTGCCTGTTATGGTGGAAATGTTATGGAAATATTCCACAAAGAAGGGAGCTCTAATCAACTATTTTACCTGATCAATTTATCATTAATCCCATTTGTGGGTCGTTAAATGTTTAGCAGTGAAACAACTGATGCATTTGCTCGCCCAAAAAAGAGTCACTTGTATTTACAGTGATATGTGTTTTGACTAGCAGTTCAAAGATATAACATCTTTATTGAACAAACACACTTGAAATGTCAATGCAGAAGTCAATAATTATAACATCTAGATTTCACTGTAACAGGCTTTGATGTGGCAAAGACCTGCAGTTACACACAGTGGTAGATTGCGGACTCATACATACTTGATCGCTGAGTAAGCTCTGATTCTCAGCTATCACATTGGTGGAGGAAGAATTCGGAGGGAAAGAAAGAGATAGAGAGAGAATGAGAAACTAGAAAATGACCTTCAGCTTACGCAGAGTAAGATAAATTAAAAGTTTCATTATCTTTTGATAGAAAAGTTGTCTAGGGAGGGAAAGGTAAAAATGCTTACATTAAGTACCTTTGTGAAAACCTTGATTCTCTCTATAAAAATAAAGCTACAGTAGTTTGTTTGGGCTGAAAACAGTATTTGTGTACTTCATCTCCACAGTCTACGTATGCAAATTTCATGCAAAAGAAGTTTCCTTGATTTTCCAAGAGGAAGACCAACCACACCCTCAAGCTATGTTTATATGAAGATAACCCTTGGAGCAAACCAGCCTGTGAACTTGAGACATATATTTGGGTGGTGCTAATTTCAAAACCCAACCTAGGCAGTGCCTGAAACTCAGCAACATTCCCAAGCATGAAATCTGTCAGTCAGCGGTTAGGCTGCTGAGTAGAGGGAGGTGCTTTATCACAGGGAGGAAAAACAAGATGGACCACTGTCTCTGCTAATGAAACCTGCTTTGTTTCATCCTTTCTATCACGGACACAAGTCTCTGGAGTCTTAGTTCTCTTCCTGCATGTCCACTGCCAGCAATTTCACGAGGGTATTAAAGCGACAATGAAATGTGTTTTTCTACTTGGAAATGACAAGCAAAAAAGTATTGCTTTCCTTTGACAAAGATGGAAGTTACAGGGAGGATCTTTCTAGATCTTAATTATCCTTGGGTTTTCAAATACAAAAAAATGTCAGTGTTGCGTTAAAACCCTTGCAAAATTGCAGGCCCATATGACCAGACTGACCAAACAAACTTCTAGAGGAACTATTAGTTAATTCTCTCTTAAATTTTCTGTTTGTCCTGGTTTAATGGTTGTTTTACTTTTAAAGTTCTCTTTATCTTTTTTTGCATTGTATCTGTGGTGATTTCCCTTTCTCTCCTTTCCTTGCAACCCGTTGGTGAATAATATGGGTTAAGGTCTTAGAAGAGGTGCTGAGGAGGTTGATGAAAATGATTCCAGGTTTCAGGGGCTACAGTTATGAGGAGAGATTGGAGAAGGTGTGCCTGTTATCATTGTAGCAGAGACGATTGAGGGGGGGAAAAAAACACAAAATACTGCAGATGCTGCAAGATTGAGGGGAACCTGACTGAGGTGTAGAAAATCATGAGAGATTTTATCAGCGTACAATATTTCCATTGATAGGGGAGTCAGTGACATAGTTATGACGGCCACAAGAACAGCAAAAGTGGAACTGAGGAGGATTTTTTCACCCAGAGCGATGTTGACATGTAGAACGCCCTAGTGAGTAGAGTGGTGGAGGCGGAGTTGAATGCAGCATTCAGGAGAGCAGTCGACATGCATATGAAGGAGCAGGGCTTGTAGCACTACAGGGGTATGGCAGAATGGTGGGACCGTTCCTATGTTCCCTGTCCCCCATCTTTCCCATCCCCAGAGCAGCTTCCAGGAACTCAGTGTTAATCCTATCTGCACCTGTTGGCTTGCCATTATCAAGGTCCCTACTTCAATGTCAACACACAAATACCCTTCATTGGCTGTTAGATAACGACAGAAACTGTAACCTAAGCTGATTTCCCCTACCCAGCCATGAGACACTGAGCCCAATTAAAGTTTTTCCTGAATTGAGACAGGAAGCCAGTTGAAAAGAATCAAAATTAGTGGCACTTAAGAGTTATTTAAAATCAACCATACTCTAGGTTATTGTGAACTGCAAAACTGAAGGTATACTGTACTTTATTATCTGTGCAAAGATTCCTTTGCTCAGTATCTCAGTGCAAAAGTGCTGGGTGTGGTGCCACACACTGTCATATACAGTAGATATGATAATAAACATTCTGTGACTGTGATGTAGTGATTGTTTGTCATATGAGGATACAACCATTTAGTCTCCATAACAAAACTGCCTTTGGCAACATTTGGCACCTCATTTGGGCAGTATAGGCAGCTGAGGAAAATATAGTCTGCGTAGGAGTCTTCTATAATTGCAACTAAATCATAGTGTTGAGTCCTAACCTTGGTGTACTGCTAATGAAAAATAATTTAGCAGTTTACCTGCCTTAGAAGGTGGCTGTAAAGAATATAAAACTATAATATTCCTTGAATTTGATTCAAGAAAGTGCACACTTGTAGTGTTTATAATGTCAAAATCTTTCAAAGTACTTTTTCTGTAAGGAAATGTGGCAACAAGAGCAAGATTCCACAAACAACCCTGGAGTGAACAAGCCATTTGTCTGGGGAAGTGAAGACTAGGAAAAATTCCCTTTCTTTTTAAGTAATGTCATTGGATCTTTAAGATCCAGCTGAACAAGCAAATTGGACCCTGATTTTATATCTAATCAGAAAGAAGGCATCCCTGTCACCTCCCCCAAAATACTAATAATCTTTCCATTTGATACGGTATCTTTTCACCTTGTCATTAGAATTTCTCAACGTGGATTTTGTGTGAAATGTGATGCTTTTATACTCATAATAATAATGCTTATTATAGGTGAATGACACAGTACTTTATTATCTGTGCAACTATCCCACAAAGGACGCTAGGAGATACAAATAATGATAATTTTTTGTATCTGGGGGATTTTTTGGCTAGGGCACCAAGAGAAACTTCCTTTTCCTTTTGAATAGGTATCTATCATATAGGATCTTTTACGTCCCCTGAACTTTGGACCTCAGTTGAAAGTATTATATGAAGAAGGGCAATACAGCACTGTCTTGGAGAGTCAGCCTAGACTATGAGCTCAGTGTGGCGGTTCAACCACAATAAATGGATGAGAGGGCTACCAGCTGAGGCAAGAATAACATTTAAAAGTAAATTGCAACAACAACAACAACAACAACAAATTGCATTCCTAAAGCATTCCTCTCACATTCTGAGGGTGTCCCAAGTTGCTGAACAATGAGGATATGCACTAAGCTGTGGGTTGGGATCAGAGAAGGGGGTGAAGGCAAGGGAGTGGATGACTGAAGACATGGTAAAAGTGGAAGGTCTTTGAAGAAGGCTAGGGAGAGGGTGAGGCAGAGAGGCTCGGGATGGAATTCCAGAGGGTGCGGTCAGAAAGGCTGAATGCCAGACCGCTGATACTAGAGGAGGCGGAGTGGGGTACATGGAGAAGGCCAGTGACTGCATAGTGGAGGAGCAGACAGGTTAGTAGAAGTTTAAGAGGTCGCAGAGGTAGAAAAGAGCAAAACTGTAGATGGCTTTAAAGGTGAGGTTACAGACATAGGAAATCACCAATTGAGTTAAATCAGTACATTTGTAAAGGGAATCTGTAGAGATTCTGTAGAGATCTGTTTAATAACAGAAAAAAATCTATATCTAAAAGCTAAAAGGTAAGAAATATCATTAACAGTAAAACTGCATATTCCAAACCCAGGACACAGCGAAATTGAGCAGCAGAAAACAACCTTCACAAGCTTGTGCAGGTTGCTCCAAAATCCTTTTTACTTCTGGTTTTATAATAATCCTTGCATTGATATAGCGCCTTTCATATCTTCTAGACATCTTAAAGTGCTTCGCAAAATATTCTGTAAAGTGAATTAACTGTACATTTGTGGGCAAAATGTGGCAGCCAATTGTGCACAGCAGTGTCCCACAGAGGGATTATTATTATTATTATTATTCTTAGGAGTGTGGAGTAAGGAATCTTGCCCAAGGTTATGCCCCGTCAAGAATCGAACCCAGGTATTTCGCTTGCAAAGCGAGTGCTCTAACCACCGAGGAAAATCACACTTGTTTCCTGTGTCAATGTTGCTCTTCAGGTCAAATAGAAAATGAAAAGAAATGTGACACAGAGTATGTAGATGTTGGTTAGCAAAAGAATGGTTGGTTAGCAAGAGAAATGCCATTGATATAATATACAATACATGGCATATGTAATCAATATATATATTTAAGGTTGTCTTGAGAAATATAGTACGACTAATGGGCTAGCCCGACTTATCCAGACATGGTTTCTTGGTTTTTTATCCTGAGGCACTTTGCTTTGTTTCATCTCAAGTCTCGACTGATTCTCAAAGGCTTTAAACATGTTTTATTTTTGCTGACAGGACTGTCAGGCAGATTTACCGTCTTATCCATACAGGGTGCTCTGGATTGTTATGACAGTCCAACAGTAAAGAGCTATCAATTTTAACTTAGATCAGCCTTCTGCTTTTCTGCATACCAACACCGTGAAATTTGAAAGGGAGAGTCTTGCTGAGTCCAGCACATTACCACAGTGGTTCATTTACTTGAATAGCAACCCAATTGTTAGTCGACTGGCGGATCGCTTTTCTTAGGGGTAATAATTATTTCAAAACAAAATCAATTGCAATATCAAATGCAAAGATTATTGCTATGATTTTAAAACCCTCCACGGTCTTGCTCCTCCCTACTTCTGCATCCTACTGAACCATTACCAATCTGGCAGCTCCCTACGCTCAATCGGCACTGGTCTACTCCAATTGCGGTCAGGCCTTTAGCCTTTCCATCCCCACCCACTGGAACTCCACCCTGGAGCTCCTCTCCCTTGCTCCCACTCTCGCCTCCTTTAAAGCCCATCTCAAAACCTTCCTTTTTGACCATGCCTTTGGTCATCCTCCCACCTCTATTCGCCTTGTGCTCCACCCCTCTTGCTCTCCCTCTTGACTCTAAACCAATGGAAGTGGGTGGAAGCCCTTCACCGATGAGCTGATGTGAAGGGTGCAATATAAATACAACGTGTTTGTTTACTTAATTGTTTACTCACACGACCGCGATATGTATGTACGTAATTGCTACTAAGGATTAAATTCCAAGCAGTAAAATAATTTTATTTTGATCAGCAGATTATCTGACATACAGAGAAACCTATCACCATGCTTCAGAGTATTGAAATAAACTATTGACAGTCCAACATATGATGGTAAATTAGGCTCCACCTGGAATCAAGTGCACACTTTCTATACCGGGGGATTCACTGCTCACCTCATCATGAAAAGGATAGTGGTAGCTTGGCACAGACTGTGCATTGGGGGCACTGCTGGAATTTAAGCAGCTCCATGTGCGGTTTGCCATTAGGATTATCCTTTCCATGAGTGTTTTGGTTTGCAGAATTAACAGGAGCCATGTGCACCTGTTCAAAACTCCTGCCCGTATCCTCACCCACACTACACTACACTCTATACATCCATCACCCCAGTCTTTGCCAGGCTCGATTGGCTCCCTGTTACAGAATGGATCGAATTTAAGATCTTCACATCCGTGTACAAATCACTTTATGCCTCGGCACCTCCCTACCTCTCTGACTTGCGTACACCCCACTCTACTCCTGGCTGCCTGCACTCAACTGGTTCCGGCCAAACTTGTCCCTCGCGCCTCCACTTCATCATTGTCAGCCACTAAGCCCTGGAATTCCACCCAAAGCCTCAAACTCTCTTCCTTGTCTCCTTCTTCCCCATCTTCAGATCACACCTGAAGACCTTCCGTTTTGACTGTGCCTCCAGTCACCTACACTCTCTCTCCAGCTCGATGTCAGGCTCTGTCACTCCACCTCGTGAAGGGGTGCTGTACAAATGCAAGTTGCTGTTGTTGCCATCTGTGCCTTGAAGTCCAGGCTGATTGTTCCAGCTCATTTCTCCAAGGTATTTCAACGCCTTTTGTTGAAATGTATGCGTCGTGCTCAACTCAGAAGGTGACCATATAACCGATCAAGTCCTCACCGGCTCACAGAGCACGGAAATCACTTCAGTTCCACTGCCCTACCTTATCCACATGCTCCTTCGAGCTCCTCTCTTTCATAACTGTATCCACTTCCCTCTTAAAAGCTGCAATGGACTCTGCCTCCACCCAGTACTCAACAGAACAGAATCGCATTTATCACAAATGATCAAGTCAATTCTGATATTCCATTGCTGAGAGCACTTTAATTACACAACTGAAGTATTCACACAATATTAGGTATTCCACTTCTCATCTGATGGATGGCACCTCTGCCAATCATAATAATAACAATCCTTGCATTTGATATAGCGCTTTTCACATCTTCTGGACAGCCGTCGTCTCAAAGCCCTTCACAGAATATGCTGTAAAGTGAATTGACTATATATTTTGTGGGCAAAATGCGGCAGCCAATTGCGCACAACAGCGTCCCACAAACAGTTGTGAATTGAAATGACCAATTTTTATTATTGTGGTTTTTTTTGGGGACAGATTATTATTAGGTGTGTGGAGTAAGGAAACTTGCCCAAGGTTTCGCCCTGATCTGCCTGGATTCAAACACATTGCAACACTCCCCCAGCTCTACAATGGAGTATCAGTTTAGACTGTGAATTCAAAGTCCTGACATGGGGCTTGAACCCACAACCTGTTGAGTCAGAGGTGAGAGTTCTACCAACTCAGCCAGGCTGATTGCAGGCTTCAACAAGATCTGAAATAGTCGTAAAAATTGTACCATTTTTCAATGACAATACTTTAGATTTATAAATCACTTTTCATGTTTGGAATACATCTCATGGTGCTTCCCACAGCTGACTATATTAAATAATTCAACACATAATTATCATTATAAATTCTGAAAATCATTATGCGAATCTGTGACCAAGTACTTTTCTGTTACACTGACAAACTTGGCCACAGTCTAATTCATTGACTAACCTGTCTGAGTTTTCTTTTTCAGTCGGGAGAATAGGGACACATTGACGATCTTGTTTAAATCCTCCTGATTTTGAAACTTTCCTTTCCTTATTTCTTCAAACCACTGACCAGATGCTCGCTTCAACCAAAACTTGTCTTGATTCTTATTCTTAAGTTCCCTAAAAAAAGAAACAATATCAATCATGAGCAAAATTCCTTTCACAAACACTAGCAGTGACCTCCAGTCTGCTGGAAACTATCTGTTTAGATAGGTCAAGTTCTACTATGCTTAACATACAAATCTTGATTGGAAATTGATTTAAAAACAACAACAATATTACATTTGTAGAGTGCTTTTCACGTCGGGAGAATGTCTCAAAACGGTTCGCGAGACAGTGTAAAGTGAATTGACTATGTGATTTATGGGTGAATGTGGCAGCCAATTACTCTGTTATACCTCATGCCCTCACAAACCCTAAATCATCCTGGTCGCTCTTGTCTGAACACACTTCAAAGAACCGTATTCTTTTGAAAGAAAAGTGCCCCAAACCACGCACAATACTAGAACTATGGTCTCATTGGTGATCAGCAGATTAAAATAACTAAATTTATGGTCAAATGACCTAAATATCTCATATATTCCTATGTTTCCTTGTAAAATCTATACAACAGTTCTTCCATTTGCTATAAAATGCGCTATATGATGATTAGCACATTCAGGGACATTCCTATTCTGGAGATATCTGAAACATCGACTGTCCAGCGGCTTGGGATGTACTCCTGAAGTGAAAGAAGCTATACATGTGTAATTGTGTTGTTGTTGTATTTCAGGGAAAGACTGGCGTATTCTGAGGGGTCCCGGCCAAGCAAATTTGTTTGACGTTGTTCAAATGGTTTTGTCAAAATCAGCTCAATCAGCATTTCAATGGCATTTCACAGAATTATCAGTTAAAGTTCAAAATGATGAGGGGGTTTTGATGGAGTAGATAGGGAGAAACTTTTTCCACTGGCAGGTGGGTCGGTAACCGGGGACATAGATTGAAAGTAATCGGCAAAAAATCCAGGCAGCAGATCAGGAGAATTTTTTTTATACATAGAGTTGTTACAGTCTGAAATGCACTGCGCAAAAGTGTGGTGGAAACAGATTCAATAACAACTTCTAAAAGGGAACTGGATAAGTCCTTGAAAAGGAATAAATTTTTTCAAGGATATAGGGAAAGAGTGGCTGAGTGGGAATGATTGGATAGCTCTTCCAAAGAGCCAGCACAGGTACAATGGGCCAAATGGCCTCCTGTGCTGTAATATTCTATGATTCTAAGTATCATAATAATAATAATAATAACAATAATAATTTGGTCACTCAATCCACGACACTTTGTGCACAATTGATTGCTAAGTTTAACTCACAAAATATACAACCTTCACAGAATGTACACTTTACAGTGTATTCTGTGAAAAGTTTTCAGATGTCTCAAAGACTTAAATTTAAATTAAAGGCCCTACAGTAGAACCACACTAATCTGGTCACTCAAGGGATTGGGCAAAAGTTACCTACGTAGTGAGATGATTTGGTTACCAAAACAGGTTGGATGATTTAGGTCACCGATGTAATGTTAAGAGCATATGTAATGGGTAAGGGTGATGAATATGAAACAATTATACTTTGAAATCTCATTACAATAAAGGCATTGTCACATTTAAAACAAAAGCTGCCATGTTTCAGCCTATCTTTTCATTTACCAAGAATTGGCAACTGGAGCTCAGATTAGGCTGCGGGCAAAGTTCATTTTCAATCCACATGTGGTTGTGGGACACTGCGGTGCGCAATTGTTTCACCCACAAATATACAGTCGATTCACTTTACAGTGTATTCTGTGAAGCGCTTTGAGACGTCTAGAAGACGTGAAAAGCGCTATATCAAATGTGAGGTTTATTAATATATTTTCCGCTCGCAATGTTTTTGCGATTCAACACTCCCTGCGCTGTGCATGCGCGAACAGAGCCCAACCCGCCCACTGTAGCAACGTTGAGGAAATAGTGAAAGAGCATTGAGGTGTCTTGAAGAAATGATAAGGCGCTATATAAATGCAAGGATTATTATTAAAAGAATTCAGCGAATTAGTTACGTTTTGAACTGCAGTGATGACTGTGTAAACAACACTATCAGTCAACCTGTTTGATTACGGATGATACCAAAACACTATAACATGATTGATGAAGTCAATCAATTAGAATTTTAATATTGTCTGAGGAAACACTCTTTTTCAACATTATCTTACAACTAGAACAACAACCTGCATTCATGAAGTGCCCTTAATGCGGATAGAGCCTTATAGCATTCAATCCTAATTCATATATATCGTCCACTTGAAACGTCAGATCAGTCAGATGAATTTGAGTTTTAACATAGCATTCAATGCACTCTCCCCGATATTAAGACACTCCACTGCAGTACTATCAGAGCTAAAATCTTGCTCCCAATATTCAACCTACAGCCTCCTAATCTAGAGATAAGAATATTACCAAATGAAGCAAACTGAAATAGTAAATACAGTAGTTGAATAGTTTTGTTCCAAACAACTTCATAGTGTCTAATAGTTTCAAAGAAATGATCTTTCTTAAACCCTTTAAGCAGAATGTAAACATGCTGCTTGTGATAATCCTGTTGAATCAGCAATCTGATAATACATTTATAGCATTCGTTTGAAAGAGGGACGGATTGAAAGATGATTAGATTTACAATTTTGGAAGGTACATTCAAGCTATTTTTCATATAATGGGTGAGCCAAAAGTATACACAGAGAAAGTAAACTTTGACTAGCTGTGCAATAGGAACAACTCTAGTTTGTTCCAGCACAGTAATAATAATAGCACCTTATCACATCAGTGAGATGTGGCAGCCAATTGTGCACAACAGTGCCTCACAAAGAGTCGTGATTGAGTGACCAAATTTTCATTTTTGAAAAAGATTGAAGGGATTTTTATCACAGGAAAATGATTGACTAAACAGCCAGGTTGCTACTTACTACAACAGAGGCGTGTGGAGTAAGGAAACTTGGCTAAGGTTTCGCTCTGGCAGTAAATACAACCTTGTATCTAATACATATTGGTTTCAATGCATACGTATATTCCACATACATATGTGGAACTCTCAGTAGTTTAGTTTGGAGGGACTAAACGTTGCTTATGGGTTTCTATATGTGTTGCATTGTCAGTTGAAAACTGTAACCAATCAAGCTGGTACCTGTGCAAGTAATTCCATAGTATTAGAAATTGCAAAATTAAATGCAAGAATTTGCAATTTTAAGTGTAATTACACAAGTTCTATGCCAATTTTCACCAGAAGTTCATAAGCTGTGGTTTATTTACAGGTACTGTTACTACTTGTTGGCCTTGGCAAAATAGGACAGAGGTGGTTAAACAAAAACATGTTGCTTCATATAAACAGCTGAACTGAACCACTTGCATTATATATACTGTTGCTTCCAATTAGAGCTTTGGTTTGGTGGCATGTATGAGGCACGTATACCAGGTAAGCTGAAAACAAGAATGTGCTATTGACCTAGATAATCTAAACTTAACAGCATCAAAGGAAAATGATCATAAAGATGTATTTTCTAATATATTACCAGAGGGATTAATATTTTGTCTGTACAAAATATTTATTATAGTCTCACAAGGAGCTTTTACCACAACAAACTGTACTGTATCCATATACAGTAGTGTATTTAACTTCAGGTGAATGTACTAAGACGCTGGATACAGGAAAACACAAACTTTAGCAAGCAAAATCTCTAACAACCATTTTGTTGTGTGTTTGTGATAGTTTGACTGTTCAAAATATCTGCTAAGTAATACTTTATACACAATTGTCAGGTACAGTCCCTGCTTTTGAATCCTATCCTCTGGGCCCGTCTGGTTGACATCCCAAGAGTTCTCAGACTGAGCAAGGTAAGAACATAGCCGAGAAAAAAAGAGTTCTGGACAAAGCAGAAAATTAACCAAGACAGAAAGACAACACAAATAAAAATTCCCTTCACTGCTAATTAAACAGTTTTCCTAAATGGTAACAATAAATTTTCTTTGCAATTCATATAGTGCCTTTCACAATGAAAGAATGTCTCAAAGCGCTTCTCAGAATTTACTGTAAAGTGTTGTGAGCATCTCATTTATAGGCTAAAGAGACAGCCAATTTGCTCACGGCTGTAAAACACAAACAGGGTGTAAATATAATAAAGAATGAGTGCAAATTGGTGATGCAAGGAAACCAGACAAGCATAACCTGCATTCAATGACTCCTCCTTCAAAACTCCTAGGTCAGATTGGTTGGGCATTCCGTAACTAGATATTTTTGCAATTAACACATGTCATTGTGGGTTGTATAATGTGCTGCTCAAAACTCTAACATTCAGGATATAAGTCAAATATTTATTATTAAAAAGTTCAGTTTGTAAAACTAATTTGCAAGGTTAGGGGAAAGGAGTGGGACTGATTGTATAGCTTTTCCAAAGAGGCAGCCCAGGGAAGGTGGGGCGAATGGCCTCCTTCTCTGCTGAAATATTCTATGATCCTATGATTCTAAGTATCAAAATAATAATAGTAATTATTTAGTCACTCAATCCACAAGTGTGAGATCTATGTTCAAATCCAGGCAGGTCAGGGCGAAACCTTGGGCAAGTTTCCTTACTCCACACGCCTAATAATAATCCCTCAAAAACAAATTGGTCATCTCAATCCACAACTGTTTGTGGGACACTACTGTGCGCAATCGGCTGCTGAGTTTCGGCCGCAAGTATACAGTCAATTCACTTTACAGTATATTCTGTGAAGCGCTTTGGGACGTTGATAAGATGTGAAAAGCGTTATATCAAATGCAAGGATGATTATTATTATTAACTCTGTTGTACGCAATTGGCCATGTTTCGCCCATAAAGTATACAGTCAATTCACTTTAAGGTGTCCAGTATTCTGTGAAGTGCTTTGAGAAGTTTTGAAAACTTGATAAGATGCTACATCAAATGCAAAGATTCATTTTATTATTATGATTTCAGGTTTATTTAATCTCTAATTAAAGTCACAAGGGAAAAATGCTCTGATGGGAATCCAGTCCAATTCCTAGAAAAAATATTTTAACCGATATTCGTGAACCCTGACCTACTATTACACAGGTACACTGCTGATGACAGCAGCATAGGAATCCAAAGGTTTCATTACATAATGTTTAATTGTTGTACAGTATTGCATTTGATATATACATCATCAAAACATCTCAGACTCTTCACATGATTTTATTATACAGTGCAGTGACCGTGTATATGTATGGCAGCCAATTTGTAAGAAACAGGATGTGAGCATAGACTGGCAAAGACTGGCTGATGAGGGTGCAGAGTTTGGATATTATGGCTAAGGGTTTTATTAAGTGAAGGTAACCCTCAATTGACAGAACTGGAGGAAGTGGCAACCCTATATAATTGAATACAATGTATTGGATATTCAACATTTGTCATTCTAAGTGTGGGAATTAGTTTAAGTAATTAATTAGCTGATAGTACAATACACAGAGCTCTGTTGTGCAATATCTTTGTTGACACCTACAGCTCAGGTGTTGGGTGTCACACATTCCCGGAAGTGGTGTCTGTAAGTCTATTAACCACAAATATTCCGACATTAACTGTCTGCGACAAACAGCAGTTTGGTAACGTCTTAAAGTGAAATTGTCAATACTGTTCTTTACAACTCAGAGTGTCAATAAACACATTCATTGAAGTAAATTGACCAGCAACACAACAAAACTTTTTTTTTCTTATTTGGCCTTATTGTAAATTACAAATGATTCAATTTCTCAGCTTTAGGTAAAAGGTACCTTGCAGGTTAAACCAATGCTCAAATACACAGCAACATCCGAAAGTAAACGGGATGTTAACTTTTAGAGATTGCCAACGTTCCTGCTCTTTTTTCCTTTAGATTGCTAGCAGCTCTATTTGTTTCTCTTTTTAACAACAGTATATAAGCAGTTATCCTCCTCGTGGGGGTTGAAGCAGATTTCCTTGGAGCTGAACCGGCTAAAACAAACGGTTGGGATCGAGCCAGCCCTTTGTGACAGTCTTGGTAATCTGGTCCCTCAGCCAAGCATGTTCACGGGACACTGCTGATAACAGCACAGCCAGCCTGGCTCATCAGTATGACTTGTAAGGGCAGTCCAGTCACTGGGTGCAGGGAATTCTACCATTCAGCTCCCGTTAACCCTGGAAGAAAAAGCCCTAATGGATAGGGTGATCCTAGCTGGACAAGCAGCAGGTAAGCAGTTTGCTGCAACTCAACAAAGTGGATTTAAGTGGATCAGAAAACCTAACCGATTGATGAGAGTACTAAAAGGCAATGTTCAGGCAAAAATTGTGTTTGACCAATTTAATAATAATAATAATATTGCTTGTATTTGATATAGCGCCCTATTCCTGTCAAAGGGCCTCAAGACATTTCATGGAATTGTCCGAGACTTTGTTTAAGCGATCAAACGCAGCCCAGCAATGTCCCACAAACAACAACAACAAAATTACATGTGTATAGCTCCTTTCACGTCAGGAAGACGTCCCAAGGCGCTGGACAGTCACTGTGTCAGACCATGAAGCGAATGATCAATTTTGTTATTGGCCAGGACAGAGGGAGAAGCTAACTCCTATCTCTTTTTCAAGACCATATTGGGATCTTTAACAGTCCTGAATTGGGTAACAAACACATTAATTATACATACATTATACAGTCCACATCTACCTATCTCAGCGTGGCTCAACTCCTGTCAAAAGCAGGGAACTCTAGCCAGTTAAGAGTATGAAAAGATCTCAGTTTTTAAAAAAAAGTTGCACAGCACAGCAAATAGGGTCACTCACTTCACTCGCTCCTCATCCATTTTGCAAAGTTTCTTGTTTCGCTCCAGCACATCCCCAATCAAATTATTTTCTTCTTCGTTCAAAAAGCTCAGATCCACTGACCCTGTAGGCTCCGATGGCCTGCGGTAAGACATTGTCTTTCTGGAGCTCAGTCATCTGAGATCCTGGGATCTGACTGTGACTGACTGAGTGCGCTGTCTGTTTGACTGAAAGCAACAGTCTCTTCCCTATTGCTGGCTCCACTGAGTAACCACAATCAAGGCAGCACCACCCAGTGTGAGCAGAGGTGTGGTCTGATGTACCTTAGCTCACACATTGATAAGGCCACTATCACTCTTACTGTCACTTATACTGTAGACAAATAATAATAAAAAGTGAATGTTCACTTCAATCCATGGCTCTTTGTGGGACTCTGCTGTGTGTAACTGGCTGCCGCTTTTCACTCACAAAATATACAGTCAATTCACTTTACAGTGTATCCTGTGAAGCCCTTTGAGACGTCTAGAAGACGTGAAAAGCAAGGATTTAGTATTACTCTGATTAGGGGAGATAACACTAACATTAACTGGCAAAGCAAAAACAATTTTGCTCAGATTTACTTTGAACGACAACAAAAAAAGATTCTAAAAAAGAGTTTCATTTCTATAGAGCCCTTCCCTTTAAAGGGAATTGGATAACTACTTGAGAAGGAAAACAAATGTAGGCTATTGGGTAAGAGCAGTGGAATGGAACTAGTCAGGAGCTCTGGCAAGAGCCAGCATAAGCATGATGGGTCGAATGGCCCCCTGCTGTGCTGTGAGATTCCATCATTCACCAGGGTGAATCGCATCACAGAACGCTTCAACCTTGAGCGAAAAGAAACTTATGATTATTTCCAGTGCCGATGCACATGCTACCTAAGGGAATCCAACATTCCCATTTTTACTTGCTTTGGTTAAGGTATTTTTGTCACTTTTCCCCCACTTTCACTTTAGTCGCTGAGTTTCTTTTTGAACAAATGAATGTGGGTTGCTTTACGAGGGATTTTAGTTAACCATTTGCTGTAGTTTGCGACATTTCTCAAGCACAAGGTAATGGTTTAAAACAAGCTCAAACCAACATCAATACATTACACACAATTCACTATTGTGAATTATATACAACACTGTATATATAAGATGTTATAAACTGACCAGGATCTAAAAGTAAGTATGTGTACTCAGTATGACTCATGTACACTATTGGTCATCTGTTTTGCTTAAGGGAACAGAAAATCATAGCTGAAGAAGCCAACTAGGTATTAATCAGTACTTACGTTCTGACCCACCCCCTAGAGTCAGTATGTTATAATAATAATTTTATTATATTGCAACAGTGTTCTTTTTGTAACCCACCCAATGCAGTGATCACAACTGAGTATTTGACTTAAAATTTTGATAAAACAACCTTACTACAATCACCTGAAGTCAAATTAAGAATTAAAAAAAAATTGAGTTGCACTGAAAGATGGCTTCTCAAAAGTCTTTATTTTTTGGTCAGCCGTTTGTCTGACACAAACGGAAACCCATCAGTATCCAACTGGCACATGGAAATTCCAGAGACATTCATTGGAATGGAATGTACAGTCTCCCCTGGAGGAATGAATGCATCTTGCTCTCTTTTCCAGGGGCAATAAATAATTCCTTTAAAAAATTGTAATAATAATTTGGTCCCAGCTGTTTGTGGGACTCTGCCGTGTGCAATTGGCTGCTGTGTTTCGCCCACAAAATATAGTCAATTCACTTTAAGAATCATCATAGAATCATAGACTTTTACAGCACAAAAGGAGGCCATTTGGCCAATCGAGTCTGTGCTGGCTTTTTGAAAGGTGCTATTCAAAGTCAATCCCACTCCCTGGCTCCCTCCCCAGAACCCTGCAAACCCATCTTCCCCAAATAAACATCCAGTATATTCTGTGACGTGCTTTGAGATAACTCGAAAATGTAATAACACGCTATATCAAATGCAAGGATGATTATTATTATTAAAACTTTTAATGATATTGACTGCGAATTTATAACAGAAGTGAAGTGTGGTCATTCTGGTGTTCCTTGCTTCTGAGACATGAAGTAGTAGTTCTACTTGACACATTCAATTACCTCCTATAATGCAGGGATAAGAGGATTTTAAACTCAAATGGAAATTATTCGTATTTAAGGCACATTACTGTAACTCTGAAAGAAAACTGGATTACTATGATTGCTAAACTTTTTACGAACGCTTTCTTAAAAGTCATGTACTGTAGTCTTGATTTAAACAAAAAGATTGATTGATCAGATCTCTGTGTGGCAAATTCCTGAAATTGTGATGCCATCACTCCAAGGAGAAGACAATAATAAACTGACTCCTTAAGATGACAAATAAAATAAGAGAATTTTATCCTCTAGGTAAAATAGATCAGCTTCCAATGCTCCAAGATGCTAGAAAAATGTGCTAGAGAAATGCTAGTTGTTGTAGATCTATTCAAGCAATAACCAGTTTAAAATATTCTGGCCATAATTTCACCACACCTTTGAAACAACACCTTGTTCAAACATGCATTATTGAGGTATGTGCCCATGTCAGATATAAACGAGGAGGTGCGTGCAATAGCTTTGAGGGAGGTGGAGCTCGGTGTTACGACAACGGTGTTATGAAAACACTTGATAAATTGGCCCGGTAGAACACACTCAATGTAATGCATTTCCAGAAAATATATTTCATTCTGTTAAGAGCTATAAAATAAATATAATACTCAATTTTGACTCAGAAAGAGCGTCCCATTAAATTAAACATAGCACACTGGGAATCTGATTTACAGTACAGAAACATATCATTTGTTACATATAGATAGCAATCTTGTTTTTTCTCTACATAAAACACTAAGTTAAATCCCGTCTTCATGTTTGCTCCACATATTCTTTAATGGCTTACTTTTGTACCAACTGTCATCTTAGTACAGACACCCTATATTGATCGATATTGGTTTCTCTTCTATTGCTTGGATAGAGAACCATATCACAGATTTCACTATTGTTTTGCCACCTGGTGTGCAGTGCTAGGAAGTTCAAGTCTTAACAATTTGCATTTATATAGCGTCCTTCACGTCGGGCGTCTCAGAGCACTTAACAATGGCAGAACCCGAGGCCGAGCCAGGGGAAGGGGGAGCGTGACCTCCAGCACCCCAAGGCAAAGGGGTTGAGGGAGGGCATTCCAAAGTGTAGGGGCGTAGTGGCTGAAAGCATGGCTGCCAATGGTGAAGTGGAGGATTCGGGGGATAAGCAAGAGGCCGAGAATCATGAAGTTGATCTGCTCTATATACAAGTGTAATTTTGTTGTTGTTATAGGGAGCCAGTGGAGTTTGGAAAGGACTGGGGTAATTGGGGTACGAAGTTTGATGTGGGTGAGACTGCGGGCGGCAGAATTTTGGATGAGCTAAATTTTGTGGACGATGGAGGAGGGGAGACTTGTGAGGAGGTTGTTGAAGTGGTCCAGCCAAGAGGTGACAAAGGCATGGATCAGAATTTCAGCAGCTCTTGTGGTGAGGTATTGACGGTGGCGGGCAATGTGGCGGAGATGGTAGAAAGCGGTGCTGGTGAGGGACTGGATATGGGGGAGGAAGTCTTAAGTGCCTTGTCACAGTATGTTAAATACTCTAATGTTCATTGTGAAAATATTTTATAAGAATATAAAATATTTATAATAAAAATATTTTTTAGTCAGAACAATCAGGCTTAAAACATGTATAGGTGGAACTCTTAGTCTGACGTACACTCTTAAGCATAAGAGTAACTAATTGCGTTTCACATTTGTCAGAAGCGTCAGACCAAAAAAATGTATACTTTGAAAGATATTCTCCAGAAGAAGGCCATTGTCACTAAAATCATATTGAAATAAAAGTAATTTCTAGGGACAGTAGTTTAATTGTGGTGGGTATATTTAATTTAAAAAATCTAATTATTCTAATTTCAAACATCATGGAGTTTAGTCAAGTTGTTTAAAGGGTAATTTCCTCGCTAATTGCCTTGATTGCTTCTCATCTCCTTCCACCTCAATGGAACCACATGTTGCTGCTTCCTGTCCTACTTGACCCATCACCTCCACTTTATTTCCTCCAATTGTTAATACTACACTAATAATAATAATTATTAATTGCATCTCCTCCCTTGCAAGGTCCTCAGGGCCTTATCCTTAATCTGCTTCTTTTCCTATCTACATGCTACCTCTTGGTGGTATCATCCACAGACATGAGATTAGTTTCCACATGTACACAGCTGACACCCAAAACCACCTTTTTGTCCTTGATTTCAGATCCACTGATGTTCTGATTACTGGCCGTGACACATCAAATCATGCATGAGTCACCTTCAATCAGCCAAGTACGCACAGCCTTCCTTCTTGGCTTCTGCTATTGCTTGCTTGCTCTGCCTCTGATTTTCTCATAGTTTCTGGTCACTGAACTAGTGTGCAACCTCAGTGTTTGGTTCAATCCTCAGCTTTTTCATTGCTCACATCCGATCGCTGATCTAGAACACTTTTATATCTTCACCGCATTGCCCACTACTATTACTTTCTCATACTTGATATGGTCACAACCCTCAACAACACCTTTCTCACCTCCTCAATTTTCAGTTGCCTTCCTCACCAACCTCCTCAGGTCCATCATCTTCAAGTTCCAAATTCTCCCTGCTTCCAATGGATTATCTTCACATATATATTGCTCCACCAACTCCCACTGTGATCTTCATTCTTCTCTGCATTCTTCTCAATATTAGTGGCAGGGCCTTTAGCCTTTACACTCCACCCTATGGAAGACCCTGCCTCAACCCTTCTGTCTTGTCTCAATCTCCCTTTACAAAAAGCTTTAAAAACTACTTATTTGGTCATGCTTAATGTCACTTCTTGTCTCCTCCTCTCTGATGGGTTTCCAACACAGCCTCTAATAAAACGCTCTGAAACATTGCTCTATTTGAAAGATGCTCTACAAATGGAAGTTGTTGCTGGAGTGCTGTCCACCGAAAATTGCTTCTCCTGCTTGTCTTCTTAACACCGATAAATAAGTTTATATTTCCCTTTGTAAATTGCTGAATAAGTCCAAATATAACACCACAAGTACAACACTGCCAAAATAATTATATCAGAATTGTGGCCTGCAATTAAGGCAATTCAGTATTGAAAGACTTAAATCAGGTCTGTAGAGCCACCACAATAATGGAGATTCATCTGCTAACATTCCCTCTGTCACAACAAGGTGTTGTTATTACATGAAATCAATCCACACCTTAAATAACAATAACTCAATTATTTCTATACTAGTCTGCACATGGCCCAAAGATAGTTTTCAGAACCTCCCATGCTTCTGGCAATACCGTATATATACAAGTTACAATTCTAAAAGAGCAACAGTGAACAGTGGAAACTATCCTTTCCATTGACTTCACGTGTGGAATTGAGAATTTACATTTGAATGAATTTCAAATGATATTCAAAATAGGACTTTCAAAGTTGAAAATAGCACCACAGTAATCATGATATCGCTAGTGTCTTCATAGAATCAGAATTATAAGGTACAGAAGGAGGCCAACGGTCCATTGTTTCTGTGCTGGCTTTTTTGAAAAGAGCTGTCCCAAATCAAACTCACTCCCCCGCACTTTCCTCATGGCCCTGCAAACGTGTCTTCCCCAATAATGTGGTAAACACTAAAATGTTCTTTGTTCTTATAATGAGAATCTATCTTTAACGAAATACAATACAATTTCCATTTACGTAGTGTCTTTCACGTCTTACAATTTTGATTACGGTACCATTAATGACAAGATTTGTAATTTGAATGTCAAAAGATACCCAAATCTCAAAGAGATTTGGATATCAGCCAAGTCACTTAAGTGCGGTGAATATATTTTTGTAGGCAGATATAGCAGCTAATTTTGTACAGTTACTCAATTGGTCATTCACTTTCTGGCTGTTTACAGGATATTGCTTTGTGTAAAATCACAAGCGAGAGACCTGGGTTCAATTCCAGGCAGAGCGAAACTTTGGGCAAGTTTCCTTACTCCACACGCCTGATAATAATCCCTCAAGACAAAAAATTGTAAACTGGTCATTTCAATCTATGACTGTTTGCGGGACACTGCTGTCCACAATTGACTGAAGAGTTTCGCCCTCAAATATACAGTTAATTAACTTTACAGTATATTCTGTGAAGCGGTTTGAGATGTCTGGAAAATATGAAAAGCACTACTGTATTTCAAATGCACGATTAATTTCCTTGTACTGTAAAATGAAATGATTAAAAAAGGTTTGACAGTCAATGCAGGATGTTGTATTTGCTATACAACACAGTAAAGGATATAGATTTATATTCTACGATACCTATATTTATATTCTGTATGTCCCATTCTGAGCTTCAGTGCTGCTAAACAGAAGTGACCCTGTCTTGTGCACCACCTAGTGGCCTATCTAAGAGGCTTAATATTATAATAATTAATGCCTGCCTTTGATATAATGCCTTTCACGTCCTCCACATCTCAAAGCTCTCCAGAGGATAAGTAAAGTAAAGCGTACTCATTCACAGACATCAGCTGTTTCCAGTACTGCCAGTTTGAGAAATAATTCCTGCATTTTGATATTTTATATACTTGCATTAAAGTGAATTGACTGCATATTTGTGGATGAAATGTGGCAGCCAATTGCGCATGGCATGTCCCACAAACAGTCATGGATTTAAATTTTATTATTGTGTTTTGTTCTTGAGGGATTATGATCAGGCATGTGGAGTAAGGAAACTTACTTTGTCCTGCTGTGAATCAAACAAAGGTCTCTCACTTGAGAAGTAAGTGCCCTAACCACTGAGCTACAGGACTCCACGTTAGAAAAAGGTTAGAATTTGTTTAGGTTTCGTAAATAATACTAATATATAATAATCCTTGCATTTGATTTAACACCTTATCATGTCTTCGAGATGCTTCAAAGCGCTTCACAGAATATACTGTAAAATGAACTGACTGTATATTTTGTGGGCGAAATGGAATGCAATGGAGCTATTGCTAGTGTTACCAATTGTCATTTTAAAGTGGCTTTACCAGAATGGGTGCTTCATTTTGATGAACTGATTTTATAAACTCTTGTTTTATGCATTGTTGAAATCCTGTGAAGACTGTGTAATTTCATCAGTTGAGCCTTGCTTCGAGATTTCAGTTCTGATTTATTATAATAATTTTCTGATTTTCTGGGTTCATTTTTCAGGGCATTGTTTTTAGCATTCTTTGAGTTCTAAAAAAAATGTAGTGGTTTGGGGGCTTTCGTTTACTTGGAATGAGAAGATTCAGTGGCATTGAACATCTTTTCAGTACATGGCATGGCAGATGTGGAAGGGGAGAGGCAATGGATAATGCGACTGCAGAAATCAGTCATAAAATATGGACCTCTGTGTAAATCAGTGCCTGTTTTGATCATTTGCTAGCTGCACCTCGGGCGTACACTGAGCTACCTTTGAAGCTACCTTTGGGCTTACCAATCTTGACTTCATTATTTCAATGTTCACCTCTCTTGCCATACAAACGAAGAGGAACTGTAGAATGAAGTGACTGTGTATTTGTAGGTGAGTATTTCAGCCAATTTGCGCACAGTAATGGCTCACAAACAGCCATGAGGAGAATGATCAATTTTATCTTGGGTTTTCTTGGCCAATAAAATGGGAGAAAATCTCTTTGAATAGTGCCATGGGATCTTTCATCTCTTTCTTTAATGATGGGCGGAACCTTGGCTTAATATCTCACGATCATTAAAAATGACATACCGCATGATAAAAACATGTTTAAATGGTTGATGAGAAGATCTCAACTCGACACACCCAAGTAAAGGGAATGAATGTTACAAACAGGCTTTTCCTAAAAGTTAATGCTTGGTGTATCTTTTAGCAACTCTGTTACAATTAGAATGCTTGATCATTACATGTTAAATACGATAATTATCTTACACATCTCTGGGAATATTGGTGTTTTTAATTCATTAATGCATTCATTGTGCTTAGTGTTTTTCACACCTAAATATGACCGAAATTTCTTTTTATTGATATCAAGATCACTCATCTACAAATCCCTTCATGCCCTGGCACCTCCTTACCTTTCTGACCTACTTTCTCCGCACTCTACTACTCGTAGCCTCCACTACCCATTGCTGACTCTGGCCTCCTGCTTTTCCCTCAGCCCCTCCGTTCCACCATCGGCAAGCACGTATTAAGCCCCTATCCTCGGCTTTGGAACTCTCTCCATTAATCCCATCACCTTGCCCCCTCCCGCCCTTCTTTTACATAATGTGTGAAGACCTTCCTCTTCCACCGTGCTTCCTCTCCCCGGCTCGGTGACATGCTCTGGTACTGTTAAGTGCTCTGAGACACAGCCCTAGGCTAATAGTAATAATCCTTGCATTTAATATAGTGCATTATCATATCTTTGCGACGTCTCCAAGTGCTTCACTGAATACACTGTAAAGAATATACTGTATATATTGTGGGCAAAACATGACAGCCAATTGCACGCAGCAGTGTCCCACAAACAGTCATGGATTGAAGTGATCATTTTTTTAAAAAAGGAATTATTATTACCCCTGGAAAATCGATTCAAAATTCAATTAATTATAGTACTGGGTTCCTTTCTATTGTTAGATAAACAGGCATGTGGATAAGGAAGCTTGCCTAAGGTTTCTACCTGTGGGAATCAACCCCAATGAGAAGCTTCCTCTCGCTTGCAAGGCAAGTGCTCTAACCACTGAGCTACAGGACTCTATGTAGGATGCTATATAAACGCAACTTATTGTTGTTATCCAAATTGGACTAAGTTGCAAGGAGGGTGGTTAAGGACCTGGTCGCTGGACTTATTTTAAAAAAAGCTTGATGCTGTGATGGGAAGATGGGTATTCTGGAGAGATAAAATCAGATAGCCTGAAGGGCCTTCTACATCCAAACTAATCTTGCGATCCGGTGAATCATGCTAATTGTGGTGTGCTATGCATACTGATTTACTTACAGATTAGATTTTCTCAAAAAAAATCATGAAACTCAGCACAGCATCCATTATATTAAGAGGACAAAGATATTAATAAAATATGCAAATTATAAGATTTAAATCTCCACAGCAACTACCAAACAGCAAGTTATTTGTTTATGAAAATGAAAGGGCATATCTAAAAGTAATATGTGAATACAGTACTGTAATTAACTCAAATTTGCATAAGGATTTCAGGATCAGTAGTCCCAATGCTTCAAAATACTTCTCTGACCTTCTGAAAACATATGCTATTAACATCAACTTTAATGAACTATGCTAATTATTCGTCATTTACAAATAAAATAACATTATTCACAAGATGGACGTTCCCTGATACTTGAAATAACAAATGGCTGGTGCACAAAGCATTGCGGTATTGTTCTCCTTTTATATTAGGGCAATATAATTGCCCTGTTATATAATTGTTTAAAGGGCAAAACTACTTAAAATTTAAAGTTGTTTGATCGACTGGTTTCACAATGGGTTTAGCTGATATGATACTCAATACATCATATATTGCAATTTTCTCTCTTTCTCCTCTCCCCCAGCCCCCACATAGTTTTGTTATGCACAATTGGCTGCTGTGTTTTGCCCATGGAATGTACGTACAGTCACTACAGTTTACAGTGTATCCTGTGAAGTGCTTTGAGATGTCTCGAAGACGTGACAAGGCACTATATCAAATGTAAGGATTACTATTATTATTTACAAAGACCTACATTCCCCAGCAGATTCCCACTTTACTACGCAAAGATATTTCAATAGATTCCAACCTTATTGCAGACAGAAATTCCAAACTTCATGCCACATAAACACTATGTTGTTTTGAAGCTTATAAAACTACATTGCTGAAAATACATTCTAGTTGATCTAGTTGTGTGAATGAGCTCTCAAACTGCGTCGTCAGGTTCATAACAATGTTCAAATTTCCATACAGTGGATCTGAAGTCTACACAGGTAAAATCTCAGCATTTTGCCTTTTAAACTGCTTTGCACTAATATAATCTCATCCTTTCACTTTGTTGGCTCCAATATAAAACAGAATATTAATTGCATCCTCAAACAACAATAAAAATAGCATCTTTCACATTGGAAACATCCCAAATCAAACAGAATGACATGTAGCAATAATATATCTGTCATTAAGCAACTGACAAACCATTCTCAGTTTACAAGGGCAAGGTATAGGCAAGTTTTAATGATCTTCCTTGCATTTGACATATACAAAAAAAATCCTTCCATTTAATATGGCGCTTCATCATGTCATCGAGGCATCTCAAAATGCTTCACAGGATATACTGTAAAGTTGTGGGACTGTCTGTGATTTGAGGGCACAATAACACCTTTCAGGTCAGGATGTTGTCTTAAAGTGCTTCACAGGATTTATTTATACTTCACAGTAAAGTATAGTGACTGCATATTTTGTAGGCAGGTGCAATGGCCAATTTAACTGCTGTGAGCTGCCGTGTTTCACCCACAAAATACAATCACTAAATTGTGGAGTATATCCTGTGAAACGCTTTGAGATATCTCAATGATGTAATAAGGCACTACATCAAATGCAAGGTTTATTATTATTATTATTATTGTTATTATCATGCAAAGAAATAGTAACAGACAATCATTCATTAATGTTATCTGGAGGGTTATAGGCGATTATATACAGTTAATCAATATACAGAGATAAACTCCCTTCTCTATTCAAATAGTGCCATGTGATCTTAAAGGTTCACCTGAACAGGCAGACAGATAGTACAGGAGAAGCCCGTTTATCCGGCACCCGTGGGACCTGGCCAATGACGGTTAAAGCGCCTGCCGGATATTCAGGCGGCCCGCGGCCAAAAACCCACTACAAAAAAATTAAAGTTCTTTTAACACGCACCATATACACCAGACTCAGTAATAACAGATAATAAAAGAATATTATATTGGTACTTATTGTTAAAACTACTCTCTTGCACCTCTCACCTTTACTGATTGAGGTTTACAGTCCAGTGATTCTTTTTTAAACGCAGGACGCCAAGCGGGTGAAAAAAACGGCAGCACGGTTTTAAAGTCGTGGGACTTTACTAGCTGCAAGCCAATAGCCCTGGACTCTACTAGCGGCAAACCAAAATACTGCACCTGCGCGACAATGTGGGTTATCGGCTAGCGTTATTGGCTTGCCGCTAGTATGGCTTTAAAGTCATACACGCTCCGCTTTTTTCATGGGGGTGGGGGTTCAAGGTCCAGATCGGATGTTTGAGCCACAATTGGCACTGACCGAAAAGTGAGAGTGCTACAGACAGCCGCACTCTCCAATAATAATCACTCCAGAAAAAACAACAATAAAATTGGTCATTTCAATCCACGACTGTTTGTAGGACATTGCTGTGCGCAATTAGCTGCCATGTTTCGCCCATAAATATACAGTCAATTCACTTTAGTATATTCTGAGAAGCGCTTTGAAACGTCTAGAAGACGTGAAAAGCATTATATCAAATGCAAGGATTATAGGATTATTATTAGGGTATACCTGTCGACACCTAAAGTTGTTACAGACTCTGGTGCATAATTTATATTTTTGTTGACAGGAGAGACTGAAATCTGCAAAATGGGTGTAGGCTCCACTGAAATCATTTGTATAGGTGTTAGGTGCACAGGGGAATCGAAATTGAAACCATCAATAAAGTTCTCTGTTAGATAATCTCAGATGCTTCAGAATGTAATTGTTTCCAAATGTGCAGAGGTGATACTTCAGCCACAGAATAAGTATTGCACTTGTCACATTGCACAGAAACTGACATACAAACATTGGCACGATTCCTAAAACTTATTTCGGGGATTTGTTTAGGAAAACAGCAGGAGTCTCTCTCCATCAAAGAGCTTTCCACCACTCAGCGTCCGAGGACTGTTGCGCTTTGATCCGGAAATGAATGGTCCTCTTTCATAAATTTTAGGCCATCTTTAAATTTGCTTTCCCAGGATTAAATTATCCGTTGATAAATCTGGGTAAATCTGCTAAAATAAACCACATTTATGCTATGCTTCCACATTTTTGATGTGTGTTTACCAAGTGCATGCCAAAGTACGTTTACATTAGTCACAAATCTACCCTATCTTCTAAATGTCAACACGCCGTGACTATATAGTTTAGGGAGTAATTAACATTCACCATGAAGATATATTAGCTATTTAAAAGGAATTTGTTCTGAATTTAGCTACAATCGATTCAGTAAAAGGGCGCATCAAATAGAACATCAGTTGCACCTTAGATGTCAGCCTGGCTCAATTAAATGGTAGCAATCTCCCCTCTAAGTAAGAAGGTTGTGGGTTCAAGCTCTATATCGGGACTTTGCACTCCCAGTCTAGCTGACATTTCAGCGCAGTGTTAGAGGAGAGCTGCGTTGCTAGAGCTATTGTCTTTCTCTTGAGTTGTTAAAATGAGGTCCAACCTGTCTGGTATGAAGGGTGTTAAAGATTGTGTGGCTCTTGAAAGAGAAGGTTGTTTCTCTGGATGTCCTAGGCTACATTCTCCCAGATGAAATAGATCATAAAAATAAAAAAATCCTTGGATTTTGAGAGCGCTTTTCACATCTTATCAATGTCTCAAAGCACTTCACAGAATATACTATAAAGTATAATTGACTGCATATTTGTGGATGAAACACTTCATTCACTTCATGGATATTGATGGATCGATTCAATGTGCAAATTGGCTGCTGTGTTAGTCTGCCAAAATATACAATCACTACACTTTGAAGTAAATCCTGTGAAGTGCTTGAGATGTCCTCCTGATGTGAAAGGTGCTAAATCAAATTCAAATGGGAATGTGAAAGGAGTCAGACAGCATCAGTAACTTCGACAGGGAATTACGGTAGATAAAGATATAGGATAGATTGACCAACAATCCTTCAGACTGCAGTATGTCCCTCCCCACACCATTGTGTTGTATAGATGCATTATTCATAGTGCAGATATTGGACAATAGTTTGAGTTCAATATTAATGTGGAGCATACACAATCCTTTTCTGCTGTAACCAACTCAGTCAAGGCATTTTCCACGTGAATATATGATCTGCAGCAACAACAATAATAGCAAAATTACATTTATATGGCGCCTTTCACATCGGGAGGATGTCCCAAGGCACTAGCCAAACAATATTTCGGACCCAAGCTGGTGATCGGGATTGGTGGGGGGAGTGGAGGGCAGAAGGGGAAGGAGGTTGATCAAAACTACAATAATTTACATTTGTAGTATAGTGACTTTCATGTCAGGAGGATGTCCCAAGGGACGGATGCATCCGAGCAGGTGATTGGGAACAGGATAGGTAGAGGGCAGAGAGGTTAGGGATAGGAAGGTGACCAAAGGCATGGTTGAAGAAGAGGGTCTGATGGATACCAAACAAACATTGTATGCCATGTAGCATTTGACAAGGGTTATCCAGCACCATACTGAAAGGTCCAGTCTACAACTGATTGAAAACCGTAATCATAATACTGCAATAATAATCCTTACATTTGATACAGCATCTTTCATATGAGGAGGATTTCTCAAAGCACTTCACAGTATACAATACAAAGCATAGTATGCAGGAAAAAATTGTCTTAGAGGAGAAGATCAAAGACACCAAAGAGAGAAGCGAAACTTATATCAGGGAATTCTAATTAAAACAAATGCATTGCCAGGGAAGTGCTGCATTGACAGAGGTTCAGTCCTTTGGATGAGACATTAAAACAACAACAAGCCCTGTCTGCTTGTTGAGTTAGATGTTAAGAATCCTATGGCATTATTTGAAAAAAAGGGAATTTCTTCAGTAATCCCGGTCAATGATTGGCCATTCACTTCCAAGGCCATTTGTAGCGCATTGGTCTATAAATTAGCATTTGTCTACATATATACAGACTTTACACTTTACACAAAAATCCTGTAAAATGAGGTGAATGTTTTCAATGACCTAATAATAATCCTTGCATTTGATATAGCACTTTTCACGTTTTTTAGACTTCTCAAAAGCGCGTTACAGAATATACTGTAAAGTGAATTGACTGTATATTTTATGGACGAAACATGGCAGCCAATTGTGCACAACAGTGGTGAATTGAGATGACCAATTAATTGTTTTTTGAGGGATTATTACCAGGTGTGTGGAATGAGGAAATTTCCCAAGATTCCTTGTTGGGAATCGAACCCAGGTCTCTCATTTGTACTAACCGCTGAACAACAGGACATAATAATATATCAATTATATAATTAATATAATATATTATTTGACAATACTATATACAGTATCATTAGATATTTGATATAATGTTTGTTAATACTATATATTATATACTAGCTATACCCACTGCAACTATGCTTGCAACAGGTTTCATTTAATCGTCCTTTTCTCTTTCATCTGTCATTTTTATTTGTCTGTAAAAGGCTTGATTTTGCTACTTAGGCATCTTTATCCCTTAAGATTAATAAAATGTGCTATTGAACTTGTTAACTAGCACACATATCCTTTTGGGAGGACTACTGTGGGAAGAATCCTGTTGGTAGGACTAGTGGGAGGACTGGTGTTGGGATGACTTCTTGATGGGAGTCCATACATGTATAATGAGCATGTTTGGTCACGATAGGAGATCTCTGAAAAAATATATGCCCATGACACTCCCCCATGCAAGACCTTTCTGATGAGGTATAAATCATGTCTCTACATCAATCAGTTAGTGTGTGCTTGGCAGACGCAGACACAAACATTTTGTCTTTATTAGTAGCTTATTATATATTATTTGGTTCCATATTTGCTAATATTATGTATCATATATTATTTGATAAGGTATTTTGTAAGAATATATCAAATGCAATTATTCCTACACAATAGAGCGTTTTTTTAGGATAATTTGTAAAATTGTGTTTGTTCAGTTAATAATGTATTGGCTGCTATGTTTTGGATGTACATGACACCCAATTGTCCCTCAGAGCTGCGGTTCATGTACCCAAGGGGATACAAAATTACTTCCAGGTGGCGGTACATTGATTTATTTAGCTCTCTTATTTAGCGTTTTATAGCCTTCCAAATTGTATATTTAATTGTGATTCCCCTCGTTTTGTATATGCTAGTTATTTTGTTATACTGTATAAGAAAAGCTTGGTCATAAAATGCAAGTGGAATGAAGGGGGTGGTGTGTGTGTTATGTGGTTGGGTGGGGGTAATGATAATGTTGAAAATTAACAAGGGGTACATTACTGAAAAAGATTGAGAACCACTGCTCTAGAGGATGTTATTCTGGATTACTTCACTTGCAGAAGCATAGAAAATTGTCACCAGAAACTCTATAGAAAGGTCTGTGTTGGGAGGGGTGTTTTTGAGAGCACTCAGCTCCCCTCTGCTTCATTTTGAAATTATTTTAAATCTGTGACCACGAGTCACAGATTCGCCCACCAGTGGAAACAGTTTTTCCTTATTCACCCTGTCGAATCCCCTCATGATTTTATAAACCTCTATTAGGTCTCCTCTCAACCTTCTCTGTTCCAAAGAGAATAAACCTAGCCTATCTAGCTTTTCCTCATTACGGTGAAGTCCCTCAATCCTAGTACCATTCCAGTAAACCTTCTTTGCACCCTTTCTATTGTGTGGTGACCAAAATTGCACACAGTATTCCAGCTGAAGCCTAATAAAAGTATTATAGAGGTTAGTTAGCACTTTCTGACTTTTGTACTCTATACCCCTATTTATAAAGCCTGGTGTCCCATATGCCTTCTTAACGGCTTATAGAATTTATTATTCTGCCAATCAATTAACAACCAGGTTCCTATATAATGCTTGGTAAACAGAGACATGCAGAGTAAGGAACAAAAAAACAAAAATGTATATCGCTAATATACAAGTACTCTTACCCTCATTGGATTCCTGTTAGAACTGCTTCACAACAAGTGTTTGGGTCTTTTTAGTTTTTCCAGTTATGTACTCATCAAATGAATGTTTTTTTCCCCCACTGTATCTGTGCTTCTGTTAATATATTTTGCCTTTTGATTCCACGTTAACACCATTTGTTTGATCTTGTTGATCCCTTCCATGGAATCCTAATGTTTTCCAGGAACTTTGGACTTTTTGTTGACTTCCTGAATCTGCAGTCAATGTACGTGTTCCTCCCCAGGTTATTAGAGCCAGAGAGAGCGCTGTTCAATTTCACAGACTGTCTGAAATAATATCATGAAATGTGGACCACTGTCTGTGAATCCTATCAGCCAATATCCCCCATAACTATCAACCAAAAATGCACAGTTCCAAAGGAAAAAACATAGACTCAATTAGTGCATGCTGGTGTTTATCCTCAGCATGAGTCTCCACCCATCCTAACCTCTCCCAATTTTCTTTTTCCTGTTGTGTGCAAAACCCTATAATTCATGCTGAATATTTAGCAATGTAATCGAGCCAGCCCTCTGTGGCAGTCTCGGTTCCCTGATTCCTGAGCTATGTAGGCCCTCAAATACTCCAGGGCACTGTTGACAGCCAGCCCATTGGAAGGACCTAGTAGGGCAGACGAGTCACTGAGGGCAAGAAATCATCTCACTCAGTTCCTTTTAACCCTGGAAGCTAAAGCCCTAATAGGTAGGGTTGTCCAGGCAGTGCTATCAATGGCAAGGTATGCGGTTTTAGTTGTCTAGACTCTTAGCACTGGGATGCATAGAATTCTCATCTTCATTTGGATATTCTTAAGCATGGTGATGGATGCATTTCCGGATGTGTCAGACACCCGCCTGACCAAAAAAAAGGCTGTCAGGCAACAGGTATAATCAAGCAACTCAGTGTACTGCATCAATGCTATAGCACTGCCAGCAATTTGGACATCCTTCTGATGTGAAGGGCGCTATATAAATGTAATTTGGTGTTGTTATTATGAGCATTGCTACACATGCCCTGGGGGAGTCTTTGAATAGAGTTTGTTGCTTCCCAATGTGACCTTTTAGATACTGGGATTAAAGTATTTTGGTTCTAGACCTTCCTCCACAGTGAACACTTTCCCCACTTTCCCCATCCAAAGTGGAACAAGGCAGAGATTTCCCTAGTCTGTTTCAGTATTTCTGGCCTGCAGAACCATGGAAATGGTCATCATTAACATACATATCTTTGGCATACAGGTCATAGAGAATACCGTATATAGAACACCATGTTAATCAACTGATACTTTGCTGTACCTCATGAACTGAGGTCCTGTAGCTCAGTGTTTAGGGCATTCACCTCACAAGAATCTTTAATGTGGGACTAATAGGTTAGATAGGGGGGAACCAGCAGATGTTGTGTATTTGGATGTTCAGAAGGCTCCAGTCTGCTCCATGTCCCCCGCTCGACTCGCCCAACCATTGGTGGATGGGCTTTCAGTCTCTCTGCCCCCATATTTTGGATCTCTATCCTACAGTCAGACATGAAAGGTGCTCTATAAATGTGATTTTGTTGTTGTATGTTGTTATTGCTTGTTGAGCTTTTTGTCCCTAATCGACACAATCTGTTCTTTATCTCCCAAGTCGCGACCCTGCTCTACAGCCTTGACTGTTCTTTGCTTTGTCGGTATACTTTTTACTGTGACTGTAACCTTCCCTCCCGCCCACTTAATAGTTTAAAGCTCTACCTACCTCCCTAGTTATTTGTTTTGCCAGGATATTGGTCCCAGCCCTGTTTAGGTGGAGACCATTTCGATGGAACAGCTCCCTTTTTCCCCAATACTGGTGCCAGTGGTCCATAAAATGAAACCCCTGCCTCTCACACCACTTTTTCAGCCACGCATTTAACTCTTCAATTTGTTTGTCTCTGTACCAATTTGTGCATGACTCAGGTAGTAATTCCATTATTATCACCTTGGAAGTTCTACTTTTTAATTTCATTCCCAGTTCATCGAATTGATTCTTCCGGTTGTCACTACTAGTCCTATCTATATTGTTGGATCCTATGTGCATCACAATGTGGATCCACCCCTTAGAAGTACAATTTTGTTATTGTTCCTGCTTCAAATTCTTCTCCAGCCTTCAAGAGGTGTCCTTAACCCTTACATTTATATAACGCCCTCCACGCCAGATTGCGTCTCAGAGTGCTTCACACTAGCGGGGCCTGGGCAGAGCCAGGGGTAGGGGAAGGTTGAACAAAAAGGTCTTTAGGCGCGACCTGAAAATGGAAAATGATGGGTGGGTGAGGCAAAGGGATTGAGGGAGGGAGTTCCAGAGTTTGGGGACGTAGTGGCTGAAGCACAGTCACCGATGGTGGAGTGGAAAATTCGGGGACAAGGAGGAGGCCAGACGCAGTAGTGCAGAGGCAGCGGGTATTGCTGTGAGGAAAGAGGAGGTTGGAGAGGTCGAAGGTGCAGAGGAGTAGAGGGATTTAAACACAAGAGTGAGGATCTTGAAGTCGATCCGCTCCGTGACAAGGAATCAGTGAAGTCTGGTGAGGACTGAGGTAATCAGAGAGCAAAGTTTGGTTCAGGTGAGAATGCAGACGGTGGAACTCTGTATGAGTTGGATTTTGTGAATGGTGGCGGAGGGAAGACCAGCGAGGAGTGTCCTCACTCCATTCCCCGAATCAGTGACTGCTTATCTCGGCTAGGCTTTATACCCTCAGCTAGACCTCTGTTCCACCCCTTGCTGTCCTCACTCCGCTCCCTGAATCAACGGCTGATGCTATAAGGTGCTATATCAAATACAAGGATTATTATTATTCATTATGTAACTATCTGCCCCACCAGGATTTTCAAGTCAATGGGTTTCAGCCAAATATAATGCTGCAAGCTCCAAAAATAAAAGGCATGTGTTTTGTCTTGGGCATTTCAGAAATATACAAGAAACAGATACAAATGGCATCAAGTATATTATTGACATTTCAACCATTGAACAAGTCCAAACTCCTCTTCCTCTCGGCAGTTTAACAGATTAACTGACTTAAAGAATAGCCGGAATAGCTGATGCATGGGTGAGAGAAAGCTCTAGAACTGGATAATTTTGCATTCTTATAGATGCTCAATAAAAATAATTCCATTTGATATGCTATAGTATCTTCCACATTGGGAGGACGTCTCAAAATGCTTCACAGGATACACTGTAAAACAGAGTGACCCTGTATTTGTTTTATCATATAAAAATATTTAACGCGCTTTACAGCTACTATGCCCCAAGGCTCTGGAACTCTCTTCCTCAATCCTTTCGCCTCACCCTCTTTTTGAGTGTGCTTTTGGTCACCTTTTTCCCCCTCCCTCTGGCTCGGCCCCGGGATCTGTTATCGTGAAACGCTCTAAGATGCCGGCCGGCGTGGAGAGCGCAATATAAATCCAAGTTGTTGTTGTTACAGGAGTTAATGCTGAGTGTAGTGACTGCTTTGAGCATGTCAGCCTGACTCACTTGGTCGCACTCTTGTCTCTGAGCCCGTAGGTTGTGAGTTCAAACCCCATGACTGGACTTTGAACTCACAAAATCTAGGCTGAGGCTCCAATGCAGTTGGAGGTACACTGCATTGTTGGAGGTGCCGTCATTAAGATGAGACATTAAATTAGGTCAAGCTTCCTGTTCTTCTGAGGCAGATCTGAATGCGGCCAGCTGCCTGCTCTACTTACAATTGCTGGCTGTACAGTTTTTTGGAACTTTAAATAAACACATCTTTAGATTTCCTATTCAGTTCTGACTTCTAGCAGCAAAAGGCTTCCTCCCCAACATCCCTCAGATGTTAGACCACAACACACCCATGATAAACATGTGGACATGCCAGTCTGAGCATGTGATACCCAGAATACAACAGGAACTCAGGCTGCACTGCACTGCACTGCAGTATGTGCCACAACTGTAATAGCCAATCCTCAAGGCTGACACATCAATGATAGTCTCATGGCCGGATATGGGAGGACAGAACCTGTCAGCAGAACAGCCGTCCGCGGTGACAGAATCCACTGTAATGTGATTTCTTTTTACCATTTTCCCTCCAAATTGCAGCGCTCCTGAATAACACTGGGTGAACCTGGTTCTATACCTGGCTTTGTGACTATCGTTGATTTGTCGACCTTGATCGTTTCCTGTTGTGGTGTTATGGGTACTGCAGCTGAACCTAATGCAGGCTTCAACTGATCACACCTCCAGCAGAATCACTCATAAAGATCAGTCGCCCAATATTTCTCAGGTTCTTGACTTTAAAATTACCGTCTTAAAATATATGCAGAATTTTGTAAAATTTCAAAATGATAATCGTTGTATTTGAATGCGCCCCATCATGCTGTTGCAATGTCTCAACAACAAAACAACAACTTCAATTTGTATAGTGTCTTCCACGCTGGACGGTGTCTCAGAGCGCTTCACAGTAGCGGATCCTGTCTCAAAGTGTTTCACAGGATTTACTATAAAGTGTTGTGACTGTATATTTGCAGGCAAACGTAGCAGCCACTTTACACACAACAAACTCCCATGAAGTGAATGACCGATTTTTTTTGTCGTTTTTTGATGGGAAAATAAAAGTTTGCAGTCAGCCACCTGTTTGTAGAGTGAGAGAGTGTGTGTGTGTGTGTGTATATACATATCTATTATAATACACACACCTAATAATAATCCCTCCAAAAAAACACAATACAGTAATAAAATTGGTCATTTCAATCCACAACTGTTTGTGGGACACTGCTGTACAATTGGCTGCCGCGTTTCACCCACAAATATACAGTCAATTAATTCACTTTACAATATATTCTGTGAAGCGCTTTGAGACATCTAGAAGACGTGACAAGGAGCTATAACAAATACAAGGATTATTATTATTATTATGTGCGCCATACATGCAAATGTTTACCTAAGGAGGCTCTAAGTCAGTGGATCTGTTAACAGTTTTGTGCAGAGAGTGTGCAGGGGTGGGGAAACAAGCAGGGTGCGGGCTGTCTGTCTTCACTCATAACCTGATTTAACTTTCCTTCTTGCACAGAATGCCTGCAGCACCAAAGAAATTTTCTTCAAAAATGGAACCACCTTTAGTCGCATTTGGATCACGTCAGGACTCATACATAGTAAATCCTAGCCTTATAATAATATTCCTTGCATTTGATATAGTGCCTTATCATGTCGTTGAAACATGTCAAAATATATTATAAACTGGATTGTCTGTGTTTTGTGGATGAAACATGGCAGCCAATTGCACACAGCAATCAGGTGGATTGAGTGACCAAATTTTTTTTTTTTGAAGGGGTTATTACCCCCAGAAAAGCAATCCGTCAATTGATAACCAACCAAATTCTTACTTACTGCTAGATAAACAAAGGCATGTGGAGTTAGGAAACATGCCTAGAGTTTCGCCCTGTCCAGATCCTCTCGCTTACGATATGAGTGCTCTAACCAATATATTACAAGACCCCACAATAATCCTTACATTTGACCTAGCACCTTGTGGAGCTCCTGTAGCTCGGTGGCTAGAGCTCTCGCCTTACAAGCATGAGACGTGTGTTCGAATCCAGGCAGATCAGAGCGAAATCATGGGCAAGTTTCCTTACTCCACATGCCCAATAATAATCCCTCCAAAAAATATCACAATAATAATATTGGTAATTTCAATCCATGACTGTTTGTGGGACACTGCTGTGCGCGATTGGCTGCCGGTTTCACCCACAAATATGCAGTCAATTCACTTTACAGTATATTTTGTGAAGCACTTTGAGACGTCGATAAGATGTGAAAAGCGCTATATCAAAATGCAAGGATTATTATTATTGTCAAATCAACAAGATGTCTCAAAACACGTCATAGAATATTATAAATTGGATTGACTGATTATTGACTATCTATAATAATTGACTATCCTTGCATTTTGATATAGCGCTTTTCACAACTGTATATTTGTGGGCGAAACACGGCAGCCAATTGCACACAGCAGTGTCCCACAAACAGTTATGGATTGAAATGACCAATTTATTATAGTTTGTCTTGTTGGACAGATTATTATTAGGCATGTGGAGTAAGGAAATTTGCCCAAGGTTTCGCCCTGACCTGCCTGGATTCGAAACACAGGTCTCATGCTTGTAAGGTGAGTGCTCTAACCACTGAGCTACACGACTCGTTTATTCGAATAATGCCATGGGATTTTTAACTTCTACCTGAACACAAACCTGATCTCGGTTTTACATCTCATCCCAAATAAACAGATTATTTAGTTGATTGCTTTTTTATCCTTCAGTTCAGATTTAATTATTATATATATTTTAATTTGAGAGTGGCTGGTTCTTTTTAAAAAACGCGGGGAAATGGCTTCCAGTTTGAGACTGAGTTGAATATCTACAATGATGTATAATCTTAAATTTTAAGATAAAATGCTCTTTACAGACTAATAGGTAGAATTGTGCAACTAGCTTTCTTCACCTACTTAGGAGTTAACAGACTCCTTCCCACTCCTCCCCATCCACCCCACGAGACATAAACATCCATTGAAGCAAATCACAAGTTTTATGACCCAAATGTAAAATGGTGAAACTTTGCTACATCTGAGTTTAACAAAGAGAGGTTTCAATACAAACTGATGGAATTCATCGGAGTTAACACAGGCATTTCCTGACTGCACCTTGTAAAAATATTCAAAGTTATTTTTTTACAGGCTTTTAAAAATGGTCTGGCGCAAGTAAGTAAGCTACCTGGCTTGTTTCCACCGTAACAAAATAACATGTCTTTTCCAGAAGAAACCTTTACTTTCCGACACAACCAGGAAAACAGTGGTTATCCATTAGCTTAATGAACCTTATTGCTTGCCCTTGTTTATTTAATAATTTACTGTATCATATCATGCCTAATGTAAAAATAACTCACCGTCACTCCTTCTGGTTCCTCCTGAACATAGCCACACAGACGCAGGGCAGGATCTCGCCTTACAGAAATCCAAACTGTGGTCTTGTGATTAAGGAGCTCTGTTCCATGTCCGCTGTATTCATCGAAGGCTCTACTCCACACACCTCAGATAATCGGGCTGGATTGATATCTGTAGAAAAAGTTCCAGAGCAATCAGATCTCCCATTATGTGATTGCCTTTGAAAAGGAGGACACCCAACTAAACTATTCTAAGAAACTGTAACTAGGAGGAACACTCCTGACAATAAAGGAGGAGTTCCGATAGTGATTTATTTTTATGACAGCTACATTGCTTATTCATGAAAACATCTATGACAAATGTGACTTGTCAAAACACGCCAGCCAGAAACCCTTTGAAGTTCAGTAAGTACTGCAGTTAGCTCAGCCAATAACTAATATTGCTCCGGGTAAAATGTGGTGTAAAAAACCAACAGTGCAGAAGTGTGACATTAAAAGCTGAGAACAATTATTTACGTAGCAAAAGGTGTAAAGTGCAGATCCACCCTAAAGTAAGAAACTCAAAGGTCGCTAAACATTAAAACCATATTTGCTTTATCTAAACTAACTAAATAAATATGTTACTGCAGAATTTTCAAATATTAAAATAAGGAATTGTGCCAGACATGATACGCATGAGCCATTCATTGCCATTTATTTCCTTTTGGCAGCTTGTCAGAAATGATAAATCAGTTCAGGTGTGACAGTTCTGATGCCCAGATTTTTTAAAATAAAGTAAAACACTTCTTTTTTTTGATAAATTCATCCAAGATGTCTGACAATGTGGAAACCCATCTTTGTGCTTAAGAGCATCCAAATCAAATTGAGATTTCCATTCAGTGGCTCAGTGGTTAGAGCACTCGTCTTACAAGCTGGGGAGACCAAGCTGGGGAGACCTGTGTTTGAATCCAGGCAGGTCAGGACAAAACCTTGGGCAAGTTTCCTTACTCCACACGCCTAATAATAATCCCTGCAAAAAAAACACGATAATAGAATTGGTCATTTCAATCCATGACTGTTTGTGGGACACTCCTGTGCGCAATTGGCTGCCGCGATTCCCCCACAAATATACAATCAATTCACTTTACAGTATATTCTGTGAAGTGCTTTGGGACGTTGATAAGATGTGAAAAGCGCTATATCAAATGCAAGGATTATTATTTATTATTTTCATTCCATCAACACGTGGCAATTACACAGATAGATTGTTGCAATGGAATGTGCACTCCCTCCGCAGAGCGAGCTATCCTGTTTCCTAATTCCTGATCCTGATCCTCACCTTCAAAGCCCTCCAGTAGATGGCCTCGCCACACACTACCTCTATGACCTCCTAACCCACTACCAACATGCCATGCCAACCATCCTCTCAGCAGTACCTACCTACTCCACCATCGGAGAGCGAGCATTCAACCACTCTGCCCCCAACCTCTGGAATTCCATCCCGAAGTCCTTCTGCCTCCTTCAAATCCCGCCTCAAGCCCCTCTTCTTCCAGTCCCATGGGTCACCCCACATGCCCTCCTTTGCCTCCACCCTCCCCGACCCCAGCTCATGTCTGAAACATTAACTGTCCAGAGCTTTGGGATGTCCATCTGACATGAAAGGTGCTAAACAAGTGTAATTTTGTTGTTTTTAATTCCTAAAAGTATTCGGCTCATGTTGGCAAGAGCCAAGTCTTGGGGAACCCAGAATGTGTGATGGAGTACTGCTGGAGCCTAACCGGCTAAAACCGCTCAGCTTGCCATTGATATCATGGTTGGGAAAGATTTCCAGTTGCTTGTCCAGTTATGACCACCCTACCCATTAAGGCCTTAGCTTGCAGGGTTAACAGGAGCTGAGTGAGACGATTCCCTGCCCAAGGTACTTTTCATGCTGAGATGTGTTACTCACCAGGAAGCTCACAGGGAGTTCCAGGTGAAATATCTTGTAAAGGTCCTCCCACTACAATTGTCCAGATTTCCTATCTATCACAAAGAATGTAAAAGATCTTTGTAAACACAGTTCCAAGACTGGATGTACGAAAGTCTGCTCACGAACTTAAACTCTAGGTATCCTTGCCTATAGAGACGCAAGCAGCTTCTGCTTAAACTCTGCATCTCCAACTGAAGACTGAAACAACCTTTGCGAATTTTGAATTTGAAATACAATGTATTGGTGATTTCAGCTAACTTTTTCCATTCATGATGCAAAATAATAATAATTGGTCACTCAATCCACGATTGTTTGTGGGACACTGCTGTGCACAATTGACTGCAGCATTTCACCCACAAAATACAATCATGTAGCTTCACAGTATATTCTGAGAAGTGCTTTGAGATGTCTTGAAGACGTGTTAAAACTCAATATCAAATGCATTTTCAGAAGATGGCATCTCCTATGTACACTAAAAGCCCATTTATCTGGCACTCTCGGGACCTGGCCAATGCCGGTTAAAATGCGTGCCGGATATTCAGTCAAAAACGCAAACAAAAACATTCTTCCGGATAAATTCCGGTTAATCGAATGCGGACCTTTTTTTGCGATGCCGATTATACGGAAGTTACGGTTGATCGGGTGCTGGACATATGGGCTTTTACTGGAGTTGGCTGACCAACATCCTCCGCTACTGGTCGTCCTCATCAATATCTAGACCGAGTTTGAACATCCTGTAGATTCGATTAGCATGAGTTTGTGGATCTTCCATGTGTGACCAATTAGTGGTGTCAGGGTTCCTGCCCATACTACTCCAGTTAACCCTGCAAGACAAGCAGGAAACTTGCCAAACAGTGCTTTCAATGGTAAACTATGTTATTTAAGATGGTTAAACTTCAGTAGTATCCCCAAAACACTCTCAGGATCCCAACATTGAGCTTTTGCTTAATACTCTCCGGAATAAGGTGCATCCCTCCAGAGAACGCGTGCATTCCATTCCAAGATAGGAACATTTCCAAGTGTGAATGGTACACATATATGGAACTCTCGGACTGCTTATAATCTTAATCATGGTGATGGATTTTTGCACCTGGTTAATCTAAAAAATGATTCAGGGATCTAAAACTTTCAATAATAAGAAGAATAATTCTTGCATTTGTTATAGTGCCTTATCATATTGTTGAGATGTCTCAAATTGCTTCAACGAATATTGTGATTATTGTGTTTTTTTGAAGGGATTATTATTATACATGTGGAGTAAGGAAACTTGCCCAAGGTTTTGTACTGACCTGCCTGGATTCAAACACAGGTCTCACGCTTGTAAGGCAATGCTCTAACCACTGAGTTACAGGACTCCACTATATACTAATACACTATAGACTCCAGAATGTACTATAAAGTGTAGTGACTGTGTATTTTGTGGGGGGAAAAATTAATGCGCGGTAATCAATTAATTAAGAGATATTAAGCAATAAACGACACGCATGGTTGTCCCAGAAAGAAATCCCCCTTCCCCCTCTAGCCCCCTCTACTGACATCCTGATGTATTCATCTTCCTGTTTGTGGATTGTGACATTCAGTGCTGGTTAGAGAAACAATGGATTTCCAAAACACAGAGTAAGATTATGATCCCGCAAATAGACAGTTGAATGCTCAAACGCAAACTGATTTCAGGACATTGTATTTGTATTTAGAGTGGCGGTGGGGAGAGGTGAGGGTTCACCTACAGTAGATTTGGGTGTTTTTAGTCAAGGTTAAGGAAACTCTTAATTTGGATTGCAAACAATCTATTTTTTGGCCTCAAAATCGCTTGCATTTAGGGCATGAGATTCACAGGAAAAAGGATATAAAAGCACATTGTTTGAACAAAGTACAAAGAGCTTGACAGTATGAGTGTTCGATGATATACTCAACCTAGGAGTGTTTGATGATGATATCAGATGCCCTTAAGTACACCTGATATGATTCTTCACTATGATGAACACAAACATTTATTCAACGATTTGTATGTTGGCTTTCATAGTGGAGTCTGAAATCTCTGATTTACTGAGTATCCCGAGTGGAGGTAGAGTTTGTCCTAATTAACACAAGAAATGTGATAAGAAATCCTTTTAGTCAAAGCAACTGAAGGTAATGCAAATAATTTATTAGGTCAAGTTTGGGTCAAGCTCTGTTGATTTTTTTGTGAACATCAAGTTTTGGACAATGGCCTATTGCAAGAGACTTAATTCTCATAGTTACAAAAAATTATATAGAGTGGTGTGGCATGGAAGACTCAATTTGGAGACTATTCGGCTCAAAATAGTCCATGTTGGTGTTTGTGTTCTATGCAAACTCCCAACTTTTCTAATCCCCTCTCCTTTAGCACACAGCTATCTCCTAACGTCAGTAGTGGGGAAACTTCTAGAGACTATAATTCGGGACCAAATAAATTTTCACTTAGAAAAACATGAGTTAAGAAAGGATGGGCAACAGGTTTGTTAAAGGTAATCATGTCTAACAAACATGAAAGAGTTTTTTTATGAAGTAACAGTGAAGTGTTTTGTCCACAAATATAGTCAACTTTCCTACTTTTCTTCATCCTGCCTGACCCCTCCCCCCTGCTCTTGTCCCTACCTAACTGTACAGTGCCTTGGGACGTCCTCTCGACGTGAAAGGTGCTATATAAATGTAAGTTTTGATTGATTGATTGATTGATTGATTGAGTTGCAAACAAAATAGAAGCCACAGTATTGAAGGGATAGTGGCAGCATGGATACAGAACTGGCTGGGAAATAGAAAGGGGGAGAGGAATGGTGAAAGGTTGGTTTTCTGATTGGAGGGAAGTGTGAGGTGGTATCCCCCAGACGTCGGTATTGGGACAACTGCTGTTTTTGCACAAATCTGGTCTTTGGTATAGGGAGTACAATTTCCAAGTCTTCAGATGCTACTAAGCTAAGCTAGGAAAAGTAGTAAACAGTGAGGAGGATCTTATCAGACTATAAGAAGGCATAACAGACTGGTAAAATGGGTAGACACATGGCATATGAAGTTTAAAATGGATAAATGTGAAGTGATGCATTTTAGGAGAAAGAATGAAGAGAGGCAATATATATAAGCTAGGTGGAAGAATCTTAAATGAGGTAAAGGAACAGAGACCGAAGGTTCATATAAGTAAATCTTTGAAGGTGGCACTACAGGTAGATAAAACTGTTAAAAATCATATGGATATTAGGCTTTATAAATAATAATAATAATCCTTTCATTTGATATCACATTTTTCATGTCTTCTAGACATCTCAAAGTGCTTCACAGAAAATACAGTAAAGTGGGTGAAAATCCCTTAACAAAGTTGTTGTCACTCAATCCACAACTGTTTGTGGTCCACTACTGTGTGCAATTGACTGCCACATTTCGCCTACTAAATATAGTCACTACACTTTACAGAAAGTAAAGCACTTTGAGACATCTAGAAGATGTGAAAAGCTCTATATACAGTAACATGCAAAGCTTATTATTATTTATTATAAGAGCATAAAAACATGAAAGCAAAACAGTGAAATACAGTAGTTGAAAAGTGAAGTTGTTAATTTTAATACAAGAGCAACGTTTACAGAAACCTTACTTATATCAAAGGAATAATTTGTTATTGGGGGTGAAGAAGCCAGCTTCCAAACAGTGGTGGAGGTAAAGAGAGGCTGGCAGGGCAGGGGAGGTCAACGAGGTCAGGGAGCGAGTGGTAAGACAGTGCAACCATTAGACTAGATAGAGTTAAACTCTCCTCATTTAGGCTGTCCAGTCTCAACAGGTGACGTCTCAGAAGGGACCTTATAGAGAGAGGTGTGTAACATTTTAAATGGGATTCAAAAATGTTACCCGGAATACCAAGAGAGTAAAATAAGCTGATATAGGTTTAAGGGGCAATTTCAGAACAGGTATTGCAAGATCTGTTTATGCCGAAAGTAATTACAGTACTGTAATAATTAGAACACGCATAGATGGCAAGTCGCTGGCAGGGGCTCAGCACCCCCCAATTCGATCCGTCTGTCTGTCTGTCTGTCACCTCTTAAGGTGAGCTGTAGATAGAGGGCTGCTTCCTCTTCCCTCCTCCTCACAATGCAGGCTCCTTGCCAGCCTTAAAGATGGCTGCTCCCCGCCCTCCTTTGTGCAGACTCTGATGAAAACTGGCAGTGGCGGATGAGGGTTGGGGGGGGGGCGGGGGTGGGGAGGGGGTAGTGGCCATCTTTGACAATGGCACAGAGGCTGCAACTGTCTTAAAGAGCACCGACCATTGAACCCCTCCCAAAAAATATTTCACCTCAGTGTTGGACTTGTTTAAAAAAAACAGCTTGGTGCCGTGATGGGAGGATAGTAGTATGGGTGGTCTGGACGGATGAGTTCAGATAGACAGAAGGGCCTTCTTCATTTAAAACAATCTTGGGATCTTGTGAATGACTCATTTTACCTTGGGCACTGTTGGCAAGATCTCCAAGAGAAAGCCCTCTTTGGAATTGTGCCATAGGATCACTCACCAGTATATGCAAATACCTCAGCTTTATATCTCATCCAAAAGACTCCTTCCTACAATGCAGCAGTCAACAACACCGGACTGTCAGCTTAGACTGTGAGCTCAGAGTCCTGACATAAGGAATATCACACGCGGAGGTATTAACACAGCATCAAAGTGAATTGTTTCAAGTGAGATTTTGTGCGGTTTTTTTTCCCCTTTTCCCAGTAAACCGCAGCTGAACGTCGGGTGACTGTAAACCCGGGCTGGTGTGCTCCATTTTAAAATCCCATGTGTTTTCATCTTGAAAAGCAGACCTTAACCGGGGATGTGGGCAGTTTGCGACTATCGATCACGACTCAGTCGGCACTCGCCAGCGAGAGACCAGGGTTCGATTCCCAGGCCAGGGCGAAACCTTGGGCAAGTCTGCTCACTCCACACGCCTTGGGACGTCCTCCCGACGTGAAAGGCGCTTTATAAATGTAATTTGTTGTTGTTGTTGGTAACAAACCCCTCAACAAAATAAAAACAACAAAACATCAGTCGCTTTCAACCCCCCGACTGTTTGCGGGACCCTCAGCTGCCGCGTTTCGCTCACAAATATACGGTCAATCCACTTTACAGTATATCCTGTGAAGCGCTTTGGGACGTCTAGAAGATGTGGAAAGTGCTGCGTCAAACGCAAGGATTATTATTATTATTATTCTTATTGTATCCACGTGGTCACCGGGGGTGGGTGGGGGGGGGGGGGAGGGAGCATTGCATCCATCGTCATCAGATGACTCCATTGTCATCAGATGACCCACGCGTCATCAACGTGCGACGGTTTTCGTGTGGCGGTTGGTTCGTCGTCAGCGCGCGGCGACGCTGTCGAGTGTCTCGAGCACGCCCGTTAGCGATGGGTGCGAGAGGCGCCCAGGAGGACCCCGTGTCCAACTACCAGAGATGGAAGAAGAAGCACGACAAGAGGAAGGAGCAGGGCAGGCAGCTGAGGAGACAGCGGCAAAACAAACCCGGCTGGCAGCTGGAGAAGGAAGACATCGTTCGGATGGTGCAGAAGTATTCGGAGGTAGGCGGGAGCGACGGCCCCGGGCCGGGACACACACACACAGGGGGTGAGGGACACAGGGGAGGGGAGGGAGACAGTGGGGGAGGCAGGTGAGACGGGTTCACAGGGGAAACGGGGGAGACAGCGGGGGGAGGGGGAGACAGCGGGGTGGGGGGAGGGGGGGGAGACAGTGGGGGGGGAGACGGGGTGGAGACAGGGGGGGAGGGGAGACAGGGGGCAGAGGGGGATAGTGGGGGGTGGGGGAGAGACAGAGACAGGTGATACAAGGGGATAGGGCCATAGGGGATAGTGGGGGGTGGGGGGGTGACAGGTAACACAAGGGGACAGCGGGGGGGGGGGGGGGGGGGTGGGGGCGTCACAAGGGTTTAGGAGCACAGGGGGCACAGCTGGGAACACAATGTGGGGGGGAGGTTACACAGGGGAATAGAGGGGACAGAGAGACACAGAGGGATTGGGGGGCACGACAGCAGTGACGATGACCGTGGTGGGGGACAGTTGGCCTGGGGGAGAGCGGGCAGGGGGAGAGAGAGGCAGGGTGTGGGGGGGGGGTGGGGTGGCAGTGGCAGCAGGTGGCGATGACAGCGGGGCGGGGGGGACAGTGATTGGGGGCAGTGAGGAAAAGGGAGACAGCAGAGAACACGGAGATGGGGGGAGCACGGCGTAGGGGGGGAATACTGGATTATATAACTAAATTTGTTCAGGAATATCATAAAATTTGCACAAAGTCCATCATTTGTCTATTTGAAAGTGTGTAAAAGTTTGGGATGTGCAGTATTTGTTACTGTTCCTTTTGAAATAATGCCATCCACGGTAAGATCTTGTTTAGAAAGCCCTTGGAAGTTGCGAACACAATATGAAGCCCTCTCCTTGGCATTTCAGCAGCAAATGTATCACTGTCGCATGGCTACTTCTGTTTGTTTAATATTCATCTTTGCTTCATATGTAGCCAAATGTTGTCATCTGCTATGTTCAGAATTTAGCTCTGCCCAGGAATTGAACCCAGGTCCTCTTGCTCGTGTGACAGGTCAATACGCGCCAAGATTCCACAATCCGCCACAAAAGATTTGCTCAATTCTAATATTGGATTACCAAACTTATCATCACAGAACCGGGTGATTTCCCTTCCATTGCACCGCCCGCCCCCCTCCCCCCCAAAATTACACTACACTTAGAAATCTTGTATGTGATGGGTAGTTTTGCGGTCTCTAAGACCTTTCACTTGTGTCCTCGAGATCACTATGAATTTCTCGTTTCACCGATTCACGGAACAGCTCAGAAACGGGCGATTCTGCCCATCAATCCAGCTGGTATCAATACTCCTCACAAATGCCCATTCTAGATCTTATCTCTAGTCCCATATTCTATCCCTTTTCCCATATACCTCAACTTTTTATCTCCCTCAACCATGTGACCAACCTTTTTTTGAATGTCTATATGTTTGAATGTTGCATTTCCATCCTCTCAGTGTGGAAAGATTTCTTCCTAACTTCTGTTCTGTACCTCTCTGTGCTGATTTTACACTATGCCCTCCAGTTCTACATCCCATGCCGAAAGGAAATAATATTTGCTTTTATACCTCATCTAAGACTCACTTGCATTTTTTCCTAAATGCTTTCTTTGTTGTCTATCTCTTTGACAGTTGTCTGATACCTGAACTGCTTAATATTTTCTTGCCTGAATCTCTCTATGATATCTGTTTTTTGACACCCATTTCAAATTTACTCCCTTTATTGTGTTGCTTCACTGCACATTCTACACTCTTAACCAACCCAGAGATGATTCTGTAAGTAATCTGTTCTGCAGTGTCTGTTGTGGCTGATGGGATCTATGAGGAGCAGAGATTAGTTTTGGACAATTTACCCCTCCCCTCTCTTAGGGTAACTTCCTTCCACCCCTCCAAAATAAAAATAAAGAGACTAAAATGAGATTAAGATGAGTAACAAAAACAGAAATCAGCAGGTCAGGCAGCATCTAAGGAGAAAAGAAAAGAAAGCGAGTCAACTTTTCGGCTCCATGAGGCTTTGTCTGATGAAGGGTCGTGAAGTGTTGTGGACCTGAAATGTTGGTTTCAGGTCCACAACACCTTTACTTTCTCCATGGATGCTGCCTGACCTGCTGACTGTTACCAGCGATTTTTGTTTTAGATTTCTAGCATCTGCAATATTTTGCGTTTTGTAGAAACTGAGTAACCCTGCATTTTGGACATGCACAAAGGTTTTTACTGAGCTGTAGACTCATCTGTAATTTGCATGAGGATATGCACAACTCTTTATCAAAAATAAAATTAATTGCATAGGAATGGTGTAAGTTGCTGCTTTTACTGATCCAGAACAGGAATTGTGTTTTGTGGTGCATCCGATATCACAGAAAAGGAGATATACAGTAACGGATATTATTCCATTCTGTTAGTTTTCATTAATCAAATGCTTCACGGCATTTGAAGAATGTATTTTGTATTCATAAATAATGCATGTTTTGTGAATTATGCATTTGTATATGTATGCTCAGCCAGGAAGCCATTGTATCAGTGCAACAAAATATAAGTGGACAGCTCGCCTGCGGAACATTTTTATTTGCTTCTCAGAACATGAAAAGCGCTATACCAAATGCAAGTATTATTATTAGTTGTACTTTGCTGAGCCGTGAAAATCAGAGTGTAATTTGTTGCACGTAAAATTCTTTCTTCTAGATAAATTCCAGTAAGATCATGACATTTTCCGATTTTCCTATTTCTAGGAAGACTTCAAAAGGTAAGAGCAATTTTCTGAATTATACTTTTATCCTCCTTCATGCCTCTCATTTTTGGAAAGAAAAGCTGGAAGGTGAGGTTGGGAAAGACTGAACCGCATTTTGGCAAAATGCTTTGCGATTAACTCCTTGGTGGAGGTCAGCTGTCCTCTTTCTTGTCCTGCCAAGGATTGTTGATTAATAAATCAGTCAGTCGGAGAACTAGAAAGTGACTCCCAAGAAGTGAGGGGTGACTGGTTAGACAAACCTGTTTCATCTGACTGCAAGGTAGGATCAGTGGAATTTCTGGTTCAGTTCAAAGGGTAACTCTTTTTGTAAGCCATGCAAAAAATCTGTCTCTACAACATGATGTGATAAAAATGCTGATGTCTATATTTTAAAATAATGTTACATTCCTTTTTTTTGTTATTAACCAAATCCCTTCCCTCCCTGGCACCTCCCTATCTCTCCAACCTCCTCACTTCCCAATCTACCGCACGGTGCCTCTACTCGACTGGCACCGGCCTCCTGATTGTCCCTCGAGCCCTCCACTCCACCATTGGAGGTTGCGCATTCAACCACTACGCCCCCAAACTCTGGAACACTCCCTCAATCCCTTCGCCTTGCCCCCTCTTTCCCCTTTTTTCATGTCCCACCTGAAAACGTTTCTTTTTGAACCTTCCTTCGTCTCCCATCTTGGAGTCAAACTCCAACATTGTTAAGCACTCTGAGACTCCAGGGTGCTACAAAAGTGCAAGTTGTTGTTTCTTCAGAAGCTGACTTTTTCTCGCTCTCAAAAGCAAAGGGCCTTATCGCAATGGGGAGATATTAATGGATTGAATGTACAGTTGGAAAAAATGCCAGTATTACTATGACACTGTTCACTGTCGATCACAATTAATTACTTCTGTCCTTTTGAAATGCTCAGTACTCTGAATAAGCATAAGGACAATATCTAAATGGGCTAAAATGTAATTGGATTTTTAAAATGTATGGATTTTAGTACACTCATAATCTTTCTTGTCTCTCCCTTTGTAATTGATCACTTTTCAACATTGAAGCACAAGAAAACTTTAACTGCAAAGTTTAATGAGCTACTGTGTTTTCTTGACATCCCTGGCAATCAGTTTTAGTTATAGTATATAGTTCTACTTTAAAAGAAAATTAGTGTATTTTTCTTAACGCCATCACAATGAGCTCATTGTAGATCGTTACTTGCTGTTATTCTACCATTGGTAGTTCTTGAAACTATCAAATTTAAGGTTATATCATAACCAAAACTTGATGGTGGCTGAGGTTTGAGTGTCTAAAAGGATTTTGTATTTGAATATTAACAAATGATGTTATACACAAAGCGTAATAATGTTTGAATATGGGAGAGCACCTGTAACATCAAAATGTCCATGCTTTTTACAGGTACTTGATGTCAAGTGTATTGACAATATTGTACAGGCCAAGGTGACAACCAATTTGTGTGCAGAAAGGTCCCTCAGATCACTATGAAGTGAATGATCAGTTTCTCTGGAGGATTGTTAGCTAGGACACTCGGAGAACCATCCTTCTGTTTTTCATCATTCCATGTGTTCTTTGGGATCTTTAATGTCCGTCTTAAATTGAGGCCTCTGCTCAAAGTCTCATCACTCAAATTGCATTCCTCAGTACTGCACTGGAGTGCCACCCTGAACTATGAGCTTGTGTTATTCATTGATCTACAACCTTGTGAGCTAGAGGCAAGAGTGTTATCAATTTAGCCAAGCTGAAACCTTGTGGATATACATTTGCAGTTGTTAGTTTTCACAACAATTATGGATTCATGCTAAACATACGTAATATATACAGTAAAGTCTGTTTATCCGGCACCCTCAATGGCCAATGCTGGTTAAAGTGCGTGCTGGATAATCGCCTGAAAACCCAACACAAAAAAATTTATAAAAATAAATTATATTATTTAAAACATATCATATTAATAATAGACTAAATAATAACAGAATATTGTATGGATACTTACCAATCTAAACACAGCACACAATCAAAGGGGTACTCCTTTTATTCTTTCTCTCTTTCTCACACACACACACACACACACACACATGCATTGACTGGGGACATTTTTTTTGAGGTGCCAGTTATACAGAAGTTATGTTTGATCGGGTCACGGATAAACAGGCTTCGACTGTAGTTTGTCAAAAGGATATGGATTAAATCCATTTTTAAAGAAATCAGCGAGGTTCATGTTCAGTTAAGTCTTTGACAGCTGAAGGATCTTGGGTTGAATTGGTTAGTCAAGTGTTGGCAGTATCTCAATGGCTCGAATCGACCTGTTGCCAACATGCAATACTGTATTAACTGAGGAGCATCAAGTTGAATGCATTTGAGGTCACTGAGAAGGGCATTCGCCCTCTCGAACAGAATCTCACTTAAAGAATATAGATCATGTCAAAGGAAATTTTGTAGAGAAATCAGTGGGTGTAGATTTGTTCTGAAGTGCGAATTTTGTTGAATAAAAATACAGACTTTATGATTAATTTCATAAGAATACACTGAAGTAAATATTCCAATTTGGTATTTTAGCAATCTGAAGGAACAGAAAGAATTTGATTAGAAATCTTGGTCTCTGAAAATAATTCCAAAGTGAGCATTGACATAAATTATATGAAGACATAAATATTTATGTGTACAAAATCTCAATTGCAAAGATTCAAAGCATTCATAGCTTTGAACCTACATGTTTGCAGATGTGGAGTCCTGTAGCTCAGTGGTGAGAGCACTCGCCTTACCAGCGTGAGACCTGTGTTTGAATCCAGGCAGGTCAGGGCGAAACCTTGGGCAAGTTTCCTTCCTCCACACGCCTAATAATAATCCCTCCAATAAAAACACAATTAAAAAATTGGTTATTTCAATCCACGACTGTTTGTGGGACACTGCTGTGCGCAATTGGCTGCCCCGTTTCGCCCACAATATACACAGTCAATTCACTTTACAGTATATTCTGTGAAGCACTTTGAGATGTCTAGAAGACATGAAAACATGCCATATGAAATGCAAGGATTATTATTATTTATTATAGATTATGAATGCTCCTGAGATAGATCATCTAAAGTGATAAAGTAAAATGAATCTTTGCTCAGTTCATAATTAATAAATTGTTGATGTTTAAATAGTTTATTTGATATCGTGCTGAGCATTTCTGCTAATGTGGAAGATCACTTGGACTTCCTGGTACCTGCCATCCACTCAGTGAGAGCGTAAAACTCTCCAGAATTAGGTACATGGCGTGTCCAGGGGGAAGCGCACATATTCCATTCCAGGTACAGCTATTTTCAATATGTAGGGCACATGATAGAACTCTGTCAAGTTTGGAAACTCGTGAACATGGTGACATCCTCCCGACACGAAAGGCGCTCTATAAATGTAATTTTGTTGTTGATGTGTTTCTGAAATGTCAGGCTGATCAAATTTGAATTTATTTGAATTAAATAGTTTGACCATTGAGAGTTAATAGTGATCCTGAGATTAAAGATCTCTTTATTATATTTATTTTATTAGGGCTCGAATCATGGGAAGTGGTTCCTGCTTCGTCTGGAATTATTTGCCACTAGGTGTTGCTATTGTGTTGTAAATGGTATTGCATCTATATCTAGAGTCCTGTAGCTCATCGGTTGGATCACTCGTCTTGCAAGCGAGAGAGCTGTGGTCGATTCCCGGTAGGGCACGTTTCCTTACTGCACAGTCCTGTTTACCAAGCAATAAGTAGGTCAGTTGATTGGCAGATCGCATATCTAGGGATAATAAATTATTTTTAAAAAATTGTTCACTTCAATCCACGACTGTTTGTGGGACACTGATGTGCGCAATTGGCTGCCGCATTTTGCCCACAAAATATACAGTCAATTCACTTTATATACAGTATATTGTGTGAAGAGCTGTGAGACTTGATAAGGCCCTAATGAGTAAAATCTCATTAATCTGGTTACTCAAGGGTCTGGGCAAAAGTGACCTATTTAGTGAGGTGACTTGATTACTGAAATGGATCAGGTGATTCAGTTCACTGATGTAATGTTAAGAGCATATGTAATGGACAAGGGTGGTGAACATGAAACAATTGTACTTTGCAATCTCATTAAAATAAAAGCCTTGTCACATTTAAAACAAAAGCTGCCATGTTTCAGTCTACCTTTTCAGAATGCATCCAACTTATGTTCTGCCAAAGCCATGGATCACAGCTAACTGTCTATGACTCTTACTATATTTAATGAAGTCCATTCTCTCACGTAAGGACAACTCCTTTAATGGTGGCATATTTACAGGATTTACCAAGAATTGGCTACAGGAATTCAGATTAGGCTGCGGGCGCCGGCCAAAGTTGATTTTCTACTCGCGCTGTTTCTGTGATCCTAACATGCCCCATGACCGGAGCCTACCCCAACCACAGTAGTAATGTTGGAAGCTTTTTATGATTTAAAAAATCTTCTTGTGTTTGAATTAAATTTAAAAAACTTTTTTTCATTTAAGGCTTGGTGCAAGCTCAGTATCGTATGCCCACTGAAATCCAGAAGCAAGCAATTGGCTTGGCATTGCAAGGGAAAGATATCCTCGGAGCTGCAAAGACTGGATCTGGAAAGACATTGGCATTTCTTATTCCTGTAAGTGATTTAAAATGTAACCCTTCCCTACAATTTTTTTTAAAACATCGATGCAAGTGAAATGATTTTAGCTATATAGATTTGTTTTACATGTAGCAAACAAACTTACATGTCATGATATGGAAAAATAGTCAGCCAATCAGGCAGCATCTGTAGAGAAAGGAAAAGTAAGTTCGAAACAAAATAAAATGCAAGTAAAAGTGAGTTCTGACGAAGGGTCGTGCACCTGAAACGTTGACTCACTTCTTTTCTCCATAGATGCTGCCTGACCGGCTGAGTGTTCCCAGCAATCTCTGTTTTTGTTTCAGATTTCCAGCATCTCCAGTATTTATGTTTTTGTTTATGGAAAATCAGTGTTATTGAAAATCCGTTCCAGAATATGTATGCCGGTATCCCTCCCCAACCGCTGGGGATACGTTCCTGTAAATCTCCGTGGTTGGTAAAACCGCGGTTGGAAAATACTGGGCCCTATGGGAAACATATGGATAGGGGGAATAAGTTTGCTTTTTCGTGTTGGAAAATGCAGGGCCCTATGGGAAACATGGGGATATGGGGAGTAAGTTCGCATTTCGTAGAACTAAACCCCCCCAAAATACAGTTATAACATACATGGGGATAGATGGAGTAAGTTTGGGCGCATCTGCAGCAATCCGCAAGACTGTCTGATTGACTGATCTACAGAGAGAGAGAGAGAAATCATGGTGGGTGACTGGGGGGGTGGGGTGGGTGACACGGAGGGTGGGAGTGGGGGGTGCAGAAGGTGATGTGGTGGGTGACACGGAGGGTGGGGAGTTGTGGGTGACACGGAGGTTGGGGGGTGAGGGGTGAGCAGAAGGTGATGTGGAAGTTGACACGGAGGGAGGGTGGGTGGGAGGTGTGTAGAAGGTGATGTGGTGGGTGACATGGAGTTGGGGGGCGGTGGGTGACACGGAGGGTGGGGGAGGTGACACGAAGGGTGGGGGAGGTGACACGGAGGGTGGGGGAGGTGACACGGAGGGTGGGGGAGGTGACACGGAGGGTGGTGAGGTGTGGGCAACACGGAGGGTGGGGGGGGTGTCTGCAAAAGGTGGTGTGGTGGGTGACACAGAGGGTGGGGGGGTGGATACATGGAGGGTTGGGGGGGGCGTGGTGGGTTGTGTGCAGAAGGTGGTGTGGTGGGTGACATGTTTGGGAGCATTGGCTGCCAGGATCTGTAGACACAGAGAGACACAGACACAGAGAGAGAGAGAAATCAACAGAGATTTACCTTAATCCTAAGAGAGAAGCGACATCTCGCTGGTTGATTGCGACATCGCAACCGGGTCCTAGCACTAGATGCTAGCGCTAAGCTGGTTGATGCAACTGGGTCCTAGTGCCAAACGATAGTGTTAGTGTTAAAACCCGCGGATAAGCAAGGGTTAAGCAATAACCATTGCGTGGTTAGCAAGGGTTGTCGCATTTAGCAAACCATAGATGCGTGAGTTTAGTGGTTGACGAGACCGCGGTTGGGGCGGGATGGCTTTATATTTCTTTTCCTTAGCTCTTACATTCCACTTTAGAGATGAGAGCTACTATTGTGATTGTTTTTTTTGAATTTTATTTGATTATACAAATTGTACATTTCTGCCTGCAACTCTGACTTCACATATCATATAAATTAAATGTTATGGTTCCAACTGATGACGTAAATATATTTTTCTGTCCGTGACTAGCCAGCATATCAGAAGTTATGGTGGGAAAAGCCGGCCAATGATATTGAGTTAACAAATCAGCTAAGATCAAAGAAAGGCAGAATTACCTATTCCTGTGTTCTGAAAGCAACTTAATGAGAATTGTTACCTGAAATGCATACAGTGTTGTTTATTGTCATACTAACCAAGCAGTAGATTGATCCAGTAGGTTAGCATTATTTTATGCTTGATTAATAAATAGGTTTAACAAACCATAGTCAACAAATTATTCAGCTTGCGACTAAATGTGTACGTATCTATTTGCAGATATTGGAATGCTTATACCGCCTGCAGTGGACATCTGATGATGGAATGGGTGCTCTCATCATTTCTCCTACCAGAGAACTTGCGTATCAGACCTTTGAGACCCTGCGAAAAGTGGGAAAAAATCATGACTTTTCTGCTGGCCTTATTATAGGAGGGAAGGTATGTACTGAGTTTTTTTTTAATTACCTTTTTTTGTCTGAAACTGCTGTATTTTTATTGCTAAATTTGGGAATGAATTTTATTTAGTATGCTGCCTTAACAACAAAATTACATTTGCATAGCTGCTTTCACATCAGGAGGACGTCCTAAGGACAGAGGCTAGGGTGGGGGCAAGGGGGAGGGACTGCGGGATGGAGTTCCAGAGGTTGGGGGCAGTGTGGCTGAAGGCTCGCCCGCCATTGTGGGGCGGGTGGGTTGGGGGACATGGAGCAGTCCGGAGCAAAACTGTACAGTTGAGCTGGTAACATTTTTTGCAAAGGGTTGGATTCACATTTTCCTGTCCTATTGCCAATTTTTTGACAAGCTGAATGAACATTTAAAGAACGGGTCTCCTACCAGTCGATGCCGCTAGCTGGCATCTCACGTATGTTTAATACAAACAAGAGGCAGAATCAGTACTTACAGCAATATTAACATGCAAGTTATATTTTTATTTCCATAAATACTTTGTGCATCTGGCTTCTTTTTCAATTTGACTCAATAATTACACTAAGCAATCGCTGTTTCCTCTTGCGTTTTTGATCGTGCACGACATTGCCATCCAATGGCGATAAACCATTTGGAGACCTCAGATTTAAGATATGTATGGTACTTTTCCATTCACTGTACTATTATTATAATGATCTGTTTGATAAAGATTTTGTGAATAACACACCATGCATTTGTTTGCTTATAATAGTTTTTGGACGTGGAGGCTGACAGGATCCATCGCACCAATATTATCATCTGTACTCCTGGGCGTCTTCTGCAACATATGGATGAGACCAGTTACTTTCATGCTTCTGACCTCCAGATGCTTGGTAAGCTTTAGATGTGCAAAACGCTGGCTCACTCCTCTCTTCCCCCCTCCCCGCCAACGCCACCACTCCCACCTCACCCCTCCCTAACCTTTGCTGAAATCAGTAAACTCAAAACCTACAGAATGTTGGACCCTGGATGTGCCTGGTCCTGAATTGTCTTTTTATGGATTAAATAGCAGTTTAACTGAATTTGCTTATAAACTACAACAAAATGACATTTGTAAAGTGTCTTTCATGTCAGGAGGACATCTCCAAAGCGCTGAACAATCAGGGATCAGGATTAGCTTAAAGATGAAGAAGAGGAGATCGAGAAGGGATATAACAATGTTTAAGACTCTGAAGAGGCATGCCAAGAGAAAACTGTTTCCACTGTTGGGGAATTGTTCATAAATCGGTTGGATTGGAGCTCCTGTAACTCGCCTTACAAGCGTGAGTCCTGTGTTCGAATCCAGGCAGATCAGGGTGAAACCTTGGGCAAGTTTCCTTGCTCCACATGCCTAATAATAATCCATCCAAAAAAAACTCCCACAATAATAAATATTGGTCAGTTTCAATCCACTTCCTAATCGACATCAACAACCTCTTTTCCACTACTGTAGTAGCTTGCCTCCCCAATACATACTTTCAAAACCACCAGCGAGACCCTCATGCTCACCTTTAATTCCTTTCATACCCTCATCTGTTACTTCATGCAATCCAACAGACCTGCATGCTCACTTTCCTAAAACAGTAATAAATTTAAATCCACGATTGTTTGTGGGACATTGCTGTGCGCAACTGGCTACTGCGTTTCACCCACAAAATGCAGTCAATTAATTTTTCTGCATATTCTGTGAAGCGCTTTGAGATGTCTAGAAGACGTGAAAAGCGCTGTATCAAATGCAAGTATTATTATGAGCAATAACAGAATTAAGGAATATGGGGAAAGATCTGGAATGTAGGATTAATAATAAAAGCAGACACAATGAGCTGAATAGCCTTTATATATCTATTGTTGGCATTTGTCACGATTTCTATGCAATCTATTGTACAGTTTGTGGATTGTTCGTTTGATGAGAACTGAGATGATTTATGTACTTAATCATATCCTTTCATCTGGACATGTCTCTCTTTTACTTCTGATTTCAGTCTTGGATGAAGCTGATAGAATTTTGGACATGGGTTTTGCTCAAACAATGAATGCCATTGTGGAAAACCTGCCTAAGAAGCGCCAGACCCTACTTTTCTCAGCCACTCAAACCAAATGTGTCAAGGACCTGGCCCGGTTAAGCCTAAAAGACCCAGAATATGTTTCAGTTCATGAAAATGCTAAATTCAGGTTGGTTGCATTTTTGTTAATAATCTATTATTGGCTGCCTTTTATACGTGTAGAAGGTCCTTAATTCTACTTTTTAATCAAATCACTTTTGCTCTGGTGTAGAACTCAAGTTACTGATTGCCCTTTTTGAATGTTTCTGTGTTTGAACTTTTATTGTTCCTTTAGATAAATGGATGACACAGGATTGCTTTTAGTTTCTGAAGTTGATGCTGCACTGGTCAATTGGCAGACATTTCCTGTATTTTCAGAGGGATTTAAAGATCAGTGGATGGGGGGATAAGTTGGAGGGATTGAAGCAGGGGGTTAGAAGAGGTTTGGAAAAGATGCCAACCAAGATTCCAACTTCCAATTGCACTCCATTATGCCGTTGTGTGAATAATAATAATAATAATAATCCTTGCATTTGTTATAGCGCTTTCCACATCTTATCAACGTCCCAAAGCGCTTCACAGAATATACTGTAAAGTGAATTGACTGTATATATTTGTGGGCGAATCGCAGCAGCCAATTGCGCACAGCAGTGTCCCACACACAGTCGTGGATTGAAATGACCAATTTTATTATTGTGTTTTTGTGGAGGGATTATTATTAGGCGTGTGGACTAAGGAAACTTGCCCAAGGTTTCGCCCTGACCTGCCTGGATTCGAACACAGATCTCCCCAGCTTGGTTTCCCCAGCTTGCAAGACAAGTGCTCTAACCACTGAGCCACAGGAGCTCTGAATGACTAAGCAATAGCTTGGATGTGGTAGCTGGGATGGTTAATATACATATTATATGCAGGAAGAATTAAGCTATAGGAGCACACTTGGTGTCTGTGGCTATACCACCAAAAAAGCAGTGACCCCCCCTAACCACATGCATGCACACGTATTCATTTGCTTAAGTTTGAGAACTCACATTTAGTTTCTTTAAGAGTAATCTTGATCATATATCCAAGCTTGTTTGTTACAGGTCAATATCACCACAGTGGGGTCTGGGTCCATCCAGTGAATGAACCATTGAGAAAAGTTATTTTTACTGCTCAGTAGAATCTGTTTAGCTTTTAATAGTCCTATGTTATAGTGGTGCATTTTTGCACAGTATAATAATCAATTACATGAAGATAATGCTAAATTAAAATTGGGTGTCTTTCTAAAGTTTTCATTCAATATGGGAATTTGCTCTCAATTATGTGGGGGAGATAGGCAATTTACAAGCATTGTAGAAGTAAAGCTGTGACGTTGGCATTGTGTTCTTTGTGCCTTTGCATTCTTCTCACTGGTGGATAAGAGTTTCCCAGATTTGCCAACATTGTGTGCTGAACATCCATCATCGGATGAGGTATAGATAGTAGAGAGCCTGATATCTGTGTTCAATGTGGATAAGTGTGTCCATCCAGCTTTGTTGGTAATGCTCTCACCTCTCATGTTGTATTGACACTAAAGTGATGGCCGCTTTTGAGAAATGCTGCTATCACTTGGTGGCATCATCTACAAGCATGTACAAAGTGCATCCAGCTCTTATCTTTCTTCTCCTACTCTTGATTTTAATAGCGATGCTGTCTGTCATACATCAAGTACAGGATGTGCTCTTAACTTTTTTCATTTGAATATCAGCAGACAACTCCTCTCCTCAGGTCTTCACCTCACAGAGCCAATGTGGAATCTCTCTTGTTCGTCCTTCTGGTCGTATGTCCGGTCTCTCACTCACTTGTCTTTCCCTCATTTCTAAAACATCATCTCTCCCTTCTAGGCTACCAAAAATCTGATCCACACCTTTTTCGCATTGCACATCTCACTCTACTTGTAAACCCTTTTGTTTTATATCCCCCTTCGAATCTGCATACCCTCAATGGGTGAGCTTTCAGCTATTCTATCCCCACTCTGTGGAACTCCGGCCTGGAGTTACTCCGCTCACCCATCCCTCCCCCATCTTTTTTGACTTTTGGTAACCTTTTACTTCCCCCACTCCCAACTTTGGAAGTTCTTTGAGACATCCTCATGACATGAAACATGTTAATTGTTATTACGTAATTCACTTAACAGTATATTCTGTGAAGTGCTTTGAGATGTCTACAAGATGTGAAAATGTAAGGATTATTATTATTATGCTGTCTGTCATATTGGGGCTTGTCAGTTGATCTATTGATCCTAAAGGTTGGTTAGGGGTTGAACACGTCACTTTATATTAAAACAAAATTAAACATAATTTTTATTGGTGCATGCTGGAAAGGGCTAGTAAGTACAGTATGGAAATTTGATTTTTTGAAGCAAATAGCTGTAGCCAGTTAAATTTTAAATGGAGGGGAGAAGGGGAAGATAATTTTGCCTAGAAACTGATGCAAACATTACATAGTGAGAAATCAATATTACAATAAAACAATTTTATGAGTAAATAAAAGCAGATGAGTGAACAAAGACCTTAAATGTTTTGTAACTTCACTTGACAGACTCTTTCTTGCCCCTGTGGAAAGTCAATATAATTGAATTAACTTTCATCTATCTAAGCAAGGAATGAGAAAACTCCACAACTTAGCTGATCTCTTCCCCAAAATTGTTACAAGATATTCTCCCACAGACTCCACTCAAACCAATTATTCCCCTGAGGGATAGTTCTAAATAAATATTCACAGGCCTAAATGATGTTTAGACAAACTGTAATAATAGTAATAATTTTCCTTGCATTTTGTATAGTGCCTTATAATAATAATAATAATAATAATCCTTGCATTTGATAGAGCGCTTTTCACATCTTATTGATGTCCCAAAGCGCTTCACAGAATATACTGTAAAGTGAATTGACTGTATATATTTGTGGGCGAATCGCAGCAGCCAATTGCGCACAGCAGTGTCCCACACACAGTCGTGGATTGAAATGACCAATTTTATTATTGTGGTAGTTTTTGGAGGGATTATTATTAGGCGTGTGGAGTAAGGAAACTTGCCCAAGGTTTCGCCCTGACCTGCCTGGATTTGAACACAGGTCTCCCCAGCTTGGTCTCCCCGGCTTGCAAGACAAGTGCTCTAACCACTGAGCCACAGGATACACTTGCTAAGTGACTTGACTATATTTTGTGGGCAAAACTCAGCAATCAATTGCAGACAATTACAATTACAACAACAGTTGTGAATTGAGTGACCAAATTAATCCCTTCTCATATCTCCAAGATCAACTCAGACTTTCTACGGCTCAACAATAAGACAGTAATTGGGTTATGTGAATATGTGGTCTGTCAGTCTCTATGCAGTATAAATGTATTGTAATCAAGCTTTGTTTTTCCATTTCTAAATCATCTATTGTTTCAATGTATGAGAATCTAAGGAATTTGGTCATTCCAATCTTACGATCTTCTGTAATTGTTCTGTACTTCTGTACATTACACATTGTTCCTTATTGTTTCCCTTCAACGAAAGAAAACTTAGAAAAAATATTTTCTATTTCAGCACCCCAGGAACACTGGAACAAAATTACATTGTCTGTGAGCTGCACCAGAAAGTTAACATGTTGTACTCTTTTCTGAAAAACCATATGAATAAGAAGATAATTGTCTTTTTTTCAAGCTGTAAAGAGGTGGGTATTTTATATTTAAAATGCTCACAGTACATAACCACTTCTCCCCCCACTCCTTTTTCGACAAAATATCCATGGAGAATCAGTTTCAGTGTGTAAATCTTTTAAAACTTTTTGTAAGTACAGTACTGAATAAAATACAAGTTTTTCACACTAGCTAAAACTTATACAGTATTTTGATGAAGCAAAGGTCTTGTTGTTATGATGGAATACAGACTTAAATCGAGGCTAGGAATAAGCAAAAAAAAGCCTAGCCACCGATGAGCAACACTGAAAACAACTGACTGAGAAGGAGATTGAATTATATATGAAGTTCTGTGACATTCACTGAAATATTTAGGAAATCGAAGTGTGGTTAGGAATATTTATGTGGTAATTATGAATCCCAATCTGAATCTGAATAGCCACTTGATACATGGGTCATTAAGAGGTTAAACAATATATTAGAGTGGTTATATTCCAGTAACTCTTGGATCCTGAAATCTGTTATTTGTTGCTGAATTTGCCAATTAATATCCCTGTTTGCGGTTGCTATTGTCACAGGGAGTTGTGGGTTCAAGGTAGTTATAAATTGAGTCCCAATGGGCAGCAGTTTTTACCTCCCATTGTTGTACATACACTGTTAACACTGGTCAAAGTTGAGCTACTGCAGCCAGGGGTAGAGAGATGTTAAGTATGAACTATTTAAAACTTTCCATTCTATATCAAATTTGCCAAGGGTTGTTTATCTGATTTTAGAGATGGTTATCTGGCTACAACATGAGGATTGAAAGACTGGGCGGGTGTACGATTTCTATATAATGTTGGGATGAGCTGACTTGATGCTATTAGTCATGATAAAAAAAAATTAAAGTTTTTTTTTGCACTGTACAATTCCTACTCTGAAATTGTAGCAAACGTGTACATTGCATAATCTAAATGGACCTTTATCTAATAAATCTGAAAATGACCTGAGGGTGTATGATTTGTTGTATAACTACCAGATGGTAGAGAAAATAGCACTGAAAGAAACGGAGAGATGGCCTTTCTACAAGGAAATGGTAGCATAAATGAGAGTTGAATTTATCACACTTTCAAGTAGCGAACATGTGCTGTTTAATTCAACAAGAATATTTATATGGTGCCTTTCACATGGGGGTAGAATTTCATGGGGGTAAAGGTGGTGTTCCTTGATGATAAAATAAAGTGTGATTTGAAGACGGGACAAGGAATCCGCCAATTGACAAATATCCTGGTTCCTATTTATTGCTAGGTAAACAGAAGAATTATGCAAACAAGTAATCGGACTCTTCTTTTTTTCTGTGCTTCAGATACAATACTTATTTCGTGCATTCTGCCGTCTTCGGCCTGGTGTCCCAGTCTTGCTACTTCATGGCAAGCAACAACAGATGAAGCGAATGCAGATGTACGATGATTTTTGCCGGAAAAAAGCAGCTGTACTATTTGCAACTGACATAGCTGCTCGAGGACTTGGTATGTATACTGCAGATATAAGATGATTATGTATTGACTAATAAACTTTGCATTTTATATGGAACCTTTCACTTTGGAAGGATGTCTCAAAGGCTATACAATAAAGCATAGTGTCAATACTGACAGCCAATTTTCGCACAGCAATGTCCCACATACAATTGTGAAGCAAATCCTGAATTTTATTTAGGGGATTATTGACCAGAACAGCAGGAAAAAAATCCTTTTCTTTTCAAATAATGCCATGGGATCTTTAACACCCATCTGAACAGGGAGACGTTACCTTGGTTTAATGTCCCATCCAAAGGATGGCTCCTTGAACAATTTGGTGTACAGTCAACCCTTGCCAAACGCGACTTTCTTAAGTACGGATTTGCCTATATGTGAAGAAATAAATGCGGCACTTTTTTGTGTATACCCAAGTAAAATTTGCGTATACGTGCTGGTCCACCCGGCACACATGCGCATTTTGGAGGATGCCAACAGCTCCCGACTAAGTCCAATGATTTGTCAGCCTCATAGCAACCTGATGGCATTTCATGGTAAACAGAAGAGACGGAGAGAGAGGCTCCTCACACTTCCAGGAACAAAGGTAAAATAATTTAGCCAAGCTATGGTAGTGCAAAGTGCTGTTTTATTGTCTCCATTGTCAGTGAGAGTGGGGAGAGTGATGAGGGGGGCCAGCCGTACCTTGCGTTGGTTGGGTGTGGATGAGGCTTGAGGTTGGATAACCTGCGGATGAATTCCCCTAAACCCTTTTTTCCCATTACTTATTGAGCTTATTTAACGCGATTTTACCGAGTGCGCTGTTTTCCAGGAATGTAACCCCCGTCTTCGGTGAAGGCCAACTGTATCTCCAGCAATGAATTGGAGAAGCAATCAAGGCTAAGAGCGCAAATCCTAATACAGTAGAAGCCAGTTTATCCGTGGCTCGATGCACTGGCACTTCTGTATAACTGGCATGCCAACAAAAATCTCCATTTGATAAACCGGAACTTATCCGGAACAATAGCAGTGGAGCATTTGTAAATGCATAAATAATAACATAACAACAGAATGCTGCATTGGCACTCACCATCAAAACCACTCTCCCGCGCCCCCCACCCCCGCTGGTAGATGCTGCGCTTGAATCCATGATTACACAGGTAAACCTCTATTTAGGACAGGGTTGCGTTCCTGAAAAACTATCTAGATCAAAACTTCCTAAATCGAAACACGATTTCCCATGCGGTCCCATTATATAACCAGACATGTATTATTTTCACAGAATTTTCGAACCTTAAACCCACCAAATAACACACAAAACCACACAACATAACACACAAATTAACACACATAGGCAAGAAGGGGTACTTGGGGTAACTACAGTATTGTACTTTAATACTGGCAAACTTTAATACAGTTCACTACTGGCAAACTTTAATACTGGCAATGTGACAGTGGCAGTGGCACTTGCAGCTTCCCCACTCATCTTGATGTTGTGGAGCCCATCGTGTCTTTTAAACCTTTGAAACTACCCTCTGCTAGCACTGAAAGATGGTGCCGTTCAGCCTTCTCCTTCCTGATCATTTAACTCCCTAAACAATGATTTTGCCTTCTCTTGGATAACCAGGGTGTTGAGTGGTATATTACACTGGTTCTGATCCTCAATCCAGACACTCAGCATTCTTTCCATGTTTTCCATCACATCACTCCTATGTTTTGCTAATCTGCTTGCACCTGTAGCTGTAACACACCTGGAACTTGCCAGTATATTGTCCTTATTCTGTTTTATAGTAGCCACCGTCGATCTAGCTAGCCCTAAAGCGCACCCGACGTCTGTACCTTTTTCACCAGAATCGATGCGCTTTATCTCCTCCAATTTAGTATTTAAAATGATGACTTTGTGGGGTTTCTGGTGGCTAGTGGTATTACCGCTGCTCATTTCACTTACTGCTGTATCTTCCCCGACTTGGTATAAACTTATTAGAGGCTGTAAATCGCTCGAAGTTGCTCGGGAATGTTCGGAAATTACTGTAATACTGACGTGGCGCAGTCTCGCTTCAAAATCAGCTGGCTTTTAAACAATGATGTAGCGACATGCTATTGGCCAGTTCAAATGCTTGGATTTACCCGCGAATACACTATGGACTGTGCGTATGGACAAAAAATATGCGCAAAATGCGACGATGATATTCAAAATATGTACTGCCAAAAAATGTTATTTGTTAAAATGAATGCAAGTGTCCTGTATCGATCAAAAGGTGTTAAAAAAATTATGTTCCTTCAATCGAAATATCCTAAATAGAAGCCTCTATTTTAAATAGAGGCTTACCTGTATATAAAAGCGCTATATCATATGCAAGGATTATTATTAAATACTGTGAAGAGCTTTGAGACATCTCAAAGTGATAAGGAGCTATCTCAAATGCAAGGATTATTATTATTTGGCTTCGCCCCTCCCTTGCCTCCTTCAAGACTCATCTCAAGATGCTCCTCTTTGACTGTGCGTTCAATCACCTTCCTTCACCCTCCCCGATCTCGACCCCTGGCTCGGTACAGAAACACTGATTGTGCTGAAACTGAACACTGAATCCAAAAAATTGGTCACTTCAATCCACAACTGTTTGTAGGACATTTTGCCCACAAATATACAGTCAATTAACTTTACAATATATTCTGTAAATATTCTAGAAGACGTGAAAAGTGCTATATCAAATGCAAGGATTATTTTAATATATCATTGTCCAGCATTTTTAGATGTTCTCCCGATGTGAAAAGCAGTATACAAATGTAATGTTGTTGTTGTGAGTGCTATTAACTCAACCAGGCTGACACCTAAGTCGTGACAATATGGAATAATTAATTTAACAATTTTTTCTTACAGATTTCCCTGCTGTGAATTGGGTTCTTCAGTTGGATTGTCCAGAGGATGCCAATACTTACATTCACAGAGCAGGACGGACAGCCAGGTACTGTATGTCGCTGTGCATATAAAAATTAAAAATAACAATCTTGAATCTTTTTTACAATTTGGATTACTCTAAAGTATATAGATATGCCGATATCGGCATATCGATATAATTTTTTATATCGATATGCCGATATCGGAATTTAAAATATATCGATATATCGAAAAATTCGATATGAAAAAATATATCAGTATATCATAAATATTGGTATATCGTTTCCGGCGATATATCGGTATAATGCGATCTTTTCCAGCTTACCTTGTCGCTGGCATTGCGACCTCCTGGGCCTAGAGCACGGAATGCGTGCACATATCGGAATGTGAGCGCACCTCCGAATGCGTGCGTACCTCCGAATGCGTGCGCACTCCCGAATGCTCGCACGTACCCCCGAATGCGCACGCACCCCCGAATGAGCGCGCACCCCCGAATGTGCGCGCATGCTCAGTATTAAAAACCCCGGAAATATCGATATATCGGTATATATCAATATGAGCCCTCCGATATACTGATTTTGGAAAATTTCCATATCGACAGACCTTACTCTAAAGCAACATTGAATGTTGAACATCATTTTGAATGTCGAATAGAAATTTAAAAAATACATTTTTCTTTCCAGGCAGACAAATTTATTTTATTTTCGTTTGTTTTTGTTTGAACTCCTTGAAAATGTTAATGCCTTTAAAATTTGCTGCATTACGCTGAGGGGCCTGGAAGCAGTAACAGAACCCAGAGGCTGTTGCATTAGCAGGGCATTTACTGGTGCCTGTTAATTTTCACTAGTTTCTAAATGGCCTTACCAATTACAAAGCTCGGTTTAAATATTTTTTCAGTTGAATGGATTTAATTCTGATTTTGATTGTGGGTTTATGTAGGCAGGTTTTATTTCACAGTTGTGTTGTATGCCTGTTAATTTTCCATTGAGATTTGATAACTATATCACAACTTATTTTTTGCAAAACCGTTTTAGTTTATGGATGCTCAAAAATGATTTATGCATTTGCTAAGTGAAAAGGATTATTTACATTAATATGTAATTTGTGTTCACCCAGTATTGTTTTTTTTGAAGGTATTTGGTAAAATGATTGGATTTGAACTTGGATCACTTCAGTGGAGTGGTGTAGACTTTCATAAGGACTGGCAATGGTATCATTACTCAAGCTCTCTATCATACATATATTTGCTACACAGAATCAGTGTTGCTCCACTGTCAGTAAATTATTAATTAATTGGTGAGTCGGTAATGAGGACATCAATTTAAGATAGTGAACTTAATAAATGGAGAGGTTAGGAGAATTTTTCATACACAGGATAGTTGGGGAATGGAATGCATTGGTTGAGGCAGAATCCATATTAGTTATCGAAAGGGAACTGGATAAATCCTTTTAGAGGAGTCAACTATAGAGGAAGAGGAAGGTAAATAACTAAAAAGAGTGCTCTTAAGGTAGCTGGCGCAGCCTTGATGTGTCGAATATCCTTCTGTGCTTTGAATTTCTACGATTCTTTTGTGTTTTGATTCTCAATTTTAACTTACCTGCCTGCTTCCTCATCTGCAACAAATTCCCAAAGCCCAGCACCCCAGTCCTTTCAGTCTCCACTTGCTCCCTGTCTACAAGTAGATTCTCACTCCTCACTCACCTATAAATCTACCCACCCCTTGGCTCCTCCTTATTTCTTTTCCCTCCACACAGCTATCTTGGGCTGTCTGGGCATCACCATTGTTGGCTGAGTCAGTCCCTTTGACCCTTAAGATTAGAACTGCCTCCCTCTGCCGTATAAGAACATAAGAATTTGCTGGGCCATCTAGTTCACCCTCCTGACAGTTGCTTGACATGCTGTGTGTCAAACTATATACTGTATGTCAAGATATTATTTTCTATCAGAAATCAATCTATTTTGTTCTTGAAATAAACATTCTTTTCTGCTTCCACTGTGACCCAAGGGACATAAGTTTAGTACTCTCTCACTGAAGTAGTATCTACACAGATTTGTTCTGATTTTACAAATTTCCCCATAATCATTTTGGTTGCCCCCTTCTGTATCCTCTCAATCACTGCAATATCATTTTTATATTGTGGTGGCCAGAACTGCATACAGTGCTCCAAGTGCAACTGCACCAGTCATTTATAAAGTGGCAGGATTACCCCACTATTTCGGCCCAATATTGCCTTTTTAATATAGCCCAGCATCTGGTTTGTCTTACTCACTGTTCCCGTGCATTGTTGGGATAGCTTCAATTTATTGTCAATCAGGATTCCCAGATATTATTTTCTTACCCTTTAAATAATAGTCTGAATTTTTTTTGTCCCACATGAATCATTTCCCTACTTTGTTTTTTCTGTTCTCTTTCTATCTTCGTCTAACCTCAAATTTTCACTCTTCAAACTTACCTAGGGCCAACTTCCGCCTCTTCCTTGCTCGGCTTTCAACCCCATCCTTGTAAGGCATCCTATATGGAGGTGCTGTATAAATGCAAGTTGTGTCTTGTTCCGCAGTCCAATGTATTAATAATTCCTCAAAATCAAAATTTTATAAATTGGTCATTTCAATCCATGACTGTTTGTGGGACACTACTGTGCGCAATTGGCAGCCGCATTTCATCGACATATAAAGTCAATTCACTTTGCAAGAGATTCTGTAAAGTGCTTTGAGACGCTGATAAGATGTGAAAAGCACTATATCAAATGCAAAGATTATTATATTATAATAATTCGACTTGATATTACAATGATGGTTTAAAGTGATTCACAGTAAGTACTGTAAAATGTAACAATTGTATTTTGTAAGTAAATGTGGCAGCCAATTTGTGCACATCGATGTCCTATAAACAGTTGGGAAATGGATGACTGCTTTTATTCGTGGGATTGTTGGCCAGCACAGTGGGAGAAACTGACTTGTCTTTTTGTGACTTAACGTCTTATCTGAAGGACAGCACCTCCATAAATGCAGTACATTCCCTAGCATGGAATGAAGTGTCAAGCTAAACTGAGAGTTCAAAATCTTGACATGGAGCTGGAACTCATAGAGCAAGAGTTCTGCCAATTGAGCCAGGATCTCATGTACACACGCACGCAAGTTGGAGACTTGATCAATCTGCTTGTGAGGTTGTGAATTCTGTTGGATACTCCTTCAAGAGTAAATTGACAATCAATAAAAGAGCCAATAAGAAGAAAGGCAGAAAGGACTAGGACAAAGGGAGTAGTATTAAAGTGGTGGATTTTTGAGAATTTTGAATGGTAAATAAAGAAGCTTCTAACACACCCTTGATTTGGATCAAGTTATATTACAAAGTCTACCCTGAGGCTGTTTTGAGGCGTTGCCTTTATAAAAGTTGTTTATCAAATCTTTCCATTCAGATTCAAGGGCAACACCCAAAACATTCATTTATTTTCTCTTTAGACGGTAGTTGATAGAGGTGTAGTTTTCAACATTTTCCGGTTTCATTTCAAATTTCAAGCGTTTTATGTTTTATCTCCATGATTTTGCAAAACTCAGACTGAGTTGCAGATGTGAGATAGTCATGCTGTCGCCTATGCCCTTAACTATGACTCAATGATGCTTGTGCTCTGCTCATTTTGGCCAGTAATACAATAATATTAATAATTCTTATGTTTGGTTTTGCATGTTTCCAAAGTGCTCCACAGGATATACTGTAAAGCGGCGTGACTATATTTTGTGGACATATACAGCAGCCAGTCTGTGTCTCCACAAACAGCCATGAAGTGAATGAAAATTTTATTTGGAGTTAGTTGGCCAGTCGGGCACCAGGAAAAATAAACTTTTTTGGGGAGTTATGAAAAGTCCAATTTCCATTCAGTTCACTGCACAGAGCTGCTTTTTAAATCCAAAACTATAAATCTTGCATAATGGTTTCATGAGCTGTAATGAAATGTACCACCTATGCCAAATACCTTATGGTCTGATTTTTGAGATTGGAAAATATGGTTCTGTTCTATGTAGGGAACGGCGATATGGGAATTTTCCGGATATGGATATATCGGTTGGCCCATATCGAGAAATACCGATATTTTCAGTTTCTTTCGTACTGCGCATGTGCATTCCGGGTGCGCGCGCATTCCGGGCCTATCTTCTCAGGAGGTAAATATCTTTCTCTCCCTGTGTCTCTCACTCTCTCCATCTCTGTGTTTTTCTGTCTGTGTCTCTCTATGTCTCTCTCCCTCTCTCCTCTCTCACATCCCACCCCATCTCTATCTATCTGTATATTATCACATCCACCCCGTCTCTCCCCCCCCCCTGCCGTCCCTCTCTCTCCCCCACCCCCCCCCCAGCCATCTCTCTCCCCCTCCCCCCAGCCGTCTCTCTCCCCCTCTCCTACCCCCCCCCCCCTGCCGTCTCTCTCTCCCTCCCCCCCCAGCCGTCTCTCTCCCCCTCCCCCCCCAGCCGTCTCTCTCCCCCTCTCCTCCCCCCCCTCGCCGTCTCTCTCTCCCTCCCCCGCCCCCCCCCCCCAGCCGTCTCTCTCCCCCTCCCCCCAGCCGTCTCTCTCCCCCTCTCCTCGCCCCCCCCCCTGCCGTCTCTCTCTCCCTCCCCCCCCAGCCGTCTCTCTCCCCCTCCCCCCAGCCGTCTCTCTCCCCCTCTCCCCCCCCCCCCCAGCCGTCTCTCTCCCCCTCTCCCCCCCCCCCCAGCCGTCTCTCTCCCCCTCCCCCCCCCCAGCCGTCTCTCTCCCCCTCTCCCCCCCCCCAGCCATCTCTCTCCCCCTCTCCACCCCAGCCATCTCTCTCCCCCTCTCCCCCCCAGCCGTCTCTCTCCCCCTCTCCCCCCCCCCCAGCCGTCTCTCTCCCCTCTCCCCCCCCCCCAGCCATCTATCTCCCCCTCCCCCCAGCCGTCTCTCTCCCCCTCTCCTCCTCCCCCCAGCCGTCTCTCTCCCCCCCTCCACCCCCCAGCCGTCTCTCTCCCCTCTCCCCCCCCCCCCAGCCATCTATCTCCCCCTCCCCCCAGCCGTCTCTCTCCCCCTCTCCTCCTCCCCCCAGCCGTCTCTCTCCCCCTCTCCTCCCCGTCTCTCCCCCTCTCCTCCCCCCCCAGCCGTCTCTCTCCCCCCCTCCACCCCCCAGCCGTCTCTCTCCCCCCCCCCCCCCCAGCCGTCTATCTCCCCCTCCCCCCAGCCGTCTCTCTCCCCCTCACCCCCCCCCCAGCCGTCTCTCTCCCCCTCACCCCCCCCCCCCTAGCAGTCTCTCTCCCCCTCACCCCCCCCCACCCACAGCCGTCTCTCTCCCCCCACCCCTTGCATACCTGTATATTGTATTCGAGGACTATGAATACAAGATGGCGGCTTTGCACCTCGGTCTGTACATTGTGTATAGAGATGAGCATTCTGGGTCTTGTAGTTAATTGTGCTCGCATCCCGATTTTTTACCTCAATATATCGTTTTTCGATATATCGGTATTTTTTAAATGTCTATATCGGCATACCGATATGAAAATCATGTCGGGTTTTAGTGATATACCGATATATCTCCGTTCCCTAGTTCTATGGGAACATATGGGATATCATTGAAAATATGTCTTCTGGCTGCAGTTTTTCATTATTAAAGACTTTGGGGGTGATTCCTATTACTTGTAGTTCTATCACTTTACACTTTAAATAAATCTGATTAAAAATGTTTGGTTCTTGCTTGATAACAGCATTGTTAAATTATCAGATTGGTTCAGAATGTAAAACAATTTAATTGGAATGGAAGAAATGCAGAGATACAGCATTGTTTAGGCAGGTTTTCTTATTCCACAGCATCCCTCTGTTAACCTAGCAGTTAGTAGCTTGGTAGCTGATTGGATCACATTCTGGAGGCAATGATCAAGTAAAAAAAAAGAAATCGTCACTCAATTCAAACTGTTTGTAGTTCACTGCTGTGCACAATTGGCTGCTGCATTTGACCCACAAATATAGTCAAACCACTTTACAATATATTCTGTGAAGCACATAGAGCCTTCTCAATAACATGATAAAGTGCTATAATCAAATGCAAGGATTATTATTATTATTGAGATGCATTTCTTGACTGCCAAGAGAGATGAAAACAAACAGAAAAAGGTTTCCAAACACTGACATGAAGCAATTCTTACAATGAACAATTTGCAGTTTGAGGGAGTTCATTGAAGCAAGCAGTAGATATATGGTCTGTCTATCTATAGATCTATACAGAACATATCTGCTGCTGTGATAAGAACATTTTAAGTAAAATTTCAAATACCTTGTGGAAAAGGATTTATACTGGCAGCAAGTTAAGGTTCACATTTTTATGAAGTACATTGGATCAGGCAATTCCAAAAAACGTTTGAACGGATGTGATATGACTTCTAAAGCCTGTTGTACTTTATTCAGTGGACCACAACTTTTAGAAAATGTTATAAAAATGTATTGATATTTTCGCAGTGGGTTTTAAAGTTCTATCCACAGCAACACAGCTGGACGATATTTGGAATGCATATTTAAAGTACATTAAGCAACTTGTATAGGAAGGGGTGAAACATTGAAGTTGTTTCCATGAGTTGACTAATTTGCTAAAATATTCATAAGAACATAAGATTTGGGGGGGAACAGGAAAATTGCATTAGCCCCTACCTTTTCACTATCCTTCCTTTTTTCTAGAATCTTGCCAGGTGGCTTTTCTGACCACTTATACCAACGGCAGCACATGTAATTCCTAATACACAAAAAAAAAACTTAGGAGTCCTAAATAATTAAGTATTTTCTATTCCAATTCCAGTCTGGGTTGCTATTTCCAGGATGTGAAGCTGCTTACCTTCCACAAGCACATTGCAAGATAACAGTACTCCTGTGCATAATCTGTCCTCCAAAAACAGAACCTCCCCCTCCTCCCCTGACTCCATTCTGTCGAACCTATGACTCAGTATCTAATCCCTGCACCCTTCTCTTTTCATTAGTGATCTGCTTGGCTCACTTGGTAGCACTCTCCCTCTGAGTGAGAAGTTTGTGGGTTCAAGCCTCACTTCAGGACTTTGAACTCACATAGGCTGATACTTCAGTGTTTCATTGTTGGAGGTGCTTTCCGATGAGATACTAAACAAGTGGACTGTTAAAGTGGACTAAAGTTTCCTTAACACTAATCGAAAAGTTACTTGTATATGGGACACATAGAATAAGAGTGCAGCAATTGCGATAGGTTTGGCTTTCTTCATCTGTCACCTGTTTTGGTGCTTATTCATTACTGATTTGTTAATAGGGACCTATTGTCTCTTTTCTTAAAAATGTAATCTATAACTGCTATGAATTGCTGTCTTGAAATATGCATCGCTCAGTGTTCACTACTCAGTGGATTGTTTTTATAGTGACATTTAATATTTTCCATATATGATTTAATTATTATTTTAGCTAACAAGATGTCTTGACACATTTGGAAATCCATCTCTGCAGTCAAAAGTATCAAAACCAGTTAACAACAACATTTTGCATTTATATAGAACTCTACACACAGAATAACATCTCATGGTGCTTTACAATGTTGGGGCATATCCAAGAACCTGAGAATTTCACCTATGTATGCCAGCTACCCATGGAACTTTCCCTGTATCTGGAATGCACTCTCCCTGTGGAAACACATCCCTGGTTTCCTAATTCCAGATTGTATTTGATGAGAATTGTGAAAGCCGAGGCTTGGAGCACCTCACACCACCTTGTTAGTGGTGGAATTTAACCAGCTAAAACCACATAGCAGAGTCCTGTAGCTCAGTCGTTAGATCACTAGCCTTGCAAGCAAGAGACCTGGGTTCAATTCCAGGCAGGGCGAAACCTTGGGCAAGTTTCCTTACTCCACCCGATAATAATCAAGAATAAAAAAATTGGTCAATTCAATCCATGACGGTTTGTGGGATGCTGCTTTATGCAATTGGCTGCTGCGTTTCACCCACAACATGTGCAGTCAATTCATTTTACAGTATTCTGTGAAGGGCTTTGAGACGTCTAGAAGATGTGAAAAGCACTATATCAAATGCAAGGATGATTATAGCACTGTCTGGTAAGCTTCCCATTACTTGATTGTTTGAGACCACTTTCCTTGTTAGCTTTGGCAGGTTTAACAGGAGATGAATGTGAAGAAACAGTAACTGATCTATCCCTCCAAATCCTAATAATGAACTTTCTGATTGGTCTGTCAATAGCAGTCTCTGGGGTACAGCATGGCCGACTGTCTCAGGAACCGGGCTGCCAAGACTACTGAATTCTGACATTCCATTGTCATGCATGTCACATTAGAGCCGGCTCAGTTCCAAAGAAGAACTTCTTATCCCCCCAAAATATGTTCTAATGATCTGTTGATTTGGTTTTCTTACTCTTGCATCACAATAATACCACTAGATGGCAAGATGATACAGAAAGCCAGTCACCTCAGAGGCAGTTTGAATGAAAATTTAGTTGGTTAACATCCGTTTAATCATGAGTTTGTGCATCAGATAAATCTAGAGCATTGAATACAATTGTATATTTATAGACCATACTGCTTGAAATTGTCAATTTTTGTTCATTTTCAAGCACTCATTCCATTGCAGTGCAGATGAGCAGAAATTTGAAAATACTGCGTAGGATTATTTATGTAAACTTGTATTCTAAGCTGTTTATCTTTGCTGAGCCGTGCTTGTAGAATATGGATTGCAGTCAAACAAAATCCTTTTAAGCAACCTCAGCACTAAACTGCACACCATCTGGGTCCTTGGATCACAAGTAACTGAGTGGTGTGTACTGCCCCATCGCTGCAATTTGTTTTCCCAGCTGTGTATTTCTGAATTCAATTAGGTGTTTTTTGTGAAACATGGGGTAGGGGAGAGAGATGGAGAGAGACCTGATTGCAGAATCAATTGGGTGTTTGAAAGACAAATGGGTATTTAGCAAATAAGGATATTAAGGGAAATAGAGAAGCTAGGGAAATGGAATTATGCTACACAATCCAGTAAAATACAGAAGCAAGTTAGGCTCAGCGGGCTGAATGGCCTACTCATGTTGTCCTAAAAGAGTTGTTAAAAGGAGATAACTAAAATGATGTTTCTTTTAACAAAAAGAAAAATGTAAAGAAGGGTGGTATTTTGAAAGATTATACATTAGGGACACTCACAGTTTCAGAAATTGATGCATCATAGATGCTGGGATGTCTTGTAATGGGTGGATGGGGGTGGGAAACATGCTGATCACTCTTCAGTAGTGCCTGGTGGTTAGTTATGGAGATATCCAGTTTCCTAAAAGATTCATTTGATACATCTGTCTGTCATCCTCTAATAGCTACACATCCTTTCCATTTACAGGAAATTGGCCATTTCCTTTTTCAAACTCATATGCAGTGTGTTTGGCTCACAAAACCTGGGTCAAATATGTGAAGATAATCAAATTAAGTTTGGGAAAACGAACGTGTGATGTGTGCAACAAAAAGTAATTGAGTACTTTATGCATAATAATGTTGTTTATATATTTGAAGCTTTTTTTAAGCACCTTGTTTGTTACAGGAAATTGCAGTTCCTACTGAATAATAATAATCCTAGTATTTGTTATAGAATCACAATAGCAATAAATCTTGGTATCTGTACAGTTCATTTTACTGGAATGGTGAAGAGTTGAGAAAGCTTTCATAGACTGGATTAAAGTTAATTCATTGTGTGATATACTGTACTGCACGTGAGCATAATAGTAAATGTTAAGATGAGATGTAATGAAAAAATAACATCATGCTATAGAGAGCTGTGTTGTGCTCAGAATTTAATTCTGCACACTACTGTGCAGAATTATAATTCAGCTGTAGGAAAAGCTACTTTTTGTCTGCAATTATGTAATCAATGAAGGCAAGGTACATTCAGTGTACTCCATCACTCATTCTTAAAGAATATTACTAATAAGATTCCTGGTAGTTGATTTGACTGCTCTGTTCCCCTCTATCTTTACTGCATTACATTTGTGGTGCAGTAGAAACTGGAACATTTCACATTTTCTCAAGTGTGTATATTACCTTGAATGCTGGAATTCCCCAAAACAGACTGCTTGCGAGCTAACTAAGTAACTAATTAACTAGCCAGCTAAATTGCTTACTTACTCACTTTACTGACTAACTTAACCAAAATAAAATACAAAGTCGAACATATATGTTGCTCTGAAACTTGTTTGGGAAAGAATAGTAATAAGGCGTGCTACACATTGATTAAAGTAGAAGCTACCCTAGTGGAAGATTTATTCTGCAAGCAATGAGTAGATGTTAATGATAATTTTGTACGTTGCTATTGTATTCTGATAATGTGGTTTTAGTGACTCACATTAACTAACTGTAAAATCCTTGTTTTAAAAAAAGATTGATACAATAGAGAGTGGTTTATTACCCTACCCGATGGACTGTTCATGCTATTCTGACTGGGAGCCTTTTTAATTTAAAATGCGTCAGATTTTTTGTCTGGTTTTATCTGTTATAAAGGTTCCTTTATGCCTTTACCTAATAAGTCAGTAAAACTATCATATGAGATGTTATTATCTCTGCCGTACAAATACATAGTGTTGCTCCATAAGAGCTTTTGCTTGCAGCTATTTCTGCAAGGATTTTCGAAACCTGAAAGGGCTAACCGTAAATTGAAGTATTTGATTTTTACATCAGGAAGCAAGAGTGGCTAGCTAGGAACCTGATTTGATACAGGCTTGATGTAAGTTGATTGATTGAAACCATTTCAGAAAACGCCATGGTTTGTGTGTGCAAAACCCATAAATTCCACCTTGCAAATGATTGCCTTTGCAGGATCCCGCATATTTCTTGTCAATTAATAGTTCTATAAAATAGAATTCATTACTGACCCTGTATTAGCATCTCAGATAGGCATCTGTCTGCGTGGAAATTGATGGGTACACCAGGAAATTGATAAGAAGCAATTTTATAGCATGAAATCTAGCTTTTTAAAGCTGTCGAAGGGTTGTAGACCCGAAACGTTGACTCTTTTTCATTTCTCCATGAATGCTGCTTGACCTGCTGAGTTTTCCCAGCTACTTTTGTTTTTGTTTTTAATAGTAGTTGGTTTGAAAGAAATCTAAGCTATAGTTGATTTATTTAGTTGCAGTACTGTTAATAAGAATGGTATAAGGTCAATTAATTCCTGCGGGGCTTTGTACCACAGCAATACTATACCTTACAAGAAACAGTAAAGTAGTATTGTACAAAGTATTTAGTGCACGCCAACCATACAGATTATCAGTTGAATATCTGATTTTTCAGCCTGAGAGCAGGATAGTCTGCTGCAGACATCTCATAAGAAACCATTGAAGCTGTGAATGATTTTCTGGCTGCTGAGTGAACTGGCATCACTCATTCCACATGCAATATATGTGCTGGGGTGGCCCAACCTACTCAACAGACTAATTCACCCTTTCTAAAACGTTAATAAATGTTTGGGAGATTTTGAATTTTTTTGCTGCTTGGATGCTATTCACTGCAAATGCATGTAGCTGGCTGACCCGCTGGCTGTTTTTTTTGCAGTAAAATAGCAACCTTCTGGACTATTAGGTCGCCACATTTGCTTCCACTTTGTGCATGCACATGAATCAAAGTGATGTTTGCAGTGACTTGATCAACTGGAAGGTGGCTGTTTATTACTGTGGGAATTGGCACACAGGGAGTAACCCAATTGGCTGGCTATGGAGTGAAACGGGCGTCACACCTAGTTATAGGCAGTTTATTATTTCTGTGCCTTGGGACGTCCTCCCAACGTGAAATATAATTTTGTTGTTGTTTATGGATTCTGACTACTGGGTTGAGGCCCCACTCATGAGTTACTGCAGCTTTTATGGTTTGCTATTATAATAATGCTGATCTGTTCTGCAGAAATTGTTGTTAAAAGAGATTGCTGCTTTTTTTCTTATTTTAGGTACAAAGAAGGAGGTGAAGCATTGCTAGTCCTTCTTCCGTCAGAGGAAGAAGGCATGGTGAAACAGCTGGAGGAAAAAAAAGTTCCTATCAACAAAATAAAGTAAGACTTTTCATCAAAATCGGCAGCAGATTGACACAATGCAATATTTTTCTGCTATTTGTGGATTCTATTGGGAAGCAAAATACAGTACAATCAATGCTTGTTGTAAGTTGAAAACCATGTACAGTAAAAGCCTGTTTATCCGTGACTCAATCAACCGTAACGTCCGTATAACCAGCACCTCAAAAAAAAGTCTGCATTCGATTAACCAGAATTTATTTGGAAAAATGCATTTTTTTTGTGTTTTCGGCCGAATATCCGGCACCCGCTTTAACCGGCATTGGCCAGGTCCCGAGGATGCCGGATAAACGGGCTTTTACTGTACCTCCTAAAGTGAGCATCTATGTGGCAGTGTGTACTCATTGAGGCCTAATTTCATTTTCTGGATGTTTCAGTATAGAATATGTATTTATGAAGTAAGTAAATTTACACTTCTGGATCATAATGTGTTGGAAAGCTTGCCACACAGTACTTTTAATGGTAAGCTTTGTGGTTTTAGCTTGTTAAATTCCAGTAGTAAACAAATGCATAACCTAGGGTCCCTAACCCTTGGCTCTTGCCAATCTGCACCTAAACTTTCCAGAATTAAGTAAGCGGATGCATTCTTCCAGGGAGAGAGTATGCATTCCATTTTAATAACCGTCTCAAATTTCCATGTATAGGTGGAATGTTTAGATATTCTTAAGGCTGGTGATGGGTTTCTGCATGTGTCACATATTCAACTCGTAGAACGTTCTTGCATTATCTACAAACTGCATCCCTCGTCTTGAATGCATCATTTTAAATATCAATCACTGAAGCTCATTCTTTAAATTTCTTCCACTTGATGCTGCCGAATACATTTTGGATCTTTCCCCCAACCTGTTTCCACATGGTTTAACCCCCTATTTCTTGAATTTATCAGCTGTAGTTCCTACAGTTGATTCTTGTCAATTTGTTTTAATGGACTCTTTGCAGTGAATAATTGACATTGGGAAATAATGGAGTCCTTAAATTTTTCCTTAGACATATGGTACTGGAACACTGGGTGGTTGTGAAGCATCTGAATTTAGAGTTTCAGTTTGTACACCTTTGCTGTGGTTATCTATAAATAGAAACTAATCAAAAATATTTGATTTTCCTCAATTTTATAACCTCCAGCATCTTAACAGTTACCATTTTTCTTAATATTTTATATAATTTTTCTGTGGTTGCCAAAGGCTGAGGCTAGCAACATGATTTTGTTTTGTTTTCTATCTGGCCTGCATTGTTCCTTGGGGAAATTATGTTGGCTGAAAATCTAAAGTTGTCAATTTCTACTTTCAGAAATCCAAGTGTATATAATTAAATGTGAATTAATCTTCAATAGCATTGTGCTAGTTACAGAGTGGCAGTGTTCTCTGTCCATTGTTTAAAGGGAATAGGGCAAAATGATTAAAGATGTTGAAAACAAGTTTTTTTCTGTCTAACAGCTCAAGGAATTCAATTCATGTGACTTTTCAGTATTGTTGCTTTTTTCCTAAACAATCACTAATACTGTTTATTTATTTAACACACAGCAGTTTTACATTGTAATTTCTACCATAGTTTGTAACTTGCTGAGATCACCATATATAGATAATGAAATTTTTAAATAGTTTCTTTACTTTCTTTGAACTGGTTAGCTGGCATAAACATTGAAAATATAATTCTCTTTTAAGATGTGCTGCCCAGGCAGAATTGATATAATATTTCACCTTTGTAAATGGAATATAAATTAGGAATATAATGGCATAAATAGCTTAATGACCGATGCATTTATCAGCGTATGAAAGACTATCCTCAAGAATGTTCGGTTGCAATTAGGGAGTTGTATTCAGGACAAGAATCACTTATCTCAATTAAGTTCTTTCTGTCATGATTTGATTACAATTATACCAAATGCACAGATACAGGGAAAACCTTAATTATTAGGATAATGGAGATCATCCTTCCTGATCTCCCATCCCCCCATGGATAATTGAAAGAGGAGTAAAAAATATTTCATTGTCATTGAATGTTGATGTTGCTTGCTCCGTTTCTGGATATTGCACTATTATGTGGTATTCTAAATGATTAGTCAACCCTGATGTCGCTGAATAAATGGGGAATCTGTATTGCATCTGGTCCACGTTAATAACACTTCTATTATAAATGCTGACCATGAAATCATGTGTTCTGATGTTCATAAATTTTGTCCTATCTGGTTATGCACCACAATTTACTTTCATTCATATCTCTAGCCGATAAGGTAAAAGCATGGAACAATGTGAATAAATCTTGATGGTTTGGAAACTAATTACAACAACAACAACAACTTCAATTTATATAGCGCCCTCCACACCGGATGGCGTCTCAGAGTGCTTAATTATTAATAGTAATTATTATTGTTAAAGAAATGTTGACTTTTATCATCTAAAGTTAGGACAACGCAAAGTACAGTAAAAGCCCATTTATCCGGCACCCTTGGGATCTGGCCAATGCCAGTTAAAGTGCGTGCCGGATATTCGGCCGAAAACGCTCCCCCAAAAAATTTCTATTAATTTTTCCGGATAAATTCCGGTTAATCGAATGCGGACCTTTTTTTTGCGATGCCGGTCATACGGAAGTTACAGTTGATCGGGTGCTGGATGAACAGGCTTTTACTGTAATAGGGAGAAAAAAGATTTCAGCAGCAACAATAACATTACATTTGTACAGCACCTTTCACATGGGAGGACGTCCCAAGGTGCTGGATAGTCAGTGTTTCAGACCTGAGCTGGGATTAAGGAGGGTGGAGGGAACGGAGGGGAACGTAGGTGTCTGATGGCACCATTGAAGAGGGGGATCTTGAGGCAGGACTTGAAGGAGCAAGGTTGGACTGATGTGCCAGATACTACTCATTGCTTCTGGATTGACTTTGGTATGTGGATTCTAACCATTCCGGTTATAGGATTTGTTGAAGGTCATATATTTACCCTAAAGGATGTTTCAGTTATATCCAATTCTAAATTCACCAAGACGCAAAGAGGGGAGCTAGAAAGTAAAATGGGTAATTTTACCACCAACTATATGGTCTTTGATGATTGTTCACTCTAAAACATTTAGTTTAAAAGTCTGCAGATAGCACACAGTAAAACTGTTAAGTTTTTCTTCTAAACGACAAAACAATCGTACAGCTCTCTTCACGAGAGGAAACTGTTGCTGTTAATCTAGTCAGTATTGAAGTAATTGAAATCCCCAATGTTGTGGCCTTTTCATAGGTCTCCACAGAATCGTGTTTTGATTGTTGATCCAAATGTGCTTACTATTGAAATACTTTATGCTTGTTAAGGATTACTGTGTCACTTTAGCAATTTAAAAATTAGAGCGGCTTTGTAAATAATTTTTGATTTTTTTTAAATCCAGAATAAATCCAGGAAAATTGACAAATGTGCAGCCAAAGTTACAATCTTTTCTAGCTGAAGAACAGGACCTGAAAGAACAAGCTCAGCGGGTGAGTTTGTCAGGTTTAAGAAATTCTGATCCTGTCAAATAACTTTGTTAGATTTGATTATAGAAACTGAGAATTCCAATGGTTTACAATTGAGTTATCCACAGGTGCAAAACTTGGGTTATGTGTTTGGCATTTAGTGAAGATTAGAAGGGAGAAAAGACAATGTATGCTGAAAGCCAGAAGGTTTTATTTCTAAACTGCACAATTAAAGAGAGTTCAATATATTTTGATTTGTCATTGTAATGAATATTAATGTTTCTATTGAGCCAGTAGTTATGTAGCAATATATATTTTATTAGACAACTTGAATTTATATTGCTCTTCACAAAAAATAATATCTTAAGAGTGCTTCAGACTGAGTCGGATGTTGAGCGGAATGATGTAGGGGCTGGGGGGATATGAGCAGTTGGAAGAGGTTGTTTTTTTGGTGGGGCTGGGTGGGAATTGAAGACTATTAGACAGGGGCGAGGTGGAACAGGGAGAGATTTCCAGAGTTTAGGAACTGAAGGCTTGGCTATGGATGATAGTGTAGAGGGGACAGGGTACAAGTTGCAAGTCTGATTTAGCCAAGCAGAGCAGAAGAGTGGGGTAGGAGATCACAGACATACAGAGGTGTTAGGGTATAAAGGGATTTATAGCTGAGCATGAGTGTCTTCAAGTGGAACTGTTAGAAGACCTAGAGCCAGTGGGACCTGGTGAAGCCTGAAGTGATGGGCATTAAGGGCTTGGTGTGAATGGGGATTTGGTGGTAGGGGTTTGCTTCAGCTGGAGTTTATGGATTTCAGTTTGTAGGCCATTCGTCACTTCATGTCTGAGCCACTGATACTGTTTTTTATTTTTTTGAATCTCCTTTTTTTACCCCCCTCCCAATTAATTCTACTTTCTAGCTCACTCTCCATATCTCTTAATGTTTTAGGATTATCCTGACTCAGTTCGTTGTACTTTTCTCTCTTGAGACAGAAGATTGTGGGTTCGAGCCCTAAATTGGGACTTCACATAGTTTTAGGTGACACTTCAATCCAGTGTTGAGGATGGGCTGCAGGCATTGTGGAGGTGCTATCCTGAAAATAAGATATTAAACCCAAAGTCCTGTCTGCCTGTCTAGTGCACTATAGGTCCAATGGCACTATTTGAAAAGGGAACCAAGTTTCTCCTGGTGTCCTGGCCAACAATCCCACAAATACAATTGTTCATTCACTTCAAGACTATTTGGCTGCCTAGAATTAAATAAAATTACATTTGTATAGCGCCTTTCATATCAGAGGACGTCCCAAGATAGTGCTTCGGACCCGAGCTGAGGACGGCGGGGGTGGGGGGGGGGGGGAGGGGGTGAGGAGGGGGGTGAGGAGGAGTTGCTGATGGGTCCATCCTAGAGGAGAGTCTTGAGATGAGACTTGAAGGAGGCCAGGGAGGGGGTTATGGAGAGAGCGGATGGGCCAGATTAAACGGGAGGATGGAATTGGTTAAACCACCTGGCAATAGCCCATCAGAGAAGCTCTAGCCTTATATTATTCTTACCAATTACACTCAAGATAAAATCGGATCAAAGGCAACAGTACTATGGCTTCCGATTGCAATATAGCCTGGACAGTTTGAATAATCTATCAAATTGAAAAGAAATATAATAATGAAATAATAATCCTTAAATTGCATGTCAGAATATCTCGAAGTGCTTCGCAGGATTTACTGTTTTGTATTCTATAGGCAGCCAAATGTCTGTCCAGCAGCTTGGGACATCCTCCTGACATGAAAGGCACTATACAAATGTAATTTTTGTTGTTGTTGGTTTTGATTTGGGCTGAATTAGCTATCAGAAATGAGAGAACTACACAGAGCATCTATACACACACACACACACACACTCTTGATAAAGGACGAGAAGAAAGAAAAGTTTAAGAGAAAAACAAATGATTAATTGGCCTCCAGTTGGCCTGTGAGCAAGGATTGCCATTATCTAACGGAAAGTGGTATACTTAGCTGTTCATGGTAGGACAGGATAGGAATTGCTCCGATGGCCTCCTATTCTTGTTCTCTATCAACACTCAATATCATGGCCGAAGGACTTCATTTCCAGAAGTGTCCAGAGCATATGGAATAATTCTAGTTGAAATAAGTATGTAAAGTGATGTTGTAAATTGGGATTATTAATGTAAAAAGACCCGTTTTCTGCATTCACATATTTTAAAAATATTATTTTTTGTTTCACTTTACTGTTTTATTGCAGTATAGTATTTTGTGTTATGCATGCAGTCAGTTGGCCTATGATTTGAAGGGCGCTCCCAATGTGAAAGGCGCACTATGAATGTAATTTTGTTGTTGTTGTTGATGTAATTGCTTTGTGTTCCTGAATAGACTGAAAGAAAAAAATCATGTGGACCCTGTCTCATGTGATAGATCACCACAGGTTTAATTTTGTGTTTTTACAAAATCATATTTATTTTATTTAACTGTAGCTATACCAGCATTTACAGTTGGCAGTAAATTAGAAACTTTAATACTAGGAATTGGTATATATGTGGATTTCATTGAATGATTAATGCAGTTTTCAAAGGATTTTGTTCTGGGAATGGCGAGATAAGATCAGCTAGATGGACTATGTTGCATTTTCCAATTCTATACATTCCTATGTTTCTATCAGGGTAACTGAATATTTCAGATCCAAATAGAAAATGTGTAGAAATGAATACTAAGGTCTTTCAATCATAACAAACAAGTACAGTAAAAGCCTGTTTATTGGGCACACTCGGGACCTGGCCAATGCCAGTTAAACCGCGTGCGGATATTCAGGCGGCCAGCTGCATAAAACCCAATACAAAATGTTTTACTTTTTTAAATATACCATATTAATAATAGACTAAATAATAACAGAATATTGTATGAATACTTACCAATAAAGTAATAAATATCGATTACAGTCTATGAACACAGCACACAATCACAAAGCAAACTTCTACAATTGCGGACGGAAGAGTTTTTTTTACTTCTTAAAGGGGTAATGTACTGTCAGTTTTTCCTCTTTTTCTTTCTATCTTTCTCTCCCTCCTTCCCTCTCTCTCTTTCACACACACACTCAGTCAGTCTGGCATCTCAATGGCTCCAAACCCAATCCCCTTCCATTCTTCCCCCCCACCCCTTTCCTTCTCTCGCCCTGCCTCTCTCTCCTTCTCTCACCACATCCCCACCAAAACAGTATATAAACCCACAATACTGTCAGGCTACACAGGCAATACGTAGTATCTGTTAGAGAGAGAGGGAAAGAAAGAAAGGAGAAGAGATAGAAAGAGAGAGGGAGAGATAGAGGGGAAGGAAGGAGAGGGAGACAGAAAAAGAAGAAGAAAAACAGGGAGAGAGAGAAATGGAGAGTGAGAGAAAATATAGTGCCCCTTTAAGAAGAAAAAATGGAAGTGACACTACCGGCAGCACTCCGAACTAATCGTACTGTACTCTAATGCAACAATTGACTCATTAAATGTGCCACCGCAATTGTGCTGGATAAGATCTGGTTAATCGAATGGAGACCGTTTTTTTGAGGTGCCGGTTATGCGGAAGTTACGGTTGATTGGGTCATGGATAAACAGGCTTTTACTGTGATACCAAGCCATCTATATAAATGTGTATATAATTCAGAAATGCAATGTTGCTTATTTATTAAGTGGTTAGCAAAAAGCACTCGGGTCTTTATTTTTGAATTAAACAAACTAACATTGACAATGTTTAAAATATGCTAATCACTTTTTATTAAAGTTACTGTTTTATTTTACAGTGTTTTGTATCCTACGTGCGATCAGTCTACCTCATGAAGAACAAAGATGTTTTTAATGTATTCGCATTACCATTAAAGGACTATGCTCTGTAAGTAGGTCAACTTTGTTTGAGTACCTTGGAACATCCTGCTGGCATGAAAGATGCTATACAAATGCAAGCTATTCCAGGGCAGGCAGGCTGTCAATGTAGAGCAGCAAAGAGTAAACAGCAGCTATATTTATCATCAAAATGGGTGAATTGGATCCTTATTGGCTTCATATTTTTACAAGTGCTTTCCCTTTTAAACATTCAACAAAACAAAGTTACATTTATAGAGCGCCTTTCACGTTGGGAGGACGTCCCCAGGCGCTGAACAGTTAGGTCGGGACCCGAGGGGTTGGGGTGGGGGGAAGGAGAGTAGGAATGTGGGGAGAGTTAGGAGGGGAGCAGAAGGCACGGTCGAAGAGGAAGATCTTGAGACCAGCCTTGAAAGAGGAAAGGAAGAAAGCGGGACGAAGGGAATGCGGGATGGAGTTCCAGAGTGTGGGGGCAGAAAGGCTGAAAGCTCGGCCACTGATGGTAGGGCGGTTCGGGTGGGGGACATGGAGCAAGCCAGAGCCCTCCACGGAGGGGACGGGCAGGCTGATAGGGAGACAGCAGGTCAGAGAGATAGGCAGGGGTAAGGCCGTGAATGGCCTTGAAAGTGAGGACAAGGATTTTGAATTCGACCCTCTGGGAGATGGGGAGCCAGTGGAGACAAGCGAGGGAAAGACGTGGTCGCGGAGCCTAGTGCGGGAGAGTACACGAGTTTCAGAGTTCTGAATAATCTGCAGCTTGTGAAAGGTGGAGCTGAGAAGGCTGACGAGGAGAGAGTTGCCATAGTCTAGCCTAGATGTGATGAATGCATGGATGAGTGTTTCGGCAGCATGGGGGGTGAGGTAGTGGCGGAGTCTGGCAATGTGAGGAGGTGGTGGAAGGCTGTACCGGTCATGGCGCGGATTTGGGGGTGGAAGGACAGTTCGGGGTCGAACGAGACGCCCAGACCAGATTCCGGATATTTCCTATGGATAGTCAGAGTATTATTTGACTTCCTTCACTTCCTTTTCTGACTTTTAAATTACCTTTTCTGATCTGGGTAACCACTCAGTGAAACATTAAGCATAGGATACTTGAATGGGTTTTTTGAGCAGTGAGACTAAGTGTGTTGGTGAAACCCCCATCTACAGTGTAATCATTTATTTTAACTGAGAATCCTTTAATAAATAAGGTAATCATTTAGGGAAGTACAAGTCATTTTGTGTCAGTGCACATTTACTTTTTATGTTTTTTGCTTTAAAAATGCATCATGTCTGTTTGTAAAGTTTAGAGTCCATCCTGCAAGTAGTGAGTTAATGAATAGTATTTGTCCTAATTTAATTGTGCAGATTAGGTGAGGTGTGTCACAATGTAGTGTCATTTATTTCAAATAAAGTTACTAAAATTGGAAATATTTTTATCTCCAGTTCCTTGGGTCTTGCTATACCTCCAAGAATCCGATTCCTTCAGAAAGCACAGAAAGAAAAAGAAATGACTGCTTCAGCACAAGTCAAGTGGTCTGCCGCTAAAGATACTGAGGTTGAAAGTTCTGAGGAAGAGACTTCAGATGTTGATGAGTTAGAAAGCTTCAAATCCCAGTTAAGGGATCCTGGATCCACTTCTCAAATAAAGGCTGGCAGTAAAGCTGACAATAAAAGCATTCATGAGAACCATGAAAGTTCCACAAATGAAGATGGAGATTCAAATGACCAGGAAGAGGCTGTGGAGAAGAATGAAGGTGCATTATCGGGGCCGTTTTTTGATGATGATGACGACGATGATTTTAAAGATGGAGATCTGCTCACTGTGAAGCGACGCAACGTTTTCGCCCTTGCAAGTGATCACAAAGTGGTGAGTTGTACAGTCATCGTCCATTTTTCCCGAGGGTAAGGAACATACCTAGGAACTATATATACTGCCGTTCAATTAAAAATTCACACTCCGGCTTTGCAGGTAAAATAAATGGTGACTGCGACATGGAGATGAAGGAAAGAATGGCTGAATGAGTCAGAAAGAGAATTAAAAATAATTGCAGCAACCGCTTTCTGTATTCACATCTTAAACGCTACTGGACACTTCCTCCCTGCTCCCTCCTCCCACCCCCCCCCATGAAGGGCGCTATGTAAATGCTTGTTGTTGCATCTATTTTTTTTCAGACAGGAACTTCTGAATGAATTTCACACCCATAATTTGCTTTAAATTAGGCCTCCATGACATTGCCAATCCCATACTTGACAACAATAGAAAGTGTGATATCTGACTGCCTTACCTTCATCTGGTAGAGCAAAGTGAAGGAATTGTGGGATGGAGTTCCAAAGAATGGGGGCAGCGCGGCTGAAAGCCTACCTGCCATGGTAAAGCAGATCGGGTGGGAGATATGGAGCAGGCCAGAGCATGCCGAATGGAGGGAATAGAAAGATGTGCAGTGTGTGTGTGAAAAAGAGAAATGTGTGTGAACAGGATAGACGGGAAAGAACAAGTGAGTATGAGAGACAATGCTCAAGAGGAAGGGGAGACAGAGAGACACTCTTGAGAGACACTACAAACCCACAGGAGATCGGATAGGCATAAAGTGGGGCAAGAGATGAAAAGTGAGGGTGAGAAAAGTATAAAGAGACATGGTGGGAAATGGTTACTTACAATCATAGAGTGCCAATAGCTTGCTTCTATAGAATTTCATTAGGTTTTAATTTGTCTATAAAACCTCCCAATTGCCTTTTCTGTGCCAATCCATTTCATTGATTGAAAATCAGCGATATGCAAGAGAGCAATAGTGTCCGTATAAATGCCAGCAAAATATAAGAAAACAATATGCCTTTTGAATTAATAATGGTTATTATTTTTGGTTATAAATAATAATGCAGCATAATGGTTGTGATTTAATCATTTAATATTTAGCATAACTACTTTTGATCATTTAACATTTACTGCCTTAGTGGAAATGGACTGGTACCTGATTAATTATGTGTGATGAGCTTTGACCTGGTGCTGAACCTGAGAGTGCAACAGTTTAACGTTTTCAATTGATTTCCTTTCTATACTTGCTTGTTTGGTTAAGAGGATTGTTTCTGCAGTGTTTTGAGCAATATCTGAAATCATTTTGGAGGAATTGTATGCTTGGAAATTTCAAGGATTGTGTGGCATGTGCTTTAATCTGGAATCTGCCCTTCTGAAATGATTAATGTGCACAACTCAAATCAATCAAGACATACATTTGTAACTCAACAACAAATTTACATTTATAGAGTGCCTTTCATGCTGGGAGGACGTCCCAAATCGCTGAACAATCATGTTGGGACCTGAGCAGTGGGGGAAGGGTCGGGGAAGGGGAAGGAGAGTAGGAAAGGTGGAAGAGTTAGTAGGGGAGCAGAAGGCATGGTTGAAGAGGAAGGTGTTGAGATCGGCCTTGAAAGAGGAAAGACAGGAAGTGAGGTGAAGGGATTGTGGAATGGAGTTCCACAGTGTGGGAGCAGAGAGGCTGAAAGCCTGGCTACTGTTGGTGGGGCGGTTTGGGCGGTGGACGCGGAACAGGCCTGAGACTGCTGAGCGGAGGGGACGGGCGGGCTGATGGGGAGACAACAGATCGGAGAGATAGATGGGGGCAAGGCCGTGAATGGCTTTGAATTGCTCAGAATAATATTGTGTACAGATGGGGCAAGTAGATCCAGTATGATTGGAAATGTAGCGACTAAAACTAGTCTTCTAGACAAGTATGAACTCACATTTTCCAGCTTAAGAAAACCATGTTAATATTGATTTTGACATTACATATTGCTGATCTGTTCAGTGGAGCTCCACACATCTACATAATCCACTGAAAACCGCGACCAAAATACAGCATTAGGAATTGGTATAATAGATCTTTGGTATAATGGAAAGGTAGCAGTGTGGATCGAAGGTTGGCTTAAATTTGAAAGTGGGTTGGGAGCATAGGGTTGTTATTAGGTTGCAGAGTTGTAAATAGGGGTGCCCACTTAGAGGTTGTGTTAGGATCAATGTTTTTTTCCATTTCTATTTTTCTATTTCTATTCCTATTTCAATACAGTGGAAGCCAATTAAGCTAAACACATCAAGGGTTCGACGTTTTGTCTAGGTTCCTAGAAAACCTTCTGATTTGCAATTTACATCCAAACAAGTTTGCTCATGAGTCTCCATGTGGCTGAGCTAGCTGTATGGTGACCTGCTTTGCAACAAAAGTTCACAATTGACGTGTCCCCAGGACTCGAAGGCACTCCTATCTAATCAGTCTGGTTCCTCAGCGTGAGTTGGAGGAGCAGACCAGTGATTGTGATAGGTATTCTTTACACCATGTAAAAACAAATTCCTAACAGGTAGAGTGGTCCAAGGTGGTAAAGCAGTGGGAGGCTTGTCAGACAGTGCTCATAATGATCAGCTTGTTTGACATGGCTTTACTGTGGGATTGGTCACTGAATTCACCAATGTTTGTGAGACACAGCTATGTGAAATTGGCTGCCACTTTTTGCTCACAAAGTATACAGTCAATTCACTTTACAGTATATTCTGTGAAGCTCTTTGAGGTACCTCAAAGACGTGATAAGGCACTATCTCAAATGCACGGACCATTATTACAGTAAAGGCCTGTTTATCCTGATCAACCGTAACTTCCAATATAACCGGCATTGCAAAAAAAAAGGTCCACATTCGATTAACTGGAATTTATCCGGAAAAATGCACTGAAATTAATTAATTAATTTATTTATTGTGTTTTCGGCCGAATATCCAGCAGACGCTTTAACCTTTAACATTGGCCAGGTCCCGAGAGTGCCAGATAAACAGGCTTTTACTGTACCCCCTAAAGTGAGCATCTATATGGCAGTGTGTACATGGTGAGGCCTAATTTCATTTTCTGGATGTTTCAGTATAGAATGTATATTTATGAAGCAAGTAAATTTACACTTCTGGATCATAATGTGCTTTTACTGTATTAAGAATTTAATACAGTATTAAGAATAAGGCATTTGCGCTGGATCCTGTCATTGTGCTCTCTCATGCACAATTAGTTTTTTTGTGCAAAATGGTCGATTGCTGGATCATCTGGTCACACTGCCAGTGTTGTTTCCTGTTTTGTGGCTGTGGAACAAACAGAAAGTAATGTTTCAGTGATCTGATGCCCCAAAGTTCAGCCGCCATGACCTATGACCTCCCTCATCCCAACCCTATCTCCTCCCCCACCGCACTGCCCTCCCTCATCCCAACCCCTCCCACCACTCGAGTCCTGACCCCTGACTATTCAGAGCCTTGGGACATCCTCCTGATGTGAAACATGCTCTACAAATGTAATTTTGTTGTTGTTGTAGGCTGAGATTTTATAGATCCCAAACACAGTGTAATAATCAGGCTGCAGTTTATGGAAGTTTAGCTGGTTAAACTCCAGCAGCACCTCAAAGCACATTCTGGGCCCGTGGTCACCTGCATCTAATACGCTGTAATTAGGTAAGAATGGCATGTCTCTACATGGAGATTGTGCATTTCATTCCAAACACACAGAAGTATCCATGACGTACAGTTGTGGAACTCTGACTGGTTTTAACAGTCTTAAGTGTGGCTCTGAGGTTCCACATTGGTCACATTTGATCAAAAATAAATCGAATTCTTTTTACATGCATCAGTTTATTTACATCTTTAACTTCTATTTCTCTCTCAAACCCAGTGTAATTTAAAATGTCTCCATTGTCAGTAGAACAAATGGGAAATAGATATTCTATGGTAGAAAATCTAATATTCCACAGCGTTCTCTGAAGGAATACCCATGGGAAGAGGAAGAGAGGGAATGGGGCCAATATCTACCGTTGCAGAAATTTCTGGTCTCTCATCACCAGTGCTATGCATTGCCTGACTGACTCCATTTTTCACGGTTGCCCTGTGGTGAACCGTGTAAAATGAACAGCTCGGTTTCCTATCTAGCTGGAATTGGAGGAAACTATAATATAGAAAAGCAGGTGTATGTGTAAATGGTTATTTTCTGTACATAAAACCTGTCCCATGCACAATAATACATTAATTTTTTCCTGCTTTTGTAAATGCAATTGCAAATGTTGCTTGTTGCAATGAAAGTATTTAAGATTACAAATCCTAAATCCACAGAGTTTATCATATGAGAACTAGTAATCCTATGGAAACCTATTGTAAATTAAAAAATTTCCACACTCTGATTTTATTAGTTGTTTTCAGTTGCAGCAATGTCTGTTGTAGATGGCAGTAACTGATGGTCTTTTGCTTTTTGAAAGAAACTTTGATTATCTGAAGGTGTACATGAGAGGTATTTATATTATATTTATATGTACTCATTGATATTCCTTGTTGTTCCAGAGAGGAAATATTTTGGACTATTTTTGTAATATAGCTTCTATTCTTTAATTTTTCCTCCTGCATTATTTTTCAACATACCAAATATTGTTAAATAACGTGCACTAGACAGGCTAAATTTTGTGAGGAATTCAGAGTGAAGATATTCAAAAGTGCTCAACTGAAATGGGGAGTTTGCTATGTGAAGAAAAGGGTGCATCTATAGCCCCTTTCGCTGTGACATTGTGCATTTATTATGATTTGTTTTGTTTTACAGCCAAGAAAGATGGTAAAGCACTCTTCACTAGGTCGTGGTTATTGATTAAAGAATTTTTAGTGTCCTGTCCTATTCTCATGTTAGGCATTAGTGTATAAAATATGCTGAATTGAAGGACCTGCCTTTGAGTGACCAAATTAATTTAGGAGCTTGACTGGAAGAGAGGAGTACAAATGAGTGTCTTACGAGTCTGAATTAGTTTCATAAATAAATTTTAATAAAAATCTTTACTGTATATTGCTATAAATTCACTCTTGTTTGATTTACTTAACCAGTTTGAAGAAACAGTCAACTTGCTTAGCATTAGAACGTCCATTTTGAAACAGAAAGGTGTGTCCATTTTGAAACAGTAGATTGTGGGAAGGCTATTTTATTTGTACATAAGATTTTCTTTAAATTGTTTTGGTTCAGGTGGGATAAAACATGATCAAATTTATGAATCTTTTTACTGTGATTCTAGTAAATGAGAAACCAGTGTCATTTAATTCTTCCAGTGTAAATTTGGAGTTGTATTTGGTATTGACAAGCATGGGTTTGAAGCATCCAAAACCAAGAAATGGTTTGTTTTCACACCCTAATCTTCTGTCGATTTAAGTATGAGGGCCTCCTAACTGCTAATTTCAGACCAGTGGAATGGATTTGGTAGAATACATTCATGCCAATATTCAGTCCACAATAATATGTCATTCAAACATTTCAATTTCAGGTAGACCCTGCATAATGAAGGGGTTAGGGACTTCAAAACACCTTGTAAAGCGAGAATTTCGTTAAGCGGGTGTGTTTCCGTATGTGAAAAAAAACAGTTTCGTTCCCAGCGGTGCCTAGCGCTAACATTTGCGGTGTACTAGCGAAGGCATAAGGTAGGTAGAACTGCTATTGAAGATTGCAATACTTTAATTACAAGATAAAGAGATGAAAGATGAAAGAATACAAGATGAAAATGTTTGTTTTGTTTACCTGAACAGTATTTTATTTAGTAAATTTTTAACACAATACAGTAACAAAATGAAAGTTCCCGTACTTCCCATAATAAGATGAGGTGAGGAGTAGGGAGAAGGTCTTTGTTTTAATTGTTGCTGGAGGAGGAAGGGGAGGAGGAGGAGGCTGGAGAATCTGGAGAATCTGGTGAGAAAGCAATAACTTCTGTATAGTCAGCGGACGTACTTGGTACTGGTTCTTTGGACAATGTCGGCTTAAAGAAACTGTCGATAGAAGACTGTCGACAGTTTTTTCTTTTCTTCATACAATTCTTGGTAGCAATGAATAGTTTGCTCGATGCGACGGGCAACCTTAATGCTACAATCCATTTCAGGATCGTTGTCTTTGCAAATATTAATTGCTTCGTCTATTTTTGAAAGAAAATCTTTCAAAACATTCAAACTAAGAATCTTAGGCTCCTCACATAAATCATCAGCCTCAGCTGTCTGTTCCTTCTAAATCCTGAATTTCTTCAGTTGTAAGATTTCCAGGGGCTGATTTCTCATTTATGGAAATGTAGGTCTTCTCAGGTAACTTCTTCCAATGGTATATAACCTCCCTCCTTAATGATTTTTCTAAGTTCATCTGGATAATGTTCGGCAGCAGCAGCATCCGTACAAGCAGCTTCCCCGCACATCTTGATAGAATGTAGCTTGTATCGCTTTCGAAAATGATCAAGCCACCCGTTGCTAGCAGCAAAAGTCTCCGCTGGCTTTTTCCAAGTAGCGTCATGTGGTTGTCAAGCATCCTGCCGCTTAAGCTCCTCCCATACTGTATGGGCCTTCTCATGAATGAGTCTAGCAGAGAGGGGGCAATGGCATTCGTTCTGGTCTTCGATCCATTTTCATTTCCAACATGATAGACTTCCTTTTCTTCGATGGGTTTGGCGATGTTGCTAATGGGCGTTTAGGTGGCATAAGTAAGTGTATGTAGCTTCCTCGACTGAAACCGATCGTGTGTTGCAGGGGCGGCCGGGAGACGAGAAGCGTGCAAGATTTAAACTTTTGCTATAGTGAATGCAGCCTTCGCTAAGCGCATACGAGATGTAAATACAAACCCTCGTTATAGTGAAGTTTCGGTAACCGAGTGTTCGGTAAGTGGGGTCTACCTGTACATGGAATATATTGTACCATACATTTTCCTCGGGATTAAAAAGAATTGGGTTAAAATCCATATATTCTTGCATCCGAATGTATGTTCTTTCAATCTTACACTTCAAATGTCAAACATTGATGAAGAATTTTATGGTCTGCTTATGCATGGATAGTCCCACTGATACATTTTGAGAGTCTGAAATTACATGAGATTTGATGCTGAAATGTTCCGGTCTTGTTATTTATTTTCTTCTCTCTTTTTCCATCTGATGCTAATTTTCCTGAGCTGCTGCAGGTATCCTGTCAGTGTGGTCATTGTTTATATGTGCCGGGTGCATTTACACATACATTTTCCAGTGGGAGTTGTTGGTTATGATCAGCAGTAGAATCCTGCTGAATGTGAGTGTAAGCAAAGCTGCAAACAAAATTCATATGAAATGGTGTCATCCCATTAGTTCTTAAGTGATTCTGCATTTTTTTCCCTGGTAGCTCAGTGATTAGAGCACTCGCCTTACAAGCAAGAAATGGGTTTGATTCCAGGCAGGCTCTGTGGTAGTCTAGTTCAACAACAACAACTTGGATTTGTCAGCGCCCTCCATGCCGCACGGCGCCTCAGAGCGCTTGAAACCCAGTTCCTGAGCTATGTGGGTCCACAGGAATCCAAAGCATTGCTAACAACAGACCGGCATGTTGACAAGAAGTGGATGCCTCAAAGGAAAGAGTATGCATTCCATTTCAGACAGAGGGACTTTTCCTTGCGTTTGGGGCATGCATGCAGTGCAACTCTGGTCTACTTTTAAGCATGATGATAGGATTCTGTATGTGTCGGATACCTAGCTGACATTGCCAACGTAAAATCCAAAGAATATTTAGTGAAACATGGAAATTTTACACGTAAAGTGATAAAACTATTAACTAAATTACAAGTTGAAAAGTAGAATTCTGACTATTGGCTTGTCCGACTATACAGTTCAAGTTGGACTGTGGTGTTGGAAACACTTTTTAAAAATTATTTGGTATCCTGTATCATTATTTCAATAGGGACTCTGAATAGGCATCATGAGGTGGAGAGATTGAATTCAATTATGTATACAATGAGAGACTGAGGAAGACCAAGACAATAGAACACACTGTATTAGTGCAAATATCGGGCTTTCTAGTGTATTCAAAAGTTACAACTTGAATTCCAGCAAGGAATTCTTGGAATATCAAAAGCAAATGGTGATGAACCAAGACAGACATGTCTGATCACGTCTTCCAGACGTCTCAAAATGCTTCACAAGTATACTGTGAAGTGAATTGACTGTATATTTGTGGGCAAAATGCGGCAGCCAATTGCGCACAGCAGTTTCCCATAAACAGTCATGGATTGGAATGACCAATGTATTATTGGCTATTTTTCTTGAGGGATTATTATCAGACGTGTGGAGTAAGGAAACTTGCCTAAAGTTTCACCCTGCCAGGAATCAAACCCAGCCTGTGAGGCAAATGCTCTAACTAATGATGGGGAGTTCTGGGTTAAGATCTAGCTGTAAGGTGAAACTATTGTACATAAAGAAAGATAGAAGAACTTTAAGACAGTTGAATTACAACCCATTTGTGGAGGTAATCTGGATTGCTTTCCTCTAATAAAGTGATGAGAAATATACAAATGCTTCCCTTCACCCTCTTATATGAACTTAATCAAATATTAACTTTCCGGAGCATGTACTGTGAGACTGAACTACGCTGTTGAACCCAGATGATGCCACGATATTCTATTACGTGTTGTCATAAGTTACTTTCCATTACATTTTATCCATGTTATAATTTTTAAAAAGCTGATGCTCATACAAAATGTTTGTTCTATCTATTATAATTTTTAAAAAGCTGATGCTCATACAAAATGTTTGTTCTATCTATTTGAAAGCGAAGAATCAAATTTTTTTCAACACTGTTGCAAAGATTATACTGTACAGTACTGATAATTTTCTATATCTCCTCTAAAACTGCAAGTTAGGACTTTTTGTTGTCCTGCAGATTACATTTACATATTAAATTGACACCAATAATGTAACATCCCACTCCCTAATGTGCCATGTTAAGTTGGTTTTCAATAGTTATAGTAAATTAGTAATTTATTAAAATAATAATAATCCTTACACTTGATGTAGAACTTTTCATGTCTTCTAGTTGTCTCAAAGCGCTTCACAGAATATACTCTAAAGTAAATTGACTGTATATTTTGGGGGCGTAAAGGAAAATGTAATAATTTGTAGTTTATCGGGTTGCTGAGGGAGAAATGTGAGCACCTGCCTCAATGTAAACCACATTGACTGCACTGCTGAAACATGCATGAGATCAATAATGTCTCGAGAGATTCTAAATGGAGTAATATTGTGGTTTAATCTTGTAGAGCACTGCTAATATTGATTTGAAAAACATTATGTACTTTCTTTTCTCTTGCATTTCTAGGTGCACAAAATATCGATTTTTTTTCACACTGTGATGTCCAGTGACCACAAAGCATTTATTTATAGTTCTCCATCTGTTCCGATCCGGTGTGCTTGATGGCTGCATGTGACTACAATGCTCTTGTAAGATTCTCTTTGAATTTTAACTTAACTGATTCTGGCATTGACCAAGTCATATCATGTCCCTGGAGGAGTCGCTTTTCCGGAAACTTGGTATTTAAAAACTCGTGTTTGGGAGTCAGAGTGGGTATATGGTAACAAATCTTGCCTTTGGGGGTATAATTCTCTCTTATTAGCAGAAGGCACCATTGGCAGATGAATATTTTTGCTAAAAATCATTTAAAGTTTCATTACCAGTGCTAAACAGTTAAAATACCAGGTTAGACTTATTTTGCACACCAACAATTGCATATTATGTGTTTTACAGGCTTCAGTGGCATGGTTTCTAGTGGCAGTAGATTACTATTGTAAATGATTTAAAACATTGGGGAAAACTAGCACTGCAAGAGTATGTGTTCCAGTGCATGTAAAACAGGTTTAGTGGTCATTTAATATCTTACTATACAACTGCATATATTGCCCATTTTTTGTTCAGCTATAATATTGAAATCATAACTTATTTGAGGGTTGAATTTATAGGGAATGGGGACATTGTTTAGGAAGGAAATGACTATTTTACAATTTTCAGCCATGCATGTAAAAAAAATGCAGTACAGGTTTTGTTGTTCAGAACTCGACTAATTTAGTCTAAGAATGTTTGAATAATACAGCCTTTCATCATTTGTGTGTAATAGCAACTAATGTTGGGATGCTCACTAAGTCTTCAAAATACACTAAAATGTAACTTTAAAAAGTGCTAGCTGCAATTCACCTTGTTGGATAAGATATAACTGTAAAGTTGTTGATGTTGCCTGGAACTTTAAAAATGAGAGTAGGGTATATTTTATACATGACGCTTTACACATCTTGGTGAAACGAGCATGCTTTCTAACCAGATGTTTCAAGTCCCAGGACTGTCTTCCTTGATGCCCCTGCCATTGTCTTGATCAGTCTGGCTTAGTTGCTGGATGGATCACCATGCTACAGCAAGGAACATGACTGGGAGAGTAGCTGACAGTTTGCTTTTCCTGCAACACCAGCTGTTTTACAGTCAATCAGTGTTGAGACTGATGGTGAAGATGTCAATAATACAGATGGTCCACTGCTAACCTAATTAGTGCAGTGGGGAACACAACAATGAAACAAATAACTCGAAGAAGGGTGGGTAACTAATTCTGCACGTTGGACTTCCAAATAATGCTGCTCAATCGATTGTGCTATGGTAGGACTCTCAATTCTTGCTCTGTTTCTGCCAAAGCAAAAAAATTATAATTATATATTTGTTTTTCTCTTGGGAGAAGAGAGAAAGTGGAAAATTGAGTGGAGAGATAATTTCTGCAGTTAGTTTACGGCCAGTGACCTTGGCAAAGGCTCAATGTCCAATGTTGCTCTCCTCTTGACTGGGGATTGGTGGTAAACCAAATAGAGGGAAAATTCTAATTTGCCAGGTTATGACTTTAAATAATAACTTACAACTTCTCTTTATTTCAAAATTTGGGTTTCAATGTTCAAGATGAAATCCATAACCATGAAGATATGGCAGATTGTATCCCAGTATCTTTCAGATGAGTCCTTAACCAAGGTCCATTCTGCCTGTTCAGGTAGATACTAAAGATCCCTTGGCACTATTTGAAAAGAGAAGGAAGTTTACCTAATGTCCTGGACAACACTCCCCCCAATAACATTTGTAACTCATCTGTGACACTTTATGGGGTATTGCTGTGTGCACATTGGCTCTTGAATGTGTCCACAAAATCCACCTTTGCACCACTTTAGCTCCTAAAGAGCTTTAAAACAGTGGTTCCTGACCTTTTTTTTGCTGCAACCTTAAATTAGCCACCAACAAGTCCTTCTAACCCTTAGGGGGCGACTGCGTGACTTAAGTGAAGCTCAGCCAAGACGATATCTCCTTCTCTTTTGTGGACTCAGCGCAACTCACTAGTACAGTCTTTCATACAAATTGGTTGGTGGTGTCGCCTCAGGCATTTTACAGCATTAAAAAATAAAATAAAAATTCTGATGACCCTTCGCAACCCTACTGAGGACCCCCGCGACCCTGATTTGGGTTGGGACCTGAAGCTGGGAACCACTGCTTTAAAAGATCTTGACAACTCGATAAGGCTCCAAACCGAATGCAAAGATTATTATGGCAAATTTTGGGGGGGTCTGATTTTTCCTCCTAATTTTGGCACAAATTCTAATTGTATTTGGAAATCTCTTCACCCATTTTCAATGCAATTGTTTATAACCCAGAGATTTCCTAATCCGTCAAGTGCAACTCTGACCCAAGTAGAACAATTGAAGCATCAGTTTGATAGAACTGAATTCTCTGCAGTTGAGGCTAAGGCCTCAATTTAATTATTAAGTAGTGAGCTTAGTGTTCTGACTGAACTGTGCCAGAGTTGAGTAATTATTTTTGCATTAACCTAGATACAAAATGAATCTCCTGCTTCTGTTCTGACTTCAGGAATCCAATAGTAATCTTATTTAGAATTTGGGATTTAATTTTAATGTGAACTATGTGCGATGTGTAGCTGCAATATTGTTTTTGTGGTTATCAAATCTGTTTCTCTTTATTCCTCACTCCAAGAATACCAGGTAATACAGTTGAGCATATCTGACAGCAAGCTACGATTTAATTATATTATACGTTTTGACTAATGAAATGGAAAATTAAGCAGCCGGGCTAATGTATTAAATTGTGTGCAATCAGATTTCAATTATATATATTTACAGTTTGATAAGATTTGAACTTTTTCTGCTCTTCTTTTGAACAGTAACATTTTGGCCACTTTGCATTCTTAATATTAATAATAATCCTTGCATTTGATATAGTGGAGTCCAGTAACTCTGGGTGCAATTCCAGGGAGGTCAGGGCAAAACCTTGGGCAAGTTTCCTTAATCTACACGCCTAAAAATAATCTCTTAAAAAAAATTGGTCATTTCAATCCATGACGTTGGACACTCCTATGCGCAATTGGCTCTCGCGTTTCGCCCACAAATATACAGTCAATTCATTTTACAGTATATTCTGTGAAGCGCATTGAGACGTCTAGAAGACATGAAAAGTGCTATATCAAATGCAAGGAATATTATTACAGTACTTTATCAGTTCAATAAGCCTTCTCAAAGCGCCTCACACAAGGTACTGTAACGGCAATGAATTGACTGAACATTTTGTGAGTGAAACTCGGCAGCCAATTGCACGCAGGAATGTCCTACAAACAATGGAGGATTAAGGGATTAATATGCAAGGAAGAGTGATCTGCGAATCAACTAACAACTGGATTCCTATTTACTGCTAGGTAAATCGAGTTGTGTGGAGTAAGGCAACTTGCCCAATGTTTCACCTTGCCTGGGAATCAAACCCAGGTCCTCTCGCTTGTGAGGTGAATGCTCATTCAAACCATTCATGATTTTGCTGTGGCAGTGTGCACAGTGTTTGATTTGGGTTTTAAAAATAATAATCCTTACATTTGGTACAAGTACTGTACCTGTGTCGAAACATCTTAGATGCTTAAATGTAGCAGTTATTAGCACAGCTAATAACAATAATAAACAAAATGCAAAATACTGCAGTTGCTGGAAATCTGAAACAAAAACAGAAGTTGCTGGGAACACTCAGCAGGTCAGGCAGCATCTACGGTGAAAGGAAAGTGAGTGAACGTCAGAACTGAATAATAATAATACTTGCATTTGATATGGTGCATAATTACATCTTTGAGGCATCTCAAAGTGCTTCACAGAATATACTATAGCTACAATTGTTAATTTATATCTGGTTATGTTACTCAGTGCTCAATAAAGCAAAGATACTTGAAGCAAGTAAAAGTAAATTAATAAATTGGGGAAAGTAAAGGCTGTGAGGGGGAGAATTCTTAGGATTTGAAGGAAAGGATTTGTGCCTGAAATACCAGCAATGGAAAGCATTGTATTTCCATTTTTTAGTGGTGGTTGTTTGACCCACTTTACCACAACTCCCACACCCTTTTATGCCAACTACTGTAATATTTAAATTCATTATAAGTACTTTAACTGCTTTTTATTTATACCATGAACCTCCTCATATTTGTAGTTGCTTTCACCATTGGTTAATATTTGGTTTGAATTTATATATGAATGGTACAATGTTGTACCATTCCCCCAAATCCACGCCATGACGGGTACAGCCTTCCACCACCTCCGCAACATTGCCAGACTCCGCACTAGCTCACCCCCCATGATGTCGAAACACTCATCCACGTATTCATCACATCGAGGCTCGACTATGGGAACGCTCTCCTCATCGGCCTTCCCAGCTCCTCTCTTCGCAAGCTGCAGATTATTCAGAACTCTGCAGCTCGTGTACTCTCCCGCACTAGGCTCCGCGACCACATCACTCCCACCCTCGCTCGTCTCCACTGGCTCCCCATCTCACAGAGGGTCGAATTCAAGAATCTTCATCCTCACTTTCAAGGCCATTCACGGCCTTACTCCTGCCTATCTCTCTGACCTGCTGTCTCCCTATCAACCTGCCCGTTGATAGCAGGCTCTGGTCTGCTCCATGTCTCCCGCCCAAACCGCCCTACCATCGGTGCCCGGGCTTTCAGCCTCTCTGCCCCCACACTCTGGAACTCCATCCTGCAATCCCTTCACCTTGCTTCCTCCCTTTCCTCCTTTAAGGCCGGTCTCAAGACTTTCCTCTTCAATCATGCCTAACTCTCCTCTCTCTCCTACTCCTTCCCCCTACCCCAAAAGGCGCTCTTTAAGTGTAATTTTGTGGTTGTATGTTTTGATTCTTCAGAATGTTCTCAGTAATTTCATAAGTGTAATCTTGGAAAGGCAAACCTAGTAAATGGAGCTTTGCTGTAGCTTTTTAAGCTTTCAAGGGGATAAATTTACTAGACAGTTTGGTCCAGATGTAGCCCATTAAGAGAATTCATCAGCTAATTATTTTGAAAGATAATCAATGGAGCAGATCAAAAATACATGACATAGATTGCCATTTTACCTGCTACTTCTCCAGGATGTGTTTAAGGCAGTTGGCTGTTCTAGTTTTGAAGGCAAAAGGTATAATATTGCATAGGATTTTCAGCTAGTTTTCCTTTAAATCTGTCTGCTTGATCATGCATGCCACTGCAGAAATAATTTCCCATGCTATATTAGAAGCCTGTGTATCAAGTTGTACTTAATTCTGAAATTGTTTGGGGCAAAATGGCTCCTCCACCATATGTGCTTAATGCAGCACAACATTTCTAATCTCCAGAGATTTGGGTAAAGAGTTTAAAAGGAGTTGAGCAAGCTGTGAATGTAATTCAAAATCTTTTTGAGGATCTCAAACTACAAAATGGAATATGTGTCAGGGAAAAATGAAATCTGTGGCCTGATGAATTGTAGGAATGCTGCTGAAAAGTTTATTTTCCTGCTGCCAAAATCTTGTCACAATCCCCTGTTTTAGCAAAGTAAGTGCATCACTTTAACAATAGGAAATATATCCCAGTATGAACGTTACCATAGGCAATATTAAATTGTGTTTTTATCTTTCCTTTTCACAGAGGGAAGATCTCCGGTTACATAGATGTTGTCAAATTTCTATTAAAATCAATAAGTGGAAATAAGAGAGTGACGTTTTTAGCAGAAAATCTTTGTTGTGGTCTTGCTGACAAGCTGATTAATGTGCAGGATTCCAACAGTCGACTTTATCTACTAGTCTAAAGGCCACTTGCTTTCTGCATTTATCTTTATTCAAATGGATTAAGGTGCATTCCATTACTGAAGCCATTAAACCTATTGAGATTTATCTTTGTTGCTATGGTAACCTACGAGATGAAATGAAATGCAACTTTGTACTCCAGATTTGTTACTCCAGATTTACGGTTTTAAAATTCAATCATTGTTTAATATATAGTTGTTATTCAACAAGCTGATATTAGCTTAATCTCTTCACAATCATGAAATAATTGAAAGAAACCAACATTGGAGTAGGGCAGTCAGTGGTGGCCAACTTTTTTGGTTGGCCAACAAAATAATCAGAGAAATAACAAAATTGCATAGATTTATGCCATAAATCAAGAAGTATTCCATCAAGAAACATCTATTTTTTGACAACAAGAGTAAGGTGTTGCTCGTGGACCTGTCTGACAATAGTAGAGAGGAAAAACAAAGTTATTCTTGTGAGACTCTGAAATTAAAGAAATCGATGGCCTTTTTTGCAGCCATAATGATTAATTCTAAATGGTGTACTGCCTTACAGATACCAAAGCATGGGATTCAATGGGGGAGGGAAGTAATTGTTAATGTAGAAACTGGTGATGTAGGAACGGTCTGATGGAAGCTTTCCAAATATGTTTAAAGAATTAAGTACAGTACTAGACCAAAAGATCACAATGGTTATTTTTGCCCCTTTACATTTCTATTTTTCTATTAGAATCGAAGAAATCAAAATCAAATGTAATACAGTTTAGTTGGTCTAAATTAGCTGAGCATTTATGATTTCCACAATTTAAGAATTCCCTTGAGACCCATTCCAAATTTGTCACATTTGAGTTTGAGTATTTGAATATTTGGAAGAAGTAGGTAAAATACTTTTTGCTGAAAATTAAAACGTTTAATCTTCATTTAACTTTAATTAAAAAAATCTATCCACGGTTTAAAATCTGTCAGTTAAATGGTGGAGTCATTCACGTAATCTGAATTAATTTTACTCAAGTACAATTGGTTGCGTTAAGTGATACCCCACTGAATTAGAGTTTTAAATTGCAGCTGATATGTAGTTTGTTTAAATATTGCTCGTAATTTTTTTCCTCCCATGCCTATTAATTTGCCTTGTGACTTGAATGTATTTGAAAAAATTAGTCGTGTAAGGATCATCTTGTACCTTTTTTAGTAACCTGATTTGCTGTCAAAGCAGATCACGTGATTGTGAGACCCAGGTTATGTGCTTTCTCTCCTATGAATGAAAGAGCTTTTATATTTATTGAAGGTGACCATAATATATCGTCACTGAAAATTGCCTTGTACTGTGGAAAATATGATATAATTATGGTGCTGCCAAGTTCTGTACAGATGTGTTGTAAAAACTTTCCCGATTAACATTAGTAGGAGTTAGGATTTTCTTTCTTGGTAGATATTAGTTTTCTTGACTTTTCCCTGACAGTGGATGCAGAGACTTGTCCCTTTTTTGGATAATTATTTATAAAATTGCCTTTTTGGGCCCAAATACAAACATCATTTATGGATTGTCACCTTCTGTTCTCTGAGCTGTAAAGGGCACTTAAATAAAGGGCACAATGTAAATGCAAGTTGTTGTTTACTTAGTAAAAGTGTTATGAATTTGTGCAAAATCATTTCAAATTGGCTTGGAGTAGGCACTCAATAGCAGGCAGAATAGAATTTTTAGTTCTATTGGGACATGGGACATTTGGACATTGTGAAGTGCAGCAGCAAAATCATGGGCTACAAGAGAAGCCATTCCCTAGACAATCAATTTTTTTTAATGGTAGACTGGGGCCGGGCTCAATGCCTAAATTTGGGGCCATTCTTAATACGATAAAATAGGTCAAAAAAGATTGGAGAGTGGATCAGCTAAAAGCAATATTTTATGGCTATAGTACTATAGAAATCAACTAGGCTCTTATTAAATAGGAGCTTTTAAGCTTAATTACAATTATTTTAAGATGCTTTTTTTTGTGGTGGTATGAGCCTTGAAGGTTGTGCACTATAATACCTGAGTTATACTGTCTGGCATAGAGTAGAGTCATATGAGTGAGCATCAGAGTTGTACTACCCATTCTACATCGCAGTCATCCTCGGCAAAATGCAATTTAAGGTGGAAAGTAAAATAAAAATACAGTACTGTAAATTTGTAATGGTTCAATTAGCACCTGAAAGGGAAGACTAATTATTATAAAGAGATGGGTTGTGTTTCAGGCAAGGCACTTCATCCAATCCCCTTGAAGGTTTGGGCCAAAAATTGTTATTTCTCTTTCAGATGCTAACTGACCTGCTGTGAATTTCCACCATTTGGGCCTTTTATAGAAATTTTTTGATTTACAGTATATTGATTATGTGGGACCTGTAGCTGAGTGTGGAGTCCTGTAACTGTGGTTAGAGCCTTGTTAGCGAGAGCGAAGTTTCCTTGCTGCACACGCCTAATTGTGTTCAATTCTGGTCACCACACTTTAGGAAGGATGTTAAGGCATTGGAAAAGGTGCAGAGGAGATTCCAGGATGGTATCAGGAATGAGGGACTTCAGTTATGAGGAAAGGCTTGAGAAGCTAGGTTTATTCTCGTTGGAGCAGAGAAAGTTACAAGGAGACCTAATAGAGGTTTTCAAGATCATGAGGGGATTCGATAGGGTAAACAGGGAAAAACTGTTTCCACAGGTGGGTGTATCAGTGACTTGCGGTCACAGATTTAAAATAGCTTCTAAAAGAAGCAGAGGGGAGGTGAGGAGAAATGTTTTCACTCAGTGAGTTGTTAGAATCTGGAATGCATTGCCTGAATCGGAGGCTGATTTGATAACAACTTTTAAAAGAGAGGTAAACATTAATTTTGGGAGTACGGGTTTGCGCGGTTATGGGGAGAGAGCTGGGGAGTGAGATTGAGTTGCTCTTTTCAAACCGCTGGTACAGACTTGATGGGCCGTATGGCCTCCTTTCGTACCGTAAGATTCTATGATACTGATAAGAATCCCTCAAAAAAAATTGCTTAATACTTATTTTCAGTAAAGTGGCATCGGAATGTTGATTTTTACTGTTAGTGAAAAATATTTTTTTTGTCATGTCTATTGGTTTGGTTTAAAAATATTTGCAGGATTTTGATGGTTAGTTAAATTGTAGGGTCAAGTGGAGTCCTGTGGAGTCCTGTAGCTCAGCAGTTAGAGCACTCACCTTACGAGTGGGAGACCTAGATTCGATTCCAGGCAGGGCGAAACGTAGGGCAAGTTACTTTATTCCACACGCCTGATAATAATCCCTAACAAAAAACATTAAGAAATTGGTCATTTCAATCCACGACTGTTTGTCGGACACAGCTGGGCGCAATTGGCTGCCGCGTTTCGCCCACATCTAGACAGTTACTTCATTTTACAGTATATTCTGTGAAGTGCTTTGAGTTGTACAGAAAAGTTCTATATCAAATGGAAGAATTATTATTCTATTATTCAATAATTTTTTTCTATAATGATATTGGTTACATTTGATGTAGTGCCTTTCATGTGAGGAGTATATCTCGAAAGTGATACACAGAATTAACTAAAGTATAGTAAATGTGTATTATAGAATGCAAACTGTGTCTTACAAACAGCTATGAAATTTTACTTTGGTTTGGCAAGGATGCTAGGATAACCACCCTTCTCTTTTTAATTAAGTGCCATGGAATCATTAATGTTCACTTAACACTTCATCTGAAGAGCTGCACCAAGACATATCAATATGATGGACAGTAACTACCCCTCTTTTGGGTGTCATTATTTTGTTTTTTAGTACTGAATCATTGGCCAATACTATTGGATTGGAGAAAAATGGGGAAATTAAACTATAAAAAGAGAAGTTGCCATGGATGAATAAAATGACTCAGCATAGTCAATGCACTCACTGGCTGAGTAGCCTCATGTTCCATGTTTCTAATTGCCATTTGGTGATATGTGCACAATTTTTTGTTGTGTTGCTTTGTTTTTTAAGATGGCACTGACTTTACAGATTTGGGATAGCATGATTTCTCAATCCTTGTAGTTGCTACAGAGCATAACTTCATTTTTGATTAGATATTAAGCATTAATTAATGACGTTGTCACCCCCTCCTCAAAAAAACCTAACCTAGATCCCTCTAACTCTAGCCACTATCACTAAGTGCCAAGCAACTCCGAGCCCTCTTCTCCTCCCACTCTCTTTTCGAACCCCTCCAATCCGGTTTCGGCCCGGCCAGAATACAGAGACTGCGCTTGTGAAAGTCACAAGCGATGTCCTCTCTATCTGTGACCAGGCTTCTCTCTGCCTCCTTGTCCTCCTGGATATCTCAGCCGTGTTCGACACAGTCGACCACGCCATCCTCCTCCACCGCTTATCCTCTGTCATTCTCCTCAGTGACAGCACTCATCTGGTTCGAGTCCTACCTTACAACCGCCAGCAGTACATCGCCACAAATGGCTTTTCCTCCTACTTTCACCCGATTACCTGTGGGGTACCCCAAGGATCCATCCTTGGCCCCCTTCTCTTCCTTATCTACATGCTCCCTCTTGGTGATGTCATCTACAGACATGGGGTACACTTCCACATGTATGCGGATGACACCTAACTCTATTTTTCCACCTCACTTTGCCCCTCACGTTCTGTCAGCCTGTCTGTCAGAGATCGGGAGATGGATGAGTGCGAATTTCCTGCAGCTGACAAGATGGAAGCCATACTCTTTGGCTCTCGTCATCATCTTCAGTTACATGGCTCTCACCTACTCCACGTACCCGACCTGCCCCTGAAACTCTCCGAACTGGTACGCAACCTTGGTGTCAAGTTCGACCCCCAACTCTCCTTCCTCCCCCACAACCGGTCCCTCACCAGCACTGCTTTTTTCCACCTGCGACGTATTGCCCGTCTCCGGCAATACCTTACCCCAAAAGCCGCTGAAACTCTGGTCCATGTCTTTGTCACCTCTCGGCTGGACTACGTAAATGCCCTCCTCGCCGGTCTCCCCTCTACCACAATCCATAAAATCCAGCTCATACAGACCTCTGCCACCGCGTTCTCACCCGCACTAAACTTCGCTCCCTGATTACCCCAGTCCTTGCCAGACTTCACTGGCTGCCTGTCCCCGAGATGATGGATCCTCACTCTTGTTTTCAAATCTCTCCACTCCTCTGTATCCCTCTTCCTCCCTAACCTCATCTCTCCCCAAAACAGCACCTGTTGCCTTCCCTCCTCCGGTTCTGGTCTCCTCCTTGTCCCAGAATCCTCCGCTCCACCATCGGCGGCCGTGCCTTCAGCCACTATGCCCCGAAGCTCTGGAACTCTCTTCCTCACTCCCTTTGCCTCATCCTCTCTCTTCCCAGTTTCAAGTCTCAACTGAAGACCTTTCTTTTTGACCGCTCCTTTGGTCACCTTTTTCCCCCTGGGTTGGGCCCGGGATCCGTTATTGTGAAGCGCTTTGAGATGCCATCCGGCGTGGAGGGTGCTATATAAATCGAAGTTGTTGTTTATTACTGGGATTATTCTGCAATATTTAAAATGCTTTTGAAGGTCAAACATGCTTTCTTTAATATAACATCTTTAATATAACAAATTGAGCTAGTTTTGAAAAGTCTCTTAATGGTGACACTAATGCAAGCAGTATCCTCTGGGTGATTTTAATTTCCTAGTTTGTTTGTGTGGCATGTGAGTTTTCCACATGTGTTTTGACAATGTGCTGTAACCTAATATAATTTATATATATATTAACCTCAAGTAAGATGTTTTCTTTGAGTATCTGAAGTTACGTACATTATCAGATGTGGACGATGTACAAGCAATGCGCAGCTTTTATGTGATCTATTAATTGTTATACTTGGGGAACTTGCACAAAATACTAACAGGAAAATTCATGATTGGAAGCTGGGTACTGCAGCTGTGCCAATTGAAATTGTGAGAAACCTATTTCTTGTTGTCTCGGTAGCTAATCTCTAGCATGAATTGCTTTCCGATCTTTTTTGATTTGCTGTGGTTTCATTCTGAATCGTTTTTTGTGAAAAAAAATTGTCCATAAGGAGTCTATGTTCCCTTGTATACAGTACTTGCTTGAGGCAAGATCAGCTTGGCTCAGTTGTTAGTCCTCTTGCCTCTGGGTCAAAAGGTTAAAGCCCTAAATTAAGATTTTGAGATTTACAGTTTGGTACTCCCGATGGACTACTGGAAGAGTGTAGCATTGTTAGTGCCATACGTTGGATTAGATTTTAAACTGCGGCCCTTCTCCCTGTTGATGTGGATGGTCTTAAGATTCCATTACGTTATTTGAAAATAAAATACTTTTTCCTGCAATTCTCTCCCCCCCACCCCTCCCCCAAATGATATCCTGTCCATCTGTGACCAGGGCTCCATTTGCCTCCTCGTCCTCCTCGACATCTCTGCTGCTTTCAACACCATGGACCATTCAATCCTCCTCCACCGTCTCTCCTCTCATCTCAACCTTCAAGGTTCTGTCCTTGACTGGTTCAGGCCTTGTATCTCACACCGTCTACAATTTGTCTCTGCTAACAGTTTCTCTTCTAGTCCATGCACTGTCTTGTACGGTGTTCCTCAGGGCTCTGTCGTCGGTCCCCTCCACACCAATCTCTACATACATGGTAACATCGTCCGTAGACATGGGGTCAATTTCAACATGTATGTGGATGACACCCAACCCAACTCTCTGCCTCCACCTTCGATTCCAGGACAACTAGAGTTCTGACAGACATCAAGTTCTGGATGAGAGACAATTTTCTACAGCTGAACATCAGCAGGATTGCACCTCACCAAGCCAGTCAGGAACCTGGGCTCCTTTCAGCACCTTGGGACATCCTATTGACACGAGAGGCACTCTGTAAATGTAATTTTGTTGTTGTTGTCGCCGTGCTTGACCATCAACTATCATTTCTCCCCCATACCCATGCAATGACCAGCACCGCTATCACCTCTGCAACATTGTCCGTCTCTGCCACCGGCTCACCCATCAGGCCACCAAACCCCTCGTACACGCATTTGTCACCTCTTGGCTCGAATATGGAAACTCCCTCCATTTCGGCCTCCTCAACTCTTCACTCCACAAGCTGCAGATCATCCAAAACTCTGCGGCTCTTGTCCTCTCCCACAACAGGCTCCATAACCAAATCACCCCCACCCTTGCCCAGCTCCACTGGCTCCCCATCCCTTAGAGGATAGAATTCAAGATCCTCATCCTAACTTTCCATCGCCTTACCCTCTCTTACCTCTCTGACCTGGTGACCCGCTATCAACCTGTCCGCTCCCTCTGTTCAGCAGGCTGAACATGTCTTCTGACAGACCTGCCCTACCCATTGGCAGTTGGGCTTTCATCCTCTCTGCCCCCACTTTTTGGAACTTTATCCCACAATCCTTTCGCCTTGCTCCCTACCTTACCTCCTTCAAGATCTGACTGAAGACCTTCCTTTTAGATCATGCTTTCAGCCTCCCTCCTAACCATCTGCACTCCCTCATCCCAACCATCTGCACTCCCTCATCCCAACCCTGCCCCATGCTTGAGTCTTGACCCCTGACTGTTCAGTGCCTTGGGATGCCCTCCTGACGTGAAATGTGCTCCACAAATGTAATTTTGTTGTTTTAAACGGCTGCTTGTTTGTGTGATGATCGCATTGCACCATGTGATGCCTTGTACAGGCTGGTAATTCCCTCTCTTATTTGATTGGATTTTTGATTATTGAAATGAGTTGAAACTGATTTCAGTTTCCAAGTAGAGATGAGATGCTAACTTAAAACTTTTATCCAGAATTTTCTGGCATAAGATGTATCGTGATGCTTCTTATAGGTTTTTTTAAAAAAAAATCATTCCAGATAACTAATGCATTTAGATTTTCATAGATTCATAGAATTTTACGGCACAAAAGGAGGCCATTCGGCCCATCTAGTCTGTGCCGGCTCTTTGAAAAGAGTGATTCAATCCCACTGCCCTGCCCGCTCCCCATAGCCTAATAGACCTGTTCTCCCTAAATAAAGATCTAATTCCCTTTTAAAAGTTGTTATCGAATCAGCCTCCACCACCTTTTCAGGCAATGCATTCCAGATTCGAACAACTCGCTGAGTGAAAAAAATTCTCCTCAGCTCCCCTCTACTTCGCTTATTTTGTTAAAATAAAATCCATTTACCAGTTGGGGTGACTTGAAAAGATGTTAAATTGGATTCTGTCCATCCAGTGGGTCGGTGGTGAAAGCGTTGAGAGCAGCTGGTTGTTACTCATGTTTGCAAAACTCATTGTGTTGGGAAAGAGATGATGGTGATCCTTTTCAAGCTCAAAATACAAGCTGCTCCCAAAGGATTTACTTTTTATTGGCAGACATTTTGAAACCATGTGTGGAATGAAAATGTGGCAATCCCCTGTGCAAATAGATTTACTTCTAACCTCTCCCCTTTCTCTTCTGGTGATAGTTCTCTTCTCCAATTATCCAATGTTTCTCAGTGTAATTATAACCTCCCTGGTAGCTGTCATCCCAGTGAATATTCCAGTTATGCCCGTTTTGTAAAGTGGTGCCCAATAGTGAATCTATTCTTTCTAACAAATGTCTTGTACAAATTTCAAATTGCCCTTGTTTTCAATTCTACTACACGAACAAATTGGACGTGGTATTATTGTGCATCAATATATAGCTGCTGCTAGAGCGGCTGTATTGAAGATCATTCCCAAAGAAACTTGGTCAAAATAAACTGTTCTGTCTGTTGGAATTAATATTTTGCCTAGTAACAGACAGATATCTCCAGGTTTATGGCGAATGTATTCTATACCAGTACATTTGCATATTCCTGCATTTTCTATCGTGAAAGGCGCTATACAAATGTAATTTTGTTGCTGTTAGTGCTACCCTGCTCCAGTAATTCTACAACTTTGATTTCAAGCCTTACAGATTTGAAGTCGTACCTAGATTAATTGCTTCTCATACTTATACATTTCTTTAGTAAAGAAAATTACGTGCAATTATGTGGCAAAATGTAAAGCTGTAATTTAAATATTTTAGCACTTCAGGATTTTGGTTCTTACCCTCCTTGTAGCTCAGCAGTAGTAGCTGGGCTTAATTTACAAATACAGTAGAAGCCCGTTTATCCAGCACCCATGGGACCTGGTCAATGCCACTCCATTTTAAAAAGAATCGCTGGACTATAAACCTCAACCGCAGCTTCATGGCTTCAAGCGTAGCATCTACCAGCAAAGGTAAAAAGCGCAAGAGAGTAGTTTTAACAATAAGCACCAATACAATATTCTGTTATTAGGTTATTATTTATGCATTTACAAATACTCTTGTGCTCTTATGCACTGCTATTGTTCCGGATAAGTTCCGGTTTATCGAATGGGGACTTTTTGGGGGCGTGCCAGTTATACGGAAATGTCGGTGCATTGAGTCACGGATAAATGGGCTTCTACTGTACTTATATGTGCTCATTGATCCACATTTCATGCTCTGTGTCTGTTGTGGACAATGCCAGATGTACTGGAGAACTATCTATACTTCTAAGTGCCCTAGCTCCAACCTTTGAGAATATGCTCTGTGACTGATAAATTTTTAGATTCTCATATAGTACAGGGCCGTACGCAGGATTTTTAATGGGGGGGTGCGAATTGCTAGTGATGGGACCAACAATGGCCGGGGGCTTGCGGGCTGCCCCCGAAGCCCCCTCGAGGCTCCGACGTTTTACACAGTTTGAGGTCTTATTTAATCGGTTCAGAAGATCCAATATGAACGGTAAATGTTTCATGCCCTTGGTGTTTAAGAGCATCATTATTTATTCAGTGTTTATATTTTCCCAGGTAGTCCGTGTCTAAATTTTTTGGGAAGGTCGAATGTGTTCGCCGGTAAAAGCAAACACGATTGTTGACTCGATGATGTACGGAATGTGAACGATAAAGTAAATTACAATCCAATTAAAACAGTACAATGACGAATGCTTGATAAATGTATGCGTATAAGAGAAAATGATCATAAACTACAGATTGACAGTAATTAATAAGTTGTTCTGCATTGTTATCCTAAGACTCAATTTCTTTCGGACTGTAATGAACAATAATGTAATAATCACTGCGGATTATATCATGGCCGATGATTGTGATGATATCGTTCTGTATTCTAGGTGAGGTATATTTAGAATTCCTATTTGCGAGCCCAATACTAGCAAGGTGATGTCGAAGAACCTCGTCATGCTTCGCAATCATCTGTAGGGCTGCCAGAAAGTTTCCAGGATTACCTTTGTAATGTGTGCCGTCACTCGTAACGGTGTTACTTTCCACAACTCTTTCATTATCTCCTCTAAGTGCAATGCACTGACGTCCACAGAATAATACAGCTTCGGCAACTGTTCTGATGATATGTCGATTTCTTTCAATGTTTTTCTTCTTTTCATCGACCAAACGAATGTCTATCTTATGTTGTGGGTTCGCAACAGAGTCGCGCATTGATGCCGATCTAATCATAGAATTTACGTGATAACCATTTCGTTCATGTTCCTTCACCTTCTCGTTTAGTTTGTAAAACATGGTAAAGGGTGTATTAACAAATGCCCCCATCCGTTTCCTCTCACTTGTTTGGACCATCAGTGCACAGTGAATGCAAAAGGCAGCATCTAATGAAGGACTGTAGACCATCCATTTATAACCTCGCAAGTATCTAATCTTGAACTGGCACTGACAATGGTGAAGGAACCGTGACGGGAAAATGTAATCTTCAGATGGGATGGAGTGGCTTGTCAAGAGATGGTATTTATATGCAACATCAAGTTTTTCAATTGCATTGGTCAACTCCTCAGGGCTCAGAGTAGCATTTATGATGTTTCCGATATCATTAACGAAATGAGTAGACTTATGTTGTATAATTATAAGGGGCTCGGCAACTTCAGCAGAATGCTGGACACTTACGCAAACCTTGACCAGGAGATTAGGTGACTCATGAGGTATATACCAGGCTTCTAAGAGACGCCCTGAACGTTTACTGGCGACAGCATCTGACAAATAGTGAGCTATATGGTACACTACCACACTGGTATCACAGACATTACTGCAGAGGCGTCTTAGGTTTAGCGGACATAGCTGGAGAAGCCGGGAGGAAACTGTCCATAGTGCTACTATCCTATGGGAACCATTGCACGGTCACAGAACACGAGGTAGACCGACCCTAACCTACATCGATACTCTGGAGCGCGATTCGGGTATTGGCAGGCGGGAGTTGTCAGGCTGCATGGAAAGAAGGGATCAGTGGAGAAGTGTGGTTGTCAATGCCCGAGTTCGCTCGATCAGATGATGGTGAAACTATTTTTAGGCCAAATTCGTGCGACATTTATGTTTTTTCACTCTGGGTACAAAACTGAATGTGAAATAAAGTCGCACTGTTTATCTTTGCGGTCATATGTTTTTTGCATGCCAGTGGACGTCTCTAAAAGCAATTTTTAATTACAGGAATACATTTTTAATAATATAAATCAAATGTGATAATCAAGTCAAAACAAGAAACATGATATTTCAGAAACACGCCTATCAAAACTTAAGTCATTTTTACTTACATTTATCAGATTAAAATACGATTTCAGCTTCCACAAAGTGGTGCTACCTTTTTATGTAGTGACTGTATACGGGATGATTTCCAATTGACACACCACGTAGACATAGGCGTTAAAGCATAGGCCTACGTCCATGAGTATATTTTTTAAAGATAGGCATTCCCGTCCAGCATATAACTTTTTTGTTGGGTTCTCAAAAGCTTTAATTTCTCAGAAGCTTGTAAATATGTTGTCATTGTTTGCTAGCATTACAGTCACACCTCTCAAAACTTGAGCAATTTTTACTTACGGTGATCAGATTAAAAGATGATTTTAACTTCCAGAAGTGGTGCTAACCTTGTGGCTGTTTACGGGATGATTTCCAAACGAGGATGGATTTGAGTCTTGGCGCGCGCCTATGTTTATCCAGTCACGAGTCACAGACTCGCCGCGTCATTGACTCGTCGATAGACGCCGATTCTGGTGTGCGACTCGATAATTTTATATTAATACTAAATCATTCAAAGATGTGTGTTTATAATTTATACATAGTTTTGAAGAACTGATTGTTACACAAATGCTCAATAAATTAACTTTACTTGGTATTTAAATTTGATAAAAAATACAATTCTCTACCCCGGAAAATGTGGACCTTTTATAATTTGGGAGGGTGCGTACGCACCCGTCGCACCCCCCCTGCGTACGGGCCTGTAGTACCTCTCTAACTTAAATATTTTAGCTTGTACAGTTCTGTAGCTCAGTGGTTGGAGCACTCGCCTCACAAGTGTGAGACCTGGGTTTGATTCTCAGCAGGGCAAAACCTTGGGCAAGTTTACTTACTTCACATGGAGTTGCCTACTCTGCTACTACAAACAGGGTTTCCCACGCTGTTCCAATGAACCACAGCACAAGCTCGAGGAACAGCATCTTATCCATCTGCTAGGGATCTAACAGCCCTCTGGCCTTAATGTTGATTTCAATAATTTCAGGCCATAACAGCTCATCTTCCCCCTCTTCTATGATCATCTGATCTGCTTATTCTTTGGCAATTTCACCCCCCTTTTGTTTTAACATTATTAACAGCTCTTCTCCAGTTTTGTTGCAATTCCCCTTTTTGTTTCACAACATTAACACCTCTTTAACCAATCATCTCCTGCTGTCTACTCCATTTTCTCCTTTGTCTTCCTTGCCCAGCCTCTCCCTCTCTGATAATAATAATAAAAATAATCCTTGTATAGCGCTTTTCACATTTTATCAACGTCTCAAAGAGCTACACAGAATATACGGTAAAGTGAATTGACAGTATATTTGTGAGCAAAACGCGGCAGCCAATTGTGCACAGCAGTGTCCCACAAACAGTCATGGATTGAAATAACCAATTTTATTATTGTGGTTTTTTTTGGAGGGATTATTATTAGGCGTGTGGAGTAAGGAAACTTGCCCAAGGTTTCGCCCTGATCTGCCTGGATACGAACACAGGTCTCACGCTTGTAAGGTGAGTGCTCTAACCACTGAGCTACAGGAGCTCCACACGAGGCTTTTAATCCCTGGAAGCCTCTCCCTCCCAACATGCCCCAGTTCTGATGAAGGGTCATGGACCCAAAACATTGACTCACTTTTCCTTTTTTCATAGATGTTGCCTGACCTGCTGAGTGTTCCCAGCAATTTCTGTTTTTGTTCCTTACTCCACATGCCTGATAATAATTCTCAAGAGAAAAAACAGTTGGACACTTTAATCCATGATTGTTGATAATATTAATCCTTGCATTTCATATAGCGCTTTTCACATCTTCTAGATGTCCCAAAGCACTTCACGGAATATACTGTAAAGTGAATTGACTGTATATTTGTAGGCAAAACACGGCAGCCAATTGCGCACAGCAGTTGTCGCACAAACAGTCATGGGTTAAAATGAACGATTTATTATAGTTTTTTGAGGGATTATTGTTAGGTGTGTGTAGTAAGGAAACTTGCCCTGCCAGGAATGGCTTTCACCCTGCTGGGAACTAAACCCAGGTCTCTCGCTTGTAAGGCGAGTGCTCTCACTGAGCTGCAGGACTCCATTAGACTGCATGAGGTAAACTGTTGGTGAAGGGCACTATATAATGCTCTTGCCTCCTTCAAGGCCGGTCTCAAGACCCTTCTCTTCGTTTGTTCCCTCTCTTGTCCTCCCAACTCTCTCCCTCCCCTCCTATCTCTCTCCCGCCTCCCCTCTACCCTGCCCCTCTCCCTTGCTCGGTTCGTGACCTGACTGTTCAGCCTTGGGACGTCCTCTCAATGTGAAAGGCACTCTATAGGTGTAATTTTGTTGTTGTTGTCTGGGTAAACCCATTTCACATACAAATACCAGAGAGAGACCGGAGTTTTTTTTTCATCCTAGCAGTTTGGACCGGTTTCAAACCCAGAGGTTCATTTCGAGACCCGATCCAGATGAAAATAGCTTATTTCTGTACTGTAAAATCCCAGGTGAAAGGAAATTGTTTCATTTAATGTTTTTAAAAAAGAAACTGGTGGAAAATGTGAAAATATATATTTAATTTATATAATATATGTTAAGCCAATTAGGATTGGAGGTATAGAAGATTTGGAGAGTTTTTGAATGCAACAAGAATATGTGAAATCTGCATGATAGTGGATAATATGTGAAATCTGCATGGATAGATTTGAACAATCTACCTGGTATTATATAGAATTAGAATCTATAATTCTATATAATACCAGGTAGATTGTTCAAATCTAAAAGCATTAAGGGAAGATTGACTGTATTAGGTAAATTGTCGGTGAAAGTTCTGTGGTATTGTGTTGCCAGATGTAATGTCGTGGACATTATTCATGCTATGTTACAAATATAGATTTTTAATTTTACCTGTAGTAGTTTTCAAATGAAATACTGTACAGTGAGATAATCTCTCAGGAATCACTGAAGCATGCAGGTCATTCATCTCCTTACAATTGGATATAATAGAAAGCAGATCTATACATGTCTTATTCGATTGAATCTGACTGAAATGTTGGAACACAAAGCAGTTTGGATTCATGTAAAAAATATTCTGTGTGGGAACCTGTCTCATCATTAAAAGTATTCAAAAAAGACATAAAACCGAGATCCCATCTGGAGATAGGATGTTAAAGATCCCATGGCAATACTGGAATAGAGAAGGAGATTTCTCCATCAATGCCCCAGATACAGTAGGTAATTTACTTCATGTCTGTTTGTGTGACATTGCTTTGTGCAAATTTCTACAAGTTTCATCTACAAAATATAGTCACCACACTTTACAGTAAATCCTACGATGCAGTTTTGAGACATCCTCCCAATCGAAAAGAACTATATTGAATGCAAGAATTATTATTTTTAACCTGTATTATTATTATGAATCTATAATTTTTGTTTTCATTTTTAACTTGTATTAACCTATAAATGTTTCACCTTGTGTATAAAAATAGTCTACAAACATTGGGCAGAGGCAAATATGCCAAGGTTTATGGGCATTTTTTTTTATTAACATGAAAGGATTAAAAAGCACATCAAGTGATTCATTAAAGGTAAGAGGTCCACGTGAATTGAGACGGTATATTTAATTGGCAGGAAAATACACAGAACAACTCACATGTAGGCTTTTTTTCATCTTTGAAAAGTAGAAATTCAACTTAGTTACTTATACTGATGCAATCTCTATAATATGCCCTCAAATACTGTTTTTGTTTAAAATTCTAATTTGCTTAATTTTATTGTGATAATTTTTCTGTCCTGACAATTTCTGAAAATATCTTTAAAGGTAATAAAGGTCCTTGTTAATTGAGGCTGAAGATATACAATTTGCTTGAGCCTGGATAGTCTGTAATTTCTATATAAACATGCATTTATATAGTGCCTTTCACACAGCGGAGATGGCTGTGGTAGAGTCTGACCCTGAACTAGACGGGGAGGCGATAGGAAGCACGATCAAAAAGGAAGGTCTTTAGGTGGGATATGAAAGTGGGGAGGGGGGGAGGGAGGGAGTTCCAGAGCTAAACTGCCACCTGATTATCTTGAGCAAATTAACAATAGAAAGTATACATTTTTCAGATTTTTTCTGAAATTAATTCTAATTACAAATTTTCTGCTGTTGGTAGTTACTAACTTACTAACTTGCAAATCTACAGTGGTTGAAGGTTTTTTGTAGGGGATATTTGTGTGAATGGAAATAGGGATTAATGTAATCGATTAAATTTAATATCATTTCTGATCCAGTACTAAATTAAAGCAAGTTAATGAGTAGTACTATGCTAATTTAGATTTACTGATCATTGCTGTGTAAGATGGGTTTGCAGTCCAGTGATTCTTTTTTGAATGGGGACGCCAGGCGGGGGTGAAAAAAATAGCAGCGCGATTTTAAAGTTGCGTGACTTTACTAGCTGCAAGCCGAAGCCCTAGACTCTACTAGCGGCAAACTGAAATACTGCACCTGCGCGACAATGTGGGTTATTGGCTAGCGTTATCGGCTTGCCGCTAGAATGACTTTAAAGTCATACGCACTCTGTTTTTTCACCTGCTTGGCGTGCTCCATTTTGGGAGGGGTAGCTGGACTGTAAACCTCAACCGCAGCATCATTGAATCAAATACAGCATCTACCAGCGGGGGTGGGGGGTGTGGGAGAGTGGTTTTGATGGTGGGTGCCCATGCAATATTTTGTTGTTATGTTATGATTTATGCATTTACAAATGATCCACTGCTATTGTTCAGGATAAGTTCCGGTTTATTGAATGGGGACTTTTTTTTGGCGTGCCGGTTATACGGAAGTGCCGGTGCATCGAGTCACGGATAAACGGGCTTCTACTGTACCTTGATTTCCGATATACAGGATAATTCCCAGCCATTCATTTCTTTGAATTGCAAAACATGTAAAACAATAACAACTTGCATTTATGCAATGGATGCAGATGGATTTTAATGTGGATAAGTGTGTGGTGATACACTTACGTAGGAAAAATGATAGGAGGCAATATAGATTTGGTAGCTCAATCATAAAAGGGGTGAACGTACAGAGAGATCTGGGTGTTCAAGTAAGCGAATCATTAAAGGTAGCAGGGCAAGTAGATAAGGCAGTAAAAAAGGCATTTGGTGCACTGAGCTTTATTAGTAGGGGCATAGAGTATAAGAGTAGGGAGGTTATGGTTAATCTATACAAAACACTGGTTAGGCCTCAACTGGAGTACTGTGTCCAGTTCTGGGCACCTTATTTCAGGAAGGACATTAAGGCACTGGAAAGGGTGCAGAGGAGATTCACAAGAATGATACCAGGAATGGGGAACCTTAGCTATGAGAACAGACTGGAGAAGTTAGGACTTTTCCCATTAGAGCAGAGAAGGTTACGCAGGGACCTGATAGAGGTCTTCAAGATCATGAAAGGTTTTGACAGGCTAGATAGGGAAAAGCTGTTTCCGCTGGTAGGTGTGTCTGTGACCCATGGTCACAGTCTTAAGATATCTACCAAAAGAAGCAGAGGGGAGGTTAGAATAATTTTTTTTACTCAGAGAGTTGTTCGAATTTGGAATGATCTGCCTGAAACGGTAGTGAGGTCCGATTCGATAGCAGGTTTTAAGAGAGAACAAGATAGGTATCTGGGGAAGACGGGTTTGCAGGGTTATGGGGAGAAAGCTGGTGATTGGGGTTAACAAAAGTGACTTGCTCGGTCAAAGAGCCGGCACAGACTCGATGGGCCGAATGGCCTCCTTCTGTGCCGTAACATTCTATGATATAGCACTCTCCACGCCGCGTGGGATCTCAAAGGCGCTTCAGAATGGCGGAGCCCGATGCCGAGCCAGGGGGGGAGGGGAAAGGTGACCGTAAGCATGGTCTATGTAAAAATCTAAGGAAACATTTATGTTTTATATTGCATTGGAAAGTCTTGACGAGCTTAGTGGATAATTGCTGTTTAAGTGTTTGTTATTGTAGTCAACTGTGGCAGCTGCTTGGCATTTTCTTTTCCCCCAACACCTTAAGTAACTAAGCGAATGACCAATTAATGTAAAGTGTACATTTGCATCTTTCTGGTCTGAATCGCCTGCTGCCAAGTGTGATGAGTTTGAGATTTGTTAACAATCTGTTTGATATTAAAACTGAAACCTTTTAGGAGTTCTTCAATTGACCTACAAATCCTGTCGCATCCTCTCAGATATTCTCTGCATGTCTGTGTACAGTTTTCCTTATACCTGATCATCTTTACGAAGTTGTCCAGCTCTAGAAAATGAAATGTTTGCCCTTCTAAAAGATAAATGGGCAGAAAATTCTTATCAGATTAACACTCCAGGAACAACCATTAGTTGAGAAAGGATTACTGTGCCTCTTAAGGACAAATGTATCGGCCTTTTCGAGAATTACTGCAGCAACTCAAGGTCCAGATACAGAGCTGTTGGAGGACATTCACTGCGTGCACGACACTTTCTTGGCTCATTCTCATTGTCTCATTGTGAACTAAGATATTCAATGAATGATTGATGGACTTTGCCTCAAATGTTCGTCATAGTGCATTTCTGGTCTAGAAAGGTGATTACCAGTTAGTTCATGCCTGAAGCAACAATAACCATGATGTAATCACTGCAAGCTATATTGATTTATTGTGGAATAAATGTGTATACATCAGTGCTCTAATTTTAGAAATACCTTTTGGCTACATTTGCTAGGATATTTATGATGATGAATGTGAAATAGTTAAATAATGCTTTCATATAGTTTATGATTCATGAGAAGTTAAATGCACACAGTTGCATTCAGTTTTTCCTTTGCACTCTCCCATTTCAATTGTTTTTTTTCAAAAAAAAAGTTGCTTCTTCATTCCAATTAGCCATAGTGGCTTTGAATTTTTTAGGTTATGGTGAAGTGGAAGAAATGAAATTTGAAACCCCCAATTTTCATTCTAAATTCTATCAATATAAAATGCCCTTTGGAATAAACCCCTACAAAACATTTCACTGATCATGGATCATATTGCTATAAAAATTGGGTTGTGAACTCCCATCAGTGGAAAATATCCTTTAGAATAAACCAAAATGAAACATTTTACTGATTCGGGGTTTTTATTACTATGAAATCAGGTTCCAAATATCTGATTTAGTGTATTTCTCTATCCTCTTCTCACCCCACTTCCTGGGGCAAGCAAGACAGAATAATTGCTCATTATTACAAACCACATCATTGGAAACGGTGTATGATTTTATCTATTGCTAGTGGAATTTGTATGATAGTTCTACTTAATAATCTCTTCTGTATCTTTGTATGAGGCACTTGATGCTTTCTGCAGTAATCTACAATGTCTCTATTGGTGTTTTTGGATCAGGACTGCAGTACTCATCTTCCCAAATAAGAAATCCTTGATAGTTTGCTCTGAAATAATAATATATAATCCTTGCATTTGATGTACAGTAGCGTCTTTTCACATCTTCCAGATGTCTCAAAGCGCTTCACAGTAAACTAAATTGACAGTATATTTTGTGGATGAAATGCGGCAGCCAATAGTGGATAGCAGTATCCCACAAAGGGAAGTGATAATAAGTTCTTATTAGTTAATATTCATTGCCATAGCTATAGTCAACTTGCGTTTTTTTTGTGTTTCGTGCTGGTTTATGCAGTAACTTTCTATGCTCGGAGATTTTAGTATTCACATCCACTTCCCCAGTTGCTTAGAGGTTCAACTCACAACAATTAGTTTCACTCGATGAAGGGCATTGTTTCACATTGAGATTTGAATGCCTAATCTTGAATAAGGCAACTCCATTATATGACTTGCTGATTTTAAATCTGTTTCATTGTTCTGCATTTATAATGCATCATTTTAAATGCAACATTAAAATGTGACGTTCCTTCTGACATTGAAACAACCTAGTTCTATAATATGCTAAGTTACTTAACATTTTATGGAGACTCAACATATTTGAAGGATAATTTATTCTGGGGCCAAAGATTTAATGTATAAGATTTGGAACAAAAAAATTGCTTCAACATAATTATAATAATAAATTGATAACTACAATACACAAGTGCTTGTGTGACAATGCTGTGCGCAATTGACTGCTGCATTTCACCTGCAAAATAGTCAATTCAGACTGTATCGAAGACGTGATAAGGCATTATATTAAATGCATGATTATTATTAGATTATTATTATTAGAAGGAATAGATAATATATGCAAAAGGGGACTTGAGGAGTGGACGGGGGAAAATGGCGTGAGGGACACACGGGTCTACAGCTGTCTCTGTGCATTAAGAGCATATGGCAGAGATTGCAGAGATTGCTCGACCTGACCTGACCCACAGCCCACAGCCCTTCGACCCGCAGCCCCGGCACCATCCCCAGCCCCAAGACCCACAGCCACAGACTTGGCTCCAGCCCCGAGACTCACAGCCCCGGCTCCGGCCACAGTCCCAGGACCCCCGGCCCCAGACCCAGACCCAGCCACAGCCACAGCCACATCCCCGCACCCCCGGCTCCAGCTCCGTAACACACAGCCCTGGCTCCAAGACCAGCCCCACGACCAACGGCTTCGTGACACACTGCCCTGGCTCCAAGACCAGCCCCACGACCAACGGCTTCGTAACACACAGCCCTGGCTCCAAGACCAGCCCCGCGACCAACGGCTTCGTGACACACAGCCCCGGCTCCAAGACCAGCCCCACGACCAACGGCTTCATAACACACAGCCCCGGCTTCAAGACCAGCTCCGCGACCAACGGCTTCGTGACACACAGCCCCGGCTTCAAGACCAGCCCCGCGACACACAGCCCCGGCTCCAAGACCCACACCCACAAGACTCACGGCCCTGGTCCCGGCTCCAGCCTCGACGCGGCGACCCATAGCCCGGACACACGCAGCCCCGGCGACCGGCCCTAAAACCCACAACCCCAGCCTCGGCCGCAGCCCCGGTCAGGCTTCAGACCGCAACGCCTCTGCATCCCCCAGCCGCGGCCTCATATCCCTTGGGATGAAGCCGCCCCATTGATCCCTCGCTCCTGGTCCCCCGCGTGCGCAATATGGCTGCCGCAATGACCCGAGCTTCCCTCCCCCTATTCAAGCTTTTCCCCCCAACCCCCCCTCTCCGTTATTTTTTCTCTACCCTTCTTTCTCTTCGCCCCCCTCGTTTACTGTCCCTGCTCGACCCTCCCACCGCTTCCCTCTGTTCCAGTATTGGAATCCTCCGTCGGGCTCACCGTGGCACTCGGCACTGGCTGTCCAATAGCAGTCACACCAAGTGCCCTGTCCCCCACCATCACCGTCAGCCTCACCGGACACAAACCCGGGGGTCAACCTCTCCTCCCTTATTCAGATCCCCACCCTCCCCGCCGATCATCCCAGCCCCCCCTCACACCCCTCGGCCAACTGCTTTTGCCGCATCGGCCTCCAAAATGTCCGCTCTGTCTGCAACAAGGCACTGGCCATCAACGATCTCATCCTTGGTGAGAACGTTGACATCATGGCCCTGACGGAGACTTGGATCACTCCAGGCGACACTTTCCCCCTCGTTGAAGCCACACCACCCAACTACACATTCCACCATGCCCCTTGACCCAACCGTCGTGGCGGTGGCGTGGCCCTCATCTCAAAGACATCCCTCGCCCTATCTCCCTATTCCTCCGGCTCCTTCCCCTCTTTTGAACATCTCACCCTTTCTCACTCCTCCCACAATTCTTTCAAAATCCTACTAGTTTATCGCCCCCCCAAACCCTCCCCCACTTTAATTTCAGACTTTTCTTCACTTTTAACTTCCCTTTGTGCCTCCTCTGATCGCCTTATTATTCTTGGCGATTTCACCCCCTCCTGCCCCATTTCCTCTGAATTTTCCTCTTTACTTTCGTCTTTCAACTTCTCCCATCATATCAACACTGCCACCCACACTCACGGCCATCCTCTCGATCTGGTGATCACCCGAGGCCTCAACGTCTCTGGCGTCACCATCACAGACAAGGCCATTTCTGACCATTTTTTCATTTCCTGCAACACCTCTATCCCTCCCCCCTCCACTTCCAAACCCACTACCATCTTCTACCGGCCCTGGAAGAAGATTCCCCCTCAAACTTTCACCTCTGCCCTAGAAACCTCCGACCTCCTCCCACAATGGCATTCTTTTTGTACTGACCCATCCTCTGCCTCCACCGCCCTCCACAACACCCTCTCCACTACCCTTGACACCCTGGCCCCCCTCACCTCCAAAACCGTCTCCCATTCCCGATCATCACCGTGGTACACATCTCACCTCCGTTCCCTCAAAAGCCAAGTGAGAGCAGTTGAACGCACCTGGCTCAAATCTGGCCTCAGGGTCCACCGGCAAATCTGACTGGACCGCATAAAATTTTACCGCTCCGCCCTAGCCACCACCAAATCAGCCTTCTACTCCAGGATAATCCTGGAAGCGAAGGACAACCACCGCCTCCTCTTCGCCACCACCAACCAGCTCCTCCGCCCCCCCCGCCTCACCTCGCAGATCCTCTCCTCAAACGTTCGTTGCGAGGAGATGCTGGATTTCCTCGAGTCCAAAATTGAGAAAATCCGCTCTGCGGTTTCCTCCCCCCACCATTCCTCCACCTCCGCGCCCTCATCAGCTACCTCAACCCCTACTCACCCTCCATTTCACACTTTCAACCCCACCACTCCGCTTTCAGTCACAAAAACAATCACCTCCATGAAACCCATCACGTGCTCATTGGACCCCATCCCCACCCCCCTCCTCCGCACCCAGCTCCATTTGTTAGCCCCGCTCATTTCTGACACCATTAACCTTTCCCTCTCCTCAGGAACCATCCCTACCTCCCTTAAAACAGCCACCATCACCCCTATCCTGAAGAAACCCTCCCTTGATGAGTCGCAACCATCAAGTTATCGACCCATCTCCAACCTCCCGTTTCTATCCAAGGTCTTTGAAAGAGTGGTTGCCTCCCAGCTCCGCTCTTTCCTTTCAAATCACTCACTTCTTGAACCCCTCCAATCAAGTTTCCGCCCTATCCACAGCACAGAAACTGCCCTGGTTAAGGTCACAAATGACATCCTAACCGCCTGTGACCAGGGCTCCCTCTGCCTCCTCTTCCTCCTTGACCTGTCTGCTGCGTTCGACACAGTCGATCACACCATCCTCCTTCAACGTCTTTCCTCCCACCTCAACCTTCAAGGCACAGTCCTTGAATGGTTCCATTCATATTTGACCCACCGTTTACATTTTGTTTCTTCCAATGGCTTTTCTTCAAACCCCCGCACAGTTTCCCAGCTCGGGTCACACGCCTCTTGTTCAGCGCCTTGGGACGTCCTCCCGACGTGAAAGGCGCTATATAAATGTAAATTGTTATTGTTGTTGTTATGTTAAATAATAGGGACAAGTACAATTTACAGTAGAATCCCGTGTATCCGGCACGCTCGGGGGGATCGACTAATTCACTGTGCCGGATAAACAGGTGGCAAGTTGCCGAAAACCCAACAGAAAAAATTTCCTTATATGAAAATATACTATATTAATAATATACTAAATAGTAACAGAATATTGTACAGCTACTTACCAATAAACATTTCAGCTCACTCGATCGGTAAAAACCTCCTAGTTCGTAAGTTTAATAAGTGTGCATGAGCAAATTGAGCATACTCGCGATTGCTGGAATGGGGAATTTCTCCGGGAGGGGGTTGAGCAATCTGGTTAATCGGGTCACGGATAAACGGGCTCCTACTGTATATAATCAAGATTCACCATCATTGTCTATTCTGTTGAATATCCTGTCATTTTATTTGTGGCAGAGCTTGATGTGTGGTGGTAGGATGAGATTTTGATGATTCTTTGGTGTATAAACTAAGTTTTGAAGTAGATCATTTTTAATTTAAAAAAAATCTTGTTTCTATCCCATTTTCAGTATTAATAAATATTCCTTTAATTTGATAATGTGCCTTTCGTTTGGAGAGTTCATTATAGAGATTTACCGGATTGTTGAAGTGACTATTATGTAGGCAAATATTGTTGTGCCAATTGCACAACAATTTCCAGTCATGACAGACAGTCATGCAATATGAAGCAGGTGCACACAGCAGCCAATTTGTTAGCAACAGTGTCCTATAAACACTTCCCATGAAGTGAATGACCAATTCTATCTCAGAGATTGTTAGTCAGGATGGAAGGATAAACTCCCTTCTCTTTTTTAATAGTAGCATGGGATCTTTAATGTCCTTCTGAACAGGCTGACAACTTTGTGAATATTATGTGTTCCTTGCAAAAGTTCCCTGAACTGGCTCAGTGAGGTGGATGGGTAGAGGATACAGCATATATTCACAAAGGTGATACTGATGGTGTGAAGGTATAGTTATAAGCCTGGAACAGTTTGGATTTAAAAATAATAATAATCCTTGATTTATATATAAATCCTTGATTTGATATAGGACTTTACACATTGGAAGGATTAAAGGATTTACTGTAAAGTGATTATCTCTCATTCATGCCTTCATCATATCCAGGTTTGATTATGCCAACACCCTGATTTCAGCCTTCCCAACTCCTCCCTGGATAGGCTGCAGATCATCCAGAACTCTGCGGCCCATGTCCCCATTCTTGCCTGACTCCATTGGCTTCTCATCACCCAAATGATTCAATTCAAGATCCTGGTCCTCTGCTTCTAAGCCCTCCATGGCCTTACCTCACCCTACCTCTGCAACCTATTAACCTCCTAGCAACCTGCCCACTCACTCTGCTTAGCAGGCTCCAACCTGCTCCATGTCCCCCAACCCACCCGCACACCATCAGTGCATGAACCTTCAGCCACACTGCCCCTAACCTGGAATTCCATCCCGCAATCCCTCCATCTCACCCCTAGTCTTCTTCAAGTCCTACCACAAGACGCATTGGTCACCCCAAATCCCCTCCATTCCCTCCACCCTCTCCGATCCCGACCCCAGCTCGTGTATGAAACATTGACTGTCCAACGACTTGGAACATCCTCCCATGTGAAAGGCACTATACAAATGTAATGCAATTTTGTTATTGTCGTAGTGACTATTTTTGGAAGTGAACCAGCGGGGACATTTTTAGTATAGCATTGTTCCGCAGCCCTTAAATGAATAACCAACTCTATTTATTTCATTGGAACAGAGAGGGTTTGGGGTAATGTGATGGAGGGATTTAAAATAACGAAAGGCTTTGAGAGGATAAACAGTGAACTATTTCTGATAGTAAGTGATTTGAAACCAAGAGGGCATGAATTTAAAATTATAGCTAGAAGTGTTAACATAGAAGTTAGGGAAGAAATAATTTTCAGAGATTGTAGAGTTTGGAATGATGCTGGAGCCAAGTCAAATGGAATAAATAAAAAGGGAATTGAATAGGTATAATGTGGAGAAGGGGTATTAGAGGATACGAGTGGAGCTCCTGTGGCTCAGTGGTTAGAGCACTTGTCTTGCAAGCTGGGGAGACCAAGCTGGGGAGACCTGTGTTCAAATCCAGGCAGGTCAGGGCGAAACCTTGGGCAAGTTTCCTTACTCCACACGCCTAATAATAATCCCTCCAAAAAAATCACAATAATAAAATTGGTCATTTCAATCCACGGCTGTTTGTGGGACACTGCTGTGCGCAATTGGCTGCCGCGATTCGCCCACAAATATATACAGTCAATTCACTTTACAGTATATTCTGTGAAGCGCTTTGGGACGTTGATAAAATGTGGAAAGCGCTATTTCAAATGCAAGGATTATTATTATTATTATTATTATAACTATGGATTAGGATACTTGGCTTCATTGAAGAACAAGCTTCTGACATTAATAATGGGTCAAATGACTTACTGTGTAATGGATTTATATAGTTTGTTGTGTTACTTGATCCCCACTGGAACAATGCTTTATTTCATGATGATAACTTAAGTGTATAACACCTTTCAGTTATCAATAAACATCTAAATGCGTGTAATTCTTAGAAGCAAAGTGTATTTTCAAATTGGATAGCTATTCTGGGCTAGAAACATTTCATAGATATAAATATTATTATAGATGACAATGAGGTGACAACTCATTAAGTTAAAACAAAATTATGGATACATCTGATTAAATGGGAAATATAATAATATTAATAATGATTCCTTGAATTTGATAAAGTGCCTTATAAGATAGAATAACGGGGAGGAAGACGCCATATATCTGAAACAGGAAGGTCCTTCAGAATATGCAGGTTCCCATAGTCAGTTGTGTGAAGCCCTTTGAGACAATCTGCTGATGTGAAAACACTATATAAATGTAAATTGTGTTCCTTTGGGAATGTTCAGTTTTATGACTGGCATAGAGGCAAATGGGAAGGGAATTATTCTCTTTCAGAAAGGACAATAAATTCTGTAGTAATTGGGTAATGCATACTATAACAGAGCTCAATGACAAATGAATTGTTTACCGTATTTTTAAAATTGATTTTAGAGTTACTGAACCAGCATCTAATATATCCTTGGTGTTTCTGTTGGTTGGGCACCAGGCTTAGGACCAGAAAATTCTAGCTTCAAATCCCAATGGGTTCACATCAACTCTGCATTCATTCTGCGCTTTTTCACTCCCTTGGGACTGACCAACTTAATTCCTGAATATGATAATATTCCTTGCATTTGATATATTGCCTTACCATGTTATTGAGACGGCTCAAAGCTCTTCAAAGGATATATTGTAAAGTGTGTATATCTACAATGTGGATATATTGTGGGCGAATTAACTGATTTATCTATGATGAGTGGCAGGGTGCACTTTTAAATATATAGAGGTTTTTATTTTTCTGAAGACCTGATTGATGTGATTGAGGTGTTTAAAATAATGGAGAGTTAATGAGTTACATTCTGGATGATTCATTAATACTGGATGTGGACGGAGCCAAAACAATGGGCATATTCTTAAAAATTAGAGAGAGGAAAACAGAACTGAGATCAATAAATATCACAAAACATTTGTGAAACTATGGAATGCTCTGCCCCAAGAGGCTTTAGCAGCAGAATGAGATAGATATTTGAGGGTTAAGGCTTATAGAGAAAAGATGCGAAAATAGGATTACATTTTTTAAAAGAAAGTAGGACTTTGAATTTAATTCAAATTTACTTAAATGTATGAAGAGCAAACTCCTGTTTTCAAATGCATTTTATATTTATTTACATTTGTTTGCAACTGAATAATGATTGATATGTACTAGTGCTCATTTTGAAAGCAGATCTAGATTTCATCATGAAGAATCAGTGGAAGTAATTGCAAACCAAAGGTATTGTGAAAAATGACCTAAAGGAAGATCAATTTTTTTTGCATTTAAAACTTAAAGGGAATAGGAATGCTGCACTATAATAATACATTAGTTTCATCGGAGGTGAACTGAAAAATTCAAGCAGAAAGGGAGTGCTTCGTTAGTCACATCAATGTTCCAATATTTTAGAATGGAAAAAACAGATCTTCAAGTAATAACTTCGAACATGTAACAACAACAACAACAACAATTTACATTTATATAGCGCCTTTCACGTCGGGAGGACGTCCCAAGGCGCTAAACAAGAGGCGTTTGACCCGAGCTGGGAGGGGAATGTTTGGGAAGGGGTGAAACACGAAGGGGAGGTAAAAGAGTTCGGGGTGGAACAAAAGGCACGATCGAAGAGGAAAGTCTTCAAATCGGCCTTGAAAGAGGAAAGGGAAGAGGTGAAACGGAGGGACTGAATCAGGTTGACGTATATATTTAGGTGTTCGTTTATCACCAATATAAGCTTTGTTTTGGAGTTAGTTACAAAATAAATATTACTCAGTAACGTATTCCTAATAACTTGAATTACTGTAATTAGGATGGAATACATGTCATTTATAAACAATCAATTTTAATATGACAGCACATTAAGTGAAGTATTCTTCAAGATGCATTAATGTTTTTGAAAACGGGCAACCTTATTCATTTGTCCTCAGCAGAATATAATGACAGTTCCTAAACACAGCTGTTGTGGATAGTACAAAGAAGAGTGTAGATCAACCTATTTGGTTGGCCAACAAAATACATTTTCTTCATTGAATATTTCTTGATTCATGCCATAAATCAAGAAATATTCAATCAAGAAAAACTGGAAGCACGCTACTGTATTAAAACACTCAGACTAGGTTCAAATGTTCCACCAGTCACCACTGGTGTAGATGATTGCACCAATAGATTGTGAAAGACATTATACAAACATAAGTACAGTAAAAACCTGTTTATCCAGCACCCTCGGGACCTGGCCAATGCCGATTAAACGACATGCCGGATATTCGGGCTGATCCGATGCCAAAAACCCAACACAATTTTTTTAAAAACTTATTTTAACGCATACTATATTAATAATAGACTAAATAATGACAGATAATAACAGACCTTTGTTATTCACCTAAAAATTCGCCTAAAAATCACCTTTGCTGGTAGATGAAGCCATGATGTTGGGATAGAGGTGTACAGTTAATCTTCAACAATGGCCGACTTGAGGGAAAAGGCTGCACTAGTGGCAGCGCCACCTCCATGCACTAGTGGCAGCGTCACCTCCATGCACTAGTGGCAGCATTCCAAAATACCGATACGAGGGAAAAAAATGCGCCACCGCGATTGTGCCGTTTAAGATCCGGTTATTCGAATGGGACTTCTTTTTTTAGGTGATGGTTACGGAAGTTACAGTTGATCAGGTCACGGATAAACAGGCTTTTACTGTAATAGCAGCAGGAGTAGGCCCTTCAGCCCCTCGAGGCTGCTCTGCAATTTAATAGGATCATGGCTGATCTTCTAACCTAATTCCATTTACCTGCCATATCTACATATCCTTTAATCCATCTATTCATTAGAAATCTATCAATCTCAGTCTTGAACATGTCCAAGGACTGAGCATCCACAGCCTTCTGGGGTAGAGAATTCTTGAGTGAAGAAATGTTTCCTCAACTCTGTTAGAAAAGCCTGACCCTTAATCTTGACCCCTAGTTTTAGATTCTCCAACCAGGGGAAACAGTCTCACACTGTTTACCCTGTCAATCTCCTTAAGAATCTTATAGGTTTCTATAAGATCACCTCTAATTCCTCTATATTCTAGAGAGTATATGCCCAGTTTACTCAACCTATCCACAGATCAACCATCAGATTGGCAATAGCGAAAGCCTTGGGATTCTAGATTGTGTTGGGTATTGTTGGAGTCTAACCAGCTAAAATGACATAGCTTACCATGCACTGCATGGCAAGTGTCCTGCTTTTTTGACCAGCTAGGACCGTTAGAGGCTTATAGGTTTATTAGGAGCCTAATGGGAAGAATATCTGCTCTCACTAACCTCCAATTCCTGCCGATGAGCCAGGCTGGCTGGTCTGTCATCAGCGGTGCCCAGGAATACCGCGGATTCACCTGGCTCAGGAATAAACTATTGAGACACCATGGAGGGCTAACTAGTTTCTGACATTTATTTTCTGACCTATTCACATGTGGGTGACCTGTTGCATTATCTGCCCAGATGAACTATTATTGTGTCTTTATTCTAATAAAGGTATCACTGGAACAAGTCATATTCATTTGAAAATGTGTTGGTGGTGACGTAAAAATACATTAATTTGAGTAAGAACTCTCCAAAAATGATTTAATGGGGGTAGTCTGACACTATGTAAATGCTGCCAGTACTTCTGTACCTTGCTTGACTCAATATTTAAATAGGATTTCTCCTGATTGACTGTGTGAAAGTCAGATTTAATAAGGTAGAGCATTTTTTGAATGGTATGTTATAGGGAACGGCGATATGGGATTTTTCCGGATATGGATATATCGGTTTGCTCATACCTGCTTAAACCGATCTATCGAGTTTTTATACTGCGCATGCGCGTGTATTCGAAGTGCGCGTGCATTGATGGCGCGCGCGTATTTATGGTGCGCGCTCAGTCGCGGTGCGCGCGCATTGACGGTGCGTCCGCATTGACGATGCGCGCGCAGTCGCGGTGCACGCACATTTCGAAATGCGTGCTCTAGGTCCAGAAAGTTTGTAATGTTGGTGTCAAGGTCTGTTGAATTATACAATGTTGTTTGCTCCCTACCTCCCCCTCTCCTTCTCTCCCTCCTCTCCTCTCTCCTTCTCTCCCTCCTTTCCCCCTCTCCTTCTCTCCCTCCCTCCCTCCCTCCCCCCTCTCCTTCTCTCCCTCCCCCTCCACTCTCCCTCTCTCCTCTCCCTCCTCCCTGTCTCCTCTCCCTCCTTTCCCCCTCTCCTTCTCTCCCTCCCTCCCTCCCTCCCCTCTCTCCTTCTGTCCTTCTCTCCCTCCCTCCCTCCCTCCCTCCCCTCTCTCCTTCTGTCCCTCCCTCCCTCTCTCCTTCTCTCCCTCCTTTCCCCTCGCTCCTTCTCTCCCTCCCTCCCTCTCCTCCCTCGCCTCTCTCCTTCTCTCCCTCCTTTCCCCTCGCTCCTTCTCTCCCTCCTTTCCCCCTCTCATTCTCTCCCTCCCTCTCCTCTCTTCCTCTCTCCTTCTCTCCCAACTTTCCCCCTCTCCTTCTCTCCCTCCATCTCTAAACACAAAATAGAACACACACACACCAAAAACAAAATCTAGAGATTTATTCTCCTCCATTTCTTGCTTGAAAGTAGCATGTAATGTCCACGTGTAAGTGAGATCTATTACAATAGAAAAGAGAGAGACAGACAGTCTGACTGTTAGAGTTAGAAGCCAGATTATCACTGCTGTGTGTGTCTGACTAGACACACACATAGAAGCAGTGATAATCTGGCTTCTAACTCTCTCCCACACAAAAATAACACTTACAGCCACAAAATGCCACTTATTTTTATGTAGTCTGAAGTCTGAATTAATGTCCTTCGCCATTGGCAAGCTCTCCTTTGCTATGCAAAAAGTGACAGCGTTCGTGATACTTTGCCACTTTTTGTCTCCTCTTAAATAAAGCAGGAATTGTTTGAGCTGCACTGGCCCCACTACCTGTCGCTTTCTCCGAAGCGCTGGTTCGACTTCCTGCTGTTGTCGACAATGATTTCGCTCTGAGGGCAGCGTGCTGGGCGGGGTGGTGCTGCTTAATGTGATGTCGCAGGTTGCTCGTGCTCGAATCAGATGTCTTAACCAAGACCTTGCAAACCGTACATCTATACACACCATTACTGACTGCATTGTTTTCAAAGTAGTCCCATACGGGGCTTCTTTTCCCCATGATGAGAAAGGTAAATTTCCAAACTACAATTTTCAGCGATGCGACTTTGTTAAGACGCCACAACTCACGTCGAGTATACACAGTAAAGTGTGCGCGCGCATCGGATGTGCGCGCCCGTTAATTGTGCGCGCGCACCGAATGTACGCGCATTCCATGCTCTAGATCTAGGAGGTTGCAATGCCGGCGACAAGGTAAGCTGGAAAAGATCGCATTACACTGATAATACCAACAATATTGATATATTGCCAGGAACGATATTAAAAATATATCGATGTATATTTTTTAAATCGAATCTCTCGATATAATGGTTTTTTTAGAATCACCATATCGGCATACCGATCTGAAAATCATATCGGGTTTAATCGAAAAACCGATTAATCGCCGTTCCCTAGTATGTTAAGGTATGCTAGAAATATTGCTTTCATATTTGAGCTGTATGTTAATCGTTTCATTTTTCTGAACATGGTTAAATGAAGTACAGTATTTTTGTACTTTCAACCACTGAGGGAATTGGAATAGTACATTGCCTTTTGTGACTGCTGTTTAACACTCTAGTACTGTATAAGGTATATTCCAGATTAGTTTATTCTATATTATATACATGCATTTTTAGTTAATATTTCTGATAATTTTGTCTCCTCAGCCATTTTTCATAGAATCTTGCAGCAAATTGGCCCATCGTGCCTGTGCCGGCTTTGAAAGAGCTACCAACTTGTCCCACTTCTCTGCTCTTACCTCATATATCTGCAATATTTTCCTTTGAAGTGTGTATCCAACTCCTCTTTTAAAACTGTTAATTAATCTTTCAGGAGGTGCACTCCAGACTATAACAACTCCCTGGGTAAAGAAAATGTCTCCTTGTCTCCCCTCTGGTCTTTTTGCCAATTATCTTAAATCTGTGACCTCTGGTTACTGACCCACCTGCCAGAGGAAACAGTTTCTCCCTATCTAAACTCTCATAATTTTGAATACGTATAAGAATTCCCTTCAACCTTCTCTGCTCTAAGGAGAATCATCTTAGCCTCTCTAGTCTCTCCGTATAATTGTGGTCCCTCATTTCAGAACCTTAGGATGTCCTCCTGACGTGATTGTTGTAGTATTGTGTCCAATTCCAATTGTTTGCGACTTCTCATTACTCCTCCTAAAATGCAACACTTTACACTTCTCTTCATTAAATTTCATCTGCCATGCATCTGCTCCATAAATGTAATTTTGTTGTTGTTGTTGTTAAATCTCCTCTCCAAGGCCCTGATATCTTTCCTGAAGTGAGGTGCCTAGAATTGGACACAATACTACAACAATACTACAACTGAGGCCTTAACAGTGATCTGTAAAGGTTTAACATGATTTCTTTGCTCTTATACTCTATGACTCTATAAAGCCAACAACTTCCATTTATACAGCTCCCTTCATTGCAGAAGGCACCTCAGAGCTTTATATCCCGTATGCTTTTTTAACAGCTTTTTCAAATTGTTCTGACACCTTCAAAGATTTGTATATGTGAACTGTGAAGCCCCATGACTCTGTGTTCTTGCACTCCCTTTAAACTTGTATCATTTAAAAAAAAAAATTAATTTGTTCATTTCAATCCATGACTGTTTGTGGGACAATGCTGTGCACAATTGTCTGCCGCGTTTCGCAAATATACAGTCAATTCACTTTGAGATGTCTAGAAGACGTGAAAAGCGCTATATCAAATGCAAATATTATTATTATTTATCTTATTTTGCCACTTCTCATTACTCCTCCTAAAATGCAACACTTTACACTTCTTCATTAAATTTCATCTGCCACGCGTCTGCCCATTTCACCTACGGGTCTGTCCTGTAGTCGGCTATTTTCATTCTCACTGTTTACAGCATTTCTTTGTGTCACCTGTGAACGTTAAAATGTTGCTCTCCTATACCCAAGTTTTGATATTAAAAAGAGTAGTGGTCCTAATACAGTACTAACCAATTTGGCTCCCAATTGTCTCTCCTTCCCTATCGTGAAGGTGTTTGACCTATTTTCCTTTCACTTAAGTGCGGGTGCTGTTTTCCCTTAGTTACATTGGCCAAGTGGATCATTTATTTGTCAGTCTCAATTGTGAATATTGGCAGGCTCTTCAACTATTCCTGTGCTGACTCCCAATAATAATAAATAATAATAATCCTTGCATTTGATATAGCACTTTTCACGTCTTCTAAACGTCTCAAAGTGCTTCACAGAATAAACTGTAAATTGAATTGTTTGTATATTCGTGAGCGCAAAGCGGCAGCCAATTGCACACAGCAGTGTCCCACAAACAGTCATGGATTGAAATGACCAATTTTTGTTTCTTGGAAGGGCTATTATCAGGAGTGTGGAGTAAGGAAACTTGCCCACAGTTTTGCCCTGCCAGGAATTGAACTCAGGTGTCTCGCTTGCAAGGCGAGTCCTCTAACCACTGAGCTACAATATTGACCTTGATATTGTGAATGCTTACACTGCATAAATATTCACATATGCACACCTTGTAGTGTTTAGGAGGAGGAATCCTAGTTAATGTTGCATTCTTAACTACAGAGAATTAAGGCCAACTGTAGCAACCCACTAAGATGAATTCAATTAATAGTGAGAATCATAAATCGCAGGCCATCAGAGGCCAACTGGGAAAATGGCTGAATATTGCATTGCAGATAGACCCTATTACTACTAGGTTTCACTTGGCAGTCACACTTTATCCAGATGGGTAAAAGATTTATTTGAGCTCTCTCGAAAAAAAAAGAATCTGAGCAAGCACTCATTATTAAATGGTCTTGTCCAACTCTTCGAACACTGGCAAGAAAATCTTGGAATTATTGCCTGTCTGTTGATACTCACATTAGCCAGGTGCTTCTGCCATATGAAGCATCTATTGCACAAGCTGTACCCACAATTGGTGCATGCTTCTGGGCATAATGTCTCTGAAAGCTTAAAGTCCATGATTTTTTAAATAAATATTTGCAAAGCAGTTGTATTAACGAAACACCAAAGGATAATAGATGTCATCTCATGTTACTCAGATTTGTGAGACCGGGCTCGATAATCTTGCTACAGTATTTAGTTAGATGATCAATAGTGCATGTTCTTGTAACTGGTTTATTTGTGTGTGTGTGTGATCAGCATCTGATATGAGCTAGTGTAATAATTCAGTTCAATATACTTCTAGGACACTTCCAACAGTTTATAAAAATGTCCATATGCTTTGCTCATCATTTGATGAAAGCTAGCTGGTTATAAGTTGCTCAATTGGTAACACTTTCACCTCAAAAGTAACAACAACAAAATTACATTTGATTAGCGCCTTTCACGTCAGGAGGACATCCCAAGGCGCTGGACAGTTATTGTTTCAGACCCGAGCTGAGGACACAGCTGAGGACATATAACAAATGCAAGTTAATAATAATGATACGTTTAATATTTACGGCTTTATTTATTTTGATTATGCAGCCTTAATCTCAGAATGAAATGATCAGTATCTGGCTAAAAAATTAATACTACAATAAATAATATTAAATAATGCAATTTTATCCAAGATAAGCATTCTTAAGACATTATCCTGTGGAGCTCCTGTGGCTTAGTGTTGGTCTTGTCTTGTCTTGGTCTCTGGGGAGACCAAGCTGGGGAGACCTGTGTTCGAATTCAGGCAGGTCAGGGTGAAATATTTTCCTCCACTCCACTCGCCTAATAATAATCCGTCCAAAAAAACCACAATAATAAAATTGGTCATTTCAATCCACGACTGTTTGTGGGACACTGCTGTGCGCAATTGGCTGCCGCGATTCGCCCACAAATATACAGCCTATTCACTTTACAGGATATTCTGTGAAGCGCTTTGGGACGTCGATAAGATGTGAAAAGCGCGATATCAAATGCAGGGATTATTATTATTATCCTTTGTGAAGGAGGCTATATAAATGCAAAATATTTTTATTATCTCTGAAAAAGGAAGTTTGTATATTACTTTTTTTTGTGTTCTAATTCTGAGATCATAAAATTTAGAAAATTACTGCATTTGGTTAATAATACAAGTCATAATTTAACTGGCCACCTGTGTAAAATAATCAACTAGGATATTGAAGGGATTCAGAATAATGAGTAAAGGTTCCTTCTGGATGATTTCTCAATTACTGTGCTATCATAGCCATAAAATCATTTAGTCGACAAAAAGTTTTGCATTGTGGAGTTGGCAGGAATCTTTAGTGTGAATTACTCAGAGCTTAGTATTGTTAAATAAACACTGAAACAAAATAAAATTGACAGCAATGAAATTTTCCCCCAAAATGTACTAAATTCACTTTACAGTACAGTATATTCAGTGAACCGCTTTGAAATGTCTCAATGACATAAGGCGCAATATCAAAATACAAGGATTATTATTATTATTAATAAACAGAAAATGGAGAGCACGTAGTCAGCTCCTGAAAGCAAAACACAAGTTAACATTTTGGTGGAACTCTTCACCCATATTGAACAAATCGGCATGGAGAGGTCATTTTACAGGATTTAGTTCTTAATATCCTGCCTGTACTTGTGGTATTGTAGATACGTGAGGTACATGAGGTACTGCAGGTACTAAGGGCCACAAATTCAAATAAGTCAGATATGGTGGAACCTTGCCTTGTTAAAGCCTAAAGTAATCAAGGCGTATTGTTTGTCTTTTAAAACTGATGATGATCAAAATCCAAACCTCACTAAAGCAGTCCCATAATACAGTCACAGATTTCTACTGAATGGAGAACATTGAATAAAGATGCAAGGAAATGAATATAAAGGTATACAGGATCACAAAATTAGTTTTGATGAAGAAGGCTGATCGGCCCATCTGATTTTCGATACAAGCAAAATGTTTGAGGGGATGGAGGGACTGGATTACGAGGAACGATTAAATAAATTGGGCACTGGAGAAAAGCAAGTTTAGGGGGAAATATGATTACGGTCTTAAAGATTCTGAAAGGAATAGATAATGTGGCCCATGGTAAACTGTTTTATCCTGTACTGAAGAGTAGAACCAGAGAACATGGCCGACGCCTGAAGGGGGATAAATTCTGAACAAATTTGCCAAAACACTATTTCAGTGAGAGAGCTTATAGAACAATATCCCTCGGGAGACAGCGGAAAATGAAACCGAGGGCCTTCCTACGTGTTTTCAAGTGGACATTGAGGATCCAGTTACACTAGAGCAGTGGTTCCCAACCTCGGGTCCCGACCCAAATCAGGGTTGCGGAGGTCCTTAGTAAGGTCACGAAGGGTCATCTGAATTTTTGTTGTTTCTTTTTTTAACGCAAAAGAAAGTGCCTGAGGCGACACCGCCGACCAATTTGTATAAAGAGTGTACTTACGAGTTGCGCTGAGTCCACAAAAGAGACGGAGATAAAGTTTTGGTTGAGCTTCAGTCGCGATTTCGCCCCCTAGTGGTGGGATGACCTATTGGAGGCTAATTTGGGTCACAACAAAAAAAGTTTGGGTTGTGAGGACCTGCTGGTGGTTAATTTGGGTCGCAGCAAAAAAAGGTTGGAACCACTACACTAGAGTATTTGAAAAAATAGCCATTGCTCTTTGTGTTCTGGCACCATTCCTCTGGATTCATTAGTCATTCATCTCGTGGCTGTTTGTGGGACTTTGCTGGTACACATGGATGATGTGTTTAATGATGAATACAATCCCTATATTTCACAGTAATTGTGAAGCCTTTTGAGATGTGATAACATGTTATTAAAAAAAATGCAAGTTCTCTTGGGTGTTTAGAATGCATTAACAGTCACATTTTTGTTCCAATTTCTCATGTTTCATGATTCTTTATGAAAATGTCAAAAGTTTATCACCCTCAGAGAATATATTGTTGGCCACAGTTTACTATTGTTGATATCTGGTTGTTATAAATCAAAGGCTGACTGAAGTCCAATTTTTCAGCTGATGATTGTAACACCTTGTATGGCACTAATTGACTTGGGGTGCCTGCACATTTTAAGAGCTCTCATGGTCTGTGACTCAAAATGAACATTAGTGATTATTTGAAAATTATGTTTGTGTTCAGTGGAATAGACAAGGCATTAACTTAGCTAAATTATGCTGTCTTGAAACATAGTGAACTAAAATGATTTAAATGATACAAATGTATTGAACTACACACACATTTGATGAGAATGTATTTTTCTTCCTCTAAATATGGCAATGTTTGCTATGCTACAGTTCTCTGTATGTAGGAGTGACTCTTCAACACCTTGTGTAAGAGGCTCGTAAAATTTTAGCCTGAGTAGCTCTTTCAGTGTTTTAATAAACTTTGATACCAATGTGCAAGTAGGTGCCACTGAATAGTTATTAGAGTGTTCTTTCTCCCCCTTATTTTCTTAGCCTGAAGCCATCTGCAAAAGCGAACTGTAGCTTCCCAACTGTGGTTAAGATCGGCTAAGTGGACTAATCAGGAATCCAGTTGTTATAGAATCATAGAATTATACGGCACAAAAGGAGGCCATTCGGACCATCTAGTCTGTGCCGGCTCTTTGAACAGAGCAACTCAATCCCACTGCCCAGCTTTCTCCCCATAACCTAACAGACCTGCTCTTCGTAAATAAAGATCTAGTTCCCTTTTAAAAGCTGTTATGGAATCTGCCTCCACCACCTTTTCAGGCACTGCATTCCAGATTCAAACAACCCGCTGAGTGAAAAAAATTCTCTTCAGCTCCCCTCTGTAAGATAAGTTTTGATAGTTTTGCAAATTAATTTGATTGCAAAAGTGACACATTGTATGATCCTGGTGATTTGGCACTTTACTTTTCCTCATGATTCTTGATTTGAATCCAGCCCAGCTGTTTTGTATTTGCATTTGAGATGCTTCATGCTCTGGCCGTTTGAGATAAAAGTTTGAAGCTTAGGCTGCAACATAAAACTGTCTAATTGCAATCTGACATATAGATGACTAGTTTTGGGGAATGAGGAAAGATCACATTGGTAAGAGTGCCCTTAGGAGGCTAGAGCAGTGAAAAGAGGATTTTTCTCAGGACAGTATATGCCTTTTGCGCAGGTAGTGCTCAATGCTGACACTCATTCTATTCCATAGCTTTCCTGTCCCTAGCACTGACATGATTATCCTCCAAGAGCAATCAAAATATTTATTTTAAAAATCAATTGTTTTATTTTCCTGAGGCAAATCTTTCTTACTACTTTACTATATTTGCTTCAACATCATTCTCCAGTAGTTGGGAGTTCTGCAGTGAAGAAATAAAATTAATTTGCAAAAGCTTGCAATCAGATATTAAATAGAAAATCAGGTTAATGTTTTGGGTAAGATTTCAATTAGCACATTGATGAATGGCTTGACTATTCATTTCCAGATACAGTAAAACCCTGTTTATCCGGCACCCGATCAATCATAACTTCCGTATAATCAGCATCGCAAAAAAAAAGGTCCACATTCGATTAACCGGAATGTATCTGGGAAAATGCATTACATTTTTTTATTTTTTTGCGTTTTCGGCTGAATATCCGGCATGTGCTTTAACTGGCATTGGTCAGGTCCTGAGGGTGCCGGATAAACTGACTTTTACTGTGCATATAAAAAATCTTTACAACCAACAAGTTAAAATGCTGCCACCAAAACTATTAAAGTAGGGGGGTGATGGGGGAATACAGTCCTGACAGCCAAAATATGGTTTTGAGGCAGGGAGAAATATTCTCAGTGGTAGGCATATGAATTTGCTTGCAGATTACCAAATCTAATTTTTTTTATTTGAACAGCTAGACATAAGAACAAGTTGATCTTGGTAGTTTTACACTATCATTCAATAAAGTCCCAACATTTTACCGTAAAAGTCTTGTGAAGCGCTTTATGATGTCCTGATGTGAAAAGTACTATCTATGTCAAATGCTAAGATTAGTCTCACAATAGATTTTTTTATAATAGCAGAGTGAACTGATAAACTGAAAGAGATACAGTACTTAGTTATGTAATCTAGATGGAAAAAGCACTGCAGCCTTTTTTTCCTTTATGTAAATGTGGAGGATTGGGCGTTTTTTAATAATATTAATAGGTTTTAATTTAAGAAGGCTATTAGACACCTGCCTCCATCCCCACTAAAAGGTTGAATTCATCCACAATAAAGAGTTTGGAGTGTCTGATTCTCAATGGTGCAGTTCTGCAGCATGTATCAGGCCTTCCCTGAGATCTGCATAAATAGAATTGTCAGACATCGAGATAGCCTACCAATTCTCTTCAGTTATCTGTGTATTGAGATCAATTTCCCATACCTCTTCGGAAAGGAACAGGCTTCTGTAAAAAGCTTTGCCTTCAAAAGTAGAATTATTTTTTAAAGGATTGAAGAGTAGGATAATATTGAAGGGTAGGATGGGAATCTTTTAAAATCTCCACCACTAATAGAAGACAAAGAAAGATGCCCTTTTGTACAATATCTGATTTATTCTTTATGGGAGAACGATAGGAATGTCTCATCAGATAAGTAAGTAGAGGCAGATATTTTAAGAATTACTTTTTTTTCAAATAAAAGGTAAAATCTCTGGACCATGTCATTGCTACGGTATGATATGGGAGTTTACATTCATCTATTGACTAATTTTAAAATAATCTGTTTGGTAAAACTAATAATTTGTGGGATTTTGAGCCAACAGAGACTAATCTATCTCTGTTGGTTCAGACTGAGTCTGTCTACGGAATTTGTGATGTACTGTATTAATAATTGCATTTTAATGTGAACGAAATTTTAATCTGAATAGTTTATTCAAGATCCTGTGCTTCCAGTATATTTCCTTGTGCTCTAGGGGAGTACTGTACTATAATATACTGCAACAATATTAATTGCACAAAACCTACTAATTTAGAAGTTGATGGTTGTAACATTCATTTCCTATCTTAACACCTTTGTGCAAATTATCAATGACAAACATGAAGAAGAGGACGTAACTATTCTGTCATCAAACAGATTGAGAAAATTTCACCTCTGTGATATTTCACCTCATTTTGGGCATTGATTGAAACATTTATAAGGCGGGATGCATCATAAATCAGTGAATTAACAACATATTTTATTTTAACATAATAAAAGTTGCAAGTTATCTTCTAATCACTAACTATGTCTCAAAATTTTACAAACACTAAATTAATTTTGGTGTAGGTTAAATTTGATTCACTAGTATCATGTAATTTTTAGTTTTTACGAGATTCCAATTAATATATTCTTGTTGTTTTATGAACGTAGGCCTGAAAAGGACAACGTAATATTTTTTTCCTTATTGAGAAACCTATAAGATGCCGTGCTGAATATCACCAGAGTTGAATAGACTGGGAAAAGGAGTGAGATAAATCAAGAAGTAGCACTTTTGTGACATTAGCTTTAGGATTTAATAGTGCTTTGATTGTTAAAGGAAGGGAAAATTAGATGTCAGAGAGAACTGTGATGATAAATCTTTATAGATCTTTAGTGAATTGTTACTTTCCTCTTGCAGTGCCATTTTAGAGCATGCTATCTGTTACATTTCCGTAGTTCAGAACACAGTACGGTAATCTACAAGTAACTTCTTTCACAATATGATCTGAAAGAAATGACAGAGTTGAATTAGCTGTATAGCAAAATTACAGTGAAAGCGTTGGAAACTTTACTGGGTCCGGTCTCCTTGTCCCCTGAATCCACCACTACACCATCGATGACCGTGCTTTCAGTCACTATGCACCAAAACTTTGGAACTCCCTCCTTCAACCACTTTGCCTCACCGCCTCCTTTCTAATCTTCAGGTCATGCCTGAAGACCTTTCTCTATGACCACACTTACAGTCACCTTTGCCCCTCTCCCTGCTCAGCCTTGGGCTCTGCCAATGTGAAGCGTTCGGAGATGCCGACCTGCATGGAGGGCACTATATAAATGCAAATTGTTGTTGTTGAAACCACATGCCCCTCACACCAACGCATGAGATCACTGCTTCAATCTGAGATATCCTTACAATAGAATTCTTAGGGTTGCAGTGAAGTACGTGAAATATGCACTTTGTGTCTAGAGATAATTAGACACAGTTTATAACCACAGTGTTATGATCGACATTTAATGTAAATGTACACCTGAATCCCCATCCGATCAAATTTAAGTTTCCTGTCATCACTTTCAAATGCCTCCATGATCCCGCTCCACATTACCTCCCATGTTTCTACTCCGCTACAGTGGTGTCCACCTCATTGTAGATGGATGAGCCTTCAGCCACTCTGCTGCCACTCTCTGGAACTCAAGTACCAGAGACACTCTTACCTTGCCCCCGCCCCTTCTTCAAAACCCACCTTAAGACTACTTTCCATCGTGCCTTCCCCCCCCACCCCCCCGCCCTCCACATACACACATGCAGAGCTTTTTGCCATGCTTAGGCTTCTAGTCAGCTGTATGAAGCTTTTCTGGAATAATATAAATTGTTGTGTTTGTATAGTTTGCATTACAATTCACTTCACATTTATAAAGTACCTGTCATCTTGGGAGTGTTAAATCCAATCCCGACAGGGATTAATTGTATAAAGCAGAGCACGTTTGCTTAAACACACAGTCATTGTACCTAACAGTATATATATCTTGTGAAGTGCTTTGAGACATAATCCCGACAAAGTGCTCTGAGACGCCGTCTGACGTGGAGGGCGCTATATAAATCCAAGTTGTTGTTGAGAAGCACCATACCACAGATAAAGATTATTATTAAACACTCTTTGTGCTTAATTGTTCTCAGGAATGTGAAAAAGAAGAAAAGCTTAAAGCGAAATCAACAAAACCTGTTTCCAAAAATCCCAAAATCAAGGAAGCAAAGAAGATCTTAAGGAAAAACTTAATAGTGAATACAAAAACGACTTTTGATGAAACTGGAGAGGTGAGTTTGAAATAAGCAAATCTAGACCTGTAGAATCTTGAAAGATAATGCATGGATTTGTCCATGCCAATCAAAGTTGTGACATTGTTTTGTTGAATTTTGCATTGTCTTATTCCAAATCAAATAAATTCAATTTAAATGTAAGGTAAGAAAGGAAACGAGCCTCAGGTGATGTTGCATGTGCTGATTATGTTGCTGTACAAATTTGGTGGAAACCTTAACTATGTCAACATCTCGGAACATGGGAATTCTTCCAATTACCAAAACATCACCATCCTTCATCTCCACTATTTATTTAAGATGGGCATCTTTCCCTTCATAGATGATCTCCGTCTCAACCTCCAACAACACTGAAATTGTTTCGGTCATAGACTGTTCACTTGTCCAGTCATAGAAACTTCCAATTCATCCTCCAATTTACAGGATTTCCAGCTTTCCTGAGTCATGTCTTGTGATAGTCAGTCTTCTCATGATATTACTCAACACAATGGGCAAAGCTAGCTGCTAGGTTATTCCCTCTCCCCTCCCCGTACAAAGCTAAAAGGTGTTGCCTATTGCTGTATGCCACTGGAGAAAACAGGAAGAACAAATAAACATTTTCTCAAATTCATACTCGTTGCTTGAAAGGGTTTTATTGAGCCCATATATGGTTTCAACTTTTCACGGCAACTTTTTTGAACTGTCGGTGATTTCGATAGTCTTCAGATTTATGGAAAAATACTCACTTGAAGATTCTTTAAAAATCTGTCTCTTAAGCATTTTACCGTGGAGTCCTGTAGCTCAGTGGTTAGAGCACTCGCCTTACAAGGGTGAGACCCGTGTTCGAATCCAGGCAGATCAGGGCGAAACCTTGGGCAAGTTTCCTTACTCCTTACACCTAATAATAATTCCCCCCCAAAAAACAATAATAAATTGATAATTTCTATCCATGACTGTTTGTGAGACACTGCTGTGCAAAATTGGCTGCCGCATTTAGCCCACAAATATACAGTCAATTCACTTTACGGTATATTCTGTGAACTGCTTTGAGACATCTAGAAGACATGAAAAGTGCTATATCAAATGCAAGGATTATAATTATTACTACAATTTTATAATTAAAATTAAATGTACTATGAGAAGCAGCTAAAATAAAATCCAATTTATGAGGTAAGTGTTAAATTATTCAAATAGGCATATATAGAAATAACCTGGCAAGCTTATCAGGAATCAGTTATAAAAATCTCATTGGTATTCCTGTGAATGTTATTGGAGACTCGGGGTATTTGCTTCATTCATTCAGTGTCATTAATAAATATCATCTAAGTTATTGTCTGGAAACTAGAGCACATGGTACAATCCAGGGCCATCATGAATTACTATGCATTAATCCTGGGGCCTGATGCATATAATTTTACTTGCTCAAATGCAGTTTATTACTATTCCCACCCACCATCTGCAGTGCCAGATATGATCGCCCATAAAATACACAGTCAATTCAGTTTACACAGTATTCTGGGAAGCACTTTGAGACATTCCACTGAGTCATTATAGGGATTATGATTACTGCACTCTGATAACATTACTACCAAGATTATATGAAAAAATATATACACACAGACTTAGAAATTTCAAACGTAAGAATAAGGCATGTTACCGCATCCATCTTGATGTAAATCCATCAGGGCCCTGGTTTTATTAGCTATGGTGTAGTTTATTATTGGGTTTAATTCCCAGGTAGGGCAAAACGTTTAGCAGGTTTCCATTGTCCATACACCTCTGTTTACTGAGCGGGAAATAGAAACAGCGGGAAATAGCTAGTCAATTGATGGAATGCTTTCCAGTGACATAAATTTGGTCACTTATTCAACAACTCTTTGTAGGATGCTGCTGTGTGCAATTGGCTGCCACATTTTGTCCACAAAATATACAGTCACTACACTTTACAGTATTCTGTGAAGTACTTTGAGAAGTCACTTTGAGAGGATGTGATAATATCAAATGCAAGGATTATTATTATTATCCACTTCAGTCTTGAAAATATGAATGTATCCAGTCTCCACAGCCTTTTGGAGGAGAGAGCTCCAGATTTCCTCTATCCTTTGGGTAAGATTATATCCTTGATTTGGATGCCGCACCAGAAATAGTTTCTCTTTATATACAAATATACAGTCAATTTATCTACCCTATCATATCCCTTCATTATTATTTTAAAACCCCAATTAGATCACCCCTCAACTGTCTAAACTTGGAAATACAGACCAAGTTCATGTAGCCTTAAATTTAAACTTTTAACCCTTGTGAAGTAGGCCAGTGCCTGCCGAGTGTCGGGAGACAGCGGGCTGTTAAGGTTTTAGATGGTCGCAGTCTTAGGTTGGAGCAAGAACCCTCACTACAATAAACTGCAGTATAATATACTATAAAACAGTATAACTCATAATGTACAATTTTTAAATATGATGGATGACATAGAATTACCTATGTTATGTGTTGTATATAACAATATTGTATTCTCAACCTATTTACCACTAGATTTCTCATCACCCATATAAGAACATAAGAAATTGGAGCAGGAGTAGACCATTCGGCCCATCGAGCCTGGCCCGCCATTCAATCATGGCTGATATTCTACTCTAACTCCAGCTACCTGCCTTATTCCCATACCCCTTAATCCCTTTATAAATGAGAAATCTATCTAACTCAGTCTTGAATATGTTCAAGGACTGAGCATCAACAGCCCTTTGGGGTAAAGAATTCCATACATTCACCACCCTCTGAGTGAAGAAGTTTTTTCTCAACTCAGTGTGAAGGGCTGACCCCTAACTTTAAGACTGTGACCCCTGGTTTTAGATTCTCCAACCAGGGGAAACAATCTCCCACTATCTACTTTGTCATGCCCCTTAATAATCTTATAGATTTCTATAAGATCCCCTCTAATTCTTCTATATTCCAGAGAATATAGGCTCAAATTAATCAACCTATTGTCATAACTCATCCCCCTCATTCCAGGTACTAACCTAGTAAACCTACGCTGCACTCCCTCCAAGGCAAGTACATCCTTTCTCAAATAAGGAGACCAAAACTGCACACAGTATTACAAGTGTGTTCTCACCAGGGACCTATACAGCTGCAGCAAGACTTCCCTACTCTTAAACTCTAACCCTTTCATAATGAAAGCTAACATACCGTTAGCCTTCCTAATTGCCTCCTGCACCTGCATATTAACTATCTGTGTTTGGTGTATAAGGACACCCGAGTCCTTCTGCACGCTAACACTTTCCAATCTCTCCCCCTCTAAAAAATAACCTGCTCTGATGTTTTTGCGACCTAGGTGGATGACTTCGCACTTTCCTACATTATACTTTATCTGCAACCTACCTGCCCACTCACCTAACCTATTTATATCGCGCTGCATTTTTAAAATGTCATCCTTGGTATTAATGCTTCCACCTAGTTTCGTATCATCAGCAAATTTAGATATATTAAGCTCAATGTCCTTATCTAGATCGTTGATGTAGATGGTAAATAGCTAAGGCCCAAGGACTGATCCTTGTGGCACTCCACTAGTCACATCCCGCCAATCTGAGAAAGACCTGTTTATCCCTACTCTTTGTTTCCTACCCGTTAACCATTCTCTAATCCATGTTAATATGTTCCCCCCAATTCCGTAAGCCCCTATCTTTTGAATCAACCTTTTATGCGGCACCTTATCGAATGCCTTCTGGAACTCCAAATAGACTACATCCACTGATTCACCCCTATCTAGTTTACTCAAAATATCCTAAAAAAATTCTTTGAGATTTGTCAAACATGACTTCCCTTTTGTAAAGCCATGTTGACTTGGCCTAATTATATCGTGCTCCCCTAAATACCCCACTAAAACATCGTTCATCAAGGATTCTAAAATTTTTCCTGTCACCGATGTCAGACTAACTGGCCTATAAGTTCCCCATCTTTTCCTTTCCACCCTTTTTAAATAGTGGTGTGACATTTGCGATCTTCCAATCCATGGGGACTGTTCCAGAATCCAAGGAATTTTGGAAGATCAGACACAAGGCCCCCACTATTTCATACGCTACTTCTTTTAAGATCCTGGGATGCAAGCCATCCGGACCAGGGGATTTATCAATGTTTAGTGCTAACAGTTTCCCTCTCACCAATTCTCTGCTAATGAAGATTTCCCTAAGTTGCTCCCTGTCATTTACCCCATGGTGTATCCCTGTTGTTGGCAGACTTGATGAATAGTACGAACATGGCTTTTAAATAAATACTTCCTACCAATTGTAGCTCTTTGCTGTGAGAGGTTTTGTTTCAATATACAGTACTGTAATAACCATTAACAGTTCAATAATACTGTTATTCCCACCTATTAACATTTGACGATCTCTTGAATCTTCAAGATGGTTCAGCTGTGGCCACCAGTGCAGAAAAGCAAAACAAATGATGACCAGGATGATGACACAGGAGGACTAAACGTGGAAAAAGCAATCGAGAGACTGCGCAAGGAGGACAAATATGACAAAGAAGCTTATAGGAAAAAAGTAAAAGAAAAACATAAGGTAAGGAATATTCATTTTAAGCAATAAAACCAAAGTGAAAATGTTTTAAATCTTTGGACAATAGTAACCTAAGATAAGCTTTGCTAAGTTGTTTTGACAATATTTCTTTTTATTTTGGGGAATGGATGAATTCTCATTCTGTGAAACTATATTTTGTGGGCAATGTTTTTCTGCTTCAATGCTAACTGGTTTCAAACTGCCTCATGTTTTCTCTTATTTCCCTCCTTTCCTGCTACGTTAGTTTAAATCTTTTCATGGATCTTTAGTTAATCTCTCCACAACAGTATTAGTCCTGTCACTGTTTAGCTATAGACAATACCTACAGCTTCTTCTTGCACAAGAACTCGTCCCAATCCCACAAGGTTTGATTTTTGCAGACGGCTCAGATGACATTGCAAATGATCTATTTTGAGGGTCTGTGCTTTTAAAGAAAATAATAATACCGTAAATACCCGCATTTAAGGCGCACTTTTTTTCACATCGGAAGATCTCGAAAGTTGGGGGTGCGCCCCATACGCAGGTACAAGAAATTTTGAGCCTCGGAAATACAGTAAACAGGAGGGGCGGCCGGCGCGCTGTCAGCCGGGGTTTGGTCAGTGTGTCCGGCGGGGGTTGGGAGGAGCGGGTGACGGGGCTTCGGCCTCGGCCGCCCGGGCAGCGGCAGCAGCAACGGACTTCAGTGCTGTGCTTGCTGCCTGCCTTCTGCCAAACCCTCCCTGTCTGCCTCCCTCCCTCTGCTGCCTCCCTCTGCTGCCTGCCTGCTTCCCTCCCTCTCCTGCCTCCTTCCCTCCCTCTCCTGCCTCCTTCCCTCCCTCTCCTGCCTCCCTCTCCTGCCTGCCTGCCTCCCTCCCTCTCCTGCCTCCCTCTCTCTCTCTCTCTCTCTCTCTCTCCCTCCCTCCCTGCCTGCCTGCCTGCCTGCCTGCTTCCCTCCCTCCCTGCCTGCCTCCCTCTCTCCCTCCCTCCCTCCCTGCCTGCCTCCCTCTCTCCCTCCCTCCCTCCCTGGCTGCCTGCCTGCCTGCTTCCCTCCCTCCCTGCCTGCCTCCCTCTCTCCCTCCCTCCCTGCCTGCCTGCTTCCCTCCCTCCCTGCCTGCCTCACTCTCTCCCTCCCTCCCTGCCTGCCTCCCTTCCTCTCTCTCTCTCTCTCTCCCTCCCTCCCTGGCTGCCTGCCTGCCTCCCTCCCTCTCTCTCCCTCCCTCCCTCCCTGGCTGCCTGCCTCCCTCCCTCCCTCCCTCCCTCTCTCTCTCCCTCCCTGCCTGCCTGCCTGCCTGCCCTGCCTGCCTCCCTTCCTGCCTGCCTGCCTGTCTCCCTCTCTCCCTCCCTGGCTGCCTGCCTCCCTCTCTCCCTCCCTCCCTCCCTCCCTGCCTGCCTGTCTTTCTCCCTCCCTCTCTCCCTCCCTGCCTGCCTGCCTCCCTCTCTCCCTCCCTACCTTCCTGTCTCTCCTGCCTCCCTCCCTTCTGCCGGCAATATCATCGAAAATGCTTCCGTTTCTTTTCACCAAAAAAAGGTCAAAAGTGGGGGGTGCGTCTTATACGCGAGTGCGCCTTATAAGCGGGTATTTACGGTAATTATCTTATTGTGAACACCAGTTCATTGGTCTCACTGATATAAAAATTCCAAGAGTGATTTTATGTTAAGCAGTTAAAAATTGCTCCACATTAAGTAATTAAAGATTGCTTGCTATTTCTGCCCAGCAAAATTCATAGCAGTCTTAAGAGCTCATAAGCATCCTTGTGAAGGTGAAGCTTCTGCACCAGATGTTACTATTCTGTTACTGTGAATGTTAAAAAAAAAGTTTTCAATTTCTAGAGCTTGTATTTTGTGTAGTTCTGTAACTCAGTGATTAGAGCACTCACCTTACAAGCGAGAGACCTGCGTTCAATTCCAAGTAGATGAAACCTTGGGCAAGTTTCCTTCCTCCACATGGCTAATAATAATTCCTAAAAAAAATTTACAAATTTGGCCATTTCAATTCACAACTGTTTGTGGGACACTGCTGTGCGCAATAATTGACTGCTGAGTTTCGCTCACAAATATACAGTCAATTCATAGTGTATTCTGTAAAACGCTTTGAGATACCTAGAAGACGTGAAAAGCGCTATATCAAATACAAGGATTACTATTATTATTAATTCCTCTTATTGGCTCCTAATGAGAATGGTGTTGCAGATCAAACACATCAACAAACCCTACAACAATGTCAGAATTCCATTCATTTGAATGGTAATCTGATGACCAAATCTGCATCATTCAAATGATTGCTGAATGGAATTTTGAGATCGTGTAGATGCTCATATTTTAAATTGTAGTATTTAACTGTATTTCACTACTGAGTAATGAATTGGGAAAGTAGTAATACAGGTAGACCCCGCTTAACGAAGGGGTTAGGGACTTTAAAACCCTTTGTTAAGCGAAAATTTTGTTAAGCGAGAGTTTAACTGTATTACTGTATTTGGCCGAAGCCAAAATGCCGCCCCAACCCGAGCCTCCCCGCTAAAATCAGTTTAGTTCCTAGCAGTTCCTAGTGCTAACATTTTCGGTGTACAGGTTGAGCATTCAAAAGTCCAGAGTTCCGGAATGTGACAAAAATTGCAGGAATAAAAACGCCAATCCTACCTGCTGCAGGCCAGATCTTCACAGTCACCGCACTGCAACCTGGGCCCAGGCATTTCCGGTCTCGGGACTCTTTCTTCCTTCCCCCCACCTCTCTATCTCTCTATCCCCACCCTCTCTATTCTCCCCTCCATCCTCCCCTCCCCTCTATCCCCCATCTCCTCTATCCCCCATCCCCTCCCTTTCTATCCACCCTCCCCATCTCTCTATCCCCCCCACCCTATCTTGACTTACTATTATTGAGGCCACGAAGCATCCTGCCGGGTAAGCTCCTCCCATATGGGAGGGGCTGCACTGCTTAACTGAGGCATGCTAAAGACTGAGTGTGCGTTGCTGGGGCAAACAGAGAGAAGCTGCGCATGAGAAGCTGCGCACGAGAAGCCCGCGAGATTTAAAGTGTGTGTAAATATTCGTCATAGTGAAAGCAGCCTTTGTTAAATGGAGGTGGTACAAATAGAAACCCTCGTTATAGTGAAGTTTCGGTAACCAGGCGTTCGGTAAGCGGGGTCTACATGTACTGGTGTTTTTTGTATAGTACAATATTTCAATACCAGAACACAGACTAATCCATGCAAACTAATGCGCTGCTGTGAACATTTCAGGTTTTACCTCAGGATAAACTTTTCAAAGTTTACAAGTTTAAAAAAATAAGACCTTCTATGTATCCAGGAAGCTTGGATTTAAGCAATCTTCTGGAAGACTGTCAAAAGCCAGCACTGATAGCTATGGCTTTGACAAGGTCAATTTTGGGTCAAGCACCTCATACATTTTGAAAAAGAAGGATCAGGATTTTCTTTTAAATCATCTTTCCTGAGCAATGCTAAGATTAAAAGATGAGGGCTGTGGCAATGATGGATTCTTCACCATTACTATAATGAATATGATGTTCAATTTATTTAGAAAATGAATTTTCAAGGTGAGATGTGTTTATTTTTCTTGGGTTACTTGGTAGAGTAAAGTTAATTTTTCTTTTCCACTTTCTCTCTTATGGTGAAAGTCATTAGTGATTTTCCTTTTCCTGGTAAGAAAATTAAATTCTCAATTTCCAGTCAAAGGCTTATTATATATTGGTGAATCTCAACAGATCATAGCGTACTGTGTAAATCAAATGTATCATTCATTTCTTGAAAGTAATTCCTATATAGAATCTCTTCTAGAGGAAATATGGATGCAAGACAGACACAATAAGCATCTCCTCCCCTACTCCACCCAACACTACCTTTCCTTGGGCCCTAAAAGAGCCCAGATATGTTTGAATAACTTCATAGAGTTGCTGAAACTATGAATATGAAAAATAAGCATGCTTTTTAAAGTTTTACTGGGCTGTAGACTCCTAAATATGACTGCACTTATTGCAGATTCAAAACTTGACAGTGAATTACACCACCAGGCTAAGACAGGAAGGAGATGATGTTTGGCATATGCATAAGCTTGGAGTACAGTGGAGCCTTGTTATAACATGTTGACTGGAACCATAAAATCGCAATTCGCTTTATAATGAGACCGTGACAGTCGGTTTCCCGGCTTTAAAAAAAAGCTGCCTTCTAGGAATCTACCGTATATCTCCGCGTATAAGGCGCACTTTTTTTCACGTCGGAAGATCTCGAAAGTTGGGGGTGCGCCCTATATGCAGGTACAAGAAATTTTGAGCCTCGGAAATACAGTAAACAGGAGGGGCGGCCGGCGCGCTGTCAGCCGGGGTTTGGTCAGTGTCCGGCGGGGGTTGGGGGGAGCGGGTGACGGGGCTTCGGCCTCGGCCGCCCGGACAGCGGCAGCAGCAGCGGACTTCAGTGCTGTGTCTGCTGCCTGCCTTCTGCCAAACCCAGTCTGCCTGCCTCACTCCCTGCCGCGTTCTCTCCCTGCCTGCCTGCCTCTCCCTCCCTCCCTGCCTGCGTGCCTGCCTGCTTCCCTCCTTCTCTCTCTCCCTGGCTGCCTGCCTGCCTCTCTCCCTCTCTCTCTCTCCCTGGCTGCCTGCCTCTCTCCCTCTCTCTCTCCCTCCCTGCCTGCCTGCCTCTCTCTCTCTCTCTCTCCCCCTGGCTGCCGGCCTGCCTCTCTCCCTCTCTCTCTCCCTGGCTGCCGGCCTGCCTCTCTCCCTCTCTCTTTCCCTACCTGCCTGCCTCCCTCCCTCCCTGCCTCCCTCTCTCCCTCCCTGGCTGCCTGGCTGCCTGCCTCTCTCTCTCCCTACCTACCTGTCTCCTGTCTCTCCTCCCTTCTGCCGGCAATATCATTGAAAATGCTTCCGTTTGTTTTCACCAAGAAAAGGTCAAAAGTGGGGGGTGCGCCTTATACGCGGAGATATACGGTATATTCTTTGGAAATCTTTGAAACTAGACTTTCACATGAAGGAGAGGAGAATAGAAGGGTATGAGAATGGCAAAGGAATGGGTGGAGGCTCATGTGGAGTATAAACACTGGGCTGAGTGGCTTATTTCAGTGTTGTACATTCTTTGTACAAACTTTTTAATTAATCAATGCTCTGGAACCAATCAGTCTATGGATACCAAACTCGCTGTCTGTATTCACACTGAATAGAGCTCTTTCATTTAATCTGAGTTATAATTATTATTATTTATTAGTAGTATTAATGTAAACAACTTAGTATTTCAATAAAGTATATCATAATGTGGCTGCACCATGTTTGTTCTGAGTCCAGTCCAACGCTATTGTGATACATATCCAGTATCCAGCAGATCCATCCATATCCAGTTCTTTCAATTCATGACTTATACGGTTGATAAAACATCTATGTTCCTGATAGCATTTTTTTCCGTACTTCACAAAACTAATTTAGCCGACATTTTCCTTTGAAAGCACCCTATGGGGCCAGGACCCAGATTTATTGTGAAAGGTTGTTGGTGTACAAGAACAGCTCGCATGGTCACCACACTGTACTGATAATCTAAATTTGGAAGTTTCAATTTTAGTGATTCTCGGAATTGAAAGCTTTTGCTGTGAGCTAATCTTCAAAGGATTTGCGAGGTAAAGGTTACCTCATGGAATCTGATAGATCTTAATTTCTGGAAGGTTTTAAACATAAATCTTCAAGTTCTCAATTATTTGTACTTTGTCCCTCCTATTCTTGGGAATAATAATGACCTGGATTTGCAGAGTGAGTGGAAGGCAGTTAGTTACATTTGCAGTTGATACCAAGTTGGGTAGGGGGAGAGGGAAGGGTGGAATAATGGAATCAGAGGAAGCAGCTGTGGTCTTACAAAACGAGCTTGATAAGTACAGTATACACATGGGCTGTTAACTGGCAAATGAGGTTTAATGTAGGAACTAAAAATAGGAAATACTCTGTAATAGATCTTGCCACGGTGGGGGGTGGGGGGTGGGTAGGGAAGCTGAAAGAGATTTAAGGTGTGTTAGTTCTAAGGGCTCTGAGACACTACCCTGCTTGATGGGTGCAATATAAAAGCAAGTTATTATTGTTGTGGTTGACTGCTCAACTGTCTCTAGATGGTCTGCTCCAAGACTCCTGCCCGACCTGCCCTACTATTGGTGGCGAGGCTTTCAGCCTCTCTGACTCCACACTCTCCACACGCAGCCCACAGTCCCTTAGCCTCCTTCGCCTCCTTCAAGGCCTGCTTTTTGATTGTGCCTTCTGCCTCCCTCCCTCCCCCCTATCCTACCCCTCCCCCTTATTTGTGACCCAATCCCTGACTGTTCAGTTCCTTGGGACGTCCTCCTTACGTGAAAGGTGTTCTATAAATGTAATTTTGCTGTTGTTGTTGACTCATTATACACCACATCAAAATAGCGTGAGCCAACAACAACAAAATTACATTGATAGAGCGCCATTCACATTGGGAGGACAATGAGGCTAATAGAACACTTGGCTATACTGTATTGAAAATCAGTTGAGTTAAGATCCCCAGAGATCAGAATTAATGTATACTTTTCTGATTAGATTGCGCTTGGAGTACTCCAAATAAACATTTCTGGTTATTGCTACATAAGGGGGTTGCTGAGCCCTATAGGCATTGAAGAGAAATGAAGATTATCCATACAGTTAGAGGAAAGAGCGATGAGCAGTGAGTACACAAGTTAGAATGCTTCAGTCTTGAAAGGAGATGTCTCAGATGAGACCTTATAAAGGTATAGAAAACTTTAAAATGAGACTTAAGAGGTTGATCCAGAATAATATTTTAAGATGCATCAAGACAGTAAGTAGAACAAGAGTAGCTAGGGTTAGAGTTACAAAGGACAATTCCCTGGTGGACACTGGAAAGTATCTCTTTATTCAGAGGGTAAGTAACGATTGGAATCGGTTGCCAGGGAGAGTGGTTTAAGCCAGTATAATATACTCTTAAAATAGTTGGTGATTTGATGTGAAGATGATAGTGTTGTTTTTCTGGAAGGCTGCGATCATTTGGGTTAAAGGACCTTCTTAATCCAAATCGATCTTGTGCTTCTGAAAAGTGAACAGCACTAAACAGCATATCTATCCAGCAAAATCTAAAAGAAGATGTGATAAGCCACTATATCAAATGCAAGGATTATTCTTACTATAATTCAGATTTGCAAGATGCTGATAGCATCTAAAATACAGTACATTTTAAGAACAACATTTGTAGATTGATTCTCTAATTATTTATATTTCACTTTTCTTGCCTTATCATAGAATCATAGAATCATAGAATTTTACGGCACAAAAGGAGGCCATTCGGCCCATCTAGTCTGTGCCGGCTCTTTGAAAAGAGCGATTCAATCCCACTGCCCTGCCCGCTCCCCATAGCCTAATAGACCCGTTCTCCCTAAATAAAGATCTAATTCCCTTTTAAAAGTTGTTATCGAATCAGCCTCCACCACCTTTTCAGGCAATGCATTCCAGATTCGAACAACTCGCTGAGTGAAAAAATATCTCCTCAGCTCCCCTCTACTGCGCCTTGAAACTATTTTAAATCTGTGACCACGAGTCACAGATTCACCCACGAGTGGAAATAGTTTTTCTCTATTTGCCCTGTCGAAACCCCTCATGATCTTATAAACCTCTATTAGGTCTCCCCTCAATCTTCTCTGCTCCAGAGAGAATAACCCTAGCCTATCTAGCCTCTCCTCATAGCTGAAGTCCCTCAATCCTGGCACCATCCTAGTAAATCTTCGTTGTACCCTTTCCAATGCCTTCACATCCTTTCTGTAGTGTGGTGACCAGAATTGAACACAGTATTCCAGCTGAGGCCTCACCAAAGTCCTATAGAGGTTAGTCAGCACTTCCTGACTTTTGTACTCTATACCCCTATTTATAAAGCCTAGTATCCCATATGCCTTCTTAACAGCCTTGTCTACCTGTCCTGCCACCTTCAACGAGTCACTAACACAAATCCCCAGGTCTCTCTGTTCCTTCACACCATTTAAAATTGTACTATCTAGCCTATATTGCCTCCCTTCATTTCTTCTCCCAAAATGCATCACCTCACACTTCTCTGCATTAAACTTCATCTGCCATGTGTCTGCCCACTTTACCAATTTGTCTATATCCTCTTGCAGATGGCTACTATCCTCCTCACTGTTTACTATTCTCCCTAACTTAGTGTCATCTGCAAACTTGGAAACTGTACTCCGTACACCCAAGTCCAGATCATTGATGTAGATTACAAACAGCAATGGTCCCAAAACCGATCCCTGTGGCACACCACTGCTCACTTCCCTCCAATCTGAAAAACAGCCGCTCACTACAACTCTCTGCTTTCTGTCTCGCAGCCAGTTGTGGATCCACGCTGCCACTGTCCCTTTTACGCCATGGGCCTTTAATTTCCTAATAAGTCTCTCATGTGGCACTTTGTCAAATGCCTTTTGAAAGTCCATGTAAACTACATCAACTGCGCTACCATTATCCACCCATTCAGTTACCTCATCAAAAAATTCTATCAGATTTGTAAGGCAAGATTTGCCTTTAACAAATCCATGTTGACTGTCCTTTATTAGCCTATATCTTTATAAGTGAAGATCTACCTTGTCCCTGATTATGTCCCTTATCAGCAATACTTTCGCATGTAGGATATTTAATCTCCATAAAGTTACCCTTTTTATACTTCTGTCCCATTATCATTCACAAGAGAAACCTAAACTAAAACTTGTTCTGGCAAAGAATTTATGGAATGCATCATTTCTGCTTTTGCAATGTATAAATTCTGGGTATTGGACTGAATGAATGCACTGGGGCATCAGGATTTTAGACCAATGTGTTCAGAATTATATCTTGGTGTTTCATTACACACAAGAAGCACGAATGACACTGGGTGTATGAGACTCTAGGGTTCGAACATAGATGCTGTGCAATAATTTCCAGTCTGTGATGGATGTGTTAATGTGGTTAATGACCTCTGATGAAGCAGCATGGAACAAAATTAACAACTTAGCAACACCAACTTATCAGCGAATGAAGACAAGCAAGAAATGCTGCCAGCAGGAGATTTACATTAGTATCATTGGCAGAGCAAAAAGTATTGCAAATTGCTGTCAGCAATTTGCAATACTTTGTGCCCCTAAGGGCACAAACTTTTCATAGTATCCTTTGTAATTGTTCTTGAAAATTGGATTTCTAATTGATCAACTTGGAGTCAAGTGGACTTAATGTCATATTGGCAGGTTGTTTCAAAGTTAAAGTCTGATGAAAGTGTTTATTGCTTGAGAAAATGCTTTTGATCTTTCCATACAAGATAAATCCTTGCTTATCTGTAATAATTCTAAACCTTTTTCTTTTGCTGAAGAAAGGCTTGAAAGAGGAATTAATGCAGACAATGGCAGACATTGTCTTGGTGCAAATCTAAAAAAAATTGTTTGATTGTAAATTTAATTTTGTTGGCCAAAGTGTTTTACAAAATAGTTGTCATTCACATGTTAGTGGGATTTGCTTCAATAGAATGCTCTTCTGTGGGCATTGCTTCCTTTTTACCGAGTGAGGTATTCTGAAAGGAAGGAACGTGACCTGCAACTTGTTGATCATAGAAACCTAGTTTAAACACTTAAATGTGTTCGCTCATTTTCAATTTCCTCTGCCAGTCTCAGGATTACAGAGAGAATTCAAATTAAGAATTCTTGGTGTGTCTCTTTTCTACCCACTTCTCATAAACAGAAGTTTATTGTTATTAGTTATTCTAATAATAAAGTTTTTATGCTCAACAAGCTTCTGCTTGTTGCATAATATTATATTAGCTGTTTATCAGGTGATGTTAGACCTCCTGTGACTCTATTCAAAAGTGTCTTGGCCTACAATCCTCAAGGTTAACCAGGTCATTTACCCCATGGCTCTTTATGGAGTTTTGTTGTGTGCAAATTGGCTGCCACCTTTTCCGACCCAAAAAATCTCCATAATAATTACCTCTGAAGGACTTCGAGAAGTTACAAAATTATAAAAATGCAAGCTCTTCTCTATTGTTTTTTGGAGTCCACAAAGATTTGCTGAATGGAGACTTTGGTTTATTTTCTAAGAGCGATAAAAAATGTTATGCAACGTGGAACGCATTTCAACTTGCTTATTTTGTACTTTTTGTTTTCTCAGCAAATCAACATTATTTTGCAGTGATTTGTTTGAAACATTATACACAACATAAATACCCTGTACTTAACTCTGATTTGCTGGAGCATCCACTGAGAAGTGAAATAGCTGTGACTTGTCTGGTTAAACCCTAGGACAAATGCTTTCTAGAGTGTGAGCAGCCATGGCGATTCATTTTGTGTGATGTGAATCTTCATTAGTTGCCTGGTGGCTATAGCCAACTTTGTCACTTAATGCACAAAATAAACAATATACAAAAAGAAAGCCTGGAGGAGCTTTTGCTTTCTCATCTGAGTAACTAAATATTCTCTGGATGTCTGATTTGCACAAATCGTTGGTTGTGCTGTCTGAGCTAAGCACTCTGTTAGAATAAATATATGCGATTCCTGAAAATGATTAATTTGTTTCCTGTAACTGAAATCTAACCTAATTTGCCCAGTAAATATGTGATTTTCTTTTTCTTTTTTCATTAAATTGAATCATGGAAAGTGTTTAGCAGACCTCTCGACTCAATATGTTGCTGCTGGTGCTATCTTCCTTACTGGAGAAATCTATTGTAAGGCCATTGTCCTATTTTCCCCATTAATTCTCTTTTTTATGGTAACCAATAGGGTCCGTCGATATGGAAATTTTCCGATATCAATATATCGGTTGGCCCATATACCGATATATCGATATCATGTTTTTCTTTGTCCTGCGCATGCGCGCGCATTCAGAGGTGCGCACGCATTTGGAGGTGTGCGCGTATTCGGGGGTGCGCACGCACACCGGAATGCGCGCGCACCCCCGAATACGCGCGCACCTCCAAATTTGGATATCAACAAGGTAAGTTGAAAAAGTTTACATTATACCGATATATCGCCGGACACGATATACCTATATTTGCGATATACTGATTTTTTTAATATACCGAATTTTTCGATATACCGATATATTTGAATTTCCCAAATCGGCATATCGATATGAAAAATTATACCGATATAACCGATATATTGCCGGATACTAGTAACCAACTTTACCAGAGGATTTCCGGTAAAGCATTCCATATTCTAGTAAGCCTCTGCTGAGTTTCATTTTTAACCTCACTTAATATGCAGTCAAATCTGTTCAAGTAATCACCTTCAATCAGCAACAACCCCTTTTTAACAATCACCCTGAAACAGCACCTTCAGTGTGCATTCACATATCAACAACCCTTACTCATAGGCCACCCTTATACAAAGGCCACTTTTTGCGCAGTTCACTGGGAGTTTGTTGAAGCCAGATTTGGTTGTAACTGACTTTCTAAAATGTTGTGCTGCAAAATAATAATATACTGTAAATACCAGCGTATAAGGCACACTCATGTATAAGGCGCATCCCCCCACTTTTGACCTTTTCTTTGCGAAAAAAAAGGAAGCATTTTCGATTATATTGCCGGCGGAAAAAAAAATCCATCGGCGGTGCGGCCCAGCATTACCGTGAAGTAAGAATTACCAGACATCGAAGGTGAGTGGCGCCTGGCCTGCGTTGCCGATCCTGGAGAGCTGGTAGTCATACTGGCGGCGCAGTTTGATGACGTACCTCTGGGGGCTGGTCATCTTTTCCTTGTATCTGCATATAGGGCGCACCCCCAACTTTCGAGACTTTACAACGTGAAAAAAAGTGCGCCTTATACGCAGAGATTTACAGTACATGAAGTTTGGGGTTTTGACATTAAATGCCATCTTCACTGGTATTTATCATACTATGTTCTATGGAGACGCTGAGACAGAGGTGAGCTGCTGCCCTACGGAAGGGTAAGGGACATATGAGGATCATAAGGTCTCAAGGTTCACAGGTTCGTATTATAAATTGTATTGACAGTTATTTTGTAGACAAATACTACAACTAATTTATACACAGCAACATCCCACAAACATCCATGAAATGAATAACTGGGGGATTATTGGCCAAGACTCTGGGAGAAGTCCCTACTCTTTCTGAATACCATCATGAGTTCTTCAAACTTTATTTGAATGCTACAATATCCAGCAGGCAATTGACATAATGATGGATGACAATGTCTTCACGGTCAATACGTGTAGAAGTAGAGGTCAAGCCTTCAATCTGATGAAAAATCACTTGATGCTGCATATAGCAAAACACTTCTTCACCCAGACAATGGTGCAAATCTGGAACCGGCTCCCATACAATGCTGTCTCAATTCATAAAAATAAACTGTTTGAGGCTATGCAAAAAGGTGTACAGGAATTGCCACAGGATTTATTTAATATATTTGCTGCAATATTTCTGTAATTTTAAGGAAGAATTTTCAATTTAAATTCCAATTAAAATCCCCTTGAATTGAGGTTTTTCTTTTAGTGTTCTTGTTTGCTACCCAAAGGACAGTTTAAGTATCCAGCATAATGGAAGCATGTGTAGATAAATATTGCATGGGATGTGGAGTGGAGAGATTCTCCCGAGAACAGGCTTAATGGGCCTCTGAGCAAGGTATCTATGCATATTATCTATATTAGTTATTTTGCTTTGCATAACAAAATAGTGTAAAACAAGTTAGATTGGACTTCACTCTGATGAGTTCTCAATTGTAGAGGCAGAATCTTTTTTGATGGTTTTCACTTGTGCCTTCTCTACAAAATATTTATGAGAAAATGCTACATCTCAATTTTTTATCTTTTAAAAACATCCACTTGGGACTGATGGAAAATAAGGCTTTTCTCTCTGCTGATTCATATCCTAATTTTGATCTCCTTGGTGGCACAGTATAGCTGAATTAGCTCTGATTCACCTGTCTCAATTCATAGAAATAGATGGTATAAAGTGATACCAAAAGGTGTATTGTTACTGCAGTATTGACATTAGATTTATTTAGTGTGTTTGTCCCAATGCTTTTGCCTGATGGTGTAAATTTTGATTTGGGCAAGTTTGCCCACTCCGCATGCCTGCTAATAATCCCTTCGAAAAAAAATTAGTTGGTAACTCAATCCACAACTGTTTGTGGAACACTGCTGTGTGCAATTGGCTGTCATGCAGATATTGATATTATTATTTATTCATCACCTTTAATACAACAACTAGCAGTGACAGCCTTATAACATCCATGCTTTACGCTGAAGCTCAGAAGGCTCTCTGGATATACTTTTGGACCGAAAATACATATTTGTCCTACTAAGTGTTTTCACCATTTAAGTGGGTGCAGTTTGAAAATTTCATTCATATATATATTATATATATATAGGATATTTATTGCCCTCGAATCCTAACAGGAAATAAAACCTGACATACAACTGTGCAAACTACCATTACACATTTCTGAGTCATCTCAATATAATAGTGACACTGCAGGTTGTTGAAAGCAGAGATGCGTTACTCTTCCTGTACTATATGCAAAGTTGAAACAATGATGTAAACGATATTCATATTGGTTTTAAGACTTTATGAATAGAAGCAAAGGAACAAAAGCAAGGAAGTTCTGCTAAACCATTATAAATCAATGGTTAAGCTGGAGTATTGTGTCCAATTCTGCGCACCAAAAAGTCAAGGACAACAAGCCTTGAAGAAGATGCAGATAAGATTTACCAGAATGGTACCAGGGATGAGATACTTTAGTATCAGCGCCTTGGGGTGTCCTCCTGACATGAAAGGCGCTATACAAGTGTAATTTGTTGCTGTTGTTATTATGTGGAGAGACTAGAGAAGCTGGGAATATTCTTCTTTGAGCAAAGGGGAAGTTTAATAGAGTTGTTCAAAATGCTGAGGGGCTTTGATAAAATGGATAGGGAGAAACTGTTTCCATTGATTGTGGGTCAGTAACCAGGGCTTATAGCTTGAAGATAATTGTCAAAAGAACCAGAGGGAGATGAGGAAACCATTTTTTTACACAGAGAATTGTTACGGTCTGGAATGTATTGTCTGAAAGTGTGGTGGAACCAGATTCAATAACAACTGTCACAAGGGATTTGGATAGGTACTTGAAAAGGAAACATTTGCAAGGATATGGGGAAGAACGGGGGAGTGGGACTAATTAGGTAGCTCTTCCAAAGAGCCGGTACAGGCAACATGGATTGTTGGCCTCCCTCTGTGCTGTAATACAGTATTGTGTTTCTTCTATATTAAAACTGTTACAATGAAATAGAAAAACTCAAGATATGTTTATCAGCAGTCATGTAATTTTTAACATTTGGAACCTACTGGGAAAGTATTATTCCTGCAGTTATTTGAATTGAAGCAAGAGGAATTTTAATTTTTCCTAACTTGTGTTCAAAAATATATAGAAATGCTTTTGTAATGAGACATCTTGTAGCTGAAGGCTGTTCATACTTGACCTGTTTCATAATCAAATAGGAAGGGATGATGTATAGTAATGTAATAGCTGCATGTTTTAATCTCCAATTTGGACAAACTAGTACAGTAAGTGTAACTTTGAAATTATGCAGACTCCAGGTTTCAAGATGTTGTATAATTAGGTCCAAGTGGATCTACATTCTGTAACTGAAGTACTGAGTATACAGTACTTTAAATGTTGAATATTTTGTTTTGAGCACAACCATTTCATTCACAAGATTCTGCAGTTGATAAAATGGCAGATGAGCAGATTCCTTGAATGAGGTGTTTGACACTGAAGCGGTCAACACATTTATCTGTATCTGGTTGTGAATTCTGAAATTGATTTCAGTTTTCTATTAAAATGGAAAGCTTAAAGTTTGATTAATATCACTGGTAGGTCATGTGGAATTGACAAATTGCAGTTGACAGGTAGCCAAAAATGATTAAAGATCTGACTGTTATGCTGTTCAGATTCCTTTTGGTCTCCTTGAACCTTGGCTCAGGTCCCACAGCTGGCAAATTACAAAGAAAACAAACATGGTTGCCTCTTTAACTTACAAGTGCAGGGATGTTTTTGTGTGTGTAATCCAGGCTTATTTGGTACTACTCTCGCTTCTGAGTCAGAAGGATGTGGGATCAAGACTCACAACGGAACTCATATAGTCTAAGGCGACACTCCAGTGCAGTACTGGGGGATTGTTGGGTGCAGTCCTTTTAGATGAGATATTTAAGTGAATGTTAAAGATCCCAAGGGACTATTCGAAAAGAGATGGGAATTTCACCTGGTGTCTTAGCCAACAATCCCCAAAATAAAATTCACTTCATGACTGTTTGTGGGGTAGATCATGGCATGTTTTGCCTACAAAACTACAGTCACTACATTTTACAGTAAATCCTGGGAAGTGCTTTGGGACATCCCCTTCATGTGACAGGCACCATAATCAATGCAAGGATTGTTTCTGTTTTATTAGGGTACTTTTTCTCAGCCTCTTCTTAAGAGACTGTGAAAAACAGAGAATGCTAAAAAGTCAATGAACCCCCCCCCAAATGACTAATTTGAATGACAAGAAAAAGACTTGACCGTCCACCAGTATAAAATTATTGGTAAAGATCACCTTGTTTTTTGTTAGTTGAGACAAAGGAAAAATTTATAAATCTATTACGCATAACATGGTTCCTCTATAGATTGCTATGGATTCTGAAGAATAAAATACGAGATGTCCCACATTTTTTCTCTTTTCATAAAGAGAATCAAGATTATAAACTACAAAGGAGATCTCTGACTGTCCAGCACCTTGGGATGCCCTGATATGAAAGGCACTATACAAATATAATTCATTGTTGTTATTGTTGTTTATTTACCTAACTGCTGAATACAGGTAAGCCTCTATTTAGGACACTTCTATTTAGGACATTTTGATTGAAGGACCATCATTTTTTAACACCTTTTGATCCATATAGGGCACTTGGATTCGTTTTTTTTTTGCACATTTTTTGCAGTACATATTTTGAATATCACGGTCGCATTTTGCGCGTCCTTTTTGTCCATACGCACAGTCCACAGTGTATTCGCGGGTAAATCCAAGCATTTGAACAGGCCAATAGCATGTCGCCACATCATTGTTTAGAAGCCAGCTGATTTTGAAGTGACACCACGCCATGTCAGTATTACAATAATTTCCGAACATTCCCGAGTGATTTAAAGCCTCTACTGCGCTTCTACCAAGTCGGGAAGAGACAGTACTAAGTGAAATAAGCCGTGGTAATACCGCTAGCGGCCAGAAACCCTGCAAAGTCATCACTTTAAATACTAAATTAGAGGTGATAAAGCGCATTGGGTCTGGCAAAAAAGGTACGGACATCGGGAAGACTTTAGGGCTAGCTAGATCGACGGTGGCTACTATAAAACAGAATAAGGACAATATACTGGCAAGTTCTAGTTGTGTTACAGCTACAGGTGCAAGAAGATTAGCAAAACATAGGAGTGATGTGATGGAAAACATGGAAAGAATGCTGAGTGTCTGGATTGAGAATCAGAACCAGTGTAATATACCACTCAACACCCTGGTTATCCAAGAGAAGGCAAAATCATTGTTTAGAGAGTTAAATGATCAGGAAGGAGAAGGTTCAACGGCACCATCTTTCAGTGCTAGCAGAGGGTAGTTTCAAAGGTTTAAAAGACACTATGGGCTCCACAACATCAAGATGAGTGGGGAAGCTGCAAGTGCCACTGCCACTGTCACATTGCCAGTATTAAAGTTTGCCAGTATTAAAGTACAATACTGTACAGTTATCCCAAGTACCCCTTCTTGCCTTTGTGTGTTCATTTGTGTGTTTTGTGTGTCATGTTGTGTGGTTTATGTGTTATTTAGTGGGTTAAAGGTCAAAAAGTTTGTGAAAAGAACGCATCTCTGGTTATATAATTGGACCGCATGGGAAATCGCGTTTCGATTTAGGACGTTTTGATCTAGATACAGTTTTTCAGGAATGCAACCCTGTCCTAAATAGAGGTTTACCTGTACTCTCTTTTCTTATGCACAAAAAAAGCCTTCCAGGCCTGATTGAACTCTAAGCAAGGAGTTTAAAATGTAACTCTACACTTTAATGAGGCATTACAGTGTAGGTTTCATGACAGAGTCAAGTACCAGCACCTCATAGAGCTAATGGATAGCTCAATAGGTGATTTTTTAAAAAACATTTCTTTTGGGGATAATTTTGAAATTATACATTTAAATTGCATTTAATTTGCCACATTCAATCTCCCCTGATTGTAGATGGTTTCACTTGCTTATTTGAGGAATATTATACAGAATTTGTAGATTGTGAAATTTTGGAGAGAAACAGTATGTAATATTTATAGAAATATTAGTTGCTTCAAGGTGGCTTTGATTTAGTAAGGGCTGTAATCTGTTACAAATGACGAGCAGTGAAGTGGATGAAATTTGCATGAAATGTTAGAGATAAGTATTGCACTTTAAATACCAATTTATTTGAAGCTTCTGGCCGGCATAGCTGGAGAATAGGTAATTTAATATAAACCGTCTCAAGTGATTGGCCAAACCTGACTAAGGTGATTTAAATAGTGTGACAGATTGACTGACTGACGGCTGTTCAAATTATGCCATGACGTTTTGTGGAAGCCTCTCATTTTCCACAAAATAATGAAATATATTCCACAGAAAGGAAGAATGCCATCGTGATTTTTTTTAACCAACATAAAGTAAAGGGAGGACAGTGTGACAAATTGCCTGTTATGTAACCTGTGCTCAATATTGAAAAATATCTAGTTGCTTGGAAGATGAGGTGGGCCATTAATAAAAGTTGAGTCTTCAAGGTTTTCTTTTAAATTTCATCAGGTTGATATATTCTCCTTAAATAAAAAATGGTTTGTTTGATTTGTGAATAAAATTTGATTATTTGTTTGGCCAACCATCGCATTCCTTACAGGGAATAAAATCCACAATAATATATAATCCTTGCATTTGATATAGCGCCTCATCACGGCTTTATGACGTCTCAAAGCACTTCATAGAATATACTGTGAAGTGACACTACCTCTTAAAACTGAGTCTGAAGTGCACTGAGACGCTAAGCGCGTGTAAGATGCTATATAAATGTAACTTGTTTTTGAGTCTTGCCATGGTGCAACATTCTATTAGAAGCTGCTTCCAATTCCATTCATGAGAGGACCTAATTTGACATGCAGCATTGTTATTATTCCTTATTCATAGCTCTAACCATCTGAAGTGAATTCCACCGACTCCATCTAACCAATGCATGGGGGTTATTTCAGAAGTTTCCTTCTGAATTCTTTCATAATATTTTAGGAGAAAAGTTGCAGTCCTCAATCCATCAATGGTCTATTTCCTTGGTCTTACAATTGATGCATTATTAGTTAGACAGATTATTAATTTTTTTTCTGATATCCAACTCCAGTGATTTTTTTGAATGCATTTTCTGATTAAGGGTCAGTGCTAGTGTCCGGCGATATATCAATATCGGTTATATCGGTATAATTTTTCATATTGATATGCCGATATTAGAAATTTAAATGTATCGGTATATCGAAAAATTCGATATAAAAAAAAATCAGTATATTGTGTCTGGCGATATACCGATTATATCGGTATAATGTGAACTTTTTCAACTTATCTTGTCGCCGGCATTGCAAACCTCCTGGGCCTAGAGTGCGGTGTGCGCACGCATTCCGATATGTGCCCGCACACCGGAATGCGCATCTCCGAATGCGCGCGCATACACAAGTTAAAGAAACCCGGCGATATCGATATGAGCCCACTGATATATCGATATCGGAAAATTTCCATATCGACAGACCATAGTCAGCGCCAATCGATATACTGGAGAAGAATTGCTATCTCAGCTCTCCATTCCAATCTTGAATTACTCCAAGAGCCACGTTGTCTGTTTAGAAAACTGCAAAATAAGTCCATGGAACTTATCCCGAAAAAGAGCACTAACTATGGTATTTTCTGCATTGGGTTAAGTGGAGGTGAGCCTCTGTCTCGTGGGGTTCAGAACTCTTTAGCGACGGTGGTGCCTTCCGGCGACAGCGAGAATAAAGTGACAAAAACATCTTGTCTCATCCTAATGCATTTCATTTATACATATATGTGTACAGTGGAAGCCCGTTTAACCGTGACTTGATGCACCGGCACTTCTATATAACCAGCATACCCCCAAAAAATATTCCCCATTCGATAAACCGGAACTTATCCGGAACAATAGCAGTGGAGCATTTGTAAATGCATAAATAATAACATAATAACAGAATACTGCATTGGCACTCACCGTCAAAACCACTCTCCCGCGCCCCCCACCCCCGCAGGTAGATGCTGCGCTTGAAGCCATGATGCTGCGGTTGAGGTTTACAGTCCAGCGACTCCCCCAAAATGGAGCTCGCCAAGCGGCCAAAAAAAACAGAGCGCGTATGACTTTAAAGTCATACTAGCGGCAAGCCGATAACGCTAGCCGATAACCCACATTGTCGTGGAGGTGCAGTATTTTGGTTTGCCGCTAGTAGAGTCTAGGGCTTCGGCTTGCAGCTAGTAAAGTGGCATGATTTTAAAATCGCGCTGACGCCTTTTTCACCCACCTGGTGCCCCCCCCATTCAAAAAGCAATTGCTGGACTGCAAACCCCAATCAGCAAAGGTGAGAAGCAAGAGAGCAGCCCCAACAACAAGCACCAACACAACATTCTGTCACTCTCTGCCATTACTTAGTCTGGTGTGTATGGTGTGTGTTAAAAGAACTTTAATTGTTTTGTAGTGAGTTTTCCGCCTCAGGCCGCCCGAATATCCGGCAGGCGCTTTAACCGGCATTGGCCAGGTCCCGGGGGTGCCAGATACAATACTGTATATTGATTTTAGTGCAGCCGTTAGGCAGCTCTGAGGCAGCTTTAGTATAGCTTGTGAATGAGATTCCAATCACGATCTTGATCAAGAGGGAGAAAATAGAATATGAGGGCAAACTAGTGAGGAACATAAAGACAGACTGCAAGAGTTTCTACAAATATATAAAGAGGAAAAGGCTATCAAGGGTGAATGTGGGTCCGTTACAGGCAAAGACCGGGGGAAGTATAATAGGAGACAAAGACATGGCAGAGTCGTTAAACAAGTACTTTGCTACTGTCTTCACCATAGAAGATAGTAAAAACCTACCAAGAATAGAGGGGAACCAAGAAGACAATGTTAGCAAGCAACTTAGGGAGATTGATATTAGTAAAGAAATAGTTTTAGGTAAATTGTCAGGTCTTAAAACCGATAATTCCCCTGGACCCGATGGCCTGCATCCTAGAGTTTTAAAGGAGGTGGCTACTGAGATAGTGGCTTGTCTATAATCTTCCAAAATTCTCTAGATACTGGAAAAGTTCCCATTGATTGGAAGATTGCAAATGTAACTCCACTATTTAAGAAGGGTGGGAGAGAAAACATGGGGAACTATAGACCAGTTAGTCTGACATCAGTGATAGGGAAAACTCTTGAGTCCTTAATTAAAGATGTCATTATGGGATACCTGGAAGACCATAACAAGATTAGGCAGAGTCAGCATGGCTTTACAAAAGGGAAGTCATGCTTAACTAATCTATTAGAGTTTTTTGAACTTGTATCTAGCAGGTTGGATAGGGGGGCACCAGTAGATGTGGTATATTTAGATTTTAAGAAGGCATTTGATGAAGTGCCACACAAAACGCTATTGCACAAAGTCAAGGCCAACGGGATTAATGGAAACATATTAGCATGGACGGAACAGTGGCTAACGGGTAGAAAACAAAGAATAGGGATAAACGAATAGGGATATTCTCGAATTGGCAGGATGTAACTAGTGGAGTGCCACAAGGATCAGTGCTTGGGCCTCAGCTTTTTACAATTTACATCAATGATCTAGACGAGGACATTGAATGTAACGTGTCTAAATTCGCGGATGACACAAAACTAGGTAGGAGAGTCAGCTGTGAGGATGATGCAATAAGATTGCAACGGGATATAGATAGGCTAGGGGAGTGGGCGAATAGGTGGCAGATGGAATTTACTGTGGGGAAGTGTGAAATTATTCACCTAGGTAGCAAAAATAAAAAAGCAAATTATTTTCTGTATGGGGCGAGGTTAGATAGTGTTAATGTACAAAGGGATTTGGGTGTCCTTGTACACCAGTCTCAAAAAGTTAGTTTGCAGGTGCAGCAAGAAGGCAAATGGCATATTAGCGTTCATTGCAAAAGGTTTAGAGTGCAAGAGTAGGGAAGTCTTGCTGCAACTGTGTAGGGCCCTGGTGAGACCGCACCTAGAGTATTGTGTGCAGTTTTGGTCTCCTTACTTAATAAAGGACATACTTGCCTTAGAGGGAGTGCAGCGTAGATTCACTAGGTTAGTTCCTGGGATGAGGGGACTGACCTATGAGGATAGGTTGAATAAACTAGAGCTGTACTCTGTAGAGTACAGAAGAATTAGGGGGGATCTTATTGAAACATGTAAGATTCTTAAAGGGGTGGATAAACTAGACAGTGAGGGACTGTTTCCCCTGGTAGGAGAATCTATAACCAGGAGTCATAATCTTAAAATTATGGGTCAGCCTTTTAGAACAGAGTTGAGGAAACATTTCTTCACTCAACGGTTAGTGAATTTTGGAATTCACTACCCCAGAAGGTTGTAGATGCTCAGTCCTTGATCATTTTCAAGGCTGAGACTAATAGATTTTTAAAATATAGAAGGATTAGGGGATATGGGGATTAGGGCAGGTAATTAGAGTTAGGTCAGAAGATCAGCCATGATCTTATCAAATGGTGGAGCAGGCTCGAGGGGCTGAATGGCCTACTCCTGCTCCTATTTCTTATGTTCTCATGTTCGAATGAGCTTGTTCTCTTTAATTAGAATTTGTTGAGAACTAATAACATTAACTCTATAAATATTGACTGGGAAAGGCTGCCAATTGGTGAACTTATTCTTAGAATATGGTTTTGAATCTTCCAATAAAATTGGTCAGTCAGCTCATTGCTATTTGTGAGTATTGCTGTGCACAATTTGGCTGTCACATTTGCCCACAAGAATCATTCTTGTGAAGACATTTAGGACATACTTCTGTCATGAGAGGTGCAATACAGAATGCAAGGATTAACATTATTCTTCTTATTATTATTATTGAATGAAGCTGTAACTTAAGATTCTATAGTGGGTCTTGGTGAGAATTGCTAAAGCAATCTTCCTCTTTGAAAAAAGAAAGATTTTTTTGTTTTGTGGATATATTAGTGTGAATATGGTTTATAATAATAATAATAATCCTTGCATTTGATATAGCACTTTATCACGTCTTGGAGATATTTCAAATCCCTTCACAAGGTATAAAGTGATTTAACTGCATATTTTGTGGATAAAGCGCAGCAGCCAATTAGGCACTGCACTTAATTCTAACAACATTCATGCACTTATATGTATCTGGGATCAGCTGCTCATTTATTTTAGGGCAAAAATCTATGTTGCAAAGATATGCTGGTCTAATGATTAAGGTTATTAAACTATTACAATAGATTCGACCCATCCACCAAGGATATATTTCCCTCCCCTCTCTGCATTCCGAAGGGACCGTTCCCTCCGGGATTCTTTGGTCCACTCCGCTGTCAGCACCACCAGCTGCTCTCCTTCCTCTGGCACCTTCCCGTGCTCCACCCAAACCACTCTCCAGGGATCAAAACACAGCTTCCATGTGAGACAGCGGTTCACATGTACTACCACCAATGTAGTTACTGCATCCGCTGCTCACGGTGTGGTCTCCTCTACATTGGGGAGACTAAGCGCAGATTGGGAGACCGATTTGCAGAGCATCTGCACTCTGTATGGAAGGTCAACCCTGATCTTCCAGTCTTCCTCCATTTCAACTTGTGCTCACATTCAGATGCTGATCTTTCGATCCATGGTCTCCTGCGCTGTTCCAGTGACTCACAGCAAAAGCTTGAGGAACAGCACCTCATCTATCTACTGGGGACACTACAGCCGTCTGGGCTCAACATTGATTTCAGCCATTTCAGGCCATAGGAGTCCCCCCCCTCCATCACAATCATAACTCCAGACACCCCCTGCCTCTCTGGTGTTTTATTTATTCTATCACCACTAAACACCGCTTTTCCCCAGTTTCGTTAAAACCCACCCCCTTCTGTTTCTCCCCCTGAAGCCGTTAACACATATTCAACCCATCAGTTAACACACTCTTTTTCCCTTTTCCTTTGTCTTCTTTGTCTCCTTTGTCTTCCATGTCCTGCCTCTCCCCCTTTAACGTCCTCAAAAAACCTCTCCCTCCAAACAATTCTGACGAAGGGTTGTAGACCCGAAACGTTGACTCTTTTTCCTTTCTCCATGGATGCTGTTTGACCTGCTGAGTTTCCCCAGCAACTTTTGTTTTTGTTTCAGATTCCTAGCATCTGTAGTATTTTGTGTTTTGTTTACAATAGATTCCCCTTTCCCTTCTTCTCTACCACCCACAAATAGCTATAAATTAGGCACAAACTTGGACAGTTCACAACAACAAAATTGTAAGACTCAAACAGTTGCTGTTTCTAGGTGCTTAGCTGAGTTGTATGAACAACATAAAAATTACATTTGTATAGTGCCTTTCAGGTCGGGTGGACGTTTCAAGGCGCCGGGCAGTCATTGTTTTGGACCCAAGCTGGGTGGGGAGGGTAGAGGGAAGGAAGTTGAAAGGTGGGTGACCAATGGCACAGCCAAGGAGGAGAATCTTGAGGCAGGACTTGAAGGAGGCAAGGGAGGGGATTCAGGTGGAGGGATTGCGGGATGCAATTCCAAAGGTTGGGGGCAGAGTGGCTGATGGCTCACCTGCCAATAGTGGGGCAGGTGGGGTGGGGGACATGGAGCAGGCTGGAGCCCGCTGAGCGGAGGGAACAGGTAGGGGTCGCGGGGATGGGGAATGGCATAGAGGCCTTTGAAGGTGAGGACCAGGAACTTGAATTGAATCCTCTGTATGATGAATGCGACAAAGTAGGGTTACCTCATTTTCTTGAATCTTGAATTACCATTAATTACAACTGACTCAGTTACTGAAGCAACAGTGTAGTGTGACACACTTGCTTCTTTTCTGAGACTTGTCATTTAGGATTAGAGATGGGTTTTGCATTTACACAAGCTACTGTTTTGAATCTGCCCTAACTTGTTTCACTTAGGACTCCCGTATTCGTCCTTCTGAAATATAATTCAGAACTGGAATTTATAGCTGTTACTCTCCATTTTTTTAATCAGTGAAAATAACTTGCACTTATATAGAACTCACCACACAATGTCTCAGAGCATTTCACAATGGCGGAGCCCGAGGCTGGGCCGGTGGGTGGGGCAAGGTGATCGTAAGCGCAGTTGAACGGAAAGGTCTTCAGGCGCGATCTGAAGATGGGAAAGAAGGGGTGGATGGAGGAGGAAGGCAAAGGGGTTGAGGGAGGGAATTCAAAAGTTTTGGGGAGTAGTAGCTGAATGCACGGTTCCTGATGGTGGAGCGAAGGATTCAGTGGACAAGGAGGAGGGCAGACCCAGTAGAGTGGAGGCAGCAGGTGCTAGTGTGAGGAGAGAGTGGGTTAGAGATGATGGGGGTGCAGAGGAGTGGAGGGATTTAAACACAAGAGGGAGATCTTGAAGTCGATCTGTGCTGTGTCAGAGCCAGTGCAGTTTGGCAAGGACTGGAGTAATTGGGAACAAAGTTTAGTGTGGGTGAGAATGCAGGTGGCACAGTTTTGGATGAGCCCAATTTTGTGGATGATGGAGGATTGGGGGACTGGCGAGTAAGGTATTAGAATAGTCCAGCAGTGAGGTGATAAAGGCATGGGCCCGGGTTTTGGCAGCTGTTCAGGTGAGGTATTGGCAATATAGCGGGGATAGAAGAAAGTGGTGCAGGTAAGGGACCGGATGTGGGGAGGAAGGATAATTGGGGATCGAACCTGATGCCGAAGTTGTACATGGGTTTGGAGAACTTTTAAGTACAGGATGAGTAGGTTGAGGAGGTCGGAACCGTGGAATAGAAGACATCGATGGGAGCCACAGAATATGGCTATGTCTTGTTGGTGTTTAACTGCAGGAAATTTGCGTTTATCCAGCTCTTGATGTCTGACAGACAAGTATGCAAGTTAATGAGTCATTATTTTTGTTGCCTAATTTAATATTCGTACCAGACATGGCATTTTCCCATCAATCCTGCTGCTTCCATACAAAACATTCATGGATTTAGCTCTCAATTGCTGCTGGAAAGTTACAAAATTGGGCCTTGCTAGTCATTGAAATGCTAATTTTCTTCCATTCTGACCATTCAAGACTGCCAACCTTCAAAATCCCTCTTCTCTCCTCTCAACCTTTGTCCCCACCCACCTTTGGAGAATTTGATCATCACAGTGTGCACTTATCTCTGTCTGATTTACCTATAGTAAACACTATAGTACAGTATAAAAGATTTATTGATCAAATATTTATTGCTGTCATCATTTTGTTTATTCTAAGAGCAGGAGAATTGCTGAATGGCTTGGTGTCTTTAGAGGGAGCTCTTTTGATGATTTGTTTCAGTTGCAGGTCAAAGCTTTTTAAAACATAATTCAGGGGTAGGCCTAATGGGAAATAGTTTCTTTGAGAACAAAAAATAAATAAATTGGTCACTCAGTTCACGACGGTTTTTGGCACGCTGTCATGCATAACGGATGCAGCATTTTGCCCCCAAATAGTCTATTTTTTAAATAATATATATTATTCTTTGGAGCACTTTGAGATGTCTCAATGATGTAACAAGGTGCTGTATCAAAAGCATGTGTTGTTATTATTTTACATAACTTCATACAACCAAGAGCAGCAATTCCCATAAGTGAAAAAGCCAGCCAGCCTGCCAGCCGTCAGTACTGTTGTTTCAAGCAGGTATTAGCATCAACTTACTGAGATCCCATCTGTCTGCTCAGGTAGATGTTAAAGATCACATGACATTATTTGAAAAGAGAAGTGTTACTCCTGGTGTCTTGAATGACAATCTCTTAACAACATAAAATACTAACTTTCTTTTCATGACTGTTCATTGAATGTATTTGTGCGCAAATTTTTGCACAATCACTACAGTTCACAATTGACATTGTGTCCCAGCAGTGCAAATTGTGCTGTATCTAGCATGAGGATTGTTAGAGTAAACTCGTGATAACCGTTCACTCAAAGAGAAAAGGGCTCAGTGACAAATTTCCGGAGCCATTAGGCACATGTATAACAACTAAAAAAAACACTTCTATGGCAGCACCTTTCATGTGGAGGGATTGGGGGGAATGTCCCACGGCATTGGACAATTAAGGATTTGCACCCAAGCTGATGGATGGGATCAGGGGGGATGGAGGGTGGGGGAAGGAAGTTAACCAAAAGCAGTCAAAGAAGAATATGGGATGGAGTTCCAAAGGTTGGTGGTAGAAAGGCTGAAGGCCCGATTGCTGATGGTGGGATGGGCAGGGCAGGAACATGGAGCAAGCCAGAGTTTGCTGAGCGGAGGTAGCGGACAGATCGGAATAGAGTTAGCAGTTCAAAGGGGAGGGAGGAGCAAGCCTTGGTGGGCTTTCAAAGTGAGGACGAGGATTTTGAACTCTATCCTCTGGGGATAAGGGAGCCCGTGGATCTGGGCGAGGGTGGTGGTCATTGGTTCATGGAATTAGTACCTACTACTTTTATCCGTGCTGGACTCCATTCATAAATATATAAATAAATACGACTAGGATATTAGCAGCATGATGACTTGAGTAGTATTGACAAATTAAGCCAGGGTCAAGTTAACAGGAGTTTACATCATGAGCAGTGAATTAACATTGAATATTTAGCCACAATTAATTACATGCAGAGCCACAAAAGAGCATAATGGAGCAACAACAACAACAAATTACATTTATAGAGCGCCTTTCACGTCGGGAGGACGTCCCAAGGCGCTGCACAGGAGGCGTGTAACCCGAGCTGAGAGGGGAGTGTTTGGGAAGGGGTAAAACACGAAGGGGAGGTAAAAGAGTTCGGGGTGGAACAAAAGGCACGATCGAAGAGGAAAGTCTTCAAACCGGCCTTGAAAGAGGAAAGGGAAGAAACGAGACGGAAGGATTGAGGGATGGCATTCCATAGGGTGGGAGCGGAGAAACTGAAGGCCCGGCCTCCGATGGTGGGGCGGTTCGGGCGGGGGGCTTGGAGCAGGCCAAGTCCTGTTGAACGGAGGGTCCGGGTGGGCGTGTAGGGGGAAAGTAGATCGGTTAAATAGGGCAGGGCAAGGCAGTGTAAGGCCTTGTAGGTGAGGACGAGGATCTTGAACTCGATCCTCTGGAGGATGGGGAGCCAGTGGAGACGGGCGAGGGTGGGGGTTATGTGGTCGCAGAGGCGGGTGTGGGATAGTACACGGGCTGCAGAGTTTTGGATGACCTGCAGTCTGTGAATGGAGGAACTGGGGAGGCCGACGAGGAGAGAGTTTCCGTAGTCCAGCCGTGAGGTGATGTATGCATGCACGAGTGTTTCGGCAGCGCTGGGGGTAAGATAATTGCGGAGCCTGGCAATATTGCGCAGGTGGAAATAAGCGGTGCTGGTCAAGGCGCGGATGTGGGGGAGGAAGGAAAGTTTTTGATCGAACATGATGCCGAGGTTCCTGATTGCAAATACCATGTCTAGATAAGATTGGTTGGTAGAATATTTAAATTTATAATTGTTGTTAGAAATCCTTGCTGTTTGAACTTTGCTACACTTTGTGAATCAGCTTGTCACTTTTACTGCACCGGTAATGATTGTGGTGACGCACCAGAGCAATTGTTTGAAAAATGTGCCATGTTGACATTGTTGGACAGAATAGAGGTCGGAGGACAACAAAAAGATAAGGTGGTGGTAGAAAAATAAATTATAACAGACACCCAATGGAAATGTTCAACAACTTGCACCTGCTGTGCACAATTGGCTGCCTTGTTTTGCCCACAAAGTACACAGTCAATTCATTTTGCAGTGTATTGAGATGTTTCAATGATGTGGTAAGGTGCTATATCAAATGAAATTAGTATTACTACTGTTGATAATAATTACTATATTGTTACCTTTTTTGTTTAGTTTTGTTTAGTTTTACGATTGTTGGCACCATTCAGGTGTTGTCCTATTAAGAGTACAAATATTGCCTGGCTGAAAAGCTTTACAATTTACTGGACAAAAGTATGTTTTTTTCCAGTAAAATATTGTATTTCATATTCTCATTGAGGCTTTTTGAAACATTGTCTGGGAAAATCTTTGTGTTCTGGATTGTGGAAAATACCATGACATTATTGGGAAGTTCATAATGACCCCTGTTCTGTATCTTAGTGGTTAGAGCACTTGCCTTGCAAGACCTGAGTTTGCCAGCAGGGAAAAATATCAGGCAACTTTGCTTACTCCACACTCCTGTTTACCTAGCAGTAAGTAGCAACCCGGATATTAGTCAATTGGTGAATCCCTTTCCTGAGGGGTAATAATTCCTTTAAAAATTAATAATAATGAATTGGTCACTCAATCCATGACTTTTCCACGCCTTGGGGCATTCTTCTAACATGAAAGGTGCTCTATAAATGTAATTTGTTGTTGTTTGTGAAACATGAATTGGCTGCTGCATTTTGTGCACAATATATACAGTTAATTCACTTTACATTATATTCTGTGAAGCGCCTTGAGACATCTCGAAAATAAGGCGCAATATCAAATGCAAGGATTATTATTATCTTTTGTGTTCTTTCAGTTTTATTTTAATAAGTAGAGATAAGTACTATGTGGCCAGTGTCTCAATGAGAACATTAACTATGGAAAGACTTTGCATGACAAATAAAACTAAGGCAAATGCGAACCAAGGCCAGAATTACAATACTATACTACTTCAGATTTACTATTGTTTGAATCTTGTGTATTTTAGATGAGATTGCAAGTTTAATAAAAAAATTATAGTAATTTAGGACTGTGAGTTCATGTCTACTGGTAACTGGACTGATACTCCAAGACTTAATTTCACTTTGGGCCCTTGCAACCAGTATTCAGAGGAAACTTTCATTCCATTAATCTGGGTTTCAGACCAGTTCTCAGAAATTATTTAAAAAAAATTCCTAATGCTCAGATAAAATGATTCTGACAAGCTTGCTGTGAAGCATTATAGAAATTGCTTCCAGGTGGGAAAAAGTGTAAATAAACTATTTGGGTTTCTGCATTCTGTTTGTTATGATTCACCTAACATTTTTTTGTGTTTTTAAAGGAACGACGGCTGAAGGAAAAAGCAAGAAAGGTTTCCAGAAGAAGAGAAGTAAGTGTTTTTTTTAAAGTATGAATTATGGCTTGCATCTAGATGTGGGATCTGCCCATTTTTAATGTATTATATAGGAGCTTTTAGTAAAGGGCAAGATCAGGAAATGATCACTTTCCACTTCTCCTTTGCTCGATGTCCAACCAGAATATCCACTTTGCAGTGTTCTGAGATGCTATCCTGTACGAAGTATGATGTATAAATGCAAGTTGTTATGAAGGACGTTGGAATATTCTTTGTTTTAATATACATGGTTTAAACTGTGGTGATCAGTTTTTCTTTAACAAATCTTGTATCTTTAAAGGACATAATTGGATTTTCTACAAGTTTTACAATGAGTATCTAACTGTTGGCTATTTTAAATGTATGTAATATATGACATGACCAGGAGGAATAAGAGATGGATGATTTGGAGATGCATGTTTGGAAACTGGTTCCCCCCTCCCCCCCACAACTTACAATTGTGAGAGTATGCCGACTGGCAAATGGAAAACAAATAAAGATGTGCATCTTTATCAGCTCAGGCATTTTATATAATGCAGTAAATTAGTCATTCTGTGCAGGGTTACATATCACAATGCTTTCAAGTAATTGGTTTCAGAATTTTGATTTAGAAGTGTGTCATTTTCATCATGTATCTAATTATTCCGTGTTTGACTGGGCATTGTTTTTCAAGACTTTTTTGGGAAGATCAGACTCCCTTGGGTAAACTCATGAAATTCGCTGTCAGTTTTGTGTTCAACTTACTTTGCTAACTGAACTAGCAAAGAACAAAAGTTGCATGAATGTAATTGTCATGGATAGCAGCTTCTAACAAAATCAAGAATCTTACTGTGTGATCAGTGACTAAGGCAGATAATCTGAATTCGGATAGAATTTGTTATCTTGATTAAAATGGAGAAACCTTTGTGAAATAATCAAATCTGTGCACTGCACACATGCATGAGACCAGCTATGTTTAAAAAAAATCACATGTCAACATAACCACTAGAATATTTTTCAATGAATAATAGTGTTGTGTTCATTAAACTCAATTAACTGAACCTTGGGAAAGAGAGACTTAATGAAATACTGTATTTTTCGTGGAGCATGAATAAAATATTAAGATCTTTTCAAAGTGAGATTAGAGATTTGCATTTTGCAAAGCATAAATGCTTATATGCTTTACATAAAGGAAAGTAATTATGAGTCTATCCATTTTTGGAAATTAAATAAGCCTAATTTGATATAAGGTTTCCTACTGCAGGCTACAGAATTGTTATAAAAAACTTCAGAAATGTGATGTAAGTTGATTTTTTTTAAAAAAACGCTAAAAGCATAAATGTTAAATTACTCTGTCTTCTAGTTATTTGAAAGGATCCTTTTTTTTTAGTTTTGGGGCGTTTTCTTTAAGGTCAGTAAATTGCTTCTATGTTAAGATCTCCATTGGAGAATATTTTCAGCAATTGAATATGAATTAGAATACATTGTGGAATCCTGTAGCTCAGTGGTTAGAGCATTCACCTTATAAGCAAGAGACATGGGTTAAATTCCAGGCAGTGTGAAACCTTGGGCAAGTTTCCTTGCTCCACACGCCTGATAATAATCCCTTAAAATAAAATTGGTCATTTCAATCCACAGCTGTTTGAGGGACACTGCTGTGAGCAATTGACTGCTAATTTCGCCCACATATATACAGTCAAGTCACTTTACAGTAGATTCTGTGAAGTGCTTTGAGACATCTGGCAGTCCTGATAAGCGCTATATCAAATGGAAGGATTATTGTTGTTATTATTATTAACATGCTTTTCTCTATATCAAGTTTGTTCAAGCTGAGCTTCTAATTTTGATTCGCTGTCTAGTTATTTGTTTTATAATGCAATGAAACGACTGGTAATAAACCTTCAGCCAAAAGAGTGTATTGGAATAATATACTCCACAAATAACCTTTGACTGAAACTGGTGTCAATTTTGTACAATAACTGTATTGGAAAATTCACATTCATAGAAATTATACTCTTGTGCTTGGGTAAAATTAATATATATATATTGAACAAAAGATAAACATGATGGTCTTTTTACATGAAGAAAAGACAATTTCTTTACCATCGGAGGTGCGAATGTTTTCTTGACTCAGAATGGTTTCATATCATAGGTATGAGCAGTTGTCTTCTCCTTTGATTCTGAAGGGAAATCTAATAGGCTGTTAGTTGGCCACAAGAATATTTGAATAATGACAACCTGCTAATCAGCTTTCAGCTTGTGGACAGGACAAATTAGTTAGTCTTCTCAATTTTTGTACCCAGTTATTTTCTTGCTCACTATTTCTGTGGTCTTCAATTGGATGTTGTATTGTAGTGCTGTGGAATCCTGGTCTCATGTGACATATATGTAACTTGGTGAATTGGGAGATACTGCTTCCTTAGCGGGTAAAATCACTGAGTGTCGTAAATGCAAGTTTGCTATTTTAAAGCAATATCTATCCTATTCAGAGGTCCACAGTGAAGAGCATTTGGTCGTATTCTATTTCTTATGTCAACAGTTTGATAGATATTGCTTGCCGATTGTCATCTACAGAATGCCAAGGGAGTACAGTTAAATCACTGTAGAGTATCTAGCATTAATTGGATTACTGACAAATGGTTTGCTATCCTTTAGTGCTGAGTGAATCAAGAACCAAGCCAATCATTGTATTATAAGTTGTCCTTTGAGATGGGATGCAAAAAAGCCATAGAAAAACCCTCCCAAAGACCACGCGAACTCTCCCATCAGATCTCCTGGGATAGAGCTCTTCAGCACCATCATTCAGTCCCCCATCCTTCTTCCCTTTACAGAGAAATTTCCAGCAGCACGGAGATCATTATATTCCATGGAGAATTTATTTGGGATTCACCAATCCTGCATCCTCAAGCAGCCTTCAAACTGACATCCACTTTATTGTTCTATAAGGAAATATTAGCGAAGCATTAACTGCTTTTGTTTGAGAGTTTATTACATATACCCAATACTAAATAGACTATTTCAATTCCTTGTATTGCTTCAGGATTTTCAATTAAAACCCATGCTCTTAAATTTCCTTTATTTGTGCTTCTTAAACCTATTTATTCAAAGCTTTACATAGTATGTTTTCCCATCTGTGGAATTTTCTCCCAGATGTTGTTTGGAACTATTACAATCCTGCAGATGACAGCAGACCTACCCTTGGTGGGCTTGTTGGAATATAAAGGAGTTGGCACTGTTGTCTCCACAGTTATGGGTACATTGTGTCTGAAAGTGAGTTTTCATTATACTTTGAGAGGGAACACATTTTTTCTGGGAGCTAGATGCTTTCTGAATTGCCAGTTTATTGTGTTAATCTAGAATTGCACAGAATGTGCTTTCTAAGCAAATTGCTAGGTTTTCTTTTGCATGTTTCTAAATAAACTCCGATTCTGTGTATCCTTTCACGTCCTCCCGACATGAAAGGCGCTTTATAAGTTTAAATTGTTGTTGTATGTCTTCAAGAGAATTCAGAACAATCTACAAAACTATAAACTGTTTCTTAATTAGGCTTTTTCTTTGAAATCAGGATTGAGTACTAATTTACACCAAATGTGGGCATTTCTGTGCTGAAGGTTTGTGTTGGCTGAAGCTGTCCAAATTCATTTAGATTTTGACATTTAACAAGCCCTTTGAGAGAAGAGACTTTGATCAACTGTCGGGGCTCATTTTAGCTAGAGTCTTAAGTGAAAGAAAAGTGTGTTTACTTTTGAGGTCTTGATAGCTTTTTATGAAATCAGATAAAGCAATACGAGCTGTTTAAAATGCAGCATTTTAGTTGGTACATTTTCAGTTGTCTTCTCCAGTGAATCTAAAGGGGAATCCAAGGTGCATAAATGAAATTTACATGGAGAAATTGTAAGGAGGGAAGGGGGTGTTGGGAGACACACACTTACCCTGTCAGCTGTTGTGTACTTAGTCTAAAGTAAAACACCATTTTATTTCAGAGTAATTGGATAGGATAAGAATAAACAGAGAGGCTGTACTAAAAAGGTTGATGGTGCTCAAGGTAAATAATTGTAACGGGATGCGTCCTTGGTTACTGAGGGAAGAAAGGGTGGAAATAGTGAAGGCTCTGCTTGGATACTGGAGTGGTGTCAGAGGACTGGAGGGTTGCAAATGGTACGCCCCTATACAAAAAGGGGTAGATGGATAAACCCGGGAACTACAGGCCAGGTGGTAAACAGTTATTCTTCTGACTGGAGGGAAGTGTACAGTGGTGACCCCCAGAGGTCGGTATTGGGACCACTGCTGCCTTCGGTCTGTATAACAACAACAAAATTACATCTGTAGTGCGCCTTTTACATTGGATGGATATCCCAAGTCGCTGAATAGTCAGGAGTCAGGAGCCGAGTGGTGGTGGTTACAAGGTTGGGAGGAATAGGGATGGGAGGAGGGAGGAAAGACAGGTAGGTGAGTCACTGAAGGTACTGTCGAAGGGAAGCGTCTTGAGACTAGCATTGAAGGAAGCAAGTGAGAGAGGAAGGCGAAGGGATTGTGGGATGGAGTTCCAAGTGTTGGATTTACAAGTGTTGGGGCAGAGAAGCTGAAGGCCTGGTCGCCAATGGTAGGGCGGTTCGGGGAGGAGATATGGAGTAAGCTGGAGCCCGCTGAACGGAGGGAGCGGACGGGTTGATAAGAGGTCAGCAGGTCAGAGAGGTAGGAGGGGGCAAGGCCATGGAGGGCCTTGAAAGTGAGGACAAGGATCTTGAATTTGATCCTGTGAGGAATGCAGAGTCAGTGGAGCCGGGTGAGGGTGCTGGGGTCATGGAGCCTGGTGCTGGAGAGAACACGAGCTGCAGAGTTTTGAATGATCTGCAGCTTGTGGAGGAAAGGAGTCAGTTGCCATAGTTGAGCCTAGAGGTGACAAACAAGTGTGTAAGGGCTCTGTGAGTGGCCTGGACTACAATTTCCAAGGAGTACAATTTCCAAGTGTGCAGATGACACAAAGCTGGGAAAAGTAGTAAACAGTGAGCAGACTGCAAGAGGACATTGACAGACTGGTAAAATGGGCAGACACGTGGTAGATGAAGTTTAATGTAGAGAAATGCAAAGTGATGCATTTTGGGAGGAAGAATGAGGAGGGGTAATTTAAATAATTTAAACTAATCGGTACGATCTTAAAGGGTGTGAAGGAACAGAGAAAACCTGTGTGTCTATATAAGTAAATCTTTGAAGGTGGTAGGAGATTGATGCTTAAATTAAACTCCTTCATTCAGTAGCCCTTCGAGCTAGCATCTTGTTAATGCCAGCAGTGTAAAGATAAACAGACTGATGTTAAAGATTACTGTAGGATTGATTTTTAAAAAGCACATCAATAATGATGGGTAAAATATATCTGGTAAAACACTCTGCTGTCTTTTGGAGCAATTTGGCTGTATATTGTCAGTTTTGTTTCCAAACCAATTACACTAGATAATTTGGGATCAATTAATGCTTCTATGAAGCATGAGTGAGTGAACAATATTTAATGGGCTGAAATTCTGCATTTGAATCAGAATTGGGCATTTCATTGGTTTTAAACTTTTGTGTATACAGTACTACCATTCATCTTCCCACTGCAGAAATGACTGGATATTCACATGGTGAGAGTTAAAAGTTCATCTTAAATGAGCTGTCATGTTTAGTTGTATTTTTTGGATGAATTTCAGAGACATGCCTTTTGAATTATACCTGTCGGGGATTAATTTAAAACTTCTAGATCAAAACTGTCACTCTGTACCAGAGATCAGATCTTTCCTGTCTCGCTGAATTTGTTCACCAGGATTTGATGTTGTGACTGGTCAGAAATACTGTCAAATCATTCAACATTTACCGAAGCCTGCATCAAACTAGGCTGTGACCCATCTTCTAGCTCTCACTGGAGTTGGCTATGTATGCAGTACTCAACATCTAGGTCAGAAAATCATTACAGCTGTGATAAACTGAAACACAAAAACTTAAATGAAAGGACAGATTCTTCGATTAAAAACGTTCAGTGAAGCATAGCTGGTCCGAGACTGGAATATAGATTGAGCAAGGATTGAGCTTCTTAGTCAAAAGTAGATAGATTTGCCCAAACTTGGGTAAAATGTTTTATTTTAAGATTATGTTTGAAAACCTCTGATGTCCATCTTAAGACCTTCCTGTTTGACTGTGCTTTCGGTCATCTACCCATCCCTGCTCCCTTTCCCCCCACCAGTCGTGAATTCAACCCCAACTGGGTGCAAACCTTCAACTCTCCAGCGCCTTGTGACATTCTTCCGACAAGAAAGACGCTATATAAATGTAATCTGTTGTTGTTTAAGAGACCATTTCTGCATTTTGTTGCTCTATAGTTATTTTTTGTGTTGGGCACAGCAGTGTCCCACAAAGAGTCAATTACCAAACTATTTTTGTGAGACATTGAGGCATTATGACAACATGATAGTCAAATACAAGGATTGCTGCTCATATATTTTATATTCATTATTAGTAGGTTTGGGGTATGCAAACAATACTCAGGTCATCCAGAATTTAAAGTAAACTTTTTATTAAATAAAACCCATTGCACAACCTGTTGGAAAGATCAATCTAAAAAATATGGACTTTGACCCATAATCCTTTTCAGAGTTGACTTTACCCCCACCAAAGTGTCTTTATAACCTGTCTCATGGACTATCCCTTGGACTATCCCAAATGATCCTCCAAATGGGAGGACTTTACACTTAGTAGTTACTATAAACAACACTTACAATAAAATTATTTGGTGATATTTTGACATGATGAAGAGCTATAAAAATGCAACAATGTTTTTGATTGCCGGACTTGGTCTTTGGTAATGTGGGCTGTTACTTGCATTTCCTTGCTGTGTGGTGTCTCTTCACTAGTCTTGCCACACTATCAAGCCTTGCTTTATTTGAACCCCGCCTGTCACTTGTATATTTCCAGCCTGGTGAAGCGTAAAGATTCTCCATCTGCTTTCAACATATTATGCAATTTGCTGGAAATGCTTTCTCACTGGTCCTGAAACCTTTTTTCTTGAAATGTATTGTAGTTTTCAATCTGTTCTGTGGTACTGCATCATTCAATATGTTCCAGAAAAAAGTTTTTGAAATGGGGAGGAAGCTTTCTTAAATAATACTGATTAATGCCAAAACTGAAACCCTTGATTTATAAAGCGTATTTCACATAGAAACAAATGGGCTCAAAGCGCTTTGTTTACAAAATGTAATGGATTATAAATGAAATTGAATGGCATATAAATAGACTTGCCAGTTTTGGATTTTGTTTAGAATTTTGTTGGATAATATTGATGTTTTATTTTTTGCAGATTTTTCAATTTACAGTAAGGTTTTTAAATACAAAACTAGGTAACTTCAGGGTCATAATGTTGTCACATACGTCATTTCTTGCGCAAGGTAGCGCCTCTAACATTATAACAACTAAATTACATTTGTATAGCGCCTTACACGTCGGGATGACATCTGAGAGTTTTGGACAATCGGTGTTCGGACTCGAGCTGGGGGTTGGGATTGGGGAGGGTGGAGGAGGCATTAGGGTGGGTGGCAGAGTGGCAGAAGGCCTGCCCACCAATGGTGGGGGACGTGAAGCAGGCTAGTGCCTACTGAGCGGAGGGAGCAGGCAGGATGTACAGCATTACTGCTCAGGAAGTAACATTAATGTTGCTGCCTGTGCAGAGTGTATATGTATAGCATGCAAGAAGTGACCCTGACATCAGAGATTTTTGTATATTGTATAGTATTATTATTTTCATTAATTTGGAGAAAATTTTAACACATAATTAGTGATTAATATAAAAAAGGCACACACATATAAGAAAATGTGGCAGCTGTTCTATGCCAAGAATGTACTATGAACAACAGTGAGATGAACATTCAATTAATTTGAATTTAGGGGAAATTTGTATTAAGTGGGGAATATAATATGATTTTTGTTTGAAATAATGGCTGAACAGGCCCTTTATATCCAGCTAAATCACAGGTAGTTATTATTGGTTTCAACACTATTTAATAAAACTCTCCAATTCAAAACATTTTCTTTTTTTATCTCGTTTTAAGAGTAGCTGAAATTAATAACACAATTATTAAATAGAATGAAATCTAGAAATAAATAATTAAATTGTGTTCTAATAATTATTAAAATAACTCAACAAACATGAGCAGCCAATAGTTTATGGAGATGGAGAGGGTGAGAGTCTTACTTTAAATTGCAACATGAACAAGGCAGTTCAGTATAGTATTGTGAGATCATTGTGGTATGTAAGTGTGAAATTAACTTGCAATACGACAAGATTGAATGAGTGGGGCAGGATTCAGTGTGTGTGGAAGACAGTGTAAGTTGTATCACATCTGACGTGACTACATTTCCTTTTCTTCAAAATAATGGATTGCATTCCCTCATTTCTGGATAAATGCAAAGATACTGGACTCCTTGTGATGATTCTCCACAGGTCAATACATTTACTGACTTTGGAGGGTGAGCACATCTTTTTCTCCCTGACTTATAATGGCTAAATTCTGCTGGTTTATTATCCAGATTCTATTGTAGGAAAACAGCCACTTGTAAGAGATAATTTGTAGTATTGTCTACAAAATGTGTCCCTACCCTTGAGGAGAGAATACGATAGGAGAATATTGAACCTATTTCAAAGTCTTTGATTGTTTGGCTACAAAAGCCTAATCTAAGGCATTGCCATTATTTGGAGTTTCCATACAAATCCATAGTCGTTGCACATTACAGTAAATCCTGTGAAGCTCTGAATTGTTTCAAAGAAAATTCAAGTAAACTTAAGGATCAGCGTTATTTTACTTATGCGTTATTCACTGCCTCGTTTTGCCCACAAAATATACAGCTGATTCACTTTACAGTTTATACTGTGAAGCACTTTGAGATGTTTCAAAGATGTGATAAGGAGCTATATAAAATGCAAGGATGTTATTATTATTATTAAACCTGCAAATAGCAACGTTATTAAGAATGTTTGAGGTTGTCACCATTTTTACGGTTGTTTTTGTATGTCATTTTTGTTTTTTCTCAATGGTCGGATTTTCATAAGCTTTATTTTTGACGAAGATTTTTAAAAAAACGCTTACCACCAAGAAAATGTAACGTTTGAATTGCATTGAAACATATACTGATTATACATGTCAGTTTAGCTGTATTGGATTTTGCAGTGGGTGGGATGATGGTGTTAAAAATAAAGCAGTTGTGTGCAAGTACACAAGGTTCCCGGTATCCAAATCACCAATACTGTATGATTGTGAACCGACATTGTAAGAAGGTAAGTGTTCTTTGAGCAATTATTTTTCACAGTTGCATTGTATGATTATAGATGGTGCGAATCATAGAGAGAGAGAAATTTGGAGTGTCAGAGATAGAAATTCAGGCATAGGGTGGAACAATAGTGACAACATAATTCCTAAATGTAAGATGTTTTTGATTTAGTACTGTAGACCAATATGTATTTCCAATGTGATCCATAATCTGGACTGTTTCCATATCTACAATGACACCAGTCTCAATTAATGTAGATAACCGGCTCTTTATTACGGCACATTATTCAACATATACAATCCCATCTACACCGTATCTGTCTTTGCACTGAGCATGAATCATGAATATAAGCAATGCTTTGACCATAATTGAATGGAAAGTGAAATGGATGCGCCAATTTGCAACTCACATCTGCTTGAGGAATGAAAAATACTCAAAATCTTTCTCTTCCTTCGCAATCAGGAACAGTATATTATCCCCTTATGGTGACTTGTGTATTGCTAAATGCAGGGTTTATATGCTTAAACTCTCAACTGCTTCTGTTCCGGGAAATAGTCTGTCTCAGTCAATCATATTAAAGGATGGTTGCTGAGATTTTGTTTAGCCTAAAAGCATGAGATTTTATGTGATGTGCAAGCGAGCATGAGACAGAAGCTTGCTGCTTGATAAGTTTCCATATTAGTGACAGGAATTCAGTGAAAAGTTATGTCTCAGAGCCAATTCCAAGACATGATTATCTTGAAACAGGGCAGATTTCAACATTCCATGTTCAACAGCGTCCATCAATTATGAATCCCACTGATATTCAGATCATTGGCTGATTGTGCTGAAAGTAATGTGTTGCCTGGAGTGATTACAAGGCAATTGAGTGGTCCGAATTCTGCCATAAACCGCAAGAGCAAGACTTGAGCAGTTTATACCTGTCATAAAGAGCCATGGATGAGCTTGCAGCCTTGTGGACACAACTGGGTATTCGGTTCTATTATCTCCTTGATGGAGAGGTAAGCAGGATCTCCTCAGGGCTACACTGGCTAAGAGGTGATTTACTTGGCAGTGTGATATCAGAATTAAATCCATCTTGTTCAGGGGTCCCAGTAGTCCAGTTCCTGAGCCAATACTCTAAGGCTTTGTTCGTGACAGATCAGCCAGTCTGGCTTGCCAGCCAAATAAGGATCGAGTCAGTCATTGGGGGTAGGGATTTCTTCTATTAGGATCCTGTTAACTCTGCACGGCAAAGCCCTAAGCCAAACTCCCATCTACCTCTTCAAACAGACATTAAAGATCTTACACCACTATTCAAAAAGAGAAATCCTGCAAATAAACTCACTCCATGGGTATTTGTGGAAACATTGCTGTGCAAACTTTTTACTGCATTTGCCTATAAAATGCAAAGTCAATGCACTTTAATTCTTGTTGTAATTGTTTATAATATTCATTTTTGTAAAAAGGAACACAACCGATAAAACGGCAACAATTTCACATCTAGACATTTCAAAGCATCTCACAGAATGTACTGTAAAGTGATTTGATTATATTTGTCAATGAAATAAAACTTAAATCAAAGCAAATTCTATTAGCTGGTAGAAATGTAGAGCATTGATATTAATTATTTTGCCTGTACAAATAAAATTACATTGTGAACTGTCTCAAAATTAAATTAAATGGGGTGGGGAGTGGGGTAAAGAACTTGTCTTGGGGCAAAGTTAGTGGTTAAAGCAAATTGGATGCCTAAATTATTTTGGAGGCATATTGTAGAAATTAGGAACCAAATTGCACGATAAAATGTCTAGGAATTTTCTGCTTAATTTCTGCTGCACTTATGGCAGCAAATGTAATGTCTGGACAGTAATTTCTTGACCAAGTACAGTGTAAATGGAGGCATAGGTAACGTGAACTGTGTTGGGAGCTCTGCTCCTACTTTTTGAAAGCAGTGTGGAAGTCTGGTTCTATATCGCTTCACTGACAGAACAAAGTCTCTTCCTTTGTGAAAATATGATCTTTACACAGAAGGTTGGAATATGGAGTTTTTTGCTAGCTGTTGTTGAGGCAGAATCTACAAATTCCGCTGAAAGGGATTTAAATACTTGAAAAGCAGAATATTGATGGCTGTGAGAGGAACAAGTACAAGAGAGGGATTAGATTGGTTGACTCAAGTGAAGAAAAACAGACTTGAGGGGCAATGGAGCATTCCTTCATGACAGAATTCAGCATTATAGAGCACAGACCATGAATTATAGGTGTACATGACTGTTCATTTGCAGACCCCCATTTGTCTAAACTGAACATTTTCAGAAACTGCAGCAGACCTTAGCAAATGCACTGAAAGCATAGTTGGCAGAAATTACCTTCTGCCAACTGGAAAGAAACATCAATTCAGCCCTACCTTTTGCATTCTAGCATCAACCACCTTTCTATCCAAACTCCCAAATAAGTCTGGCCACAACTGTTCATTTGCAAAATATACAGTAAATTCATTTTACAATATATTCCGTGAAGTACGTTGCAAAGTCTGGAAGTTTAAACCAGCATATTGTACTGGATTCATTTAAAAAACAGCTTCAAGCTTTGATGGTTAGGCAGTCAGATGGGTATTCTGGAAGGTTGTATAAACCAGAAGCTCTCCTTCATCCAATCCCTTTTGTTTGATGATGATAATAATAATCCCTGCATTTGATATCGTGCCTTATCATGTCTTCGAGGCACTGAATATTCACTGAATATACTGTAAAGTGAATTGACTTGGGAGAAATGTGGCAGCCAATTGAGCACAGCATTGTCCCACAAAAAACAGTGGATTGAAGTGGCCACATTTTTTTTATGGTCATATTTGTAAAAAAAAACGTTTTAATGTGGGATCTGAATATATATGCCCAAATCACTTGGCTCTGAAATAGGTGCAGCTTTAGTAATAGGGATATCAAACTTTGAGTGATGCATTTTCTATATAAATTTAAAAAAACTTATGTGGGGAGAGTTGTGTACATTTACAATTGCTGCCTTTATACAGTATATCTTAAACTGTGTAACCTACATAATGTATATAGTGAGGTCCAATAGCTCAGTGGTTTGAGCACTCGCCTCACAAGCGAGAGACCTGGGTTCGACTCCCAACAAGGCAAAACCTTGAGCACGTTTCCTTATTCCACATAGCTGATAATAATCCCTCAAAAAAAATTGGTCATTTCAATCCACAACTGTTTATAGGACACTGCTGTGTGCAATTGACTGCCGTGTTTTGCCTACAAATGTAGTCAATTCACTGTACATTCTATAGTGTTTTCAGAATATTCTGTCAAGCACCTTGAGATATCTCGATGTGAAATGTGCTATATGAATTGCAAGGATTATTATTATAAGTGAGAAATAAGCTCTATCTCATGTTCTTACTTCAAGCATCAAATATAATGCAGACAATGACTTTTATTAAGTAATGAACCATACAGAGTATAAAACTTTATTCAATGAAAATAGAAATTTCCCACATTCCTGAAGATATTTTCACTGTAAGGCTATTCCTCTAGAGAAAACATTTAGTGTGGCAATTTACAGGTTCCTGCTGAGTGCTAGGTGGATGAACATTGGATAATATATATTTCATTCGCTTTATTCTGTAGTTTAGTTGATAAAAAATTAATCGGTACACTAGGGAACTTTTGTAAAATTGCTTTTAAATGTTGGGTCTAAAATATTTATCATGTGTTTTTGGCAGCTTTGATAGTACTGTATATGGTATTGAGTATGAAAAATGATGGTAAACATGCTTTATGTAGAAGTATTCTGCTTAATTCCTGTGAATACCCTTATTAAGCAGAATCAAATGCAGTGCATAATACAGAACACTTTACTGAAGCTTTTTTGTTTTTACTCCTCTCCCTCCTCTAGTTTCAATAAAATTGATCTGCTATTTTGAGCAAACAACTCTTGCAATAAAGAAGAGAATGCTTCATTTTCTTCTGAGAGTACTTAAACACATTGCCGTAGTGTGCTATCAGCAGAAATCTATTTCTGCAGAAATCTATTCCCAAAGCTAGTCCTTCGTTGAGTTGGCATAATAATTAGGGTAGCTTTTTCCTTTGTGGATAATAAACAGAAGTTTAAAATGTTTCACGGAACACTTTACTACTAAGAATTATGGGGTGTTTAATGTACACAACAAATTATTCCATATCGTGGGATCATTGGGATGAAATTGCACATGAAGGTTACTCCCATCTTTCTCATTATCCAGGTCAACAATCCTGACGAAAAAAGATGGTCATTCATTTCATGACTATTTGTGGGGCATTGCTGTGTGCAAAATTGGCTGCTGCATTCATTTGTAAAATACATACTTTACTGCAAAGTGCTTTGAGATCTCAATATGAAAAGTGCAGTATCCAATGCAAAGATGATTATTATATTTTTCCATAGATTTTTAAAAAAATTTGTAACAGTGGATAGCAAACCACAACAACAGGGCTGCCAAACAAGCAAAAAAAGACACAATGGATGAAAAGGTTCATGTTTTCCTCTGCACTAGATTCAGGCTTTCTGGATTCTCATAAATATTTTCCACTGTGATGAACGTTTCTTCATCGGAACATTTAGAAACAGGAATACGCATGACTAAAAAGTCCAGTGTGATCCATTACATTTTTTCCATTTGCTTTATTTAGAAAAGCGATATTGTTTCTCCATGCTTCACAAGGCTGACTGACTGGCTTGCTTTTTAAGGCAGCCGCTGGTAACAATGGACAGTCTTTTTTTTGGATGATCTGTGCCAATTTTTTCTCTTTTGTGAAAATGGCATGAAACAAATCAGACCTTTCAGGATAATTTTATCAAATTAATTTAAGCCAAGCATTTTCTCTTTCCTCTTATTTAAGGAGTTTCTCTCTCTCTCTCTCTCCCTCTGTGCACTTCTTTCTCTGTGGCTCTCTCGATTTGTTTTTCCGATCTTATTCCTACAATGTGTAAAAAGTACTTAGCTATCAAAGTAAGCTTGTATGGTACTCTTTGATTTTCAGAAATGAATATTTTGTTGCTGGTAAATTGAACGAAAACAATTTTTATTTAAATACGGTCCCTCGTGTAGGGTGATGTCTTAAGAGAGCTGTAAAGATGGAGATTGTTTCATTTGGGCCATATCTCATTTGACCCATTGTTCAATTTTAAACTGATTCTGCTGATCAACTTAATATAACCATGATTGACAGACAGTAAATCAGACAAATACCAATAACTACATATGTTTTTTCCCGACATGAAAGACGATATACAAATGTAATTTTGTTGTTATTATTTTGCCTTGCAGCCTCAAAAAAATCCAAGCTAATGAGTAATTGTCAAAAAATGTTTGTAAGTCAGCAATTTTGTTTGTATCAAAGTAGATAACCCACTAGGAGTAGCTATAAATGCTGACATTTTACTTTTGTACTGAAATCCCACAAAATCTTTGTGGTTGCTGTCTTGGCTAAAATAATTAGTTGTGTTTCAGTCAGACCCTTGATGAAGCTTGTCATGATGTGACAATTCAAATTTTAGTGAACATACAGTACCTTACCAAAGGAAAGAAACTGAATATTCCTGGCTGAATGGAAGACGTCAGTGGCTTTAAAAGATGAGTGCAGGTGTAAGAGTGCAATCGGTATCTGAGGACTGCACACCAGGGATTATGGAAGGCTTTACATATTCAGTTGCAAATATCAGTTTCAACATAAACTATGTAATGCCTAGCTTCGTGCCTCTCAGAAGTTGAGGCTGAAGGGTATATGTTCCTGCTTCAGCCATGTTTTAGGTGAACTTATCACATGCCTGCTTTCCACAATTTGTGGTGTTGCATATAGGTTCAACCTTCTGGTTTTCTTAAGAGGTGGATGCTAGAAGTTGTTATTTATTTGGGAGAGGCAGCAAGCATTAATAAAGGGGAAATAGAGTGTCCAATATAGAGATTAGCTGGCAGCTTTGTTTGGATTGCACCTTCATCAAGATCCCACAGTTGAATATTAAACAATTATCTTTGCAGTTTTGCTGATATTATGAAGAAAGCCCGCTCTTTCTCCCATTGCTTCCAATTTCATTGCTTTCTCCTGTTACACTGAACTCATCTGTTAGAGCAGTTTTCCGTGTTTTGGATCCAGAGGACGATTATAATGAGGTTTTCCATTATTTCAAGCTTTTGACCCCCCTTTCCCTTTCATATGGGTGTGTAATCCCTCTTTTCCTACCAAGGTGCTTGTGAGGTCTCAGCATCTGATGTGCTTTTGCGGTGACTCAGCAACACATCCATTGTAAAGGTACCCTGCCCCAACCGCAGTTTTTTCTACCGTGAATTTCACTCATCCAATGTTGGCTTGCTGCGACAACCCTTGCCAACCACGGCAATGGGTTTTGGGTTTTGTGTATCCACGGGTCTTAACACTAACACTGGCGTTTGGCACTAGGACGCAGTTGTATCAACCAGCCACGATGTCAGTTCTCGCTAGCGTTTGGCGCTATGATCCAGTTGCGATGTCGCAATCAACCACCCACGATGTCGCTTCTCCGCATCCACCCCCCTCGGTGTCACCCACCACACCCCCTTCTCCACATCCACCCCCCTCTGTGATTTATGATCTGGAGGAGGAGGCAGAGGAAGAGGCAAGGCCCCTCTTCCATGTAACAGCATGTAACAACCACCTCCCCCATCATCATCATCATTAGGATTTAGGTAAATAACATGAACTTTTTTGTGTTTAGTTGAAGGACAAGCAAACTTACTCCTCCTATCCCCATGTTTCCCATAGGGCCCTGCATTTTCCAACTGCAGTTTTACTAATCGTGGAGGTTTTCAGGAACGTATCCCCCGTGGTTGGGGAGGGATACCTGTATTTCTAATACATTTGACCCTAAAGACTCTGGTGGATGTTGTTTTGTTCACTTACAAACTAAATTTGGTACACGTTGCCAGTCGTGGCAGTTGCAATAGTGTTAGGTTTTTTAAAACAATTTACCTTATCTACTAATTCTGTCTCCCTGCTATTTTGGACATTCTAAATTTATGTTTGTTTAATTCTTCTTATCATATGAAAGACGTTTCATAATCATAACATCTCTCCTTTAATCTTATTTACAGAAGTAATAAAGATGACTTCTAGTTGACTTTCTACTCTTCAAAGCTGTTTGATAACAAATGAAGCAAAACACTTGTGCGTTTCATCTAGCTAGACCTGTCTAAAATGTTGATTATTTTTAGTAATCTACTTGACATTCTTGCACTCCAGGGATTTTTAATAATCAGTGCATGTGAAGCCAAATATAATTATTGCAGTGAAAGCAAAAGCTGTTCTGTTCAGTGGCAAGTATTCATGAAGGTAATAGTTTTATTTAAAAAGCGATACATTATTTGGAAAACATGCAGAGAAAACTTTGAAAACCTACATTTTAATATCTGTGGGAAAGTAAATGGCGATGTTAACAATAATTGTTGAATATAATCAGACAATGATGTGAATTATCACATAACTCCCTGGCACCTCCCTAACTCTCGGCCCTTCTCACTGCCTATTCCACCACCTGGTGCCTCCGCTCGACTGGCACTAGCCACCCCCTCAAACCCTCCACCCCACCATCGGAGGTTGCTCTTTCAACCACTACACTCCCAAAACTCTTGAACACTCTCCCTCAATCCCTCTGCCTTGCCCCTCTTTCATGCCCCACTGAAAACCTTGACCTTGCTTTGGTGCTGGCTAATTTTAGTGCAAATAAGTGCAATATGAGTGCAAACATGTTGTTGATTACTCCGTGTGTAAAAAAATATGGCAGGATTTTAAATGGGATTGAGAAAATAACCCTAGAATGGTGCTTTGATGTGCCAAGACAGCAGAACGCGAGGGCACAGATTCAAGGTCACAAAAGCAATTTCAGAATAGACACCAGGAAGTATGTCTTTACTCGGTGGATAATTAACAACTGGCAAAGGGAGGGTGATTGACAATCGTTGAACCTGTGCGCTCTTGTTCTGCTGCTTTGATAATTGATATATGTGTACATTTTCTTCTAGCTGTACTTTCTCTATCCTGTTTAGTATCTATATAATGTAGGTGCCTCTGAGACATCTCTTTTTGAGAATGAAGAGCTTCAGTTATCTTGTCTTTCTCCCCTTTTATCAATCCTTTTATTGTTGGGAAACATTGTTATTCTCTGCACTGTCTCTAGGCTCCTGATGGCTCTTCCCTTACATTGTGACTGCCAAATTTGTCCACTGTACTTTGTGTCACTTAATCAGTTGAGCACCATACATCTAAGGATGCCTAGGGATCTAAATTCAAACAATTTGGCAATGTAGTCCAGCCTTCTCTTTGGTTTGCTGTCTCACGCAGGACATGTTGGCACTGAGTCAGAATCACCCTTGTCAAATTGAATCACATCTGTGAAATAAATGTATTCCTAATTTTATAATACATCCATATCTTCAAATATTTTAAAATTCTGGTTTAATAATTGTATTATTTGCATTTGTGTCAGGACCCTTCTGGCATCTTTTTCTGGGAAAGAAAATGACAATTTTTAATTACAGTCCACTTTGGAGAAAGCTGAGCGAGGCTTACATGCTCGCATAATTTGTGAGTTGCATCTTTCTATGTTAATATTACATGGTATAGAATGTTAGTGATATTTTCCATAGATGATAAATTCTTCCATTTTGATCCAAAACAAACTTGCGCTAAGGATGGTAGAGCTCCTGCAGTATTTTGCATTTTTCTTTATGCGCTAAGGTATTGTGCCATCAAGTGGTAGGTTGTGAACTCTTCAGGATATTTCTTGAAATGGTCAGAGAGAAATGCCAAGTACAAGTTGAAAAGTGGAACTTCGAGAGTGGTGATCTCTGGGTTGCTTCCAGTGCCTCGAGCAAGTCAGTTCCAGAATGCTAGAATAAGGCACATCAATGCATGGCTGGAGAAGTGGTGTAGGAAGGAGGGTTTCTGGTTCCTAGACCATTGGGACCAATTCTGGGGTAGGTGGAACCTGTACAAAATGGATGGGTTACACCTGAACAGGGCTGGAACCAATCTCCTTGCAGGGAGGTTGTCGAGTTTTGTGGGGGGGGCTTTAAACTAATCCCGGGGGGTGAGGGTGGGAAACTGAACAGTAGTTCAGATACGGGAGGGGTAACAAAGAGGACAGGGGTAAGGGTAAGACGGGAGAAAAGTGCAGAGGAAGTAATTTGTGCCTTAGAGTGCATGTATGTAAATGCACAAAGTTTGAGAAATAAAATTGGTGAGCTGCAGGCTCAGGTTGCTGCGAGGCGATATGATATTATAGCAGTAACAGAGACTTGGCTCAAGCATGGGCAGGAATGGGAGTTGAACATTCCTGGTTATAATGTATTCAGGAGGGATAGAGAAGGGAGAAAAGGGGGCGGGGTGGCAATTTTAGTTAAGGACTCAGTGACTGCCTTAGAAAGGAACGAGGTGGAAGAAGGACTAAAAACCGAATCTATCTGGTTAGAAATGAGGAATAAAAAAGGTGCAGTTACACTGTTAGGGGTATACTATAGACCACCAAATAGTGGGGAGGAGATAGACAAGCAGATCTGCAAGCGTATCACGGAGAAATGCAGAGCTAATAGAGTAGTGATAATGGGTGACTTCAACTATCCCAACATTGACTGGCAGAATAGTAGAGTAAAGGGCAAGGAGGGAGAAGAATTCCTGAAGTGTGTGCAGGACAACTTTCTTGATCAGTATGTTTCCAGTCCAACGAGGAAAGAAGCATTGCTGGATCTAGTTTTGGGAAATGAGGTAGGGCAAGTTCAACAGGTTTCTGTAGGTGAGCATCTAGGGAATAGTGACCACAATATCGTTAGATTCAGAATAATTATGGAAAGGGATAAGGAACGATCACAGGTGAGGACACTCAACTGGAAAAGGGCTAATTTCAATGAGTTGAGGTGGGACCTAGCCAAGGTGGATTGGAAAGAAAAATTGGCAGGTAAGACAACTAACGAGCAGTGGGCAGTGTTCAAAGAGGAGATAGTTCAGGCACAGGTCAAAAGCATCCCCACAAAGGTGAAATGTAAGGCATCCAAACCTCCCTGGATGACTAAGGAAATCGGGGCCAAAATAAAACAAAAAAAAAAGGCTTATGATAAGTGTCAGGCTCAAAATTCAGAAGGGAACCAAGCAGAATATAGGAAGTGTAGGATAGAACTAAAAAAGGAAGTTAGAGGGGCAAAGAGACTGCATGAAAAACAATTAGCGAGTAAGATTAAGGGGAACCCTAAGGTTTTTTACCAACATATTAAGAGTAAAAGGTTGGTCAAGGATAGGGTGGGGCCAATTAGGGACCTAGGAGGAAATCTCATTGTGGAGGCAGAGGGCATGGCTGATGTACTGAATGAGTACTTCGCCTCTGTCTTCACAAAAGAAAATGATACAGCCAATGCCATGGTATCAGAGGAGAGGGTAGGAGAAATGGATAGAATAATTATAACCAGAGAGGAAGTGCTAAAAAGGTTGACGTCGCTCAAGGTGGATAAGTCACCTGGTCCGGATGGGATGCACCCTAGGTTACTAAGTGAGGCACGGGAGCAAATAGCAGGGACTCTGGCCACGATCTTTCAATCTTCCTTGGACACAGGGGTCGTGCCAGAGGACTGGAGGATAACAAATGTTACTCCCTTGTATAAAAAGGGGCAGAAGGTCAAGCCTGGTAACTACAGACCAGTCAGTCTAACGTCGGTAGTGGGCAAACATCTAGAGTCCATAATCAGGGACAAGGTAGATCTTCACTTAGAAAGATATAGGCTAATAAAGGACAGTCAACATGGATTTGTTAAAGGCAAATCTTGCCTTACAAATCTGATATAATTTTTTGATGAGGTAACGGAATGGGTGGATAATGGTAGCGCAGTTGATGTAGTTTACATGGACTTTCAAAAGGCATTTGACAAAGTGCCACATGAGAGACTTATTAGGAAATTAAAGGCCCATGGCGTAAAAGGGACAGTGGCAGCGTGGATCCACAACTGGCTGCGAGACAGAAAGCAGAGAGTTGTAGTGAGCGGCTGTTTTTCAGACTGGAGGGAAGTGAGCAGTGGTGTGCCACAGGGATCAGTTTTGGGACCATTGCTGTTTGTAATCTACATCAATGATCTGGACTTGGGTGTACGGAGTACAGTTTCCAAGTTTGCAGATGACACTAAGTTGGGGAGAATAGTAAATAGTGAGGAGGATAGTAGCCATCTGCAAGAGGATATAGACAAAATGGTAAAGTGGGCAGACACATGGCAGATTAAGTTTAATGCAGAGAAGTGTGAGGTGATGCATTTTGGGAGAAGAAATAAAGGGAGGCAATATAGGCTAGATAGTACAATTTTAAATGGTGTGAAGGAACAGAGAGACCTGGGGATTTGTGTTAGTGACTCGTTGAAGGTGGCAGGACAGGTAGACAAGGCTGTTAAGAAGGCATATGGGATACTAGGCTTTATAAATAGGGGTATAGAGTACAAAAGTCAGGAAGTGCTGACTAACCTCTATAAGACTTTGGTGAGGCCTCAGCTGGAATACTGTGTTCAATTCTGGTCACCACACTACAGAAAGGATGTGAAGGCATTGGAAAGGGTACAAAGAAGATTTACTAGGATGGTGCCAGGATTGAGGGACTTCAGCTATGAGGAGAGGCTAGATAGGCTAGGGTTATTCTCTCTGGAGCAGAGAAGATTGAGGGGAGACCTAATAGAGGTTTATAAGATCATGAGGGGTTTCGACAGGGTAAATAGAGAAAAACTATTTCCACTCGTGGGCGAATCTGTGACTCGTGGTCACAGATTTAAAATAGTTTCAAGGCGAAGTAGAGGGGAGCTGAGGAGAATTTTTTTCACTCAGCGAGTTGTTTGAATCTGGAATGCATTGCCTGAAAAGGTGGTGGAGGCTGATTCGATAAAAACTTTTAAAAGGGAATTAGATCTTTATTTAGGGAGAACAGGTCTATTAGGCTATGGGGAGCAGGCAGGGCAGTGGGATTGAATCGCTCTTTTCAAAGAGCCGGCACAGACTAGATGGGCCGAATGGCCTCCTTTTGTGCCGTAAAATTCTATGAATCTTAAGTTGTTTGATGTTGCATTAAAACTAGGATTGCGACAATTTACAATGGCTTTATTTATTGTCATGTATTTGGAAGTGTGGTGGGGGGGCAAGGTGCGGGAGAGGGAGTAAGTACTCTGAGCGCTCTGAGATGCCGTCCAGCGTGGAGGGCGCTATATAAATCGAAGTTGTTGTTGTTAAGTGAATGGAAGAAATGAAAGGGTAGATCATGACTGGGGCAGGGTGGCAAGTGAAGTGTAACACTACTAACGGCAAAGGGAGGGTGATTGACAAACTTTGAACTTCATAGAATCATAGAATCATAGAATGTTACTGCACAGAAGGAGGCCATTCAGCCCATCGAATCTGTGCCGGCTCTTTGACCGAGCAGGTCACTTTCATTAACCCCAATCACCAGCTTTTTCCCCATAACCCTGCAAACCTGTCTTCCCCAGAGACCTATCTAGTTTTCTCTTAAAAGCTGCTATCGAATCGGACCTCACTACTCTTTCAGGCAGATAATTCCAAATTCGAACAACTCGCTTAGTAAAAAAATTTCTTCCAACCTCCCCTCTGCTTCTTTTGGTAGATATCTTAAAACTGTGACCACGG